>JAKOOJ010000004.1:76255000-76855000 GCA_022577455.1 Arizona elegans | reverse complement strand
TTGTAGATCATCTAGTCCAACCCCCCTGGTGTAGGAGACCCTACACCATTTCTGACAAATGGCAGTCCAATCTCTTCTTGAAAGTTTCCAGTGATGAAGCTCCCACAATTTCTGAAGGCAAGCTAATGGTTGATTGGTCTCACTGTCAGAAAATTTCTCCTTATTTCTAGGTTCAATCTTTCCTTGAGAATCAGTTCCCATCCATTATTCTTAGTTTGGCCTTTAGGTGCTTTGGGAAAATAGCTTGGCCACCTCCTCTCTGTGACAGTTCCTCAAATATTGGAACACTGCTATCATGATTCACCTGGTCCTTCTCTTTATTAAACTAGCCATGCCCAGTTCCTGCAACCATTCATCATGTTTTAACCTCCAGTCCCCTAATCATCTTGGTTGCTCTTCTCCATTGTAGTGGAGGCAGCATCCAGGAATGGGTTGTCCCTGTCTGTTAGCCAATAGGACTGAGACTGTCAAAGCTGTGAGGACATGCCTACACCAATGGTCCCCAGCTTTTGTCTCAGTCCTAGCTGTGGGCAGACATGTGTTTTATTGGTCAACTTATTTCTTGATACCTTTTGGTGTTAGTTTGTTTATTTGGGTCAATTTTATTGAAAAGGTTTGCTCCGAAAGCCATCGCTTCATCCGTGGCTTCCAGGCAACTCCTATGGCTCTGCCAATGGCAGGTGGATGCCAAGCAAAAGTGGCATCTAGCCTCTGTCCCATTCTCAGGGAAGCACCTTTTTGGAGAGTTGTTGAAGCTGCTGCTCGTGGAGACAAATGAGAAACGTAAGATCCTTCCATCTTTTTCATGACGGCAGAGTCACGTCCTCAATATTTCAGGTGGCAGTCTTTCAGGGGGCCTGATGCGGGGGTTGGTTCAGTTAGGACTCAGCACCCATTCCAACCTAGGCAGGATCAGCAACAGGATAGGGCATGGAAATTCAAGCAATTCCCACCCAGACAGCATTTCGAGGGGACGGGAGCCATCCTTACCAGTGCCAGCGAGAATTGCCTCATGAACCCTCTCATTGGGGGACACCTGGCCTGTTTTGCCAGGCGCTGGGAGGCACTATGGATGCATGAGTTCTGGAGACAATCCATTCGGGCCTCTCTTTAGAATTCCTTTCTATCTCTTGCCCTGTTTCGGGCAATCAGATTAAAAGGGTCCTCATGGAAACTGCTATCCAACATCTATTGGATATCCATGCTTTTCAACCAGTTCCAGAGGCTGAGCAGGGGATGGGGTTTTATTCCATCCTCTTTGTAATTCCAAAAACCTCGGGAGGGGGGGTATAGGGCAATTCTAGATCTCAAAAGACTGAACCTCTGCATTATTTACAAACGGTTCAAAATACATTCTCTTAGGTCCATTTTGGACGGCGTCAGGGAGGGCGATTTCCTCACCTATATTGATTTAACTGAGGCTTATTTGCATATCGCCATCCTTCCAGGACATAGGTAGTATCTCCACTTCTGTTAGCAGAAGTGGAGATAGCAGAAGCCAGCTATCAGCTCCCTAAAAGTGATACTGCCATTCAATTGGAAGAATGAGGAGACTTGGATTCTAATAGCATTGCCTGTGCCAACAGATATTTTACAACCTATATCCTGCCAAAGAGCCCTGAGATCCTCTTAACATAGAGGAATGTTTATGATAGCCTGTTCTGCCCCAGCTATGGACCCCAAAGAATGCAGCACACAAAAAATCTGTACAAACCTTAGTTTACTCATTTAAATCAGTCTTTTCTGAACAAAGGCTGTTAATTTAACTTCATTAACAGCCAACAAGAATCCAAAGAATCCAAAGAATAATAACTCAATTCTGAGGCACAATATTTCAGATAACTGTAATCTTACTGTGGTAAGATGTGCAGAATGCCCAGAAGTAATTTGCAGGAAAACTGAAAAGAGAGAAACAAGAGCCGAATCAAACGGTTTCTGGAATCAAGATGCAAAGGAATGTGAACAAAGTTGTTTCCTGCAAATTGCATCAGTTGTTGTCCTTCCTTAAATAGGCTAGGGGAGTGGCCAATTAGCCCCAAGCCTTATTCTCAAGGAAACCTCCTCCTGAGGAGCCACTCCTGCCTTTTCGCAGCTTTGCACGCTCGTGCATCGAGAAGAGGCTCCTCCTCTTCTTCCTCTTCACTTATGGGAGCTTCTGGAGGTTCTGAAGGCCCTGGCTGAATCCCCGCTTCTGGCACCACATCTTCTCCAGCCTCCTAATTGTCTGACTCGAGTGCCAACTGCACAGGCTGCTGGCACAGCACACCAGCCTCCTCGCTGTCAGAATCAGCTACTAACTGCACAGGCCACTGACGGGCCACAACATAGCCATGTGGGTTGTTTCACTTTAAAGGATAATGGTGTGAATGCATGGTTGCTCGGGTTCTCAGGGAAACTAGTAAAGAAAACATCTTCACACTTGTGTATTGGCTAAAATCTGCTTTCTGACTTATAGGGTGGGGTCTCTACTGCTTTAATCCTACTTGTCTTGCCTAAGGGTATTCAGATCTTTAAACTGGGCTGTTATCACTTCTGCTTAATAAAAGGATTCTTTTGAACTATTACTTTTCAAGAGTTTTTACTTTCTTAAGTTGGGAGGAGAGGCAATCCTTACAGAAAGCAAAATCTGCTAAATGTTCAATCCAGAGAAGCAATCTTCATTCTACTGAGGGGACCTTGCAAACCATGTCTGAATGAAGCAGAGAACTGGGCAAAGCCGATTGCTGGGGAGAGACATCAACCGCCACCCAGTCAGATGCCTGTTTCATACACCCCATCGAAGAGGATGTGGTAACCCTGGAGAATCCTGAAAAGCCCCGCTGATCAATTGGCATCGGGAAGAAAGATAGCTGGGATGAGAGAACCAGAGGAGGTACACTCAGCCGTGGCAACTGAAAACCAGGGTGGAAACTGGAACTAGAAACCCTTGCTGACCAGGGGGGACTAACTGAAGCACCACTGAGAAGGATTGTCTAAGAGGCATATAACCCAATTGGTGATGGAAACTTTGGAAAATCTCAAAATCTGAGGGGAGCCAAGGCAACAACCAAAGGGCGTGGAAAGGGCAGCAGTTGTGGATGATGCCACGGGAGGCACCCCCCTTCTGGAGCCTGCCTATTGAGCAGATGGCACAGCAGCAGCGGGAGAATACCCAGCAAACCCTCCTCCCCCAGGGAGCACGCGCACAGGTGCCCATCCCCAACCAGCCCCAAGTCTTGCAACTGGAAAGAGAAACTCCTTCCCTTGGGGTGAAGTTTGATAGGAATCTGCAGAAATTGGGATTCTTTGTGGCACACATGCTCACCTACGTGCAAAAGTACGGGCGTGATTTCCAAACCCAAGGATCCCGAGTTTGAGTTGTGACCCTAGCCCTAGAGGGTGCTGCTGCCAGATGGATGGTGACCCTGCATAACGCCAATGCCCCAGAACTGCGGGATTTCAACTGTTTCATGATGGCCCTGCAGTGATGGTTTGAGGACCCAATAGCAGATCGCAAGGCACGCGACCGCATTAAGGTGGTAAAGCAGGGACGACGGCCAGTAGCAGAGTATACTGAAGAATTCTGGGATCTCACGTGTAATGTGAACTGGCTGGAAGATATTTTGGTGAGTTTTTTCAAGGATGGGTTGAGTGATGATCTATACAATGCCTGTGTGGTCCGAGGTGCACCGAATCACCTACATGAATGGTATGTCACCGCTGAAGAAGCTGAGATTGATATGGCCAGAAACCAGGAGCGAGCAGGGTGAGCATGGAAGAAATCCCGACCGCAATGGAAGCAAGAGCCCCGCAAACCACAAACTGCATTCTCTCCTAAATTTGTTTCTCAACTTGTTTCAAGTGTGGAAAAGAGGGGCATTGAGCTGCAGAGTGTTGTTTGCAAACACCCACACAGAACCACCCACCAGGGGAGAACCCTGCAAAACCAGGCCAGCGTGGGAAGGAGACTGCCCTGAGGAGCAGGGAGACCATAGAATTTCCATTCCCCACCACCACCACTCTTTGAGGAAGAAACCCTTGCATCTCAGCAGGAGGAATCACACTCATTCGGAAGCAATCCAGATGATGAGCCACTGGTAAGCAAACCAATTAAATCACTTACCCTCCCCTTAAGACTATCCATCCCAAACTGGGACAAGGAGATAAATATCTCCATTCTAGAGGATTGAGGGTGCACCCATTGCTTGATCAACCCAACCCTAGTAAGGAAGTTGGGGATTAACATAAGAAAGCTGAAAAACCCCATTGCTTTCTGCCAACTAGATGGATCAATAGCAGGAGGGGAGCCAGCTTCTTTTGCCACCGAGCCTCTACAAATAGGCATCAGAAGCCATGAGGAAATGCTTAATTTATAGTGGCACCTGGCATGGAATGGCCATTAATTCTGGGCCCTGCATGGCTGAAAAACTGGGACCGCAAAATCAATTGGAAACAAGGCATCATAAAATTTCAGATGCACATGACTTTTGCTGAGAATCCACATAAAGGAACTGAGGGGGCAGAGAATCAAGAAACAGCCATGCCTGGTCACGTCATGCCAACTGAGGGCATACCCATAGAATACAAGGATTTGGCTGTGGTTTTTAGCGAAAAAGCCTCAGATGAGCTCCCTCCCCATCGTGCCACCGACTGTGCAATAGAAATCTTACCTGCACTAAACTCCCTAAACCCAAGGTGTACAGCATATCACCGAGGGAGTTGGAAGAGCTGAGAATATTTATTGAGAAAAACCTAGCAAAGGGTTTCATGGAGCCAGCCCAACCAAAAATCGCAGCTCCAGTGCTATTTAGAGAGAAAAAAGATGGCTCAAAATGTCTCTGTGTTGATTTTCGTATCCTGAACGCGATCAGTATGCAGAACATGTATCCTCTCCCCCTTATGAAAGATAGGCTAGCACACCTCGCTAAAGGCAAAAAATTTTCAATGTTGGACTTAAGGGAGGCTTACTACCATGTCAGAATTAAGGATGGGGAGGAGTGGAAAACAGCATTTAACACCCCTCTCGGGTGCTACCAATTCAAGGTGCTCCCCTTTGGGTTACAAGGAGCCCCTGCAGTGTTTATGCAGTTAATAAATGAAGTGCTACATCAGCATTTGTATAAGGGGGTCCTGGTCTACTTGGACAACATTTTAATCTATACCGAGACCAAAGCAGAACATGTAAAACTAGTCAGGGCAGTTTTAAACAAACTCCGCTCTGCCAAACTTTATGCTAAACTTTCTAAATGTGAATTCCACCAAGAGAAGATTGACTATTTGGGGGTACCGCATTTCACACCAGGGCGTAGAAATGGATCCTCTAAAAGTGCAGGCTGTACTTGATTGGGAGCGTCCACGCATGCGTAAACAGTTACAAAGCTTCCTGGGTTTTGCCAACTTTTACCGCCAGTTTATCCCCACATTTGCTCAGATTGCCCTCCCCATCACCAAGCTCTTAAAAACAAAGGGGGAGGGCAACCCTAAACCAAAGCAGCCGTTGAACTGGACTATAGAATGCCAGGCGGTGTTGTGGCCCGTCAGCGACCTGTGCAGCTAGTAGCTGATTCCGACAGCAAGGAGGCTGGTGTGGTGCTCCGCCAGCAGCCTGTGCAGCTGGCACTCGAGTCAGACAATGAGGAGGCTGGAGAAGATGTGGTGCCAGAGGTGGGGATTCAGCCAGGGCCTTCAGAACCTCCAGAAACTCCCTTGTGAAGAGATGAAGCTCCAGAAGCTCCCTAAGTGAAGAGGAAGAAGAGGAGGAGCCTCTTTTTGATGCACAGGCGCGCAGGGCTGCGAAAAAGCAGGAGTGGCTCCTCAGGAGGAGGTCTCCTTGAGAATAAGGCTTGGGGCTAATTGGCCACTCCCCTAGCCTATTTAAGGAAGGACAACAACTGATGCAATTTGCAGGAAACAACTTTGTTCACATTCCTTTGCATCTTGATTCCAGAAACCGTTTGATTCGGCTCTTGTTTCTCTCTTTTCAGTTTTCCTTCAAATTACTTCTGGGCATTCTGCACATCTTACCACAGTAAGATTACAGTTATCTGAAATATTGTGCCTCAGAATTGAGTTATTATTCTTTGGATTCTTTGGATTCTTGTTGGCTGTTAATGAAGTTAAATTAACAGCCTTTGTTCAGAAAAGACTGATTTAAATGAGTAAACTAAGGTTTGTACAGATTTTTTGTGTGCTGCATTCTTTGGGGTCCATAGCTGGGGCAGAACAGGCTATCATAAACATTCCTCTATGTTAAGAGGATCTCAGGGCTCTTTGGCAGGATATAGGTTGTAAAATATCTGTTGGCACAGGCAATGCTATTAGAATCCAAGTCTCCTCATTCTTCCAATTGAATGGCAGTATCACTTTTAGGGAGCTGATAGCCGGCTTCTGCTATCTCCACTTCTGCTAACAGAAGTGGAGATACTACCTATGTCCTGGAAGGATGGCGATATGCCTCCTTCCAGGACATATCTCCTCGAGAGTAAGGCTTGAGGCTAATTGGCCACTCCCTTAGCCTATTTAAGGAGGAATGCCTACTGAAGCAATTTGCAGGGAACAACTTTGTTCACATATCTTCGTGTCTTGTCTTGCTTATCTTATCAGCTTTGTTCAAATTGCTTCTGGGCATTCTGCCAACCACAGTAAGCTTTCAGTATTATTCTTTGAATTCTTGGCGGCTGTTAATGCAGTTAATTAACAGCCATTGTTGTAAAAAACTGGTTTATTTAGTAAACTAAGGTTTGAACAGGCTTTGTGTGTGCTGTGTTCTTTGGGTTCCGTAGCTGGGGCAGAACAGCAGCATTTGAAAAACTTAAACAGCTGTTCTCAGCAGAACCTGGACACGGAGAAACCATTTGTCATACAAACAGATGCCAGCAATGTGGCAATAGGAGTGGTCCTGCTTTAGAAAAATGAGCAAGACCAACTAGAACCATGTGCTTACACATCCAAAAAGTTGAATGAGACTGAGCAAAGGTGGGCCATTTGGGAGAAAGAGGCTTATGCAGTTCATTGGGCATTGTTAACCTGAAGACACTTCCTAGAAGGCAATAAGACCCCTTTTGAAGTCTGGACTGATCATAAAAATCTAGACGCCCTAAAGACCCCAAGGAAACTCTCCCCAAAACTAGTACGATGGGCTCAGTACTTTAAATGGTTTGATTTTACTCTAAAATACCTCCCGGGGGAAAAAACTTTCTGGCAGATGCGCTGTCCAGAAAACCGCAATACAATAGTGTGAAGTCAGACGTAATCAAATCCATAGTACAAAACAATCAACTAGCCGCTAAAGTTTTTAAGGAATTCATAGAGCAACCTTTGAGTAGCAAGGGTGTGCACATGAAAGCAATTGAGAGTAGTTACGAATAAACACAGTCAACACACAGATACACTGAGTTGTGTTTACTTTTAGCAAATAGTAATAAGGCACAGTCCAATAAACAGTCCAGGTCATACACAGATAAAGCAGTAGATAGTAAAACAACAGTCCAGGGATAATCCAATAACAAAGTCTTCTTACCAGTCGTCGTATTAACAGTTCTTCAGTATTTGCAAACAGTAGCAAACAGAGATGTTTGAGAGCATAAACAGCAAAGATCATCAAAAAGACAAACCATGTTTCTAGCTCCCTCTTAAGGACATTGGTTATAGAGCTAACCAATCAGGACACAGTATGATGCAATACAGCAATACAGCAGTCTTAAAGCTATATTGATGGTTTATATATTGCCAACCCAACACATTAGGTAATCATCATTTCTTAACATTCTCCCCTTTAGGTAGGATGATATATAATACCTTACATTCTTAAACCATAATTATCACAACAAGCTTTGTGCTTAACTGCACCCTGAGCCTTTGTGAAATGATCTGCAATATTATGTTCAGTCATGCAGTACTCTAACTGAATCACTTTACTTCTTATACACTGTCTAACGTTTAAATATCGCAAATCAGTATGCTTAGACCGTGTTTTTACAGCTAAATTAGTAGCCATATCTGTTTGCAGATGGATTATCTTCATACACTGTAAACAGATCATTCAGATTTAATCCTATATCAATTAACAATTGTTTATAATATACTAATTCAGTACACATCAAGGATAAACATGAAAATTCGACTTCCATAGTTGATAAACTAATAGGCTTTTGCCTAATAGATTTCCATCTTATCAAAACATTACCCAACATACCTGATGTTGATTTACGCATAGGTAGATCATTTGCAAAACTTGCATCAGTATATGCTGTTAAAAATAGGTCACTACTAGGCTCCAAATATAACAAATAATAAATCGTTTGCTTCAGATATCTAAGTATTCACTTAGCAGTTTGCCAGGGCCTTTCAGTAGGTTCAGCATTATACAGTATCTAGCCAGTTGGTTTACACTATAAGATTTATTTATTTATTTATTTATTTATTTAATTTGTATACCGCCCTTCTCCCAGAAGGGACTCAGGGCGGTGAACAGCCAAAATTAAAAAACATACAAATACAAAAGTTAAGATAATTAAAAGAATTAAATAATTGGCTACCCAATTTAAAACCCCAAATCCATAAAATTTAAAATCCCAGTTAAGAACCATTTAGGCTAGGCCGGCTTGATGAAATAAAAACGTCTTCAGGGCTTTACAGAAGGTCCGGAGGTCCGGGATCAATCGTATTCCGGGAGGCAGCTCATTCCACAGGGTGGGTGCCCCCACAGAGAAGGCTCGCCCCCTGGGGGCTGCCAGCCAACATTGCCTGACCGACGGCACCCCGAGGAGGCCCTCTCTGTGAGAGCGTATTGGCCGGTGGGAGGTTATCGGTAGCAGCAGGCGGTCTCGCAAATACCCTGGCCCTAAGCCATGGAGCGCTTTAAAGATGAGAACCAACACCTTAAAGCGCACCCGGAAGACCACCGGGAGCCAATGCAGCTCGCGCAGGAGAGGTGTTACATGGGAGCGCCACGTCGCTCCCATAATCAACCGCGCGGCCGCATTCTGCACCAGCTGGAACCTCCGGGTGCTCCTCAGGGGGAGCCCCATGTAGAGAGCGTTACAGTAGTCCAGGCATGACGTAACCAAGGCATGGGTGACTGTGCACAAGGAGTCCCGATCCAGAAAGGGGCGCAACTGGCGTATCAGGCGAACCTGATAAAAAGCCCCCCTGGCCACGGCCGTCATATGCTCTTCTAAAGACAGCCGTGTGTTCAGGAGGACGCCCAAGTTGCGAGCCCCCTCTGTGGGGGTCAGTGACTCGCCCCCAATAGCCAGCGATGGCACCAGCTGGCTATACCGGGACGCCGGCATCCACAGCCACTCGGTCTTGGAAGGGTTGAGCCGAAGCCTGTTCCTCCCCATCCAGACCCGCACGGCCTCCAGACACTGGGACATCACTTCGAGGGCATCATTGGGGTGGTCTGGGGTGGAAATGTACAGCTGAGTGTCATCAGCGTACAGATGGCATCGCACCCCAAAACCACGGATGATCTCACCCAGCGGCTTCACATAAATGTTGAACAGGAGCGGCGAGAGGACCGACCCTTGCGGCACCCCGCAAGCAAGGTGCCTCAAGGTCGACTTCTGCCCCCCTGCCAACACAGACTGCGACCGGTCAGAGAGATAGGAGGAGAACCACCGCAGCACGGTGCCTCCCACCCCCAGTCCCTCCAGCCGGCGCAGCATGATACCATGGTCGATGGTATCAAAAGCCGCTGAGAGGTCTAATAGGACCAGAACAGAGGAACAACCCCTGTCCCGAGCCCTCCAGAGATCATCAACCAATGCGACCAATGCCGTCTCCGTGCTCTACCCAGGCCTGAAGCCGGACTGGCACGGATCTAGATAGACAGTTTCATCCAGGAACTGTGGGAGCTGTCGCGCAACCACACTCTCCACAACCTTCGCAACAAAGCGAAGGTTGGAGACCGGACGATAGTTTGCCAAAACGGCCGGGTCCAGAGAAGGCTTCTTGAGGAGGGGCCTCACCACCGCCTCTTTCAAGGTGGGAGGCAAGGAACCCTCTCTCAAAGAAGCATTTATGATCCTCTGGAGCCAGCCTCGTATTACCTCCCGGGTGGCCAGTACCAGATATATCTGGCCTAGACCAATTACTCAAATATGATAGACTGCCTATTAAGGATTGATATATTTCCTTATCGAATACAGGACTTTGAATATTACTATGTTTAAAATCCTGACTCATTGGTGTTTTAGCAGGCTTACAGAGTTCCATATTGTAACGTTTCAACAATTGGCTAACTTTCTTGGCTTGCGAAATTTTGTAACCTTTACTAGTTTTAATTACATCAAGACCAAGATAATGCTTAATTTCTCCCAAATTCCTAATTCTGAACTTCTTTTGCAACACAGAAATAATTTCGATTGCTTCATTTTCAGATTTTGTAATAAATACTATATTGTCAGTAAATAGCAATAATAAAGAAACTTTATTATTGCTATTTACTGACAATATAGTATTTATTACAAAATCTGAAAACGAAGCAATCGAAATTAAACCATCTTTCTCTTTCTTGAACAAACATGGATCAGCTATACTAGCTAAAAAACCCATAGCAACTAACTCATTTACAATACATTTATTCCACTCATAACTTGATTGCTTTAAGCTATAAAGACTTTTCTTCAGTCTCCAGCAATCAGTCTTCCCATCAGTATTTAAACCTAGTGGCTTCTTCATATAGATCGTATGTTGTAATGGCGCATGCAGATATGCAATTTCAACATCTATATGATTTATCCTGTATCTATTCTTAGCTGCCCAAACTAATGCTGCTCGCGATGTAGTTGCCCTCAAACTTAGTGCAAACACTTTATCATAGTCCTTGTCTGACTGAGCAAATCCTTGAGCAACTAACCTTGCCTTATGGGTAACAGTCCCATCTACACCAGTTTTTAGTTTATAAACCCACTTGCAACCAATTGCATGCTCACCTGGTGGTAGCCTAACGTTGTCATAAACATCTAACTCCTTCAATGATGTCAGCTCTTTGTCCATAGCTTTCTTCCAAACTACCTGATCCTTTTCAGGATACAATTTAATTTCATTAAAGTTAGATGGCTCTATGTTCACCTGACATACAATACTTGCTTGATATCTATCAGGTGGATGTTTATCTCTAGTTGAACGTCTAGGTAACTCAGGACTTGCTATAGGTATTTCCTCTTCTACCTCCCCTATAACCTCTTCCTCCTTTACAGTAATAGAAGGTTCTTCCTCAATTATCTCATTATCAGGGTTATCAGCAAATACTTAAGTATCCACAATAACACTATAATTTACCTTGTCAGATTCTTGCTCAAGTTTACTCCAACCAACATGCTCCAGGAACTTGGCACTAGCACTGCAGTACACACTAGTGGTACCTGGCACCCAAAATCTATATGAGCTGTGGTTGGATTCATAACCAACAAAAAACAGCTCCCTTGCTCTATGTTGCCCCTTTCACCTCAATTGCGAAGGAATATGAACCCATGCTGGGGCTCCAAAGGTATGCAACTAACTTAATTCTGATCTTCTACCATGCCAACGTGTGAATGGTAATTCACCAGTTGTTGAATTAACTACGTTATTCAAGACATGGTTAGCACACATTATTGCCTCACCCCAAAGTGTGTCAGGCAAACCAGAATCAGACAACATGGTTCAAGCCATAGCCTGCAACATTTGCCCTCTGCATTCAATATATGCATTATGTTGCAGCCTATAAGGGGCAGAATGCTTGTGTTCAATGTCAGCATTTTGTAACATAGTTACAAACTTGTTATTGGTAAACTCAGTACCATTGACAGTTACCAGGCAAAGAACCTTGCATTTCTTTTTCCTCTCAGCAAACCTCAGCCAGTTTGAAAAATGCTGGAATGTTTCTGCTTTGGTTTTCATAAGGTAACAGAAACCATAACGGGAAAAATGGTCTATTATGCTCAATATATATCAGGCTCCTCCTAAACTAGGTTTTTAGGACCAATAATATCTGCAAACACTACCTCTAAAGTTTCATTGGTTGTAAACCCATTAACTCTGTTTGCAGGAGTTACCTTACACTTTTCTTGGCCACAAACATTGCAGTTTAAATATTTTTTACAAGGTTTTAGTTTTATCCCATCAGATAATTCCACAGTTTTCTTTAATATTTTAAAGTTTACATGTCCCAAATGCCTATGAAGCAAATGAATGCATTCATCATGTGGCTTTGTGTTATCGTAAACTGAGTTAGCATTAGCCATGATTAATGGATCATCATTCAGAACAAACAAATCATTCTCTAACTTTGCAGTAACACTTGTACCATCTTTTTCTATCAGACATTTATCTCCCCTAAATGTTACTACAAACCCAGCTTTTAACAATACTTTCACAGATAGCAGGTTAAATTTTAGTTTAGGTACATACAACATAGGTAAATGCTCATTTATACATGAACAATATGCAGTACCTTCTCCATATACTTGCATTTTCCATCCATTTGCTAATGATACATGTTGTTTACTCTTGGTCATTTTAACAAATCTCTCTTTACTATTAGTTATAGACTGTGATGCTCCACTGTCAACTACCCACAAATCATGGTTTACAGTTGTAGTTGAGCTGGAAATAGCTAAACTAACATCCTTTTTAGCTCTCTGTTGACTACCAGTATTCAATTTCTTGCCCTTTTTACAGAATCTAGCTATATGACCTTTAGCCCCACAAGAAAAACATTTTCTAGACTTCCGGTTTGGCGCCACGGCATTATAGTCAGCAAATAGCGGGCTCTGATGACCCCGCAAAAACCCCAACTGACAAATCACTGATTGATGGGTCTGTGGATCCAACCCATCCTGCAGGGACGGGGAAGAAGAGGAGTGCCTCGGGCAGCCGAGAGCAACAGGCAAGTTCCCCGAAGGCCAGAGGGAATCCTCTGAGTCGGCGGTGAGGGGAGGCAGCCATGGCGGCTGCCACAAAGCATCAGCAAACCGGAAAAAGATTCATGCAGAAGGGAAGAAGAAAAGACAATGTGCTTCGAAGCCAGGTGAGTAACACCAACCTAGGCGAGAAACAACGTAACAGCAAGGATTTTTACAAATAAGACCCCAAATTTTAAATAGCAGCTGAAGATCTTGGGGGCTTGAGATTTTGGTAAAGCAACAATTGGAAACAAAGACCCATTAAAGATTTTGTTTTAGTATAAACTGAGTTGGAAGAATTGGCTTTTAACAAATTAGTAAATTGTTTTTTTTTTTTTTCTTTTAATTGGAATGGATTTGAGAAGTGTTACTTCAGGATTTAACACCTCTGGAAAGTTAAAGAAGAAAGACAAACGGATAGTTACATAATAGCTATAAAATGGAGATTGCTGTGACTAAGCGGAATGTGGATTGTAGAGATCCTCCTTTTGTTTGGAAAAGAAATACTTTGAAATTGCTTTTTACCTTCGATTACTTTGAAATTAACTATCGACTTTTGGATTTTGGAGATTCCTATTCTGTCTTTGGGTGATTTTACAAAGAAAGAAGAAAAACACTGGATTTATTAAAATCGAAACTAACTGGCTTAGGAACAAAAGATGTGGCGCAGGAACAAAAGAAAAGAAGCTGATGGATTTTACACGGAGCAGATGTTACAAAAGAATTAAAATGATATATAGAGTTTTTAATATGGAAATATGGATTTTGAAGTAGAACATTTATGGACAGATAGGGAAATGAAGAAATAAAGCAGATAAAATTAAAATGTAATGCTTAAAAACTAAATGTATAAATGATTTTTAGATAAAAACAGGAGGGCTTTTGAAGTAACAAAGATGGAAAATAAAAGAAGGTACTAAAATAGAGGATTGATGTATAGGTGGTTAAAATGATATTTTTATGAAAACATAAGAGTATATACTAATATGAGATAAATCTAAGAAAATTTATTGTTTTTTTTAATTGAAAAGTTTTTTTAAAAAAACATTTACAAACAATTTTCCCACCCCTCCTCCCCCCTCCCAACCCAACCCTCCTTCCCCCCCCCCCCGGACTTCCCAGAACAAAATACAGGGTATAGCATTTAACAAACATAAGATAACATATGCAAACTATCTATAAACTCCTATCTCCCTCTTGCACTTTAACTCCCCTTTACATGACTAAATATAAGAATTCCCTTAAATATCTTTTTTTTTTCATTCATAAGCTATTTGAAACTTTTTAGTCCCATATTTATTTTGAATATAGTCAATCCATCTTCTCCATTCCAATATATATATCTTTCATTTGAGTGATCCTTCAAATATGCTGAAATTTTAGCCATCTCCGCTAAATTCACTACTTTTAGTGTCCATTCTTCAATAGTAGGTAGATCTTCCTTCTTCCAGTACTGCGCCACCAAAAGACTGGCTGCGGTTATTAAGTTCAAAATCAAATTAGTCTCTATAACCGTACAATCTGTAATTATACCCAATAAAAACAACTGTGGGGTAAACTTTATCTTCTTTTTAAGAATATTTTGCATAATCCACCATATTTTTATCCAAAATGTCTTGATTTTTTTACACGTCCACCATATATGATAGTACGTGGCATCATCACATTTACATCTCCAACACTTGGATTGTAAACCTGGATACATACAAGCTAACTTTTTAGGATCTAGATGCCATCTATAAAATGTTTTATAAAAATTTTCTCTCAAGTTTTGGGCTTGCGTAAATTTTACGTTTCTACGTTTTTTCCCACGTTTCCATCATTATTGGTTCCTCAATATTTTGTGCCCATTTTATCATACAGTCTTTGACTAACTCCGTTTCTGAACCTATCTCTATCAGTACATTATACAACCTTTTTATATGCATTTGACCTTGGTCTCTAATTTGTTTTACCAAGTTTTCCTCATTTTGCAAAATACCAATTTTCTGATCCTCTTTCCATCTAGCTTGCAGCTGTCCATACTGAAGCCAAGTTTGAATTATCCTTTCTTCTTTTAATACATTCAAAGATTTTAACTGCAATGTGCCTCTTTCCATAATAAGAAGCTCTTTGTAAGTAATCACATCTTGTTTTTGTTCTACACTTATATTCTCTATCGCATGTCTGGGTATTGCCCATATGGGTATTTTATTGTTTAGTTTATATTCATATTTTTTCCAGCCACATAATAACGCATTCCTTAATATATGACTTTTAAAATTCTTATCCACTTTTTTATTATATAATAAATATGCAGCCATATACCAAATCATATCCCTCTATGTTCAATATTCTCTCTTCTGTTGAGTTAATCTAATCACTAATTGCTGAAAGGGCAGCTGCTTCATAATATAATCTTAAATTGGGCATTTTGAGACCTCCTCTCTCACGTATATCTTGCATTATTTTTTGCTTTATTCTTGGTCTCTTTCCTGCCCAAACAAAGTTACTGATACCCTTCTGCCATTCCTTCAAATTTGCATCTTTTTTATGTATTGGTATCATTTGAAAAAGAAATAAAAACTTTGGTAAAACATTCATTTTTACTGCTGCTATTCTTCCCAACAAAGACAGTTGTAGTTTTTTCCAGTTTTCCATCTCTTTCTGTATTTTTTGCCACAACAGTTCGTAATTATACTTGTATAATTTTACATTTGAAGTCACAATATAAACCCCTAAATATTTAACCTTCTTTACTATTTCAAATCCTGTTACTCTTTCTATTTCTTCTTTTTGATTTACAGTCATATTTTTAGACATTATCTTTGTTTTCCCTGCATTTATTTTAAATCCAGATACTTGTCCATATTGATTAATTATATCCATTAAACCTATAACCGATTGCACTGGTTGGGTTAAAGTAACAACTAAGTCATCTGCAAATGCTCATAATCTATACTCATAATGCCTAATTTTAATTCCCTTTATTTTATCTGAACCACGTATTTTATTCAGCAAAAATTCCAAAGTCAAAATAAACAGTAATGGAGACAAAGAACATCCTTGTCTTGTTCCTTTTTCAATATTAAAAGTTTCTGTTAAACTACCATTAATTATTATTTGTGCTGTTTGTTTCTGGTATATTGCCTTAATAGATTGTGTAAAATACTCTCCAAACTGCATCTTTTCTATTATTTTCAATAAAAAATTCGAATTCAATCGATCAAATGCCTTCTCCGCATCCAAAAATATAAGCGCCGCAGGGACTTGGTTGTTCTTCCCCAAATATTCCAATATGTAAAATATTTGCCTTACGTTACTTTTCATTTGTCTCCCATTTATAAAACCAGTTTGATCATTATGAATCATTTGTTGCATAACTAGCATTAACCTATTTGCCAATATTTTAGCGAAAATCTTGTAATCTGTATTTAAAAGCGATATAGGCCTATATAGCCCGGCACGGGATTGTGTCCGAGGAGGTGTGGAGCGGGGTGTGGAGGGGGTTAGTGTCGGTATGGAGGAGGGCGATTCCATCGGGATTATTGGTGGGAGGGGCAGATATGGTGGGAGCAGGGGGCCACATCGTGTGGTGGGGGCACGTGCCCGCTGTCTTCAAGTGGTGACGTGCTCCGGTCCCCAATGCTCATCTCATTCCCTGGGTTGTCCAGAGTCTCAGAGCCCTGGTCTTAGGCTGATGCTGTGCAACGCCAGGTCCGTGGTCAATAAAGCCCCCCTCATTTGCGAGTTAATTCAGGAGGGGGGAGCGGACCTGGCGGGTATTACAGAGACCTGGTTGGGCCGGGAGGGGGGAGTCCCCCTCGTTGAGATGTGCCCACCGGATTTCCACGCATTTCATCAGCCGAGGGCTCAGGGTAGGGGTGGAGGAGTGGTGGTTATTGTAAAGGAAGGTCTCAATCCTAGGGAGGCCACTGTACCTCAGATTGCCGGATGTGAGTCTCTCCTTGTGAAGTGGGGCCATGGGATGCAGGTGGGCCTGCTGGTTGCGTACCTGGCTCCCTGCTGAGTGGCAGTGGCCCTGCCCGAGCTCCTCGGCGTCATAGCCGGGGTGGCGGTTGAGACCCCCAGGCTAATGGTCATGGGGGATTTCAACCTGCCGTCTATCGGTGAAACATCTGAGGTGGCTCAGGAGTTCATGGCTTCCATGACAGCCATGGACCTGACTCAGTTAATTCATGGCCCTACTCTTATAGGAGGACACACTCTGGACCTGGTTTTTATCTCTGGTCAGTGGTTGAATGGTCTTGATATAGGGGATATAGTCATTGAACCCCTGTCATGGTCAGACCATTCTCTCCTTAGACTTGACCTTTTGACCGCCACACCCTGCCACAGGGAGGCGGTGCCGACTAGGTGGTTCTGCCCCAGGCGCCTGATGGATCCTGATAGGTTCCAAATGGAGCTTGGGCCATTTCCTGAGACTCTGGCTCACGACTCGACGGAAGACCTGGTGGCTGCCTGGGATAGGGCGGCCGCTGGTGCTTTAGATCGGGTCGTGCCTTTGCGGCCTCTGACCCGGCGCCGAATCGGCCCAGCTCCTTGGTTTTCCGAGGAGCTGAGGGGATGAAGTGCTGGAAAAGACACCTAGAGAGTAGTTGGAGGGCTAGTCGTTCTGGATCTGACCGAACACTAGTGAGGTCTTATATCAAAATGGCGAAGTATAATTACTTCTCCACTCTTATCGCGTCGGCAGATAATCGCCCAGCCGCCTTGTTTAGGGTGACCCGCTCCCTTCTCCATCTGGGAGCGTGGGAAGACCCCTTGCAAGGGCGTGCTGAGGATTTTTCATGTTATCTGCACAATAAAATCGCTCAGATTTGGGACGGCTTGGACTCTAACTGGGTGGGTTCAGGCGATGTGTCTGAGGCGGGTCGTGAGAATGTCTTCTGGGAGGAGTTCGATTCTGTGACTCCCAAGGACGTGGACAGGATGCTGGGGAGATTGAACGCAACCACATGTTTATTGGACCTGTGTCCCTCCTGGCTGGTGCTGGCTACCCGGGAGGTTACACGAGGCTGGCTCCAGAGGATTATTAACGCTTCTCTGAGCGAGGGTGTCTTGCCTCCCGCCTTGAAAGAGGTGGTGGTGAGGCCCCTCCTCAAGAAGCCTTCTCTGGATCCGGCTGTTTTGGCAAACTACCATCCTGTCTCCAACCTTCGCTTTGTGGCGAAGGTTGTTGAGAGTGTGGTTGCGCGACAGCTCCCACAGTACCTGGATGAAGCTGTCTATCTGGATCTGTTCCAGTCCGGCTTCAGGACTGGGTACAGCATGGAAACGGCATTGGTCGCGTTGGTTGATGATCTCTGGAGGGCTCGGGACAGGGGTTGTTCCTCTGTCCTGGTCCTATTAGATCTCTCAGCGGCTTTTGATACCATCGACCATGGTATCATGCTGCGCTGGCTGGAGGGGTTGGGAGTGGGAGGCACCGTTTTACGGTGGTTCTCCTCTTATCTCTCCGACCGGTCGCAGTCCGTGTTGGCAGGGGGGCAGAGGTCGACCCCGAGGCACCTTGTTTGTGAGGTGCCGCAAGGGTCGGTCCTCTCGCCTCTCCTGTTCAACATTTATGTGAAGCCGCTGGGCGAGATCATCTGTGGATTTGGGGTGCAATGCCATCTGTACGCTGATGATACTCAGCTGTACATCTCCACCCCAGACCACCCCAACGATGCCCTTGAAGTGATGTCCCGGTGCCTGGAGGCCGGGCGGGTCTGGATGGGGAGGAACAGGCTTCGACTCAACCCTTCCAAGACCGAGTGGCTGTGGATGCCGGCGTCCCGATATAGCCAGCTGGTGCCAACTCTGGCTATTGGGGGCGAGTTAGTGGCCCCCACGGAGAGGGCTCGCAACTTGGGCATCCTCCTGGATGCACGGCTGTCTTTAGAAGAACATATGATGGCCGTGGCCAGGGGGGCTTTTTATCAGGTTCGCCTGATACGCCAGTTGCGTCCCTTTCTGGATCGGGACTTCCTATGCACGGTCACTCATGCCCTCGTCACCTCTTGCCTGGACTACTGCAATGCTCTCTACATGGGGCTCCCCTTGAGGAGCACTCGGAAGCTCCAGCTGGTCCAGAATGCGGCCGCGCGGGTAATTATGGGAGCGACTTGGCGCTCCCATGTGACACCTTGCCTGCGCGAGCTGCACTGGCTCCCGGTGGTCTTCCGGGTGTGCTTCAAGGTATTGGTTCTCACCTTTAAAGCGCTCCATGGCTTAGGTCCCGGCTATTTGCGAGACCACCTTCTGCCACCGATAACCTCCCACCGGCCAATTCGGTCCCACAGAGAGGGCCTCCTTAGGGTGCCGTCGGTCAAGCAATGCCGACTGATGACCCCCAGGGGGAGGGCCTTTTCTGTGGGGGCACCCGCCCTCTGGAACGAGCTCCCCCCAGGAATACGACTAATCCCGGACCTCCGGACCTTCCGTCGAGCTTTGAAGACCTTCCTATTCCAGCAAGCTGGGCTGGCTTAAAATTTTTAAAGGGTTTTTAAGGGTAATGGGTTTTAATACTTCGGGAAGCCAATTTGGATTTAATTCTGTTTTAAATTATTTTAAATTTTGTATTGTATGTATTTTAATTTGGCTGTGCACCGCCCTGAGTCCTTCGGGAGAAGGGCGGTGTACAAATTTAATAAATAATAATAATAATAATAATAATAATAATAATAATAATAATAATAATAATTCTTTGGCTGACTATGGTCTTGATCCTCTTTTGGAATCAGAGAAATAAATGCTGTTCTCCAAGATGAGGGTGCATCTCTTCCAGATTGTATTTTAATAAATAATTCCTTAAGTGGTTCCATCATTTCTAACTGCAAATTTTTATAATAAACAGCTGTCAATCCATCTGTCCCAGGAGCTTTACCCATTTTCAACTGTTTAATTACTAAGACAATTTCTTCCCAGGTTATCGGTTGATTCAAACCTTCCCTTTGCTCTTCTGTAACTATAGAAATATTCTCCTTCTGTAGATATCTATCTATATCTATACCTTGAATTTTATCACTAGCATACAACTTCGTATAAAATTCTAAAAATGCTTTTTTAATCATGTTTTGCTGATTTACCTTTATATTCTATTTTCTGTATAGTACGTAGCTTTTGTTTTTTCCTTAACAAATATGCTAACCATCTACCTGGTTTGTTAGCATTACAGAAAGTATTATGTTTAGCATATTGCAGACTAGTTGCAGCCTGATTTGCCATCAACATATTAAATTGCCCTCACAATAAATTAATTGCTACTTTTGTTTTCTTATCTGCTGGGTTCAATGTTAATACTTGCTCTCTCTTTTTTATTTCCTCTTCTAAATCAATCTGTTTTTTTCCCTGTCTGTTCATGTCTGTGTTTATTATTCAAATATATTAAAATACCTCTCATATATGCTTTGCTTGCATCCCATACCACTTCCATAGATGTACCTTTATGCATATTCATAAGAAAAAATTCTTTCAAATTTTTTTTACATTCTTTCACATTTTCCTCATATCTAAGCAAATTTTCATTTAACCTCCAGGACCTCCTGGGTCCCTTTTCATGTTCCAGTTCCATCCAAACCGGGCTATGATCTGTTAATGTTCTTGGACATATCTTCATCTTCTTCACCCTAGAAAGAACATCATTAGTAATTAATATAAAGTCAATCCTAGAAAGGGATTGGTGTCTATCAGAAAAAAAAGTAAAGTCTTTTTCTTCAACATTCTGTTCTCGCCAGATATCTCTCAACTCCATATCTTCCATCATATCAAAGAAAGATTTAGGCAATCTAGTGCGCATTTGAATATTTTGTGAAGGTCCTTTTTTGTCTTTTTTAGTATCCAAAACTCCATTCCAATCATCCAATAATATACACGATTTGTAATCCCATTGTATTAGTTTGGTTTGTAAAAGCTTGTAAAATTTTTCTTGTTGTTGGTTAGGTGCATATACTCCAATTAAAAGTATTTTTTCCCCTCTGTTAAAATTTCAATTGCTATATATCTTCCTTGATCATCTGCTTCAATTAGTCTAGCTATTAAGTCTTTTTTTAAGTATATAACTATGCCATTTTTCTTTTCTGGTGCAGATGCTACAAAATGTGTTCTCAATCTTGCGTTTATCAAATATTTTTGATCTTTCATTCTAATATGTGTCTCTTGCAAACAAATTACTTCATTTTTGTACTGTTTCAGATAATGAAATATTTTCCTCTTCTTTTGCAGTGAATTTAAACCATTGACATTCCAAGTTAAAAATCTAGTTGCCATTCTTGGCACCTTGAAGCTTTTGGAGCATCAACTGAAAATCTTCCTGCATTTTCCTCTTCGGCCTTGCTCCTCCCACTGCTTCTGTTTTTGTGATTTCTTGAGTTTTCATCTGAATTTGCTGCACCTTTAATTCTTCTCTGCGCTTAGTTGCCGCTCAGGTCTGTCTCTGATCCTTGGTTCCTCTATTTTTTCCAAAAACACCGGAGCTTGCACAGTGCCTGAGAGTTGTATTAAGTCTTCTTATCAAAACCCCTCCTTGGGCCTGTGCCTGCATTTCTTCTTTCTCCCCCTTTCTTGCCTCCTCTGCTTCCTTTCTTCTTCTAGCTTCTGGGGACGGTGGGGAACCTTTAATACATTTGTGTAAAAGTCTCTTGCCTTCCAAACTGTATTGAGATGATATCTTTCTCCTGAGTAATTCACCACTAATCCAACTGGAACTTCCCATCTGTACTGTATCTGGCGATTTCTAAGTTCTTCCACCAAAAAAGCATAGTCCTTTCTGGTTCTCAGCATTTTAGGGGGAATTTCTTTCAATATTACCTACCACTTGAAGTTTATTTTTGTAGGAAGCTTGTAAAATTTCATTTCGCATCCTCCTTGTTGTAAAATATATTACAATATCTCTTGGTAAATGTTTCTGTCTGGCAACCCATGAGTTAACATGATAAATTTTGTCAATTTGCCATTCAGGATCTGCCTTTTGTTCTCCAATTATCTGTGCAAAGGCTTCTGCAAAGATCTCTCGCAAATTCTCTTGATTATTTTCTCTCAGGCCTCTTATTCTCAGGGCAAACTCCATCGCCCTATATTGTATCATTATCACTTCTAAGTCTGCCCTCTCCATCTTTGCCTGGACCTCACCCATTTTATTTTCCAAATCCACATTGGATTGATAAATTTCTTCCACTCTTTCATCCAGTCCTTCAATATGGCTTGCCAGACCCTGAAATGCCAAAACAATATCTTCTCTGATTTCCTTATTTCAAATTTGAATTACCTCTTTAATTTCTGCCATCTCTTCAGCCACATCCCGCATTTTTTCTTCAAAGATAGAAGTTTTTCCTCTAAAACAGAGGCTTGTGTCTTTAAAGCTTCCAGTGTTAATATTTGTGGTTCCATTGGAGCTGACAAAGATTGAAATTTAGATAGTTTTAAAGTAAAATCCAATTAAACAGGAGCTGTCAGCACTAGATGATACTTTGCTGTTAATTTTCACTTTCACGCCCCATTAAAGCTCCGGCGCCATTTCCTTTCTCTTTCTTCCCTTAATAATCCAGAAGGAAGTATATAATACACATTCAGAGTTAAAGTTTGGTACTTGCAATTATGATCACTCCTGCCTTTGCTCTGCCTGCTTTTGTATCCAATATTTTGAAAGATTGTTGCAGGGGTGGTCGCAGCGTCTTGTTCTGCTTAAAGCAGAAGCATCCCGGATCCGGAGTTCTGTCGGGCTTCCAGGGAGCTCTCATCCTTTAAGCCCCAGAATTACTCCTGGGGCTCTTGGGGAGCTCTACCCACGCCCGGATGCTCTCTTTCCCCCGTTTTCCTGAGGAGAAAGTTTCCAAACTGCTAGACAGCTGATTTCCGCTATTCTAGCAGCTTTAACGCGACTGCGGGGCTAACGCTCCAAAAAGAGTGACTGCCAACGCCTAAGGTGCCATCGGAAGTCTAAGAAAATGTATTGTTTGATGTAACGTGTTTTAATTCTAATTTGTAAACAAATTTGAGAATGGTAAATATGACTGATTAATGTATTACTGGATGAAAGCATAAGATACACAGACTTAAGTAACAAATTGTGATAGAACTCAATGTATGTTGGAAATAATTAATATTATGAAATATGTTGAGAATTAATCTGGAAGAGTATACTGGGAAATAGCTAAATAATAGACAAATATATTGCAAGTTAAAAGTTAAAAGACGAGATGCTGGGTACCAGCAAAACAAGAGTTGGAGTTCTGGAGGAGAATATGCTGGAAATCAGCCAAACAATAGTTGGAGGTATGGAGGAGATTATGCTGGAAATCAGCCAAAATAAAATATGCTGGAAATCAGCCATACAATACTTGGAGCTATGGAGGAGATTATGCTGGAAATCAGCCAAAATAAAATATGCTGGAAATCAGCCAAACAATAGTTGGAGGTATGGAGGAGAATTTGCTGAAAATTAGCCAAATTAAAATATGCTGGAAATCAGCCAAATAATAGTAGGAGATATAGAAGAGGATATGGATTTTGAGATAAATCTGTGTAAAATGAAATGTGTAAATATATGATAAGTATGAGAAAATTAAAGGTAAATTGATAAAGCTTAAGATTTAAAGATTTGATGAAATGGGCCTAGAGTTTAAGAAATATGAATAGAATTTTGTCCTATAAATTGAAATAAAAATAGAGTTGTACTTAATTTGAAAATAAAATTTGTGGTGATAAAATTGTAAGGTAAATAATTAGATTAAGAGGTTAGAATATTCTTTAAGATTAATGTTTTGATATTAATGTTAAAAGAAGTACTGAAGGAAGCTTGGGAAAGAACCAGATATAATTTGGATTTATAAATGGCTATAAAAATGAGTTAAGTTTATCTGGAAATTAAATTTGTGGATACAAATTTAATTTGTATAATTAAATAGAATAGATATATAATAGAATGGTTTAGATTAAGATGTTAGAATTTATGTTAAAAAATTTTATGTTCTGATTTCTAATTTTAAAAGATGTAACAGGAAATTGTGAATGGAGCTTGTTAAAAAAATGTAAGCAGTTGTACCTATTTATGATCAGATCGAGACTTAGTTTTTGAAAGATATATTTTATGTTTATGTTTGAAAAAATAAAAAAAAATTTTAAAAAAAGAAAAGAAAAAGAAAAACATTTTCTAACTGTATAGGCAGTTGAAGACAGGTTTTCTTCCTGTGGTTGTCTTTTTCTCAGTTGGTCTTTATCTTTCCTTCTTCTGGACTCTTCTAACAATCTTCCAGTTATGCCAGTCAATGTCAGTTCATCTCTGGTCAGGACTTCCAGTGAAGATACATAATCATCATAACTTTCATCCAAAGAGGAAAGAATAATATAGACCTGATATAGCTCTGAAAAAATCAGCTCCTTTTCATGTAGCTCTTGTAAAGTTCCTATCATAAACTCCAAATGAGCTAACATATCTCCACTTTTCAGAAGATGAGCTCTAAACAGTTTACGTGTAAGGTGTATGTGTGCATCCACACTATCACAAACATAAATCCTCTTCAGAGTATCCCAACACTTGGCAGCAGACTCCTCACCACAAATATGGACTAGCTGCTGGTCACTCAGTATCAGTCCAATTATACAAAAAGCCCTTTCATTATCCTGGTTAAATTTGGCTATTTTCTTTGCATCTTCATCATCTGCTGGATTCCAAGCAGTTACATCCGGTGGATCATGAACTACAGCCCATAACCCTTCCTTACGGAAAAGTAGGCTGCACTTCATAGACCAGGAAATGTAGTTTGTTCCATCCAACCGGGTTATCAGAGATATGCTGGTTGACTGTTCTTGTGCCATCTTCACTTGGACAATAAACCACAAAAACAGCTGTCTGGATATGGTACTATGTATTCACACTAACTCTCAATATTCTGGGCCCATAACAGTGGTGAAATCTAAAATTTGTTATTACCAGTTCTGCGGGCATGGCTTGGTGGTGGGGGTAACGTGACTGGATGGGCGTGACCAATTTTTTTTTTAACTTTTAAAATCATTTTTTACATGTAAAACCATGTAAAAAATGCTTTCAAAACGCTTTGACAATCCCAGCTGAGTTGCCTGATCATCAGAGCTTGGCTCGTGATCCAAGCTGAGTTGTCTGATCGGCAGGCAACTCAGCTGGGATTGTCAGAGTTTGGATCATCAGAGCCATTTAAAATAAAAAAGTTTTTTTCTTTTAAATGGCTCTGGCGATCCAAGCTGAGTTGCCTGACTAGCAGGCAACTCAGCTGGGATTGTCAGAGCTTGGATCATCAGAGCTTGGCTCATCAGAGGCATTTAAAAGAAAAAATGTGTCTGATGATAGTGCGGCTCATCTGGGCATGGGGGGCGGGGGCAGGGATTTTTGCTACCGGTTTTCCGAACTGCCTGCTGCCATTGCTACCTAGTCGCCCGAGCTGGTCCAAACCGGGAGCATTTCACCCCTGGCCCATAACCAATGTTAAGGAATTCGCAGAGCAACACTTGAGTAGCAAGGGTGTGCACATGAAAGCAATTGAGAGTAGTTACGAATAAATACAGCCAACACACAGATACACTGAGTTGTGTTTACTTTTAGCAAATAGTAATAAGGCACAGTCCAATAAACAGTCCAGGTCATACACAGATAAAGCAGTAGATAGTAAAACAACAGTCCAGGGATAATCCAATAACAAAGTCTTCTTACCAGTCGTCGTATTAACAGTTCTTCAGTATTTGCAAACAGTAGCAAACAGAGATATTCAAGAGCATAAACAGCAAAGAGCATCAAAAAGACAAGCCATTTTCTAGCTCCCTCTTAAGGACATTGGCTACAGAGCTAACCAATCAGGACACAGTATGATGCAATACAGCAATACAGCAGTCTTAAAGCTATATTGATGGTTTATATATTGCCAACCCAACACATTAGGTAATCATCATTTCCTAACAAAAGTAATCACAAGATCCCAGGCAAAACAAGAAATATTGATGGACAATGACACCACCCAAACTTTTAAACACCAATGAATGGTTTTTGAACCATAAATCCAGCTGTCTGATGAAAGAAGACTTGGCTTGGGTGAGAGGGAAGTTGGATGTTCCAAACAGCCAAAAACTATGCTTAATGGTAAGGTGCCACGACTCCAAATTAGCTGGACATTTTGGGTTTGTGAAAACTTTACACCTAATTAAAAGACAATTTTGGTGGCCATCACTAAAAAAGGACATAGAAAGCTATGTAGCTAGCTGCCCCATTTGTGCAGCATCAAAAAGACATCAGGGGAAAACCCCAGGTCTATTGCAGAAAGTAGCTGAGCCTTCAGCACCATGGAGAGAGATTGCTATGAATTTCATTGTAGAATTGCCAAACAGCAAGGAAAATACTGTTATTTGGGTCTGACAGACCTGTTTTCAAAACAAGTACATTTTATACCTTGCCAAAAGATCCCAACTGCTAAAAATTTAGCCAAATTATTCCTAATACACATTTATCAACTTCATGGAGCTCCACAAAGGATCATCTCCGACAGAGGGGTTCAATTCACCTACAAAATTTGGAGAGCATTTTTGGACTTACTTGGTACTGTAAGGGGTTGAGCTCCTCTCACCACCAGTCTACTAATGGAAATTCTGAAATTTTGAACTCAGTGCTAGAACAATATTTAAGATGTTTTATTAATTTTCAACATGATAACTGGACTGAACTTTTGCCTTTTGTTGAAGTTGCATTTAATAATGCTGTACATCAAGCACTGGGTTTACCCCTTTTAGAGTAGCGACTGATCAGGATTTCAGTCCCACGCCTGAACTACCCATGGAAGAACCCACCATCCCCTCACTTAAGGAATGGATGGATAATTTGCAAAACACATGGCCATTGGTTAGATTAGCATCGAGACCATCTTCTGCCACCGATAGCCTCCCATCGACCAGTCCGCTCCCACAGAGAGGGTCTCCTCAGGGTGCCATCGGCCAAGTCATGTCGGCTGGTGACACCCAGGGGGAGGGCCTTCTCTGTGGGAGCCCCAGCCCTGTGGAATGAACTGCCCCCGGAAATTCGTAAGATTTCTGACCTCCGGGTATTTAGCTGCGCACTCAAGACCCTGTTGTTCTGCCAGGCTGGGTTAGCAACATAGTTTTAAATTTTGGGGGTTTTAAATTAAGCCAAATTTATTTGATATTTTTAAATTATTTTAAATTGATGTTGATTCTGTTTTTAAATAGGCTGTACACCGCCCTGAGTCCTTCGGGAGAAGGGCGGTATAGAAATATTATTATTATTATTATTATTATTATTATTATTATTATTATTATTATTATTATTATTATTATTATTATTATTATTTATTTATTATTATTATTATTGGAAGCTAGAGAGGCTTTTAAAATTCAAGCTGACAAGAAAAGGATGGAACCCAAAACTTTTCATGTTGGAGACAGAGTATACTTATCTACAAAATTCCTGAAATCATTACAACCATCAAACAAACTAGAGCCAAAGTTCATTGGACCTTTCCCCATCACTAGAGTCATCAATCCAGTAGCAGTTGAACCACTCCTTTCAAAAACACTCAGGCAAGTCCATCCAATATTTCATATTAGTTTACTCAAGCGAGAAGTAATCTCATCCCTCAGACCACCTGCATCTACACCACCTGTTCCCATCATGATTGAAGGTGAACAACACTTTAAAATCAAGGAAATCCTTGACTGTAGGATCCACAGAGGGAAAATCCAATACTTAGTTGCTTGGAAACATTTACCATCAGCACACAACGAATGGCTAAACACCATGTTAGGGCTCCAACCTTACTGAGAAAATTTCACTCCCAATACCTTGTTAATATACTATCATGAAATTTTGTTTATATTTGTTTTTTTTTTACAGGTGGACCCTTTCATTTTCTAAGGAGGGTAGCATGTCAGATCCCTAAAAGTAATACTGCTATTCACTTGGAAGAAGGGGGAGACTTGGATTAGATTTACTAGCATTGCCTGTGTCAACAGATATTTTCCAACCTATATCCTGGTGCCAAAGAGCCCTGAGATCCTCTTAATGTAGAGGAATGTTTATGATAGTCATGTGGGTTGCTTCACTTTAAAGGATAACAGTGTGAATGCATGGTTGCTCGGGTTCTCAGGGAAACTAGTAAAGAAAACATCTTCACACTTGTGTATTGGCTAAAATCTGCTTTCTGACTTAAAGGGAGGGGTCTCTACTGCTTTAATCCTACTTGTCTTGCCTAAGGGTATTCAGATCTTGCTTTAAATTGGGTTGCTATCACTTCTGCTTAATAAAAGGATCCTTCTGAACTATCACGTTTCAAGAGTTTTTTCTTTCTTAAGTTGGAAGGAGAGGCAATCCTTACACCGGCACTATCAGTACAGAGCCTTGCCCTTTGGCCTCTCATCAGCACCTAGGGTATTCATGAAGGTGTTGGCGGTTTTAGTGGCTTACCTTCGGGCTCGTCCCGTGCATGTCCAGTGTTATCTGGACGACATCCTGATCCTATCTGCCTCTTAAAGAACAGGCATGTGCAGACCTCAATGTCACCATGCAGGTGCTTCAGGAGCACGAGTTTTCTATCAATCTAAAAAAGAGTCATTTGGCACCAACAACCAGGTTGCTGCATTTAGAAGTGGAGATTGACACCATTGCACACAGGATATACCTTTCCCAGGAACTTCAGGCGAGCCTAGTTGAACTAGTGAATCAAATCAGGGGGTCTTGTTCAGTGCCTCTGGTGACGCTTTCGCGACTTCTGGGCAAGACGGTGTCCTGCATTTCAATCATGCCATGAGTGCACTTTCACACCAGGTCTCTCCAGTGGTTTATTCTCCCTTATCAGAGGGCAGGTACAAGCATCTCCCTGCATCTCCCTGCACAAGGTTAGGTTACCTCTAACGGTACTGCATTCTCTGGAGTGGCGGATTTCCTCAGCACTTGCTAAAGATTGTACATTTAAGAAGCCCGAGCGCTAGTCTCTATGGTTGGAGGCTCACTTCTAGGATAGGGTAGCCCAGGGCAGGTGGTCTCAGGTAGATGTAGCCCATAACATTAATTGGCTAGAACTCAGGGCTCTCCACCTAGCCCTCAGGGAGTTCCAGGACCTGGTGTCAGGCGGGCATCTATTAATTCTAACTGACAATGTGGCTGCTAAGGCACATATTTACAGGCAAGGGGGTACCCAATTGAGGGCCCTTATGGAAGAGGCTGAATGTCTTTGTCTTTGGGCAGAGTGCCTCAAGATATCATTGAGGGCAGAGCACATTGCAGGGACCTCCAATGTTCAGGCAGATTGGCTCAGCAGGAAGGGGTGGGTTCTAAATTTTTTTACTACCGGTTCTGTGGGCATAGCTTATTTTGTGGGTGTGGCTTGGAGGTCATGTGACTGGGTGAGCATGGCTAGCTGGTCATGTGACCAGGTGGCCATGGCTCTGTGTATAGGGACTACTCAGAGGGCTGAAAAAAGTCATTTCTGACAGATCCTCGCACTTTGACTGGCCCTCACACTTATGACCATCCTCACATTTATGCCCGTGCAGCATTCTTAACAACCATGTCACTCATTTCACAACTGCTTCTCTTCACCATGGTGACAAGATAGGGCAAAAATGTAAAATGTGAGGACAGTCATAAGTTCGAGGACTGGTCAAAAGTGCGAGGACCAGTCAAAAATAAAGAGAAAGTAAGAAGGAAAGAAAAGAGAGAGGTGGTACGTTTGAGGAGAAAGATTGCTGTACAATAAAAAAGATGAAAGGGAAGAAAGGCAACCACAAACAAATACAAAGATATTAAGATAAAGAATGAATTGTTAAACTTTAAAGAATAAAAGAGAACAAATATGAATAAATAGCAATAATTAGAAACATACAAACATACAATGTATTTTCTTTCAACAGAGTATTTGGCCAGTTCACAAATTTAAACAGTGTTTAGTCATTTCAATTAAATTTACAATTTCTATATTTCCTTTTTGCTTTATTTCCTTTATTTATTCCTCATCTATTTTTTTAAAAAACCAATATTACCCTTCATCCTCATCTCTAATCTTAATCAAATTCAATTTTTCCCTTCTATTCTATATTATACCCCTTCCCATGGTCATCTATTTTTATATCCATCCTCACATTGGTTAATTATGTAATATTACAGTTGTTTAATACAAATTCAACATTTTAATATAAATCAATTAGTTATATAACTTTTTTTTGTATATTAATCAATATGAACATGAATATTCCAATTATTTCCATGCAATCCAATTTCTTACAAATCAATTAATTATATTTACCAATAATAATAAACCAAATAATTTCCCCCATATATTCCCCCAAACCGCAACTTAATCATTTCTGCTTTCAACACAATATACAATTAATAGTAACTCAATTATTACAATTGCCTAGTTAAATAGAGCTTTTTTTCTTTAGTGTTTTAAAATCTTGAATTCTCCTATTTTGCCCTAAATTTCCCATTGTTTGCACCTACTTTTTTGGTGAGGAAAAAGAAAAAGAAATCTCTCTCTGCCTCATTTTGTCATGTTGCAGCAAAGAGCCTGCTTTACTTTCAGTTTCGTTTTTTCAGCATAGCTAGGGGGAAAAAATCTGCTCCAGCACTCTTTGTAGCTAGCAACAGAGCCCTGCACAAAACAGCTGAGAGCAAATCAACTGAGAGTCGGGAGGCCGATCTAATCAACTTGTGCTAATTAACCTATGTTGAAGCTGAAAGGGGCTGTTTTTTCTTGCTGTTTGCTTGCAAGGAGGTAACTGCTGCGAGGCACAGGCCAAAGGATGGGGGCTACCCTCTTTGCCACTTAGCCCCCCTGTTGCCCCCTTTTGCCTCTAGCGCCCCTCTGATGCCCCCCTTGCCTCTTACCGCCCCCCTAAGGCATCCCACTGCTCCCAGGGGGCGGTACTGCCCACTTTGGCAACCACTGGCTTAACTACTTAATTACTTAACAACCGGTTCTACCGAAATAGAATCCCACCACTGGGTCTACCCATTTATTTTTGCAGGCACCGGTCTACTCATTTGTTTTCTTTTAACACTGATCAGCTGTAGGGCGGCCCTTTGAAGTCACACGGCAAGAGTTTAAACAGTTTTTTCTCCCTTTAGTCATCAGCTGGGACTCAGGAGGCAGCAATAGATTAGGAGTGGGTGGGGGGAGTGGCCGGGCCGGGAACCGGTTCAGAAGCGTGGCCAGCCAATCTTATTACTGGTTCTCCAAAGTATTAAAATTTTTTACTACCAGTTCTTGTGAACTGGTGTGAACCAGGAGCAACCCACCATTGTCAACAGGGCCACAATTGACCAAGCAGAATGGCGCCTGCATCCAGATTTGTTTCAGAAGCTGACGGGGCACTTCAGACAACCAACCTTGGACCTCTTCGCCACCCCAGACAATGCTCACCTGACCCAATTCTTCACAAGGTTTGCTGTTCTGGGAGTGGAGAAAGTCGATGCGTTTCGCAACCCCTGGCCAGCAGAACTGCTCTACGCCTTTCGACTTCTTCCCCTCATCCTGTGGATGGTAAAAAAGATCCTTGCAGAACAAGTGGAGGTGAGCCTGGTGGCTCCACACTGGCCACGGTGGCCTTGGTTTGCCGATTTGGTCACCCTTTCGGTGGCCAGGCCTTGGAGGATACCACCGGACAGAGTCTCCCTCAGCCAGGGGGTATTGGTTCACCCAGACTCTCAGTGGTTCCAATTGACCACCTGGCATTTGAATGGAGGGCTCTGAGCCAGGACAACTATTCTGTTGTGGTTTGCCAGCAGCCTGCAGAGCCAGCAGCAGAGTCAGACAGCGATGAGGCTGAGGAAGAACATGGGCTAGTCCTGGAGGCTGGAGAAGGTCCAGATGAGGGCTCTGCATCAGAGGCAGAGATGGGGCCAGGGCCATCAGGGAGTGATATGTGGACTTCGGAGCCTCCAGAGGCTGACAGTAGAGAGGCAGAGGAACAGGAGCCTGTTCCTAGTGCATGTATGAGAAGAGCTGCCAGAAGGCAAAAGCAGCTAAAGCAAAGAGGACGACTCAGGAGTAGGGACAAGAGATGATTGGCCCCTCCCATAAGGCTTAAAAGACCAGCAACAGCTCTTGGGCTCTTTGTCGGAAAACAACGTTAATAGTATTGCTGCACTTATCACTTGTCGGCATCTTCTGCTTTTGAACTTTTGCCAAGAGAAGCCTTTGGCAGTTTGCCTAATTATACCAAGGTTGGTGGTTAGACTGAAGAATTTGTGTTATGAAGAGTTTGTTTTAATTTAGTTTGGACTACTCTGAGAATGAGTTAATTCTCAGCTGTTCTAATAAGGTCTGTTTGTTTTGGAACTGTTTGCGTCGATTACTATCTACTTGGGCCTGGGTCACAACATATTCCTCCAAGGTCATTGATACCATCCAAGCTTCCAGGAGGGCTTCTACTAACAGAATTTATGATGTGACCTGGAGAGCATTTTGCTCTTGGTGTTGTCGGTTGGGCCTGGACCCAACCTTGGTGTTGGTGCCTCAGGTTCTTGATTTTCTGCAGCTGGGTCTGGACAGGGGGCTATCACCCAACATGATCTGCCATCAGGTGGCAGCTCTGTCATCAGTTTTTTCCTGTGGGGGTCTGGACTCCCTGGCTCGCCATCCAACCATTCACAGGTTCCTCAGGGGTGCTACAAATCTTAGGCCTCTGGTGGTTCACCGTTTTCTGACTTGGGACCCCACCAAGGTTCTGCAGGCTCTGATGGGGGAATCCCTTTGAGCCACTGCAAGAGACTTCCTTGCGCTTCCTGTCATACAAAGTGGCATTCCTGGTTGCCATAACTTTGCCAGGAGGATTTTGGAGTTGGCAGCTTTTTCTGTCGATCCAGACCTATGTGTTTTTCATGCCAACTGGGTGGTGTTACGTTTGGACCCTTCTTTCCTACCGGAAATTAATTCGTGGTTTCACAGGGCCCAAGAGCTGGTGCTCCCAAATTTTTGTCCCACCCCAGTACATGCGCTGAAATGGAAATGGCACATGTTAGACGTGCGGAGAGCACTCCAGGTCTATATAAAATGGACTTCTTCCTTTAGGAAGATGGAGTCTCTCTTTGTCTCCTCCCAGCCAGCTTCCTTGGGGACCAAGGTCACTCCTTCAACCCTTGGCCGCTGGATTTGGGCGTGTATCGCCAAATCTTATGAGATGCAGGCCCTTCCATTGCCCAAGAGTATTATGGCACACTCCACAAGGAATGCGGCCACAAGTGCAGCGTGGGCTATGCAGACCTCCCTGGAAGAGGTTTGCTGTGCTGCTACCTGGTCCTCCCTGTCCCCATTTATCAGGTACTATAAATTGGACATATTCGCTCTGCTGAGGCTGCATTTGGGAAGTGAGTCCTCCAACGGGTGCATTCTGATGAGGGGACCTAGGGCCAGGCTGCGACCCACCTGTAAGGACAGCACTGCTTTGGTATGTTCTATTCCTGGATACTGCCTCCACTACAATGGAGAAGGAATGTTGGTCTTACCTGATACAATCCTTCTCATTGAAGGAATGTCTAGTCAGGAGCTAGCCATGGTCCATTGCAGGGGTGGTGGTTGTTTGGTTGTTTGACTGCTTGTTGCTTGTTTTCTGACCATGACACATCGAGGCTCTCTCTATTCCTTCACCAAAAGCTGGGGACCGTTGGTATAGGCATGTCCTCACAGCTTTGACAGTCTCAGTCCTATTGGCTAAAAGATGAGGACAACCCATTCCTGGATGCTGCTTCCACTCAACGAGAAGGATAGTATCAGGTAAGATCAACGTTGCTTCTCTGCACTTTTTCTAGAGTCTCAACATCTTTTTTATAGTGTGGTGACCAAAACTGGTTGCAGTATTCTAGGTGTGATCTTACTAAGGCTTTATAGAGTGGTATTAGTACCTCATTTGATCTTGATTGTATTCCTCTGTTAATGCAATTTAGGATTGCATTGGCTTTTTTGGCTGCCATCACACACTGTTGGCTCATTTTTAATTGGTTGTCCATTAAGACTCCAAGATCCCTCTCACAGTTACTGCTATTAAGTCTGGTTTCACCCAGTCTATATGTGTACTTTTGGTTTTTCTTGCCTAGATGTAAGACTTTTTTTTCTCTACATTGAATTTCATTTTGTTAAATAGGGTCCTATGTTCAAGTCTGTCATCTGGATCTTGAGTTTATCATCTAGGGTGTTGGCTATTCCAGCCAGCTTAGTATCATCCACAGATTTGGTAAATTCCCCTTCTATTCCCTTATCTAAGTCATTTATGAAGATATTGAAGAGTACTGGGCCTAAGACAGAATCTTGTGGTACCCCAGGGGTGAAATGCTCCCTGTTTGGACTGGATTGCCTGATCCAGTAGCGATGGTGGCAGGTGGTTCGGAGAACCAGTAGCAAAAATCCCTGCGCTCCCCCCCACACACACACACACACCATGCCCAGCTGAGCCGCACGATTATCAGAGGCTTTTTTTTTTTTTTACTTTTAAAAGCATTTTTTCTACAATCTCTTCCGATGAAAAAATACTCTGATGATCACGTGGCTCAGCTGGGATCATCAGAGGCTTTTCAAAGCATTTTTTTTCTGCAACCTCTTGGCCGAAGAGGTGGTAAAAAAATGCTTTGAAAAGTCTCTGACATTCCCAGCTGAGTTCCCTGATCGGCAGAGAGGCATTTCTCTGACGATCCCAGCTGAGTTCCCTGATCGGCAGAGAGGCATTTTTAAAAGAGCCTCTCTGACGATCCCAGATGAGTTCCTGATTGGCAGAGAGGCTTTTCAAAGCATTAGAAAAAATGCTTTGAAACGTTAAAAAAAAAGAAGTTGGCCACACCCATCCAGTCACATTACTCCCTCCACCAAGCCATGCCCACAGAACCGGTAGTAACAGATTTTACATTTCACCCCTGTGGTACCCCACTACTTACTTCCCTCCATGTATATGTAGTACCATTGAGTATGGTTTGTCAGCCAGTTGCAAATCCATCTGGTGGTGATGCTATCTATCCCTACTTTTTTCTAGCTTACCAAGAAGTAGGTTGTGGTCTACTTTGTCGAATGCCTTGCTGCAGTCTCAGTATATTAGGTCCACAGTATTTCGCTGTCTACTAGTTTAGTCACTATCAAAGAATGAAATAAGATTGGTTTGGCATAATCTGTTTTTAACAAACTCTTGCTGACTTCTAGTTATTACTTTACTCATTTCTAGATGTTGGTAGATCTGTTTTTTTATAATCTTTTCCAGTATCTTCCCAGAATTGATGTTAGGCTGATTGGTCTGTAGTTTCCTGGGTCTGTTTTTTTTTTTTTCTTCCTTTTTTGAAGATGGGAATCACATCAGCTCTTTTCCAGTCCTCTGGTAGTTCCCCGGTATTCCAGGATTTTTGAAAGATGTAGAACACTGGTTCTGAGATGACATCTGCCAGCTCCTTTAAAACTCTGGGATGTAATCCATCAGGTGATTTGAATTCATCAAGATCAGACAGGTGTTCTGTTTTCATCCAAGGAATCATTTCCAAGTTCTCTCCAAGTTTGTTAAAATCAGCTGTTTTAAAATCTAGGATTCTGATATCATTATGTTCTATTGCTTGTCTTTGCATTATGTTGAATTCTAGTATGACATGGTCACTCTCACCCAAGGTTCCTGCGGATTCAACTCCCTATATCACTTCTTCTCTGTATGGAAGAATTAAGTCCAGTAATGGCTGTCACTCTAGTTCCTTCCTCTACCTTTTGGACAAGAAAATTGTCAGCTAGGTTGGTTAGGAACTTATTCGATTTCTCACTTGGTGCAGAATTAGTCTTCAAATTGATGTCAGGGTGATTGAAGTCCCCCATTACTATTGTAGTGTGCATCCTACATATATTTGTTAGTTTGTTGATAAAAAGTATATCTATTTTTTCTGCTTGGTTGGGTGGCCTGTAGTATACACCTATGGCAATGTCATTCTTTTTTTTTCTTTTATATTGACCCATATGTATTCTAGGAGGTTTGTTGTGACCTAGGCTTCCTGAGTCATTAAAACACACAAGTAGTTCCAAAAACCTCTTTTATTGCAACAGCTGTAAATTACATTCATTCACAGCTGAGTCCCAATTAGTTGCAAAATGACCTTCGGGAGAAGTCTTTCGGGTTAATCACTAACCTTTATTTCTCTTGACACTCTGCCAAAGACCTACTTGGCAAAGCCACATGGATTCTAGAATCAAACAGAGATGCCGACTGAGAACAGAATTAACAATGTGGTTTTCCTGCAAAGTGCCCACGTGCCTTTGCTCCTCTTTTAAGCCTTATGGGAGGGGGCAATCATCTCCAGGCCTTACTCCTGAGTCATCCCTTTTGTTTTAACTGTTCATGTCTTCTGGCAGCTCTGCCCATGTGCGCACTAGGAATAGGCTCCTTCTGTTCCTCTGCCTCTCTGCTGTCCAACTCTGGAGGCTCTGGAGTCCACGCATCACTCCCAGATGGCCCTGGCCCCATCTCTGCCTCTGATGCAGAGCCCTCATCCTGGCCTTCCCCAGACTGCAGGACTAGCCCATGTTCCTCCCCAGCTTCCTCACTGTCCGACTCCGCTGCCAGCTCTGCAGGCTGCTGGTGGACCACAACAAGGTTTTTGTCTTTGGTTTCGTGCATTTTTGAGCAATGTAGTGGTCCTTTACATACAATGCAACTCCACCTCCTATTTTATGGGGGTCTGGTTTTTTTGAACAGTTTGTATCCTTCTATCAATATGTTTCAGTCATGGGTTTCATCCTACCATGTTTCTGTAATTCCAACTATATTAATAGTCTAAGTTCACCCTGCTTGTTCTCCAGACTTTGTGCATTTGTATATAGGCAGTTGAGGTCTTTATTTCTGACTCTGGGTATGCTTCCTATTTCTCCTATTTGGTATTTGAGTTTGTCTTCCTTCCCATCCCTCCTTACCTCATTATTTGACTTGTTTTTTTGGGCTTTTTGCTTGGAATTAGGTCTTGGAAATTGGTCACCCTCCCCCCTCAATTTTAGTTTAAAGCCCCTCCTGATAAATTGAGCCAGTTGTTTTCTGAAAACATTCTTCCCAGTCTTTGTGCGGTGCAGCCCATCTCTCCTAAAAGCCCATCCTAGAAGTAGTTCAAACCATGGTCCAGGAATCCAACATTTTTTGGTGACACCAACCCTTTTAGCCAGTGGCTCACTCCTAGAATCCTTTGTTCTCTTACTGGATGTTGACCTTGCATTGGCAGTACAGATGAAAAAATTACTTCTGCACCTAACTCCTTAACTTTCTTGCTTAGCTGCTTGTAATCACTTAATGTTGTTTTCAAGTCCTTTTTTGTGTCATTTGTCCCTACATGTGCTAATAGAAAAGGGTAGTAATCTGTGGGCCTAATTATTTTGGTTAGCCAGATCCTTGATTTCTGCTCCAGGGAGACAACATACAGTACCTCCCTAGATTGTATGTCCGGTCTGCAGATGATTGGCTTGGTTTCTTTGAGAATAGAATCTTCTATCACCAACATTCGCTTTCCTTTTTCAGGGGGTGCAGTCTGGGGTGCTTTTCTGTTTATCTCAGGTGATTTTGTTGATGTGACTTTTTTAGAGATATTTTATGATGTCACTTTTCTAGGTGCTTGCCTGTTTTCTTTGAGGAGAAGATTGTGGGTCTGAGTATTTTCAACTGGGGGGGAGGAATTCGTTGGTCAGTTTTAATGGGGCTGCTTCTATTTGGGTTAGATTGGGTAGCAGGGGTTTGTTAGATGTGTGCTGCTTCTTTCTTTGTTTATTCCTTCTATGTGTGACATATCTCCATTTGTCTTCCTCCAAGGGTTTATCAGCAGGGTCAAATCCTCTGGGAGTTATCTGTTCATTATTTGGTTTAATTTGGGCACAACTTTCTTGCGTAGGTTGATGTTTGGCTAGAGCTGCCTCTAGGTCCCTTACTTTTTCCTCTAGTAGTTCACATAGCTTACATTTAATACATGTATAATTTGGGTGTTCTTTGGGCATAAGCACATATATGCCACAATAGTATCAGTTATCTGTTTCATGAGTTTTTTTCTTTTTGCTGGTTCTTTTAAGGGAAAAATGTTTTCTATCTTTCTTTCTTTTTCTATCCTTTTTTCTGTCTTTTTGTGCTTGTTTTTATACCTTATTATTTATTATACTTGCTTACTATTATGTTAATTTTATTTATCTCATTCATCCCTATATTTTTATAAAGTTTTTGAGCTCCAATTTCCCCTATTATTATTTAAGATTTGCCTTATTTATTTGATTGATCTTTATTAATCCTATTCTTAATTTCTAATTTTTTAGTCTTGTTCTTATTATTTGCCTATTTATTTATCTTTTATTTTCTGTCCTGTATTTCTTTTTATTCCCTATCGGGGTCTTTCCTCTCTGCCTATTGGAACTTCAGACTTAATTTGTTACCTTCACTGCTTTGGCCTCTTGTTGTTTTCTCTGCCAGCTGCCTTCTGTCCTTCGGTGCTCAGGTCTTTTCAGCCTTGTCCCTGTTTTCGTCAGCTCTCTTAGCCTGCTGTTCAGCTTTCTGGTTAGTTCAGCTATGCTGTCTGGTTTGGTCTGCTCAACCCTCCACTCAGCTCCACTGTCTCTTTCTCTATTGCTCTCTGTGCTGCTTTCAGGCTCTAACTCACTTCGCTGCTCCATTCTGCTGCTGGTTCTCTCTCCTCCCTGCTGCGCTGCTGCTGCTTTTTGCTCTGCAGCCACATGGCTCTCGTTTGCTTGTCAGTCACACCGGGACACTGCTTCCACCAGAAAATAGGACCACCTGGCCCTGGATGGTCCACAGCAAGCTCTCCACTCCAGTGGTGGTATTCAAAAATTTTTACTACCGATTCCGTGGGCATGGCTTGTTTGGTGGCCATCGCTTGGTGATCATGTGACTGGGTGGTCGTGGCTTGGTGGTCATGTAACTGTATGGACATGGCTTGGTGGTCATGTAACTGGGTGGTGTAGCTAGGTGGTCATGTGACTGGGTGGGCGTGGCTAGGTGGTCATGATCCTAGTTCCCCCTATGAGGATTCCTGCATCTGGACCTTTTGCAATCCCCCAAAGGGTCATAGGAAACCAGATTCCATACAGCTCTGAACCCTTAAGACAAACCAAATACAAGTGATCCTCGCTTAATGACTAGTTGTGTTCAAATTTACAACTGACCTCCCCAGAGCTACTTGACTTGTTTTTGGAGTTTTGACAGCCGTGTATGTGCACGCATGCATGCACGCACACACACACACACACATTTATGACCAGTTACAACATCCCACACAGTCATGTGATTGAGGTTTTCTATGTTTTTTGCCAGCTTCCAACAATTCCTTCTGGTTTCCATTTAAAAATGCCTATTGGGGAAAATGGACTTGTTTAACAATCACAGTGTTTGCTTAATGACCACAAGTTCACTTAATGACCATGGTGTTTGCCTAACTTAGGGGTCTGCAACCTTAAACACTCAAAGAGCCATTTTTCTATTTTATTTTAAATAGATATCTCTCTCTCTCTGTCTCTCTCTTTTCTCCCTCTCTCCCTCTCTCATCTGTTTCTCCCTCTCTCTGTGTCATCTCCTCTCTTTTTCTTTCATTTTTCTCTTATCTCTGGCTGCCGACTGCCTCTAATCTGCAGTTTACTCGTGAGCACCATGCTCACAAGTAAAAATGCTCACAAGTAAACTGCAGTTTAGAGGCAGCTGGCAGCAGGGGCGAAAGGGGCATGTATATGTGTGTCCCTCCGCAAGGACTTGGAGGTAGACACTGTGCCTCTGAGGAAAAGCCGAGGCAGTGAAGCCCTGGCTGTCACTCAGGAGGGGACTGCGGGGGGACATGTCACATGCCCCTGTCGCCCTTACTGCCACTACTTTTGTCTTGGCTTCTCAGCACTCTTAAAGTTGACCGCCAGGCATGGTATCTGCTTCCCTTCACACTCCTTGCAGAGAGACACACACACGCCCCTGTCACCCCTGCTACTTTTGCTCTCAGGTTCTCAGCACTCTTAAACTTGATCTTGAAGAGCTGGAAGATGTTTCCTTAGATCGCCATCAAACTCATCTTTGGGAGAGGTGTAGGCTAGCCCCTGAATACATGAGAAATCTTGGGCAAAGTTCTTTCAAATTTTGGCCAAGTCTTCTTCTTGGCCTCATATCACAAAGCAAACATGCATAGTCACACAACCTCACAGTGCACACACCTCATGGTGTGTGTGTTTGCTCACATACGTTAAGGCCAAGAAGGAGGAGAAGACCCTCTGCCAACTCTCCCTCCCCCACCCACCTGCCGGCCCGTGCCCTTTGCCAGCAGCGGTGAGCAGAAGTACATGACTAGATTCTGCAAGTAGTGGTGGGGCGAGTGAGCATCAGGTGGGTGGGGTGAGCTAGCGAGGACCAGGAACTGGTTCAAGGGCATGGCCAGCCAGAGATCGCTACCGGTTTGGCAAACCGTGCCAAATTTCCAGTGCAAACCAGCTGAATACCACCTCTCTTCCCTTCCTCCCTGCTCTGCTCTCTCACCGGTTCGCCTCTTTGTTTTCTGCTGGTTGGCTTTTCTGCCTGCAGTTGGTTTGCCTCTCTGCTCACCTCACTTCAATGGGTCTCCAGTCACTTGGGTAGGCCTCTTGGGTGCAGCTGGGCTTCTCTATCTCTTAATTTCTCCAGTCTTCCTCTCCTTTTCCTTTCTCCAGTCTTTTCTTTTTCTATAAGTTATCTTTCCCTCTCCACCTCTCCTCCTACCATTTTATTTTACTTTAGTAGCAACTTTTCTGCCCATGATGTAACTATGCTTCCTCCATTGCCGCCATCTTGGAACTTGGAAAAAGTATATCACTACCAGATGCCACACTGGAGATGTGAAAGTTATGACTCATAGATAGAACTGTGAGGGTTTATTTATATATTTATTTATCATATGAAATATTCATATCCCATTTCAATAAAATATAAAAATATAAAAAATAAAATATTTTAAACATACAGTATGTCTAGATTACAGATACAGTTTTTTGTTTCATTTGTCACAGTCCAGAAATCAGCAGCCTCCATTATACGTTCCATTTTGGCACTCTGTCACTATATGATGGATAGTTGGTCTTTTGGCCCCACAGTTACAATTTGGTGATGCTATTTTGCCCCACTTTTAAAGGACATCCGAACATCTACCATGGCCACTAGGAATTTGGTTCAGTGTTGTCCATATTGTACTGGAATGATCAAATCCGGAGGCAAGGCAAGCTTTGACATTGGGGAAGGAAGCAATTTTCTGTCCAATGTTGTTTTCAACATATTGTGAATTTTAAAAATCATCTTCTACAAGTACTTTAACAGTAGAAATAACCGGATCTCAACCTGTTTCACTCCAGGCAAACTATATCATTCAATATTGGCAGCTGTAAATGAATAGGAACAAACTTAGATTACATACCAGCAAGATGAAGTTACTATCTGTCCAGAAATACATTGGCCCAGAGAATATATTGGCTCAATCTTGGATGGGTTTATACTTCCACTAAAAGAGCATGTCTCCAACTTGAGTGCACCTGGACCTACAGTTCCTGTAAAACACAGTTGGAAGCTATGTGTTTTGCCCATATAAGAACTGTGCACCACTGACAGCCATACCTGGTCTGAAAATTTGTGACAACAGTAAAACAATACAGCTCATTCTCAAGCTTTTAAATAATTATAATTCATTCTAACAATGCTGACTTTGTAAATGACATAAAAATTTCAGTTCTTAAAAAATGAGGTAGGCAGGACAATTGTAATTGTAATTATTACAGTAATTATTGTAATTGTAATTGTAATTATTGTAATGTCATACTGTAATTATTACAGTATGACATCTATTCCCTTGACATTGTACTGGTTGCCATATGACTTTAGTCCACTTTTAAAGACTCGGATCCAATTTTGACCTATGAAGTTGTATATAGTTTACCATCAAAATATAGGTAGTCCTTTTTTAGCAACTGCCTCTTGTAATCATGGTTCACAGTTATGATAGTGATTTTAAAAAGTAACTTTACAACCAATCCTTGCATATACCACCTAAAATGATCTTTAAAACAAAGGTAATACGATCTTAAGCATAGTCATGACTGGACTTAGCGGCCACTTTGTTTTAAGACTGAATTGCTGGTCCCAATTGTTAGATCAGGCACAGGAAAAGAAGACATGACTAGCATGGTCCATTCAGCACTTTTATTTAGTGAGAACAAGACTGGCAGCTGCACTGCCAGAGGTCTCCTTTTAAGCGGTCCCGGCAAGTCGCACCATCCAGAGACAGCATTTTGAATTTCCCACTGGAGGATTAGCCAATTCCTGGTGGATGTCCTTATATGGACATAACGCCCCTCCCCTCCTACTTAGTAAACTGTCCATCAATGTTAATTAGAGTCACGTAGTCGCGCAGGTACGCTGGATGTCTGGTAGTCCTGGTTGACCTGCGCAGTCCCAGTTGAGCTTCGCCGCCGTCCAGGATAGGCGGAGCTCCTGTGTCTCCCAGTTCCCTCCCTGGAACCGGACCAGACTTGGCCGTCAAGTGTGCGGGCTTTGCCCCAACACCTCCGGCTGGGTCTTGGACCTCCGTTCGCTGGTGATGCTGGTCTTCTTCCTGACCTGGATGTCGGGTGTCTCGCTGATGGCTATCAGTGCTGATCGGTGGGGAACTGCTGAACCCTGGTAAGTCTCTGGTGTTTCCTTTCAGCTTGACAGCTTCCGAGGTGGTGGGGTCCGGTTGGGTTCCCGGTTCCCGTTGCTGTTGTTGTTGTTGTTGTTTATTCTTGTCGGGTCGTTGTTATTGTTGGCCGCCCTCACTGGGGTGGTGCAGGACTCCCTCGCCAGGGTGGTGTTGGCCTACCTTGCCAGGTGGTGGTTACTGCTCTTGCAGGGGTGTAGCGGGCCTGCCTCAATGGAGTGGCAGAGGTCTCCCTCACCAGGGTGGCGCAGGCTGATCTCGCCGGAGTGTTTCAGGATTCCCTCCTCCGGGTGTCCCCGGTCTACTGTCAGGCAGTGGTGGAGGTCTCCCTTGCCGGGGTGGTGCAGGCCAACCCCGCTGGAATGTTGCGGAACTCCCTCTTCCGGATGTCCCCAGTCTACTGCCTTGTTGCGATGATGGTCTTCCTTGCTGGGGGGTCGCTGGCCGGTCTCGCTGGGGTGTTGCGGTTCACCCCCTTCAGGATGTCGCCGGTTTATTCCCAGGGAACGCTGCTGGCTCATCTCGCTGGATCATTGTCGGCCTACCTCGACGGGGTGTTGCAGGCCTGCCTTGTCGGGTGTTGCACTCCTACCATGCCAGGGTATTGCAGGTCTACCTCGCCAGGGTGTTGCAGGTCTACCTTGCCAGGGTGTTGCAGGTCTACCTCGTCGGGTTGGTTTCATCCTACTTCCCTCCACTTTTCCGGAGTTGGTCCATGTGACGTCTACAGACCTGTCTGTCTTCCAGCTCCACTCTGTAGGACTTTGGGCCGGTTATGCTTTCTATCTTCCCCTTCAGCCGTTTCAGAGAACCGTGAAAGTTGAGGGCAAATACCAGATCTCCTATGGCGAAGGCGTGAAGCGGGCGGCTGGCGGTTGTTGACACCTCTGGGTTGTACTGGGTGTGCAGCCAGTCCAGGGGTGACCATAGTCTACTGCCCATTAATAGTTCTGCTGGGCTCTTGCGGGTGGTGGCGTGCGGCGTGATGTGTTGGGTGAGGAGAAAATTGTCAATTCTTTCTTGCCAGTCACCCATGCCCATTTTGGTGAGTGCCTCCTTGGTGAGCCTCACCATTCTCTCTACCTGTCCATTCCCAGCCAGTCTGTAGGGCACTGAGAGGGCATGACGGATGCCCAGTCCAGTCAGGAACTCTTCCATGGATTTGGACGTAAGTTGGGGACCGTTGTCAGAGACCAGGACATCCGGGCAGCCCATGGGTTGTGAACAGCCGCCAGAGTGCCCTGATTGTTGCTTCTGATGTGGTGGATACCATGGGAACTACCTCTAGCCACTTTGAGAACGCGTCCACAACTATCAAGAGGTACTTCCCTTGCATCGGGCCCGTGAAGTCAATATGGATTCTTGCCCAGGGGCTGCTTGGTGTCTCCCACTCCGACGGTTGGGCATGGGGAGGCGCGGGATGTATCTCTTGGCATGGATCGCATCTGGAGACCCATTCTTCGATGTCCTTGTCCAGGGATGGCCACCAGACGTAACTCTGTGCCAGCCCCTTCATCCGCACGATGCCCAGGTGCCTGTTGTGGAGGGTTTCCAGCATCTTCTGTTGCAGGGCGCTGGGAATCAGTACTCTGTCTCCCCATAGAAGGCAGCCATTCATGGTGGACAGCTCCTGCTGCTTTCTGATGAATGGGCTGAATTTCTCTGCCGTCTTCTCCATTGGCCAGTCCCGCAGGACCCATGATTTAACTTGTTTGAGGGTCGGGTCCTTTTGGGTATGGGCTGCCATGTCCGCAGAGGTTACTGGGCAGGCTTTGTCATCATCAATGTGGAAGAGCCCGAGTGTGGGGGCTGGGTCTTCCACTGGTTCTTTGGACGGGCATCTGCTTAAGGCATCTACGTTTCCTATGGGCTTGCCGGGTTTGTGGACCAGTCTGTAGGAATACCCAGCTAGGAAATTCGCCCATCTCGTTATTCTGGGTGACATGAACGTTGGCGTCGGTCTATCGCCCGCGAGTAGTCCAAGCAGAGGCTTGTGGTCCATGATGATGGTGAAGCTTCTGCCGTAGAGGTACTCATGGAAGCGCTTGATGCCTGCAACCATGGTCAAGGCTTCCTTGTCCAACTGGCTGTAGTTCTTTCTGTGCTGGACATTGTCTTTGAAAAATAGGCGATAGGTGCTTCAGAGCCGTTCGGAAGTTCATGGCTGAGCACCGCTCCGACCCCGTAGGGTGATGCGTCGTAGGTCAGCCTCAGGGGAAGCATCTTGTGGTACTGCATGAGTACGCTGTCCAAAGAGAGCAGTTTTTTAATGGCTCTGAATGCTGCTTCCTCTTCTTCCTCCCATTTCCAGGGAGCCACTTTCCCCAGCAGGCGATGGAGTTGCTCAGCAGTCGTGGTTTTCTGTTTTAGGAAAACACTATAAAAGTTGAGTAATCTTAAGAAAGCCTGAAGCTCCACTTTGTTTTTGGGGCTGGGAGCTTCATGAATGGCCTTAACTTAATTTTTGGTGGGGTGGATGCCCGTGCCATCAATGAGATAGCCCAGGAACTCGACCTCCTGGACTCCAATGATGCACTTGTCTCTCCTGACTCTCAAACCCTTCACCTTGAACCGCTGCAGGACAAGCCTGAGCCGCTCAATTAGTTGGACTTTCGAGTCCCCGGAGATCAAGATATCGTCGAAGTACGGCACCACCCCTGGAATGCCTTGGAGAAGGCATTCCATAATTGATTGGAAGATGCCTGGGGCTGCGCTGACTCCAAATTGGAGGCGGTTACATTTAAATGCGCCCCTATGGGTGACAATTGTTTGAGCCTCAGCCGTTTTTTCATCCATTGGCAGTTGCTGGTAAGCCTGGGCCAGGTCCAGTTTAGCGAATATTGACCCACTCCCAAGTGAATGCAACATATGTTACACCACTGGAACCAGGTATGCACTCTGCTGCAACACCTTATTTATTGAACATTTATAGTCAGTGCAGATGCGCACAGATCCATCTGCTTCATTGGGGTCACAATGGGGGTCTCCCATGTCGCATGATCGATCGGTTCTAATATGCCCTGGGCAATTAATTTGTCCAGCTGGGCATCTACCTTGGGCTGCAAGGCGAATGGAACCCGGCGAGGCTTGAGTCTAATTGGTGTGATTGTTTTGTCTAAATTGAAAGAGATGGATTTTCCCACAAATTTTCCCAGCTTACCATCAAAGACTTCCTTGAACTCTTTGATGAGGTTGTCGAGCTCATCCTGGTGAATTTGATGGATCCCTCAAATTGAGAGCCCTAATGGCTTGAACCACTCCACTCCCAACAGATTTGGGTGGCTGTGCTCCACGATGGTGATGGGCAGGTTGCCATGGAACTTCTGATAGGAGGTTCGTTGGTTAATCCGGTTCCAGCACCTAGCTCTGCAAAAAAGCAGAGTTCTCCTGATGCCCGGAGCGACGGCGAGCGGGAATAGGGAGCCTCAACCTGCTCGTCCCCAAGAGTTAAAAAAAACCTCTGGGGACTTCGCAGAGGGCTCTACCTGCCCTCACCTGCTCAGACTCACATTTCCGTCAGGAAATGGAGTTTTTCGAGCCGCCTTTCAGATGTAAAGGCGGCTCTTTACAGGCAACGGGGCTGGCAGTCACGGAGGACCGTCTGGCGGCGCCGGAAGCCAGACAGGAAGTCTGTAAGAAACCTTTTATCTGGTGGTTGTGATTTATTATTTGAATCATTTAAGTCAATGTGTCACCCCCTTAATTGGTCTATGTGTCTTCTCCACATTCTTCCATCTCCCAGGGTTATTACATATGACCTGGGGCCTATAACATGTCACTATCCCAGGGAGCCATAGTGGAGGGCCTGAGTAATTCCTTGCATAGACAGAGTCCCCTGATTTGAAACTTCTGAGGCCTGGATAGGTTACCCTGGTTGTGTCGGATGCATATGTTGGGTGTAGTTTGTCCAATTTTGTCTTTATGCGTCTTCCCATCAGGAGTTCAGCTGGGCTTAGATTAGTGTCTGGGTAAAGGGTGGCATGTTGCATTAAGAGGTATTTAGAAATGTTAGAGTTCCAGTCTCCCGGCCCCATCCTTGCCAGAGCCTCCTTTACAGAGCGCACAGCTCTTTCAGCTCGGCCATTTGTAGCTGGAAAAAAAGAGGCTGTGAGTGAATGTTTGATGCCCAGCCCTGCAAGGAAAAGTTCGAAAGGTGCCGATACTAGTTGGGGACCGTTATCTGAAACCAAGCAATCTGGTATGCCATGTGTTGCAAAGAGGTTCTCCATTGCTTTAATTAATGATTCAGAAGTTGTTAAGGACATTAATTTAATGTCCACCCATTTGGAAAATGAATCAATCACAATTAAAAACATATGCCCTTGTACTGGGCCAGCAAAATCTATGTGGAGTTATGACTAAGGGGCTTGTGGTTTGTCCCATTCCATTGGGGGAGCTCTTGGAGGGTTAGGTCTGGACTCCTGGCAGTCTGTATACCCAGAGACCCACTCACAGATGTGTTGATCCAGTTTTGGCCACCACAGGTAACTTCTGGCCAAGGATTTCATTCGGACTATGCCAGGGTGGCTGTCATGTAATGAGGTTAGCACTTGCTTCCATAGTGTGACAGGAATGACAAACCTATGTCCCCATAACAAACAGCCCTGTATTGCAGACAGTTCAAATTGCCTTTCCTTGTAAGGTTTATATTCAGGTCCCACAAGTCCTGATAGCCACCCTCTCTTAGTCCAGTCCAAAACCTTTGATGTTATCTTATCTTTGGCAAAGTGTTTAGCCACATCTCTAGCCGTCAGTAGTTTAGGCATTTCTTCAATTAGTAACACATTGCAAACAGAAGCGGGGTCCTCTACAGCTGTGGGAAGTGGGCATCTCCTCAGGGCATCTGCCAGTGGTGGGTTGTTCCCGGTTCGCACCGGTTCCCGCGAGCCAGTAGCGGTGACGATATGATGTCACCGAACCTGTTCTCCCCCCGTCACTCCACCCTCCACCCCCCCCGTGTTATTCTTACCCTTTATTTGGCCCCACTCCCAATCTATTGCTTCCTCCTGAGTCCCAGCTGATGGCTAGAGGGAAAAAAACTGTTTAAACTCTTGCCGCGGGGCTTCAAAGGGCTGCCCTACAGCTGATCAGTGTTAAAAGAAAACAAATGAGTAGCTATGCTAGGGGAAAAATGAAATTGAAAGTAAAGCAGGCTCTTTGCTGCAACATGACAAAATGAGGCAGAGAGAGATTTCTTTTTCTTTTTCCTCACCAAAAAAGGTAGGTGCAAACAATGGGAAATTTAGGGCAAAAGAGGAGAGTTCAAGATTTTAAAACACTAAAAAGCTCTATTTAACTAGGCAATTGTAATAATTGAGATACTATTAATTGTATGTTGTGTTGAAAGCAGAAATGGTTAAGTTGTGGTTTGGAGGAATATATGGGGAAAATTATTTGCTTTATTATTAGTAAATATAATTAATTGATTTGTAAGAAATTGGATTGCATGGAAATAATTGGAATATTCATGTTCATATTGATTAATATACAAAAAAGATAGTTATATAACTAATTGAGTTATATTAAAATGTTGAATTTGTATTAAACAACTGTAATATTACATAATAACCAATGTGAGGATGGATATAAAAATAGATGACAATGGGAAGGGGTATAATGTAGAATAGAAGAGAAAAATTGAATTTGATTAAGATTAGAGATGAGGATGAAGAGTAATATTGGTTTTTTAAAAAAATAGATGAGGAATGAATATGGCAAAAAGGAAATATAGAAATTGTAAATTTAATTGAAATGATTAAACACTGTTTAAATTTGTGAACTGGCCAAATACTCTGTTCAAAGAAAATACATTGTATGTTTGTATGTGTGTTTCTAATTATTGCTATTTATTCATATTTGTTCTCTTTTATTCTTTAAAGTTTAACAATTCATTCTTTATCTTAATATCTTTATATTTGTTTGGGGTTGCCTTTCTTCCCTTTCATCTTTTTTATTATACAGCAATCTTTCTCCTCAAACCTACCACCTCTCTCTTTTCTTTCCTTCTTACTTTCTCTTCCCCCCTTCTTCTCCTCCCTACTTCCTCTTCCTTTCTCCTTCTCCTCCTCTCTTCCTCCCTCTCTTATCCTCACTCCTACTCTAATTTCCCTTCCCTTCCTTCCTCCCTTCTCTTCCTTCCCTCTCTTCTCCTTCCTTCATCCCTCTCTATTGCTGTATCCTTTTGTGCATATGGATTACTCAGAGGGCTGAAAAAGTTATTTTTGACTGGTCCTTGCGCTTTTGACCAGTCCTCGAACTTACGACTGTCTTAATATTTTATGTTTTTTGCCCTATCTTGTCACCATGGTGAAGAGAAGCAGTTGTGAAATGAGTGACACGGTTGTTAAGAATGCTACAATGGGCATAAATGATGACCAGTCATAAGTGTGAGGACCGGTCAAAAGTGCGAAGACCTGTCAGAAATCATTTTTTTCAGCCCTCTGGGTAGTCCTTTTGTGCATATGGACTACTCAGAGGACTGAAAAAATTATTTTTGACTGGTCCTTGCACTTTTGACCAGTCCTTGAACTTACGACTGTCCTCATATTTTATGTTTTTTGCCCTATCTTGTCACCATGGTGAGGAGAAGCAGTTGTGAAATGAGTGACATGGTTATTAAGAATGCTACACGGGCATAAATATGAAGATGCTCATAAGTGTGAAGATCAGTCAAAAGTGCGAGGACCTGTCAGAAATGACTTTTTTCAGCCCTCTGAGTAGTCCCTATACACATAGCCATGGCCACCCGGTCACATGACCAACTAGCCACACCCACCCAGTCACATGACCTCCAAACCACACCCACAAAATAAGCCACGCCCACAGAACCAGTAGTAAAATTTTAGAATCCACCCCTGGCATCCGCATGTACTAGGTGTTTTCCAGGGCTTTGTTCTAAGGTATAATCGTAAGCAGCTAAGAAAACTGTCCACCTTGTCATTCTTGGGGATAGTATCTGGGGTGTTTGTTTGTTTCCTGCAATGATTCCAAGTAACGGTTTGTGATCAGTTACCAAAGTGAAATGTCTTCCATACAAGTATGCATGGAAGCCTTGATGCCGGTGACTAAGACCAAGGCTTCCTTGTCAATTTGTCCATAATTCCTCTCTGTGGAAGACATGGTCCTTGAAAAATATACTATAGGGGCTTCTAGGTTGTTAGGCAGCTTGTGACTTAGAACAGCACCTACGCCATAAGGGGAGGCATCACATGTTAAAATCAATGGAAGCTGTTCGTCATATTGTATTAGTAGACTGTCAGAGGTGAGAAGATGTTTGACGGCTTTAAAAGAGCCTGTCTCTCAAGAGCCCCACAACCAAGGTCTTTTGGAATCAAGGAGCCTGTGTAAAGGCTCTGCTACTGAAGCCTTGTGAGGCAGAAACAGACTATAAAAATTTAGGAGGCCCAAAAAGGCTTGTAACTCTGTTCTATTCTTTGGAATAGGGGCCCCGTGAATAGCTCTGACCTAAGCCTCAGTCGGATGCAGTCCAGAGGCATCTATTCTGTTTCCCAGGAATTCTACTTCCTTTACAGCTACTTGACATTTCTCTCATTTTAAAGTGAGCCCCGCACCTTGAATCTTTGTTAGGAAGCTCTCAGGTGATCTCTTAATTGAGTTGTATCTTTAGCAGTGATCAGAATATCGTCAAAATAAGGGACAACCCCTGAAATACCTTGGAGTAGTCTTTCCATTAGGCATTGGAAAATCCCAGGGGCCACAGTGACACCAAACTGGAGCCTATTACATTTGAAGGCACCCCAGTGCGTGACTATGGTTTGTGCCTCTGCTGTTGTTTTGTCTACTGGAATTTGCTGATAAGCCTGTGTCAGGTCTAATTTAGCAAAGATTTTGTCTCGGCCTAATGAGTGAAGCAAATGTTGAACAACAGGCACTGGGTAGGAGGAATTTTGGAGTGCTTTATTTAATATGCTCTTATAGTTAGCACATATTTTGACTGAGCCATCTGGTTTTATTGGGGTGACGATGGGTGTCTCCCATTTGGAATAGTCTATAGGCTCAAGGACCCCTTGAGTTGAGAGAGAGAAAAGGGGAAAAAGAGAAATGAGAAAATGATGGAGGGAGAGAATGAGAGAGAGGAAAAAGAGAGAAACAAATAAGAGAGAGAAGGGGGAGAGAGGGGGAGAGGGACACAGAAATGAGACAGCTGAAGGGAGAGAATGAGAGGGAAAAGGGAAATGAGAGAGAGAAGGGGAGAGAAAGAAAGGCGAGAAAGAAAAGAAAGGGAGGGAGGGAGAGGGAGGGAGAGGAAAAAGAGAAAAATGAGTGAGGGAGGGAGAGGGAGAGAGAGATCCATTTCCCACAGAAAACACCCGGAACCACAAAACCTGGGTAGGTGTGGCTGGGGGGGGGGTCATGTGACTGGGTGGGAGTGATGTTGAATTGGCCATGACCACCTAGGTTTTGTGGCTTCCGGTGTTTTATTTTCTGTGGGAAATGAGTCTAAATGGCTCATTGAGTGTTTAAGGTTGCAGACTCCTGGCCTGGGGTATGGGTTAACTAGTGAGATGGTTCCACTTTTTTTAACATCCTTTCTTCTGTTATTCTTTGTTTTAGATTAGTTTTTATACTTTTAAATGTTTTTACTGTTTATAGTTCTGTTTTACACTGCCCAGGGTCATCCCAAAAGTCCTTTTTCAAAAGGCTGCCTAGAATCACTTGTTTATGAGATGGGCAGCTATATAAATTGGTTTAATAAATACAGTAAATAAACAAAAATATGATTTTATGGTTGTCTTCCTTATTATATTTTACTTTATGTTTCCATATTGATCTTGCTTTTTTTTGCAAGCTGTTGTCTTTCTAATATCTGCCCCTCATCCATTCACAACTTAACCCACAACCTGATGGGTAACTTGAAATGACATCATATTTGGGCCTGCTACAGCCAAGACAGTATGGATTTCTGAGTTGCAGGGGAAAAAGACTCTAGGGATAAAGTCAGTGGTGGTATTCAACCATTTCGTACCACTTTGGCTGAACTGGTTGTTAAATTTCTGGCTGGCCCCACCAGCCCTACCCAGCCACTACTTATTGGCCTCGCACATCTTGGATGGTGCCTTAGAGTCACACTATGGCATAGCTGCAGCTGCTCTTTGGCTCCCTTGCCTCTACCATGTGGCCATGCAGCCCAGACTGCCTGCCTTTGCTATGTCCTACAATGAAGCTTCCTCCCACTTGTCTTGGCCTGCTCCAGCAGCAGAACAGGTAAGCACAGCCTGGTACCCCCTCAGGGAAGCGGAACTGGGAAGGATGGTCAACCTGCGCCCGCCTGGCCGCTGGCCATGTCCTACCCCAATCGGATCACTTTGGTGTGCAGCCTGCCCCATCTATTGCGTGGTATTGCGTCTCTGTGGGCCAGCCAGCTTGCCTGCCTTCCCATGTGGCACCTATGGCCTAGCTAGTTCCCTTGTCCACTTTCCTGTCTCCCCAGATGCCATAGTTTGCCTAGGCCCTCTCCAGTTCTCTCACCAGCTCACCCGCTTTCCTGGCTTCCCAGCTGTCACAGCTCACCTAGGTCCTAGCCTAGACTATGTGGCACCCATGGCCTAGCTGCTCTCTGGCTTCTTCACTTCCAACCTAACCCTTCACCACTCCCTAATTAGATAAGTTTCTGTTTTATTTATATCTCACCCCAGAGCCATTGAATGCATTCCCCCTGGGAAATCTATGCTCGTTGCCCATGCTCGCCTAGAGAACCCTGCCCTGACCTCAAACTATACCCTCCCTCCAGGCCAAAGCAATTTACCCAGCCTGCAGACTGCCATGCTCGGGGGTCAGTGTGGGCATGGGAAAGCGGGGGGAGCAGCATGGGCACAAATGAGCTGAAGCAATTTGGTAAGGTTCTTACTTTACTGTCCTATCCACCACTGTTCTTGCTGGGAAAGCGTCTTGTGCATCACAGCAAAATTTAGCAACCGTAATTTGCTGCTTTCCTCTAAGTCCCATCCGGAAAGTGTTGCGGCAGGGAGAAACAGCATTCAACCTGGCTGCTTCTCTGCCGCAGTGCTTTCCAGATGGGACTTAGAGGAAAGTGGCGGCTCACAGCTGCTAAATTTTGCTGTGCTACACAAGACGCTCTCCCAGCAAGAGCAGCAGCAAGAGCAGCAGCAAGAGCGGCAGCAAGAGCAGCAGCAAGAGCAGCAGCAAGAGCAGCAGCAAGAGCAGCAGCAGAGAGAAACAGCTGCTGGCCTGGAGAGTTCATGGAGTGTCTCCCTGAGCACTGAAAGCATGCCCAGCACCAACAAGGGCCACAAGAAGCAGCCATGAGATCAAGCAACATCTTGATGGGTGAGAGGCCTGAGAGAAAATTCCTCCCCTGAAGACCGCCTGCCTGGAGTGCCACTGCCACCACTCTGGAGCTCGTCTTTATCTGAGGAAGACCACTGTTCCTCAGAGAGCCGGGTGTGAGTCCCTTTGTGTGAAGTGGGGCTGTGGGGTGCAGATGGGTTTGCTGACTACATACCTGGCTCCCTGCCACATGGCAGCGACCGTGCCCGAGCTACTCTATGTCATTGCCAGGGTGGCGGTTGATACCCCCAGACTTATTGTCATGGGGGATTTCAACCTTCCATCTGCGGGTGAGGCGTCAGAGGTGGCTCGGGAGTTCATGGCTCCATGTCGGCCATGGACCTGACCCAGTTAGTTCAAGGCCCCACTCACATAGGGGGACACACTCTGGACTTGATTTTTGTCTCTGGTCAGTGGTTGAATGATCTTGGTAGAGGGGACCAAGATATCAAACCCTTGTCATGGACAGATCATTCACTCCTTCAATTAGACTTTCCTACCACCTGCCCCTGCCGCAGGGAGACGGAACTGACCAGATGGTTCCGTCCCAGGCGCCTGATGGATCCCGAAAGGTTCCTGACGGAGCTTGGGCCATTTCCTGAGACTCTAACACACGACTCGACTGAAGAGCTGGTGGCCGCCTGGGAAAGGGCAGCCGCTGGAGCTTTGGACCGCATCGTGCCTTTGCGGCCTCTGACCCGATGCCAATCTCAATTGGCTCCTTGGTTCTCTGAGGAGCTGAGAGAGATGAAGCGTCGGAAAAGACGCCTAGAGAGCATTTGGAGGACTAGTCAAACCGATTCCGACCGGACACAGGTGAAGTCTTATATCAAGACCTACCTAGTGGCGATAAAAGCAGCAAGATCTAACCATTTTTCCACTCTTATCGCATCTGCAGAGAACCGCCTAGCCGCCCTGTTTAGGGTGACCTACTCCCTTCTTCGGGGGGGAGTGCGGGAAGATCCCTTGCAGGGTTGTGCTGAGGATTTTGTGCAATTCCTGCACGATAAAGTCGCTCGGATTCGGGATGGCTTGGACTCCGATTGGATGAGTCCACGGGAGGAAACAAGGGCAGGTCTTGAGAATGTTATCTGGGAGGAGTTTGATCCTGTGACTCCCGAGGATGTGGACAGGGTTCTGGGTAAGATTAGTGCCGCCACGTGTTTATTGGACCCGTGTCCCTCCTAGTTGGTACTGGCCTCCTGGGAGGTTACACGAGGCTGGCTCCAGGGGATTATAGGTGCTTCTTTGAGTGAGGGTGCCTTTACTGCCACCTTGAAAGAGGTGGTAGTGAGGCCCCTCCTCAAGAAGCCCTCCCTGGACCCGGCTGAATTAGCCAACTATCGTCCAGTCTCCAACCTTCATTTTGTGGCGAAGGTTGTTGAGAGTGTGGTGGCACGACAACTTCCCTGGCACCTGGATGAAGCTATCTATCTAGACCCGCACCAGTCGGTCTTCAGGCAGGGGTACAGCACAGAAAGGGCATTGGTCGCGTTGGTGGATGATCTCTGGAGGCTGGGGACAGGGGTTGCTCCTCTGTCCTAGTCCTATTAGATCACTCAGCGGCTTTTGATACCATCGACCATGGTATCATGCTGCAGCGATTGAGGGGGTTAGGAATGGGGGCACCGTTTTGCGGTGGTTCTCCTCCTTCCTCTCCGACCGCTCGCAGTTTGTGTTGGCAGGGGGACAGAGGTCGACCTCGAGGCGTCTCACATGGGGAGTGCGCAAGGGTCGGTCCTCTCACCCCTCCTGTTCAACATTTATGTGAAGCCGCTGGGTGAGATTGAAGGAGAGCCCCCTCAACCAAATGGTATATAACCTCATTTATACTGTACATTGCACTCTTATATAAAAGATATAATCATAAGGCCCTTTCTCCTACATCTGTACATCTAAAAGAGAACTTGGCATTTGTAATCTTCTGCTGTAACCGTTGTAACCACAAGATGTACCAAGTTGTATGCCCTATGTATCACAAAACTATGAACTTCTGCTTTTGTACTTTTCCAGTGAATCTCCCTTAGAATTACCTATCTGTATGCACAATGTATTATCCATAAGCGGAACTGAATATGCTATGTCACTGTCAAATCTCAAGAACCTATAAAAGTCTGCCTTAGGGCGTGGTTCGGGGCTCAGTCCTTGGCAGGTGACTGCACTGAGCCTATTGCTAGCAATACTCAATAAACCTGTTTCTCTGGATCTCCGTGGTCTTGTCTCCTGACTTATTTACAGGTACTGATTGGGATTAGTAAATCCCGCTTCATTTCTGGCGAGCCAGCCAGGAGGACAACGGAATTTTTAAATTCCTCTGGACCGTCACCACGCTGTGGGAGGGTCTCGGAGGCTCGGGGAACCATCCCAGGCGCCATCGGACACCTTTTAGTCCGAGGGACTTCCCTGTGGAGCCGGCCCCTTCGCAGCATCGGTTGACGCCTCCAAGAACCACTTGAGGGAGACCAAGAGACCAGGTCCACTCCAACCCAGCTGGAAGGAGAGGAAAAGACAGCTGCAGGCAAGTATCTGGGTCCCTGGGAAGAGGTCCCTGGGAAGAGGTCCCTGGGAAGAGGTCCCTGGGAAGAGGTCCCTGGAAAAAGGAAATAACCACAAGCCTGAGAACAGGGGAAGGCCTGATCACCCTCCCCTAAAGGCTAAAGGTGGGGGGACGTGGGACGTCCCAAGAGGTTAAAGGTGGGGTCAGAGGGACCCCAGAGGGAAGTTTGTCTTGTATGACAGGTGCAGGGGGCACCCTTCCCTAAAGGTTACAGGTGGGGTCAGAGGGACCCCTGAGGGAAGTTTGTCTTGTATGACAGGTGCAGGGGGCACCCTTCCCTAAAGGTTAAAGGTGGGGTCAGAGGGACCCCTGGGGGGAAGTCTGTCTTGTGTGAAAGGTGTGAGAGTTCCCCGCGGTTCTGTTCAGTGGCCGTCGAGAGTCCGGGACTGGCAGCCGGGGAAGTGTGATTGTGATCCCTTGGTGTTTCTCTGGGAAGAAAGGACCCCTTACCTTCTTCCCAAATCCCTTTTCCTACTTGTCTTGTCTGGTGCCCTGGGTGGAAGATGGGTGGAGGAGGAAGTACGCCACTCACCCCCTTGGCATGTGTGTTAAAACATTTTAAAGATGCCTACATTAGCCAAGACTACGGCATAAGGTGAAGCAGGCAAAGGTTACGGGTTTTCTGTGAGGTGGACTGGCCAGACTTCAGAGTTGACTGGCCAGTAACAGGGTCTTTGGACCCAGGGGTTGTACTGCAAGTACACCAGGGGGTTTTCCACCCCACTAAAGGACACCCGGACCAAGCCCCTTATATCGATGTCTGGCTTAATTTGATACAACACCCCCCCCCCCCGTGGCTACAAAAGTGCAAAGCCACGAGGTGCAGGCTATTAGTTTCACGCACCTTGCCACTCAAAAATGGAAGGCCCCATAGCTGACCGAACTCGTTCAAAGAATGCCGGACTGAGTGAGGAAGCTGATCCGTCTGAAGACGGCGTGGCATTCCTGACCCCCCTCAGAAGGGTGGATCAGTCCGTGGTTGAGCCAAACAGAGAACCAGTGATTGTCTCTGTGTTTCAACACGTCCCTTTTACTTCATCGGACCTCTTAAACTGGAAAATGCATTATAGTCCGTTTAGTGACAAACCATCAGAGGTCACTGATTTGATTAAAACTATTGTAGATACCCATAATCCCACCTGGCGGGATCTACGACAATTAATGGGTACCATCTTTAATCCAGAGGAGAGGGAAAAGATTTGGAATGCGGCTCTTAAAATTTTAAAGGGAACTATGCCAGCCCAGGACCTGACTTTTGATCGCTGGGTGGCTAGGAATTTCCCCTCCGAGGATCCAAGATGGGACCCCTATAAGATAGAGGACCTCAGGTCCCTCCAAGATTACCAGCGCCTTGTTGTGCAGGCAATCCAGGCGGCGGGGAAACCCACTACCAACATGTCAAAGCCTTCTTTGGTGATCCAAGGTGCTGATGAAGCCCCGGAAGCCTTCTATGCCCGGCTGTTAGATGCCTACCGCATGTACACTCCCATTGACCCCACACAACCTGAAAATGCTCGCATGTTGGCAATGGCCTTCATTTCTCAATCTGCCCCTGACATACGGCGGAAATTACAGAAGTTGGAGGGAGCTCTTGGGGGATCGATGAGTGAGCTGATGGAGGTTGCAAGGAAGGTTTTTGCTAACAGGGACAAGATTGAGGAAAAGAAACAGGAGCAGAAAATGCATAAGAAAGCAGAACTGCTCGCTGCTGCCCTGATGGGCAGGCCTGCGGCCCGGGGTGGGCCATGGATGGACAGAGGATCAAGGGGCCAGGGGTCAGGGGGACCCCTGGGGCGGAACCGGTGTGCCATATGTAAAAGGACTGGCCACTGGAAGGGAGAATGCCCCGACAGGGAAACGGCACGTGTCAATGAAGGGAACCAGGGAGGCTTTGCCAGAAAAGACCACTGTGGACGAGGCAGACCCTTTCAAGGGAGGGGACGTGGGACGTTTAACGCCCCCCTCATTGGTCTAGCCGAAGTCGAGGAATGGGAGTGAAACAGACCGGGTTCAGCCCGCCTCCCAGAACCTATGGTCAGATTAAATGTTGGAGGCAAGCCTATATCCTTCCTAATTGACACAGGGGCCACCCGATCCGTCATAACCAAACCCTTGGCTAAGCCCTCCCCGCATACCATCACGGTCCAGGGGGCCACAGGCCAACCAATTCAACGCCCTTTCCTCAATCCCCTAATTTGTCACACTGGGGGTAAAACAATAACCCATCAATTTGTGTATATGCCTGAGTGCCCCCTTCCTCTCTATACATTTTGGATCTTTAAAAATAGGCCAGCGCCTGCTGGGAGATCTAAAATAGATGGAGAAGTGTTTGGATCTTTAAAAATAGGCCAGCGTCGGCTGGGAGATCCAAGCTAGAAAGAGCTAGACAGAATGTCCCTTTTCTGTGGGCAGAGGACAACCCCCCCCCCCCCCGGTTTTGCTAGCCATCAGACGCCCATTGTTGTCGAGGAGCTCCCTGCCAAAACTCCAGTTCGCCTTCGTCAGCGGGCCTACCCTAGGCACATTATGCAAGCTATTCAGGAAGTCATTGATCTCTATCTGGCTCATGACATTCTGGTCCCTATTGAGTCGGCCTGGAACACCCCTATTTTGTCTATTCCAAAGGGGGATGGCCGCTTCCGCCTGGTTCAGAATCTAAAGCCAGTTAACTGCGCAACTGTGACTATTCATCCTTTGGTCCCGAACCCTTACGTAATTCTGGGATTAATCCCCCAGACTGCGTCTTGGTTTTCAGTCATAGACCTCAAGGATGCCTTCTTTACCATCCCTGTCCATAAAAGGAGCCAGCACCTCTTTGCTTTCGAATGGGAAAATCCAGCAACTGGTCGCAAACAGCAGCATACTTGGACCAGGCTACCTCAAGGTTTTAAGAACTCCCCCACTCTATTTGGTAATGCCCTTGCGGCCGATTTGGATGCCCTACGCCTTCCTGAGCCAGATGTCCTTTTACAGTATGTTGATGACCTGTTGGTCACCGGCCAGTCAAAGGACATCTGCTGGCAAAACACTTATGACCTGTTACACCTTTTACAGCGCTTGGGCTACAAGGCTTCTCGGAAAAAGGCACAATTGGTTTTGCATAAGGTCAGATACCTAGGCTATGATATTGAGCCTGGGAAACGCACCTTGGGTCATGAAAGAAAAGAAGCCATCTGCCGCCTCCCCACCCCTCGGACCAAGAAGGATCTCCGGGGGTTTCTGGGGGCTGCTGGGTTTTGCCGCATTTGGATTCCCAACTTTAGCCTCCTTGCAAAACCCCTATATGAGGCAACCAGAGGCAGTGACCGTGAGCCGCTCCTCTGGCAAAAAGAGGAACAGAAAAGTTTCTCAAGTTTAAAACATGCTCTTATGCAAGCCCCTAGTTTAGGCTTGCCAGACTTAGAAAAACCTTTTCAGTTATTTGTAGATACTAAACAGAATGTTGCTGTTGGGGTTCTAACCCAAAGGTTGGGCCCCTGGCATCGCCCCGTGGCCTATCTTTCCAAACAGTTGGATCCTGTCGCAAGGGGTTGGCCTGCTTGTCTGAAGGCTGTTGCTGGCACTGCTCTTCTTACTCAGGAGGCTAGCAAACTAACCTTTGGACAAGAACTTGAAATTCAAACCCCTCATGCCCTGAAGGCTGTCTTGGAAACAAAAGGCCATTTGTGGTTAACCAATCCCCGAATGCTTAAATACCAAGGCTTAATAACCCACAACCCCATGATTGTTTTAAAGCAATCCACTTCCTTGAAACCCGCAACTCTCCTCCCTGAGCCCGACCTTGACACCACCCATGATTGCATTCAAACAATTGAGGAAACATATGCTAGCCGCCCTGATATGTCAGATGTTCCACTCCCTCATCCTGACCACACGCTTTTCACTGATGGCACTAGTTTTCTCCAGGATGGAGTTCGCAAGGCTGGATATGCTGTCGTCACTTTGACAGATGTCTGGGAAGCCGAGCCCCTCCCTCCCGGGACTAGTGCACAGTTGGCAGAGTTACATGCTTTGACTAGGGCTCTTGAACTATCATGGAATCTGCATGTTAACATTTACACTGATTCAAAGTATGCTTTTTTAACTGTCCAGGTACATGGGGCGTTGTATAAAGAGAGAGGACTTATTACAGCAGGGGGAAAGGACATCAAGTGTGGTCCTCAGATCCTCCGTCTGCTGGACAGTGTCTGGGCCCCTCACAAGGTGGCCGTTATGCACTGTAAAGGGCATCAGAAATCACCGTCAGACACACAACTGGGTAACCATAGGGCTGACCAGGAGGCCCGCCTTGCTGCTTTCCAACCTTTCAGATTGCGGGCCAACTGTCTCACCTTATGGAACCCCCCCGACACCATTCAGCCACACTACAGCACACTTGAAATTGCCCAAGCCCATGAACTTGACGCTTCCCTACAGGGGGGCTGGTGGGTCCTACTTGATTCTCGCGTTTTCCCCCCGGGCAACCTGGCCTGGGATGTGGTCACTCAAGTACACAAGCAATTGCACCTGGGCAAGACTGCTTTGGCACATGCTCTGCTACGTGAACTGTATATCAACAAGGTCCACGGCATTGCTGCCAACGTCTGCTCCAGGTGCCACACTTGTGCAGCCAACAACCCTAGGACTGGACCCCAGCCTCCGCAGGGGCACCAGCCTAGAGGAGATTTTCCTTTTGACTCACTTATGATTGATTTCACCAATATGCCCCGCTCTGGTTCATACTCTGCTCTGCTTGTCATTATCTGTACTTACTCGGGTTGGCCAGAATGCATTCCCACTCGCACAAAGAGGGCCTCTGAGGTCACTAAGGCCCTCTTGCAGCTAATCATTCCTTGCTATGGCCTACCCTCTAAAATATCGTCAGATAATGGCCCAGAGTTTATTCATAGGGCTACACAAAAATTTCTACTATGCTGGGCATCCACTGGCGCCTTCATTGTGCTTTTCATGCTAGCAGCGGTTCTTTTGTGGAAAGGGTTAATAGGTCTATCAAGGATAAACTGGCAAAGATTTGTCAGGAAACGCACCTGAAGTGGCCAGATGCTCTGCCGATGGCTCTATTTGCTGTGCGTTGCACTCCTCGCAAAGATTTGCTTGTTTCCCCTTTTGAATTACTTTATGGGAGAATCCCCAATTTAGTTCGACCCACTGTGTCTTCCGTGGCCCAGGTGGGGGACGCTATTAAGCTTAAACAGCTCCAATCGCTTAATCAAATGGTCCATAAGTTGCAGGATTATGTCTTGTCTTCCCGTCCTCACCTGGTAGTAACCCCCACCCACAACATCTCACCGGGACAGGAGGTGTGGGTTAAGGAGTGGAAACGGGAACCCCTTTGTCCTAAATGGAGGGGTCCTTTCTCTGTAATTATGACTTCTCCGCTTGCTATTAAAGTTGCTGAAATTAAGCCTTGAATCCATTGGTCACGAGTCAAGGTTGCCGTGCCATCCACCTGGCTAGTGAAACCCCATCCAGCGCAGCCTTTGCGTCTTACCTTTCATCGAGGGCAGTCCTCACCTCAGGCTACCCCTTCTGGTGACACCCCGGAAGCTGTCCCTCTACGAATGGGAGCCGAAGTTGGAACCCTTGCTAAGTCACACCGGAAGCTGACTTTCTACGCACGGGGGAAGATTGGATGAAGAAGGCCTATTTTCTTTGTATTGAGTATTTATTTTCTTCTGCTAATGTGTTGGTTTTGCTCATGTAAGTGTGGATGCTGCTGCTGTGCACATTGTATTGACTGTGTTCTTTGTATACATTGTGTTACCGCGTGTGATGTAGTAATCATAGAAGAAGTATTATCTCGTTACCTTGTAAGTTGTCTAGATAAACCCTCCTATTATACTCTCAAGCTTAGCCCCACCATGCAGGCTGCACTGCTGGATGCCGAAAGAGCTAAACTAAGAGAACAGACAGCAGATAAGTATGCCTATAAGATATGGAAGTGGACTGAACATGGTTGGAAGGTTTGGATCTGAGTGGATGTGGATGAGCCTGCTGTTGATAAGGGTTCAAAGCAATTTGGTATGTGTTCGTTACACCCTGCGCTCTGGGAGGAAGGTCCCCTCTTCATAACCCTGATGGATGCTGCTCAGCATGGTTGTTGTTCTTTTGTTTGTTGGTATTGTCATTAACGCTCTTTATCTCTATTGCGTTCTGCTGGGAACAGGGGGGAAGAGGAGCTTGGCAGAATCGCCTTGCTTTAGATTATTTGTTAGCTAAAGAGGGAGGTGTGTGTGGCAAGCTCAATCTCACTAATTGGCACATGTCCCTGTTCAGACATGGAGAGGCTTCAACCTAGCAGATGCCTTCTCGGGATGGTTCCCGAAATTGCCTGGTATACAAGCTATCGTTGCTCTCATTGGCCTCATTGCAGCTGGATGTGTTATTTTGCCTTGCATTCTCCCTATCTTTATTCGCACAATCACCAGCACTCTATCTTTATTGGTTGAGAAGAAAGCTACCGCCCAAGCTATGGCCTGGTGGGAATATCAGAAACTTGTGGATATGGAAGAAGATAACCCCATATGTGAAACTTCGCAGTAATTGCATTACTTGGCTACGTCTCAACAGGGGGGAATGAAGGAGAGCCCCCTCAACCAAATGGTATATAACCTCATTTATACTGTACATTGCACTCTTATATAAAAGATATAATCATAAGGCCCTTTCTCCTACATCTGTACGTCTAAAAGGGAACTTGGCATTTGTAATCTTCTGCTGTAACCGTTGTAACCACAAGATGTACCAAGTTGTATGCCCTATGTATCACAAAACTATGAACTTCTGCTTTTGTACTTTTCCAGTGAATCTCCCTTAGAATTACCTATCTGTATGCACAATGTATTATCCATAAGCGGAACTGAATATGCTATGTCACTGTCAAATCTCAAGAACCTATAAAAGTCTGCCTTAGGGCGTGGTTCGGGGCTCAGTCCTTGGCAGGTGACTGCACTGAGCCTATTGCTAGCAATACTCAATAAACCTGTTTCTCTGGATCTCCGTGGTCTTGTCTCCTGACTTATTTACAGGTACTGATTGGGATTAGTAAATCCCGCTTCAAGATCTTCCGTGGTTTTGGGGTGAAGTGCCATCTGTACGCTGATGATACTCAGCTGTACATCTCCACCCCAGACCACCCCAACGATGCCCTTGATGTGATGTCTCGCTGCCTGGAGGCCATGCAGGTCTGGATGGGGAGGAACAGGCTCAGACTCAACCCCTCCAAGACCGAGTGGCTATGGCTCCCGGCGCCCCGATATAGTCAGCAGATGCCATCGCTGACTATTGGGGGTGAATCTTTGCCCCCCACGGAGAGGGCACGCAATCTGGGTGTCCTCCTGGATGCGCGGCTGTCTTTAGAAGAGCATATGACGGCCGTGGCCAGGGGGGGCTTTTATCAGGTTTGCCTGATTCGCCAGTTGCAGCCCTTTCTGGACCGGGACGCCCTGCGCACGGTCACTCACGCCCTTGTTACTTCCTGGTTGGACTATTGCAATGCTCTCTACATGGGGCTCCCCTTGAAGAGCACTCGGAGGCTCCAGCTGGTCCAGAATGCGGCCACGCGGGTGGTTATGGGCGCAACTCGTTGCGCCCACGTAACACCCCTCCTGCGCGAGCTGCACTGGCTCCCGGTGGTCTTCTGGGTGCGATTCAAGGTGTTGGTTACCACCTTTAAAGCACTCCATGGCATAGGACCCGGGTACCTCCGAGACCGTCTTCTGCCACCAATAGCCTCCCACCGACCAGTTCGCTCCCACAGAGAGGGTCTCCTCTGGGTGCCATCGGCCAAGTTATGTCGGCTGGCGACACCCAGGGGGAGGGCCTTCTCTGTGGGAGCCCCAGCCCTGTGGAACGAACTGCCCCCGGAAATACGTAAGATTTCCAACCTCTGGGTGTTTCGCTGCGCACTGAAAACCCTGTTGTTCCGCCAACATAATAGTTTTAAATTGGGGTATTTAAATTTTCTGGGGTTTTAAATTTGAGCCAAATTTATTTAATTATTTTAAATTTTAATTGCTGTTTTGTCTTGTGTTTTTAAATAGGCTGTTCACCGCCCTGAGTCCTTCGGGAGAAGGGCGGTATAGAAATAAAATTATTATTATTAAATTATTATTATTATTATCTTCGGGATGGATCAGTAAGTTCTTGCTTTGCTTCCCAGGAAGAGCTCCATCAAGGAGGGCTGTGTGCCCAGGTCAGGCACTTCTCTCAGGCGTCCCACCTCACATGGGGCGGTGGGAGGAGGAAGTGTGTGATGAGGAAGGCTGCTTGAAATTCTTGCAGCCAAAGCCAGGATGTCTGCAAACTTGCATATTTATGAGGTCTTCTGCCTTGAGCAGAAGTTTTGACTATAAGACCGCAAAGTACTTTCTGATTCTAAAGTCTCCAAAACAAAGGAATTTGCTTAAATTGTGTGTGTGTGTGTGTGTGTGTGTGTGTGTGTTATAATGGAATAACAAAGAATCAAATAAATGCATGGAAGAAAAATATTGGATGAGACGTAAATTTTGGGGAATGGGAGGAGGCATGGAATAGGAACCTTAAATTGACCAGAGCGGCGAAATACAAGGAAAACCATTACAAAATGCTCCATAGATGGTATCTAGCCCCGGCTAGACTAGCAAAGATATACCCTAATATACACCCCAATTGTTGGAAATGTGGCCACGGTCAAGGCACCTTCTTTCACATGTGGTGGACATGCCCGGAAGCGAAAGGATATTGGAGTAAGATTAGGAGATGGTTATACGAAATAATTGGTGAAGATATTGAATTAACACCAGAGATATTTCTCCTGGGAATAGTGAAGAAGCCATATGGAAAGGAAAAGATTCATTTAATGATACATATAATTACAGCCTCCAGACTGGCATACGCACAGTATTGGAAAGAGAAAACCCAACCACCAGAAGAGCTTATAATTAGGAAAATACTGGAGTGCGCAGAGATGATCAAATTAACTCATGAATTAAACGATGATGAGAAGTCAGATTATTATATTGAGTGGGAAAGGTGGTATAAGTGGATGCATGATAAAATGAAAGTAAGACCAAAAGGAGTGTTAAATAATGGTAAAAAGTAATTCGAAATTATCACCAGAATATTATTTCTGTATATAGTTAAAACACTGCACATCTGATGTAAATTGAAAATGTTAATATATTTATGTTTTTTTTAAAAAAACTCAATAAAGTTTTCTAAAAAAAGAAAAGAAAGAAAAAGAAATAAAATTATTATTATTAAATTATTATTATTATTATTATTATTATTATTATTATTATTATTATTATTATTATTATTATCATCTTCGGGATGGATCAGTAAGTTCTTGCTTTGCTTCCCAGGAAGAGCTCCATCAAGGAGGGCTGTGTGCTCAGGTCAGGCACTTCTCTCGGGCGTCCCACCTCACATGGGGAGGTGGGAGGAGGAAGTGTGTGATGGGGAAGGCTGCCTGCAATTCTTGCAGCCAAAGCCAGGATGTCTGCAAACTTGCATATTTATGAGGTCTTCTGCCTTGAGCAGAAGTTTTGACTATAAGACCTGCAAAGTACCTTCTGATTCTAAAGTCTCCAAAACAAAGGAATTTGCTTAAATTGTATGTGTGTGTGTGTGTGAGAGTGAGTGTGAGTGTGTGTGTGTTATAATGGAATAACAGAGTTGAAAGGGATTTTCAACTCTGTGGAGGTCTTCTAGTCCAACCCTCTGCTCAGGCAGAAAAAGTGTGGATGCCAAAATCTGAGTGGAGGGCCTGGGAAAGGTGTCAGAATAACAAAATAACACTTAGAAGGGACTTTGGGGGGACCCTATACCATTTCAAAGAAATGGCTGTCCAGTCTTTTCTTAAAAACTTCCAGTGAACATCTGGAGACAAGTAGTTCCACTGGTTAATTGTTCTCTGTCACAAGTAAATGCCTTATTCTCAAATGGGGAAAATGTACATACACAGGGTATCAGGGGTTAATTTATTCTTCCTTCCTTAATATATTCATATGTAACCACTCCCATCCTTTACTCCGCCTTATTGATATAAAAGGGGATGTATGCACCTCCCTCTTGCTTCTATCTGTGATCATTCAGAGAATATAGAATGCCTATTGTAAATAAATAATACTTTGTTTGAATACTTTGTTCCTGAATTATTTATTGAGTCTGATCCTCAAAAATATTGCAACAAACTGGTAGCAGATGATGGTTAAACTGACTCAATAAAAATAGACATGCCTAAGAAAGGAAACTTCAAAAACAGAAGAGAAAGACCCAAAACCAGGGCACACGATAAAGAGATGGAAACGGATCAAGAAATGATCGATGAAACAACGGCTATAATAACTAAAGAATCTGAAGACTGCATTACAGACAATGAAGAGGTAATCGATGAAACTGATGACCAAGAAGAGAACGAGATAGAGGGTAACGATCTCAGATCGGAGATACTGAGACTACTGAAAAGCCAAAAAGATGACTGTAACCTCATCGCGAACCTCCGAGACATCATAAAAGACAGTGGAGCAGCAAGAGAAAACCACATCGTAACAGCTGAATCTAAAGACCTAAAAATGGTGAGCGAATTACCTATAGATGAAAATGTAGCGAAAAGAAAGACTAACGGTCCCGCACAAAATTTTGAATGGCAGCCATCTTGGTTTCAACCGACCACTAAGATGAGCGAAGCAGAGCCAATCAGAAAACAGGATTCAAAATCTCTGGCGCGAAAAGCCATACACAGTGTGAAAAATAAAAAAGAAAAACTCTATTCTTCAGAAGAATCTGATACAGACATCGAAGAAACCTCTACCGAACTAAAAATAAAATCAGCCATGAGAACACTGTTCGTGACATTTGACCCAAATTTAAAAATTACAAAAAAATCAACAGAAGCTGCTGATCAAAAAATAAAGAAAAGACAAGCAAGCAAGCAAACGTCTCTGAATTCACCCGCTTCCATCCGGACGGCGAAAACACCAGTGCCTGAACCCAGAGGACCTTGCAAATACTCCCCCACGCCACAGACGCTTCCGGGAGCCAGAGACTTCAACCAGGACAGCTTCAATGAAAGGAAGCGAACGCCGGCCATCTCCTGGATACCCAAGGTCGAACCGGAGACCGAGTCGTCGGAGGAAGAGCACTACGAGGGAGCTACAACGACGAGAACCTCTCCCGACAGCTTCAGAAGTGAAATGAGCAACGTGCATGTGCAAACACACACAGACAACTACGGAAGACATGAAGAACAAAGAGAACCATTCAGACTCATTGCGAGCATACCCACACCATTCTGCAACTACCAACATCTACAAGATCATGGACAACCTCCAGTTGTAAGTAATGGAACAAACAATATTGGGAACTTGCCTAATGATTTCCCAAAGCTGAGAATAGATGGTATTAATTTACAAGAATGGTGTCAACAACTTCAGGTTGTTTTTCTAAAAGAGAATTTATTATTTTTCATAACTAACCCTCCCAAAAAATGTTGGACTTTAAAATTGGATTGCCTGCACCACAGAGCATTCTACTTATTAATATCTAGTATATCTCCTGCTATGTATTATAGTATTAAGCATAATCTCACTGTCTCAGAAATAATTCATTGCATGTTTAAACTGTTTCATAGTGAAAGCATAGCAACCACAAAAAGAATGTCTTAAGATTTCTTCTCAGCCAGGATAAAATCTGGGACCACTATAAGTGAACATTTAATATCACTAAACAAAATCAGAGCAGAGCTACATTTAAGGGGAGAAATAATATCAGATCAAACAATGAAAAGTGTTATCCTTAATTCATTAGACTCATCATGGGATAACTACATATCACATTTAGACACAATTAATTTGGGATACCTATCTATAGAAAACTTATCAAATAAGCTAATAGCTGAAGATAATCTGAGAAGAAGCCGCTATAGTACACACACAGAACATAGACAGACTAAGAGAATAGTATTTCAAGAGAAACATCGAGAATCAATTGAATGTTATAATTGTGGATCCAAAGAACACTGTAGAAGAGATTGTCCTAAATTTCTTAGAGAAAGAGAAAAACATGACTAGAGAAGCAGATATCATAACAGACAATCATCTATTGATAGATATAGATATAGAAACTCACCAAACTTTAGAGAGCGTAGAGGGGGCAGAGATAATTCAAGAGATAGAAAATCTGGATCATTAAATGGATTAGATAAACATAACATAACTAACATACAAAAGTCAAGTGATAATGCTTGGCTCATTGATTCTGGAGCAACTAATCACACAACACATGACAAGAAAATACTATCTTCATTTATAGAAGATAAATTTGTAATAAAGGTAGCCAATCAAGAAAATGTCCAAGTTATTGGAAGAGGAAGTATGAATTTACCTGGTCTGGGGAAAATAGAGGGGGTATTATTAATACCAGAAATACTTCACAACATATTTAGTGCAATAAAACTAAGCAGAGATTCTGACATAAATATAGTATTCTCAAAAGGAAAGGCAATCCTAGAGAAAAACAAAACAAATTTGGGTAGTGTGGTTATCAAAGGGGGCCTACCTTATTTAATCACAGAAGAAAAATGGCTACATAATATTGATTCAAACACAGAAGATAACACTAGCATAGAGAATGAAGACAACAGTAATAGTGATAATGAGGAACATGAAACAAACCATGATCACGAAAACACATCCACTAGTGATACACTCAATAACAAGAAACCCACCATTGGGAAACCAATTCATGATGAATGTGCACGTATATTACATAGAAAATTAGGGCATGCTAGTTTTCCGGTAATACAAAAAATGATTGAACATGCTGAAGGTGTTAAAATAAAAAATTGTAAAAATTATTTGGAATGTTCAGTATGTAAGTCCTCAAAACTCAGAACTAATCCCAAACCAAAAAGAGCAACAAGGTCATCTGACCACATTTTTGATCTGGTACATATGGATCTAGTTGGTCCATTAACCCCATCAATCACATATAAAAAACGATATTTCCTAACTATTGTAGATGACTATAGTCGTTACGGGTTTGTCTACAGTTTGAAACACAAAGATGAAACTTTTCAAAAATTTAAAGAGTTTTATAAACGTGTAGAAACACAACACAATATTAGAATAAAACAAATCATGACAGATAGGGGATCTGAATTCATGTCAAGAGAATTCTCTCAATGGCTAAAGGATAAAGGAATGCTACACTTCACATCTAGCCCTTTCTCTGCATTCCAAAATGGAGTGGTAGAACGAAAAAACTCGACACTACAAATCATGATTAGATGTACATTAGAAGATGCTGGCTTAGGAAAACAATTCTGGTCAGAAGCCTTATTATATTCAAATTACACTCAAAACAGAACTTAGTCCAGCATCATAAATAAAACACCATATGAACTAATGTATAATAGAAAACCTAAAATATCACACATGCACATATTTGGAGTTACAGCGGATGTACACATACCAAAACAATTAAGACGTAAAGGAGATAACGTATCCAGAAGACTTAGATTCATGGGATATGAAACAGGCACAAAAGGATACAGATTTATTGATAATAACAACAGATTCATAATTTCTAGAACAGCTGTATTTCATGAACAGGCCAATTGGTCTAAGATACATCTTAATGAGATATTTCCAATTACAAAAACAGACATTAAACATCAAAATAAAATAGAGAGAGAAGAACATAACCACAACATACATGAAAACAAGAATGAAACATGGACAAATAGTCACACCAGAATAAAAACAGATTCATTAACCAAAAAGGAAGCAAGATACTTACACGATAACGACAGCGTACCAAAAAAGACAATTAGATGTAACAGAAATCAAGTACCAAGTAAATATAATGATTACATAATGTGCATGAACAACGAAACATCAATACCCAACACATACGAGGAAGTATTAAAACTCCCCATTGAAGAAAGAGAAAAGTGGGAATTAGCCATGGCCAAAGAAATGGACAGCTTGCGAGAATTAAATGTATTCACACCAACTTCTGCACCTAAAGACAAAACAATTATAGGCACCAGATGGATATTTAAAATTAAAAATTTGGAAGAAGGCAACACATTATATAAAGCTAGACTAGTTGCACAAGGTTACGCTCAAAAGTATCCTGAGGATTACACAGATACATATTCTCCCACTGTAAGAACCAAGAGTGTTAAAACAGCTTTAGTCATTGCATCCGCACTTAATCTTGATGTTTTTCAATATGATATACAAACTGCATATTTACATGCAAAACTTGATAAAGAGATATATGTGAGAGCACCTCACAGCCAATACACAAACAAAAATGAAACTTGGTTATTAAACAAAAGTTTATACGGATTAAAGCAATCCGGCAAACGTTGGTATGAATGTTTGGTCAATGTACTCAAAACCATGAATTTCAATGCCACAACTGCAGACATCTGGTTTTTTTGTTAAAAAGGAAGGTGATTCATTGGAATTTGTATTAATTTATGTGGATGATATTTTATATATTGGTAAACATAAAGAAAAAAGAGATATATTTGTAACAAAACTAAATGAACATTTTTCTTTGAAATCACTGGGAAAAGTAAATAAATATCTTGGAGTTCAAATCAGTAAGACAAAAAAAGGATTTAAATTATCTCAGAAAGACAAAATTATAGAACTTCTGAATAAATGTAATTTAAATGATGCTAAACCTTGTGATACTCCAATGCAAACTGATTTTCTAAGAAATATGGATGAATCATCCCCTGAATTTAAAGATAATACACTTTACAGATTGGTTATTGGTTCCTTTTTGTATATATCTAATTGGACTAGACCTGATATTGCTTTACCCCTTAACCTGTTATCCAGATATGTTAGTAAGCCACTAGTATATCATTGGGAAGCTATTAAACGAATATTAAGATATTTAAAGCATAGCATAGATTTCTGCCTACTTTTGGAACCCAATAATGTTAAAGAACCCATTCTCACTTGTTACGCTGATGCGGATTGGGCAGGTGATACTAAGTGCAGAAAAAGCACCTCAGATTATGTATTCTTTCTTAACGATTGTCCAGTCTACTGGTATACTGGGAAACAAGATTTAGTAGCCACATCAACAACTGAGGCAGAATATGTTTGTTTGTCTAAAGCCTCAAATAATCTAGTATGGTTTAATGATTTGTTATCAGATGTTTGGAAAAATCCTTCATTACCATTTATTATACATGAAGATAATAAAGCTGCTATAGAGATATCTAGATCTGATGCCATTGGCCAAAGGTCCAGACATATAGATATCAAATTCAAACATGTAAGGCAATTATTTCAAGATGGATACATTAAGGCCATTCATTGCAAAACTTCAGAACAAATAGCTGATATATTGACTAAGCCTTTGCAATCTAAACAACATAAATATTTAACTTCAAAATTACAAGTCTTATATTGTTCTGAATCTGAATGTAATTATTGTTGTATATCGAATCGGCATTTAGAGGGGGATTTGTCACAAGTAAATGCCTTATTCTCAAATGGGGAAAATGTACATACACAGGGTATCAGGGGTTAATTTATTCTTCCTTCCTTAATATATTCATATGTAACCACTCCCATCCTTTACTCCGCCTTATTGATATAAAAGGGGATGTATGCACCTCCCTCTTGCTTCTATCTGTGATCATTCAGAGAATATAGAATGCCTATTGTAAATAAATAGTACTTTGTTTGAATACTTTGTTCCTGAATTATTTATTGAGTCTGATCCTCAAAAATATTGCAACATTCTCACTGTCAGGAAGTTTCTCCTCAGTTTTAGGTTGCTTCTCTCTTTGTTCAGTTTCCATCTATTGCTTCTTGTTTTACCTTCTGCTTCTTTGGAAAATATATTGCCCCTCCCCCCTCCTTGTGGCAGCTCCTCAAAAGCCTGTTTTGTGACTTGCCTATTGCACTCTTGGGTGAAGCATGTGAGCCATTTCCTCCTTTCAGTGGTCCATGAAAGTACATCTATAGTATGTAGATGCAAATAATAAAGTCGAAAAAAGGTGAACAACATTTTTACAGAACTATAGATACGTTGAGGCCGGGCGTGACAAAGAGTGGCTGGGAGGGGAGGGGCCGGGCGAAGCACCACTTGGCATGAGTGATGTCAAGTGGTCATGCCCACCCAGTCACATGACTACCCAGTCACGCCCACCCAGTCACATGGCCACCAAGCCATGCCCACAGAACCGGTTGTTAAAAAAATTGAATCCCACTATTGGATAAAGTTGCTGATGGAGAAGGCTGAAACAGTTTTAAAACATTGTAAACTTTTTTGACTCATTTTTTAAAAAATGTTTTTATATCCATTTTTTAATACAGCTTTTTTCAGCTGCTGGACCCAGACTCTGAGGGGTGGGAATAAAAAAGTACGAAAACCTCTACCTATGTAGCATTATGACAACATTGATGACAACAGTAATAATGCTCACAGTAATTAGAATGAATAGGGACTCCATTTCCATTATAGAAATCAATCAATATTTCCTCTCTTAATGTTTCCCTCCTCTCTCATCTCCTCCATTTTTTTTTTAAATCTCTGTGCAGGAATTAAAACTAAAATAAAACAAAAAAGTTAAAACAATCTTTGAAAGCAACATAGAATTTCAAAAGTTAATCTCTTATTCTACAAATGAAAATATCATAATTTTATATTATACATTTACATTAAAACTGGGATTTCATGTTAATAGATATATCTCAGATCTGAAACTCTAAATGCCATTCCTAAAACAAAGCAAAATCAAGTATAATAAACCAGATAAACCAGAAGATTCAGGACAGTAAAGAAATAGAGGATTGGAATGGAGAAGGAACTAAACTGATATCAATTAATATAAATGGTTTAAATATTCCATCTAAGAGAACTCGTATATTTAAAAACTTACAAAAATTGAACACAGATATCATAACACTACAAGAAGTCCATATTAAAAAAACAACATAAAAAATTATTAGAAAATAAACAACTGGGAACACTCTATACTGCATTAACAGCACAAAAAAAGAAAGGCATTGCAATATATATCAAAAATCACATACAAGCAAAACAAATATTTGCAGATGAGGAGGGTAGGACCCTGATGACTGAGATTAAAACAGGAACAAAAACCATACTATTAGTGTCACTCTATGTGCCAAATGGAAGCCAAACTGATTACTTCAAAAAGATACATAATATAATCAAAGAATTGGACTATGAAAATATATGTCTCATTGGAGACTATAATGCAATTGTAGATATAGAGAAGGACTATCAAAGTAGAAAAATAAATAAATCTAGGAAAAAATATTACCGGATACATTCCAGGATATGGTACAAGAACTTCAACTACAAGTTGCTTGGAGGGAAATCAACCAAAATGAAAAACAATTTACATTTTATTCGAATCCGCATCAATCATGGTCCAGAATCGACATGGCCTGCATGACAACAGAGCTCAGGTTAGACATCAAACAAATAGAAATTGCAACAAATACATGGGCAGATCATAGTCCGATTGTAATAACATGGAAGGGTCATCAAGCATGGAGAAGATGGATGATGGACAAAGACATCATAAAGGATAAACAATATGTGGAAATGATTCAAAGAGAATTGAAAATATTTTTCCAAATTAATGTAAAAGAACATACTAATCTTCAAAATTTATGGGATACAACAAAAGCTTATATAAGAGGCCTAACAATTGCCTACATAGCAAAAAAATAAATAAATAAATAAAGACAAACAACAAACAAAAGAGAATTTATTGATGCACCTGCAACAATATGAATCAGACTTACAGGAAGAGCCACATAATAAAGAAAATAAAGAGAGAATTAACCTTACAAGACACAAAATAAATATAATTACAACAACGGAGATAGCAAGGAAAATTAAAATGGCTAAACAAAACCAATTTGAACACGCAAATAAAACTGGCTGGTGGCTGGCCTATAAACTGAAAAAAGAAAAAGAGAAGAAAATGATACAGCAATTAAAAGACGAAGACGGACAAATATAACATAATAATGAGGATAAAAAATGAATCGCAAAGGACTTCTTTCAAAACCTATATGCAAAAGAAGAAATTCAAGAGGAAGACACTATAGAATATTTAAGCAAAATAAATATTCAGGAATTAAAAGAAAACCATACCGAATTATTGAATAGACTGATTTCCATGTTACAGCTAACAGAAGGAAGGAAGAAACAAAAAAATAACAAAACACCGGGACCAGATGGCATACCCTCCGAATTTTATAAGATATTCCAACAATCACTAGATGACATTTTAATACAGGTATTTAATGACGCACTACTAGAAGCTGAAATTCCACAATCATGGAATGAAACAATAATTATGTTAATACCAAAACAAGATTCGATCCCGCTGAAATTAAGAATTATAGACCAATATCTCTTCTTAATGTAGATTACAAACTATTTTCATCTATTATAACACAAAGACTGAAAAATTTAATTAATCACTACATACATCCAGACCAAAACGGCTTTATTCCCAGATGACAAATTAAAAATAATACAAGGACAATTATCTATACCCTTGAATACTATGAACAACGACCAGATAAGCAAGTAGCATTAATTTTCCTGGCCGCACAAAAAGTGTTTGATAATTTTAATTGGACATTCTTAATAACACAATTGGAAATGATGAAATTTGGAGGAAGATTCCTAAACATGATTAAAAGGATATACAACACCCAAACAGCAAAAATATTGATTAATGGAGAGACAACAGAACAATTTGATATAAAGAAAGGAGTGAGGCAAGGATGCCCCCTATCCCCCCTATTGTTTATATTAACATTGGAAATATTATTGAAAGAAATTAGGGAAGATAAAGAAATAACAGGATTAAGGATAAAGAACCAGGGATACAAACTACAAGCATTTGCGGATGATATAGTACTCATCCTAGAACAACCATTACAATCAGGATCCAAATTATTGACAAAAATAGAACAATATGGGGAAGTAGCGGGCCTGAAAATCAATAAACAAAAAACAAAAATGCTAACAAAGAACCTCACCAAAAATCAAGGGAAAGAATTGGAAAATATACTAGGAATACAAATAGTAAAGAAAGTGAAATACCTAGGGATCTGGCTCACCAATAGAATATCAACACTCAAAGAAGATAATTATAATAAATTGGCCAAACAAATAGAAAAAGATTTAGAATTCTAAAAAGATTTTAGAATTGATAATTACAGTTATCATTTCTAGGTAAAATCGCTTCCATTAAAATGAATATTCTGCCAAGAATGCTGTATCTATTCCAGGTGATACCAATAAATCCAAGAAAAACCTACTTCAAAGATTTTGACAAGATGATAATAAAGTATATTTGGCAGGGGAAAAAGGCTAGAATTAAATTAAAACACCTACAGGATAAATGAGAAAGAAGAGGACTGGGGCTTCCAGACTGGCAAATTTACCACAAAGCATCATCAATAACATGGATTAAAGAGTGGATCGAACTCAGAAACAAACGTATATTAACACTAGAAGGCTTTGATTTGGCGAAAGGATGGCACGCATATCTATGGGAAGAGAAACCTAAAAAACATGAACAATTCCGAAGACATATTGTGAGAGATACATTGTTAAAGATTTGGACTGAAATTAGGAAGAACTACCACAATAGAATTCCACGGTGGATTTCAACAATGGAAGCACAAATATACCCGAATACAACAGATACAAATAAAATGAAAACATATCAAGAACTCCTACATGATGAAGGAAAATTAAAAACAAGAGAAGAATTAAAAGAACAAGGTATGGAAATTGACTGGTGGCCATACCTACAATTAAAATCCAGATACAAAATGGACATGGAGAACTAGGGAATTCAAAAAGAACCAAATGAACTGGATAAAATATTACTGGGCCCAAATGAAAAATTAATAACTAAAATTTACAATTGTTTACTTGCATATAAATAAGAAGAGGAAATAGTAAAAGAGAATATGATTACATGGGCGAAGAACTTTGGATATAGCATTGAACTAAGCAAATGGGAAAAACTATGGAAAGTTAATAGTAAATTGACATTATCAGTATCATATAAAGAAAATGCTTATAAGATGTTTTACAGATGGCTCTTCCCCCAGCACGGATTTCAAAAATGTTTCCCAACATTTCCCCACTTTGCTGGAAATGCAAAATACAAAAAGGGACATACTACCACATGTGGTGGTTATGCCCAAAAGCAAAACAATTTTGGAATAAAATTAAAATCCAACTGGAAGAAATAACAACACAAAAAAATACCATTAAAACTGGAAACCTGTTTATTGGGTATATTCACAAATAGTTACGAAAAAGAAACAATATATTTAATTACACATATTCTGACTGCAGCAAGAATCATCTTTGCACAAAATTGGAAATCGGAAGGAATCCCATCACAAGATAAAACAATATCGAAAGTAATGGAATGTGCCGAGATGGACAAACTCACTAAAGAAATCCAAGAAAAGGAAGAATCTGAATACTACCTGATTTGGCAAAAGTTGTATCAATGGCTGGAGAAAAGGAAAACCAAATAAAAAGATGATTCTAAAAGATTTGAACCAAATTGTGTACCAAATGAGATACAATAGAGTTACAACAAAACTTCAAAAAGTATCATTATATAAGGTGAGCTGTGGGAATATACACTGAGAAATACAATTTACCGATGTATTTTCTTAAGAAATAAGATATTATGTTCAAATGTTGTACATGTTGTATATTGTTTTACTTGTACCTGTTTGTGTTCTTTTTTTTTTCTGCGTGGGTATGTTTTTAATTCAATAAAAGAAAAAAAAAGAAAATTCTTCTTGCATATAGAGGGCAAGAACTGTTGTTCTCATTCTATAGGAAGCTCATGGGGCAGATACAAAAATCAAATTAATAAAAGTATTAAAATGTCCAAGATTTCTGAAGCAAATGGCTATTTGGGGGGGGGGGGGCGACACAAAAATATTAATTACATATAGTCAAGATTATGACTCTCTTTTTACCTCCTTCGATTACAATTCAGTGCAACTTCTGGAGATGCATCTAAGCCTTTTGGGGTACACCTAAACCTTTTGAGGAGTCACATGTGATGCTGGAACTAGAAGTTTTTCACCCTGATAATAGAACAAAAACAAACTTCCTTGTTCCCATATTTTGCAATGCATTTCCCCAAGATGATCCTTAACAATACAAACCAGAAGGCAGGACTAAATGCCTGAGAACATGATTTTGTAGTCCCAAGAAGACAGTCAAACAGAAATATCGACAGAATATAGGTAGAGTCTTGTAAAACTCAATGGCATTGGTCGCTTTGATGGATGATCTCTGGAGGGCTCGGGATAGGGGTTGTTCCTCTATCCTGGTCCTGTTAGATCTCTCAGCGGCTTTTGATACCATCAACCATGGTATCATGTTGCACTGGTTGGAGGGGTTGGGGCTGGGGGGCACCGTTTTGCGGTGGTTCTCCTCCTACCTCTCTGACCGGTTGCAATCTGTGTTGGCATGGGGGCAGCGGTCGACCCTGAGGCGCCTTGTTTGTGGGGTGCCGCAAGGGTCAGCCCTCTCGCCCCTTCTGTTCAACATTTATGTAAAGCCACTGGGTGAGATCATCCATGGCTTTGAGGTGGAGTTCCATCAGTACGCTGATGACACTCAGCTATACATCTCCACCCCAGGCCACCCCAATGATGCCCTTGAAGTGATGTCCCGGTGCCTGGAGGCCGTGCAGGCCTGGATGGGGAGAAACAGTCTCCGACTCAACCCTTCCAAGACCGAGCGGCTGTAGCTTCCAGTGTCCCGATATAGCCAGCTGGTGCCATCGCTGGTTATTGGGGGCAAATCACTGGCCCCCACGGAGAGGGCTCACAACTTGGCCATCCTCTTGGATGCACGGCTGTCTTTAGAAGAACATATGACGGCCATGGCCAGGGGGGCTTTTTATAAGGTCCGCCTGATACGCCACTTGTGTCCCTTTCTGGATCGGGACTCCCTATGCACGGTCACTCAGGCACTCATCACTTCCTGCCTGGACTACTGCAATGCTCTCTACATGGGGCTCCCCTTGGGGTGCACCCGGAGGCTCCAGTTGGTCCAGAATGCAGCCATGTTGGAGATTATGGGAGCAACAGGGCACCTCTCCGGCGCGAGCTGCACTGGCTTTTGGTGGTCTTCCGGGTGCACTTCAAGGTGTTGGTGACCACCTTTAAAGCGCTCCATGGCTTAGGGCCGGGATATCTACGAGACTGCCTTCTGCCGCCAATAGCTTCTCACCGGCCAGTTCGCTCACACAGAGAGGGCCTCCTCAGGGTACCGTCGGCCAGACAATGTTGGCCGGCGACTCCCAGGGGGAGACCCTTCTCTGTGGTGGCACCTGCCCTCTGGAACGACCTACCCCCAGAGATACGCACGATACCAGACCTCCGGACTTTTCGTCGGGCCCTGAAAACTCATCCATTCCATCTAGCAGGGCTGGCTTGATCCCATCCTTTCGGTTTTAATTGAAATTGGTTTTAATTGGGTTGTTTTAAATTGAGGGCCGAAATTATTTAATGTCTTTTAAACTGTTTTTTAAATTTTATATGTTATATTTTATCTCGGCTGTTCACCGCCCTGAGTCCTGCTGGAGAAGAGCGGTATAGAAATCAAATCAAATCAAATCAATAAATAAATAATAAAACCAAAAATTGAGATTTTGGAAATATTTACTGGCAGAGTAAATGTCCTTTTTTATTTCAAATGAGTCTGAATTTTACCAGAAGGAAATAATTGAAGTTTAAGGCAACAATCCATTTCAACTTCTGGGTTTCATCACATTGTACAGCATGATGTTGTTTTTTACCACTGGATATTTTTATTTTAGATGTATTCAGAGCAACTAAATATGCATTTCTGCCACCTGGTGCCTCTCAAGTGTTTTATATTATGGGAATCAAAGTCTAATCTATCTAAAGGACATCAGATCACCGACTAAACTAAAGTTCTACGTATACTGTATTCCTTGACTTATGACCATAATTGGGCAATTGGGACAAAAATTTCATTCAATGCACAATGCAATAGTAACTCAAATCACCATCTGACTAGACCTGATTTTATGACCATGTTTATAGTAGTTATAAAGCAAATCATAGCAATCATTAAGCAAATCTGGCTTTCCCAGATTTTTTTTTTTTTTTTGTCAGAAAGCAGCAAAAAATTGTGATCATATGACCACATGATGTGCAACTAGTCATAAATGCAAACCAGTTAACAAGCACCTGAATTGCAGTTACATGGCCATGGTCATAATTGTGAGTATAGGTATTGAAACACTTTTCCCAAGGCTGTCATAACTTTGAACCATTGTAACACGGATAGTCATAAGTCAAGGTTTACCTGTATTCAATGCAGAAATAGAAACAAGGTGGGTGAATATAAAATATTAATTACAAGATTTCTGCAGCAATAGAAACTATATTTGATGTTACATACAACAGTGATATATTAATGTTAGTATTATCCTAGTATTATCCCGCTCCCTTTTCTACCATGTTCTTCAATGTGATGCTAAAGTTCCTGTCATGCATGGAATGCAATTACCATTAAGGCTGAAAAATGAAAGAGATGAACAATTGTGACAGTTTTTTTCTCAGGTTTATATAAACCCTAGTTACAAGAAGCAGACTGGAAAGCTAAAAATCAAAGCATCTGTGTCACATCAGTACTTTAAATCTCTAAGTGGCTTCTTTAAAATCATCTAGCTTCGCTGCACATGATCACCCGATAAAAGCTTCCACTGCAAACAGTACTGCTAATTTAAGATAAAGATGGCCCTCTAGTCATTGTCCCTAAGCAAGTAACAATTTTGGCACTTCAGCTTCTGAGGAAAAAAAAATCACTTTATTATTATTACCAATATTTTAATGTGACCAAGAAAAGAAGGCAATCTTGCTTGATAATCATTGGAGGTTGGGAAAGCATTTCCTGGCTCTAACTTTAGGGAGATTTAAGACTTCAACTGAAAATTAAGATACAAGTCTATATTTACAGGGTTATACAAGCAACCTTCAATTCAATTCTAAACCAACCTGAGCAAAAGCCAAGTGGGGCCAGGATTATGGGCAAGTGATAGACTTCAAAAGTACCAAAGTAAGAGAAGAGAAGTACCAAATGGGAGAAGATTAGGATGGTGTTTATAGACCATCCTATCTCTTTATAAATTTCATCTTCAGAAAAAGGGGTTAGATGTTTTGTTTATCTTTTGGAAGCTTGACCCTGTCCCTTGGGCCTGAGCACAGGAGGTAGCAAGGGGGTGGGGCTTGGCATCCCTGGGGACTGCGTTCTGAGTGCTTCCCTTTCACCCAGGATGCCAGCCCACATGTGCTTGCACCTCCTATGCACATGCCCAGAGGGCAAGGGCAAGACGGCACCACGGATCTAATGCTGGCCGCAGTCTGGCCCAGATGGACACCACTAGGTTGCAGATCAGTACCACGCCTGCACCAACATCACCATGTCCTGCTTGCTGGCCTTTCATGTGTGTATGTGCTCATGTGCATGTGCAGGGCAGAGGTATCCAGCAGCAGTGGCTCTGCAGCCTGCTACAATCACTGGGCTGGCCCTCCAAGAAGCAGGTGTGGCAGCTGCGATGGCAGTGGCAGCAGGCAGTCAGGGCGGAGGCACATGATGTGGACCACCGGACATACCTGCTCCATCCCACGTGGCTGGGATAGGCAGGCAGATGTCTGGCACATCCAGCAGGCTAGACGACATGCCTTCCCCTGCACATCTGCCACCAGCTACTGTTGCCGCCAAGGGCCAAGACAAGGTGAGGTGGGGGGTGGCTGCTGCAGGACACCATTGGCCTGTCTACTCCATCCCATTTGTTTTGCTTGCACTTGGAGAGCAGATTGGCCACTGGTTATCTTCTTAGCCCCCTTGCAGGTTTTCCTGTTGGCCCGCACGTGAACCCATTCCCCTCACACACCTGATGCACCTCATCACTGCTGTGGACCACTACCACCACTGAGGTCACCAGCAACTCACACAGGTCCACTAGGCCACTGCCATCACTGCCCAGAACACCATTCCCACCAGCATGAAGGGGCAAAGGGGCAAATTAGAAAGCCTGAGTCAAGGTGGTAGAGCACGCCCAGGCCCAGCAGACAAAACCCAGCCACTGCAAGTGGCGAAAGTCAGATCCCCATTGCTGCCATGGCCGGCCAGACCCAGCCAAGATCACATGCCTCCCCTCATCTCTGCTGGGCCTGGGTGGCCATGGCACTGATGGGGATCCAGCTTTTCCTGCTCAGTCTTTTACCTGCTGGGCCTGGGCATACTCCACCACCTCTACTTGGCCTTTCTAGATGGCTGCTTTGCCTCTTTTGGGGTGGGTGAATCAGCTAAGCAATGGTAGCGGCATCCCACAGTAGGGCCAAGGTGCATTGGATGCGTGAGGGGAACACGCTCCATGTGCAGGCCAAGGGCAAGATGGGCCAAGGAGAGGATGAGAAGTGGTGGCGTCCTCTCAAACTGTAAGTCAAAACAGACAATGGGATGGAGTAAGTGCATCCAATGGTCCACATCATGTGCCTTCCCCCGTCTCTGCCTGCTCCTTGGACGGCCAGCCTGGTGGTGGCAGTGAGCTCCAGAGCCACAGGGTATGCCAGCTGAGGGCTGTGGCTGCAGTTGGAAACCATTGGCCTTCCTGCACAAAGGGTTGCAGCAGCTGACAGCTGCTGCAGCAGCTGACAGTTTCTGGCTACAGCACCCCGTCCCCTGCTTCCCCTCCCATCATCCCATGGGATGAGCCTCTCACCCACCACCCCACTGGAGACCCCTGGATTCCCTCCCCAACCCCACGCAGCCCCACAGACACCCTCCATGAGAGTGACGTCAAGCTGGCCCTGGCCCTCAGGCCCTGGCCAGTCGGCTACGACCACCATGGCCACACCCCTCCTCCCATCCTTGTCTCCAGAGAATAACCACAATGCTGATCTGGCCCTCAATGAAATTGAGTTTGACACCCCGATTTAGGCTTTCAGCTGAAAAATATTTCGTTTTCAATCATTTCTAAAAATGAGCTTTTTAAAATCTGTGTACATTTCATGATAAAGTTGTTTATCACTACCATTGTGACTTCATGTGTGTGTGTGTCTGTCTGTCTGTTCATCTTTAAGTCAGTATTGACTGCTGATAATTACCTAGAAATCTTGGTAAGATTTCAAATGTGGTTTGCCATTGCCTCCTTCCTAGGGTTGAGAGAGTTCAGGGTTATCTAGTTGGCTTTATGCCTAAATCGGGATTAGAACTCACAGTCTCCCAATTTCTAGCCTGGAGCCTTAACTACACAAAACCAATTTTTATCATTTCAGCATAAATATTTACATAAACCTATAGGCAGGTGTCCAGATCATTTTAATTTAGCCAATTTAAGAGAAATCCCATTTTTCATTAAATGAACCACCTAGGCCCACTTAGCTGTTTGGGAGACGATTTTATCACACTACCTTGCCCAATTGGTGGTAGGGTAGCATCCCCAAGGGGTATCCCCAAGTACAGTAAATCAGGATGTTTATATCCACATCCCTTCTGCTTAACTATGTAATATTGGCTGAAGTGCAGAACTGCTAAGACATATGGCATGACTTATTTAATTCCTGAAATTCAAATATCAGCCATAGACCTGTGAAGGGATAACATACAGGTCAGTAGTGGGTTCCACTTACCTTTGCTACCTGTTCGGAATTGGGAGCGCATGTGCATGTGCACACACATCGCTTGTGTGCAGCGCTTCTGCACATGTGCAGAACCTTATGCGCATGCGCAGAGCATCTGTGATGATGTACAGGCTGGTGGGCAGAGCCTCCTGCTGCCGCCACTACCGGTTCTCCCGAACCAGGGTGAACAGGTAGAAACCCAACACTGATACAGGTAGTTCTTATCACTACAATTGGGGCAAAATTTCCATTGCTAGACAAGGTAGCTGTTATATTAGTTGCAATTATGCATTTTTGTCATGGTTGTTAAATGAGTCATTGCAATTGTTAAGTGAATCATGGGTGTTAAGTGAATCCAGTTTTCCACATTAACTTTATCAGAAGTTGGCTGAGATAGTTGCAAATGGTGATCACATGATCTTGGGACACTTCAAGTATTGTAAATACATGTTGCTTTCTTAAGCACCTGAATTTTGATCATGTGACTGTGACGATGTTGTGACAGTTGAAAAGGCAAGGACTAGTCATAAGTCACATTTTTCCAGTGCTGTTGGAACTTCAAATGGTTGCTAAATAAATGCTGTTAAGCTGAAGACTACCTGTTCCTCTCTCTTTTGAGCTAGGCATGGTTATATAGGTATACTAGCTGAATACCCATGCTCCACTACGAAACTATGATCGGGTTTGATAAATTGACACAGCTTGAAAATTAATGATTGGCCTCTCCTATCCTCTTCTCTCCCTCAGCCTTGCTCCACAGAAGCCTATCCTATCCTATCCCCCTTCTCTCCCTCAGGCTTGCCTCATAGAAGCCTATCCTATCCTATCCCCTGCTTGCTGCTGTGAAAGTAAAAGTGAAACTCCTCTCCTCTGCTTGTGTTTTGCATTTGGAACAGATTCCTTTTCAGGTGGGGAGGGGGAGTAGAACTCCTTAGCATCAGACGGCTGTTTGGAAAGTGAAACAGTATTTGCTTGTGAGCAAGGAGACAGGAAGGAGCCTGGCCATAGCTCAACTGTTCTGTAGTAAAGCTGCTTGCTGTTGTGAAAGTAAAACTGAAACTGAAACTCCTCTCCTCTGCTTGTGTTTTGTATTTGGAACAGATTTCTTTTCTGTGAGGTGAGGAGGGGGATTAGAACTCCTTAGCATCAGAGCATGTTAATAATAATATAGGAAATACTAATGCTCTGATGGTCATTTCAAAAAAATCCTTTCTTAGTGAGCACCTAGAAGCCAAGAAGAACATATGTAGCAAATTTCAAATTTGTAGGCTTTACAGTTCTGGAGATTTTGTGATGATGCGTGAGAGGTATTTCGCTTTTATATATATAGATATACCTGTTTATATTTCATTTCTAACTAAAATTAATTCGATGGCTTTGGCAATTATATACCAAACTAGGCTAAAAGAGAATGGGTGAGGAAACTGCAGATTTTCATAATGAAAACAATATAATTTATGCATTTTAAAAGAATTGTATGATTTATTGGGATATTGTATATGAAATGCAGTGGTGAGTTTCAAAATTTTTTACTACTGGTTCTGTGGGTGTGGCTTGGTGTGAGTGGCATGGCATGGCTTGGTGGGCATGGCGGGGGAAGGATACTGTAAAATCTCGATTTCCACCCCACTCCAGGGGAAGGATACTGTAAAATCTGCATTCCCTCCCCACTCCAGAGGAAGGTTACTGCAAAATCCCCATTTCCTCCCAATCAGCTGGAACTCGGGAGACAGAGAATAGATGGGGACAGGGACAGTCAGAGGTGTTATTTACTGGTTCTCCGAACTACTCAAAATTTCTGCTACCAGTTCTCCAGAACTGGTTAGAACCTGCTGAACCCACCTCTGATGAAATGCTTTGTCAAATGACTGATATGTTAAGTAATCACTTTGCTATAGTAGTGTACAGATGACTTTGAAAGAAATGTGCAAGAAACATTACATAAGAAAAAGGGACTAAAACTTTCCTTGAGTTCTAAAAAGCAAGACAGAATCTGGAAGCAATTTGTTTCCCTTATTTGTTGGATATAAGAAGGAAGGAAGATAAAGCATAATCAAGTATTATTATAGCCTATCTCTATAAAGTATAGTTTTGGTCTTTCTGTGCATTAATTTTTTGGTCTTATCTACCTAGTGGGACTGATATGTATTTTATAATAATCAAAGAGACTAGTTTCATTTTCATTGAAAACCCATCATAATCTCAAAGAATGTTCCAACTTCACACCATGTTCTTGAAAGTGTAATCTCCTTTATTTAGATTTTGGACTAAGTATTCAGACCAGTAGTAGGTTCCACTTACCTTCGCTACTGGTTTGGAATCGGGAGCACATGCATGCACAGAGCATCCATGATGATGTCCGGGGATGGGTGGGTGGAGCCCCCTGCCACTGCCACTACCGGTTCACCCGAACTGGGGCGAACTGGTAGAAACCCACCACTGATTCAGAACCCCTTCACTGTTGTCAATTTTGTTACGCTGCAACCTAATTCTACAGTTGTTGACATATTTTTCTCATTAATCTGCATTCAGTACCCCATAATGACAAAGTGAAAACAGAATTCTAGAAATGTCTGTAAATTTATTAAAAAGAAAAAAAATTGAAATATCACATTGGCATAAGTATTCAGACCCTTTGCAACAACACTTGAAATTTAGCTCAGGTGCCTCCCAGTTCTCTTGCCTCCCAGTTGCTATGACTCTTCCAAGAGATGGTCAGCCAGTAAAACTGAGCAATCAGGGGAGAAGAGTCTTAGTAAGAGAGGTGACCAAGAACCCAATGGTCACTCTGACTGAGCTCCAGAGATTATGTGTGGAGATTGGACAGAGTTCCAGAAAGACAACCATCACTGCAATCCTCCACCGATCTGGGCATTATGGCAGAGTGGTTAGACAGAAGCCTCTCAGTGCAAAACACATGAAAGCCTTCCTGGAGTTTTCAAAAAAGCATCTGACGGTCTCTCAGACTATGAGGAACAAAGATTGAACTGTTTGGCCTCAATTCTAAATGTTCTGGAAGAAACCAGGCACTGTTCATCACCTGCCCAATATCATCCCAATAGTGAAGCATGGTGGTGGCTGCATCATGCTGTAGGGGTGTTTTCAGGATTGGGAGACTGGTCAGTGTTGAGGGAAAGCTGAATGGAGCAAAGTACAGGAATATCTTCTAAATATTTCATCAATTTGATTCAGAATTCTTTCCTTAGACTCCTCCATCACTTCCTCCAGCAAATCTGCCATTATCTCCACTAGATTTTCTCCCTTTTCCACATTCTGAAATCTCAAATAATAATCTGCCCTATCCATTTCTAAAGAAATAATTGTTTTTTTCTTTATTTTTGTCTGCCACTGTAAATCTATAATCAAGCTCTCCCACCCTTCTCTCTGTTGATCCATCTTTTTCTTCTATTTTTTGTATTCATTGTTCATTTTTCTCCATTATTTGTTGAAAAAATTCTAATTTCCCCTTTACTTTCTCCATTCTCTGGTCTACTTTGCCTATTCTTTCCTTCAAAACTTCATGGGGAGCTTGTATCATAGTTTTCAATTTTATTTGCATAGCATTGGACTTCTCTTGTTGTAACATAGCATCCAATGTTCTCTGACCAGCAGGGATGGAAGTTGTAGATGAGGGTGCTGAAGATGGTGCTGATGTTGTTTTCTTCATCTTATAATGTCTTAGTATTTGTAATCCACCAGGTATAAGTAGTATAATTCAAGTTCAGTTATAATCCAAGTGTAAGTCAAAAAAAAAAAAAAGGAAGAGAAAAAAAGGGGGGAAAATAAAAAGGAAAAAAGTAGTAATTTATAATCCAAATCTGAATCATGCCTATTTTGTATATCCTTCTTGAAGTTCTTCTTTTCTTCAGGTTCTTCAAACCCTAATCCAAATTATCTCAGGGAGAGGCATTTATAAAATAATAATTTATAATCCAAATTGGCCCTTTAAGCCCCAAAATACAATTATCAAATATTTATATCCAAAAAGAGCGTTCACAGAGCAGCAGCAAGAAAGAAAAAACAAAAAGCAAGGGGAAAAAAGAACCTTATTCCAAAGTTCAAAATGCCAGGGAGGTTTGCCTTGATCACCATCTATTTATTTGCCTTTTAAGTTCCAAGAACTGTACTATTCAAAAAGAAAAGCAAAATTTCCAGTGTTCCACTCTCTACCTTAGTTCTTCAGTCAAAACAACTCCTTATCAACTTAGTTCACAGGCTCTAAAGGTTGTGCCTCTCTCTTATGTCCTCCAATTTTCACCTTTGCTTGTAGATGGCACTGTTGCTCTGTTTCTCTTTCTTCCTCTTTTAATTGTATTATCTCAAAGCAAGTTGTAAAATGCAATGTTTATAGAAAAAACAAAGTTCATATAGTCCCTTTTATGTTAACTGATAGTTCCAAATTTAAAAATTAAGATGCCCAGTCCAGATTTCTGTCTTACTCTTCAGACAAGTCCTTATAAGCCAATTTCTTTCTTTTTTTTTTTTTATGGCTCCAATCACCTTCCTCGTACCTATTCTTCTGGAGGTGGAAAAGAAAAACCAAATCCACCTCCTCCTTTTGAGTCCTCTGTTATTCTCCATGAGGTTCTTCTTTAAAAAGTTTTAAAAATCTAAAAATCCTGTATTAAAAGTATCTCACCCAGATCAATCACACCTTCCTTCCATCTTTGTGCTCTTCTGGTGGTTGCCCCAGCTTTGTAGCAGCTCACAATGGCCGCCTTCCCAGATGTCAATTTGAGGAGCTTTCTCTGGATCAATCAGAGAGTTTGCAAGCTCCCTGAGATCATTGGAGTGTGCTCCCCTCAGTTATTGCCCCTATGAGGTGATTCAGGCCCAAAAAGACCACCCGACAGCTGGGATTTCGACAGTCCCATGGGAGCTCCCAAGGGACATGTCATCTCACTGTGATGCTAGCCACACCCCTCCTTGCAATGATATGCGATGAGAAACAAGCTACCTAGAGAGGTTCATGTTAGATTACCAAGAAAGCAATAAAAACAGAGATATTGCAGAGAGCAAGAGATAACCCAATGAAGTATATAGGGAAAGAAATAGTAGTGTTAAAACAAATTCCGAAAAGAGTCAGAGAATTAAGAAGAGAATACCAGTTTGTGACAAAGTGTTTAATTTAAAAAGGAGTGAATTTTAGATGGTTGATACCTGAGGGAATATTGGTGAACTGACAAGAGCAAAGACATAGACTAGATTCAATAGAGAAGGCAGAACAATTTTACAATCAATATCAGGGATTGCAAGAGGAAGAGAGGCTGAGAAAGAAGAGAGAGGTTAGATGCCAGGAAGAGCTTATGGCAGAGAGAGATATTCAACAAAAAGATGATGTAAGGGACTGGGAGGAAATAGCAATAAGAGAAGGAGCAAGGGCAAAAGAACCAAGAGAGACAAGAACAACTAGAACAGCAAACACCATCTACAAGTAAAATTATGAAAGAAGAAATAAAATTAATGTCAATTAATATTGACATAGATGGTTCCGCCCCAGGTGCCTGATGGAACCTGATAGGTTCCAGATGGAGCTTGGGCCATTTCCTGAGGCTCTGGCACATGCCTCGACTAGGGACCTAGTGGGATAGGCCGCTGGAGCTCTGGCCGCTGGAGCTCTGGATCGGGCCATGCCTTTGCGGCCTCTGACCCGGTGCTGATCTCATCTAGCTCCTTGGTTCACTGAGGAGCTGAGGGAGATGAAGCGCCAGAAAAGACACCTAGAGAGTAGTTGGAGGGCCAGTCTTTCTGAATCCGACCAGACACTGGTAAGATCTCATATTAAGAACTACCTAGTGGCAATAAAAGCAGCAAAATGTACATATTTTGCTGCTCTTATTGCATCATCAGATAATCGCCCGGCCGCTCTGTTTAGGGTGACCTGCTCCCTGCTCCACCAGGAAGCGCAGGAGGACCCCTTGGAGGGTAGAGCCTAGGATTTTGTTCAATATCTGCATGACAAAATCACTCAGATTTGGGAAGATCTGGACTCCGACTGGGTAGTTCCAGGGGGGATGACTGAGGCAGGTCTTGAGAATGTTACCTGGGATGAGTTTGATCCTGTGACCCCTGACGACATGGACAGGATTCTGGGTGGACTGAACGCGACCACATGTTTATTGGACCCGGGGCTCTCCTGGTTAGTGCTGGCTTCCCGGGAGGTGACGCGAGGCTGGCTCCAGGGGATTATAAATGCTTTGTTGGGTGAGGGTGACTTCCCCACTGCCTTGAAAGAGGCGGTGGTGAGGCCTCTCCTCAAGAAGCCTTCCCTGGATCTGGCAGTGTTGGCTAATTATCGTCCGGTCTCCAACCTTTGTTTTGTTGCGAAGGTTGTTGAGAGTGTGGTTGTGCGACAGCTCCCCCAGTACCTGGATGAAACGATGTATCTGGATCCATTCCAGTCGGGCTTCAGGCCTGGGTACAGCACGGAAACGGCATTGGTTCCATTGGTAGATGATCTCTGGAGGGCTTGGGACAGGGGTTGCTCCTCTGTCCTGGTCCTATTAGACCTCTCAGCGGCTTTTGATACCATCGACCATGGTATCATGCTGCACTGGTTGGAAGAGTTAGGGGTGGGGGGCACTGTATTACGGTGGTTCTCCTCCTTTCTCTCCAACCGGTTGCAGTCTGTGTTCACAGGGGGGCAGAGGTTGACCCCGAGGCCCCTCATATGTGGGGTGCCACATGGGTCGGTCCTCTCACCCCTTTTGTTCAACATTTATGTAAAGCCACTGGGCGAGATCATCCATGGTTTCGGGGTGAAGTACCATCAGTACGCTGATGACACCCAGCTGTACATCTCCACCCCGGACCACCCCAACGATGCCTTTGAAGTGATGTCCCAGTGTCTGGAGGCCGTGCGGATCTGGATGAGGAGAAATAGGCTCAGGCTCAACCCATCCAAGAACGAGTGGCTGTGGTTTCCGATGTCCCGATATAGTCAGTTGACGCCATCACTGACTATTGGGGGTGAATCGCTGGCCCCCACGGAGAGGGCTCGCAACTTGGGTGTCCTCCTGGATTCACGGCTGTCTTTAGAAGAGCACTTGACAGCCGTGACAGGGAGGATTTTTCATCAGGTTCACCTGATTCGCCAGTTGCGTCCTTTTCTGGATCGGGACAGTCACTCATGCCCTTGTCACTTCCTGCCTGGACTACTGTAACACTCTCTACATGGGGCTCCCCTTGAGGAGCATCCGGAGGCTCCAACTGGCGCAGAGTGTGGCCGCGCAGGTGGTTATGGGAGCAACATGGCGCTCCCATGTGACACCTCTTCTGCGTGAGCTGCACTGGCTCCCGGTGGTCTTCCGGGTGTGCTTCAAGGTTTTGGTTACCACCTTTAGAGCACTCCATGGCTTAGGACCTCGTTATTTACGGGACCGCCTACTACTACAAGCAGCCTCCCACCGGCCAGTACGGTCTCATAGAGAGGGGCTCCTCTGGGTGCTGTCAGCTAAACAATGTCGACTGAGGGCCCCCGGGGGAGGGCCTTCTCTGTGGGGGCACCCACTATCTGGAACGAGCTCCCCCCAGAGATATGGAGGATCCCGGATCTGCACACTTTCTGCCGTGCTCTTAAGACTCCTATTCCAGCAAGCCGGCCTGGCCTAATCTTCTCCCCTGTTTTAAAATTCTTTTAAATCAAATTTTAATCTGTTTTAAATTATTGGGATTTTTAATTGTCTCGGGCTAAATTATTTAATCTGGTTTTAATTATGTTCTTAACTTTTGTATTTATGTATTTTATTTTGTGCCTGTTCACAGCCCTGAGTCCTTTGGGAGTAGGGCGTTATATAAATCTAATAAAAGAAAAAAGAAAGAAAAAAGAAAAGAATATATATGGATTGAATTTGGCAATAAAAAGGAAAAGAACTTTTAATGAATTAGAAAAACTAAAATTGGACATAATTTGTTTACAGGAAGTCTACATCAGAAAGCAACATAAAAAATATTGGAATATCCAAAAATTGGGAAATTATATACCTCACTTCTAAAGCAAAGCAAAGGGGCATAGCACTTTATATTAAAGAGACAATAAAGGCAAAACAAATTTTTATGGATGAGGGAGGGAGGATTTTAATGTGGAGATAATGATGAACTATAAGTAAATGCTTCTAGTGGCGGTATATGCACCAAATAACAACCAAGAGGATTTTTACAGAAAACTACACAGAAAAATAATAGAATTGGAGTATGAAAACATATCCATTGTAGGTGATTTTAATGCAATTGTGGATGCAGATTTTGACTATAAAACTAGAAAAATAAATAAAAAAGCTAGGAAAACACTTCCAAAACCTTTTTTAAAATGGCAGAAGAGCTAGACGCTTGGCGAGGAATATACTCAGAGAAAAATCAATATACATTTTACTCAAATAGACATATGTCTTGGTCCAGAATAGATATGATGTGGATATCAGCCAAGTTACTATCTAGTATACAAGAAATAAATATTGAAACAAGTAATGGGCGGATCATAATCTGGTGAAAGTAACATAGAGGAGACAAAAAAAGAAGCCAAGAGGGACAATTAATCAAGCAATATTAAAAGAAAAGGAATTTATACAATTTATGGAAAGAGAGTTGGCTTTTTTCTTCAAAGAGAATAGAAAAGAAGAAACTTCACTACAGAATGTATGGAACACAGCAAAGTCATTTATTAGAGGACTGGCTATAGCATATATGGGAAAGAGAAACAAAAAAGAGACAAGCTCAAAAGAAATTAGAAGAGGAGAATAAGAAGTTAAGAAATGGAACTACAAAAAGACTCACAAAAAAAGTATAAAAAATCAAATGGACTTGAAAAAACATAAGCTGACTTTAATAGAAAAAGAAGGTTTAGCACAAAAAATTAAAAGTTCTAAACAAAACTTTTTTGGAAATGCAAATAAACCAGGAAGATAATATGAGAATAATTCTGAACACATTGGAATATTATGAAGCACATCCAGAGAAACAAATGGTGTTAATCTTCCTTGATGCACAGAAGGCGTTTGACAATGTGAACTGGCAGTTTATGCTGATGCAATTAAAAACTATGGGTTTTGGAGAGAGATTTATTAATATGATTAAGACAATATATTATAAACAATTGGCAAAGGTGATGATAAATGGAGATGAAAGGCAAAAGGCAGGGATGTCTTCTGTCCCCTTACTTTTTGTATTGACATTGGAGGTATTAAACAGAAATATAAGACAGGATAAGAAGATAAAAGATATGGAAATAAAAAAGGAAGAATATAAATTACAGGCATTTGCAGATGATTTGGTGTTTATTTTAGAAGATCTGCAAGAAACAGGGCCAAAATTGTTAAAAAGAATAGAAGAATATGGTGAGGTGGCAGGATTGAAAATTAATAAGGAAAAAACCATGATACTAGTGAAAAATATTACAGAGAAACAGAAAAAAAGAGTTAATGAAGAGATTAGATATTCAGATTACAAAGAAAGTAAAATATTTAGGGATTCAATTAACAGCAAGATGTGTAACAATTAAGGAAGATAATTACTATAAGCTGATAAAACAAATATCATGCTGTGTTGGCTAGAGGGATAGGGAGTGGGGGGCACTGTTTTACGGTGGTTCTCCTCCTTCCTCTCTGACCGTACACAGTCTGTGTTGACGGGAGGGCAGAAGTCGACCTCGAGGTCCCTCACTTGTGGGGTGCCACAGGGATCGGTTCTCTCGCCCCTCCTGTTTAACATTTATGTGAAGAGATCATCCGTGGCCTTGGGGTGAAGTGTCAACTGTATGCCGATGACACGCAGTTGTACATTTTAACCCCAGGCCACCCCAATGATGCCCTTGACGTGATGTCCCGTTGCCTGGATCTGGATGGGGAGGAACAGGCTCAGACTCAACCCTTCCAAGACTGAGTGGCTGTGGTTTCTGGCATCCCGATATAGCCAGCTTACACCATCACTGACTATTGGAGATGAGATCTTATCCTCCTCAGAGAGGGCTCGCAACTTGGGCATCCTCCTGGACTCACGGTTGTCTTTGGATGATCATATGACGGCCGTGGCCAGGGGGGCTTTTTATCAGGTTCACCTGATTTCCCAGTTGCGCCCCTTTCTGGATCGGGACGCCTTACGCACAGTCACTCGCGCCCTCCCGTCACTTCCCATCTGGACTATTGTAATGCTCTCTACATGGGGCTCCCCTTGAGGAGCACCTGGAGGTTCCAACTGGTCCAGAATGCGGCCGCGCGTGTAATAATGGGGGCGACCTGTCGCACCCATGTAACACCTCTCCTGCATGAGCTGCACTGGCTCCCGGTGGTCTTCTGGGTGCGCTTCAAGGTGTTGGTTACCACTTTTAAAGCACTCCATGGCTTAGAACCTGGCTATCTACAAGACCGCATTCTGCTACCGATTGCCTCCCACCAACCGGTACGCTCCCACAGAGAGGGCCTCCTCAGGGTGCCATCAGCCAAACAATGTAGACTGGTGACCCCCAGGGGGAGAGCCTTCTCTGTGGGGGCCCCTGCCCTCTGGAAAGAATTGCCCCCGGACATAGGAAGGATCCCCGACCTATGCTCCTTCCATAGTGCAGTGAAGACCCTGTTATTCCAGCAAGCCGCTCTGATGGGATAAATAGTTTTAATTTGGTTTTAATGGGGTTTTAAAATTGGTTTAAATGAGAGTTTTAAATTCGGCCTATGATTTAATTATTTTAATCTGCTTTTAAATTCTATTTTGTACACTGTTTTATTATGGCTGTTCACCGCCCTGAGTCCTTTGGGAGAAGGGCGGTATATAAATAAAATAAAATAAAATAAATAAAGGTAGATTTGGGGAAATGGAAAAACTTGCAATTATCATTAATAGGAAGAATAGCTACAATTAAGATGAACATATTACCAAGGTTATTGTTCTTGTTCCAAACAATCATGATAAAATTGGAGAAAAAATATTTTGGAGATCTTAATAAAATAATAGTGAAATACATTTGGCAGGGAAAAAAGCAAGAATTAATCTAAAAATGCTGCAAGATGCAAGAACTAGAGGAGGGTTTCGATTACCAAATTAGGAATTATATTACCAGGCAGCAGCATAAACATGGATGAAAGAATGGATTGTATTGAGTAATACATGGTTATTGAAATTGGAGGGACATGACCTGCAATTTTATTTATTTATTTATTTATTTTTAAATTTGTATACCGCCCTTCTCCCTGAGGACTCAGGGTGGGGAACAGCCAAGTAAAAGCATAAACTACAAACATTAAAATACAATTAAATATATATATATATATTTGTTTTCTCAGGTTTTCGCGGGTGTTTGTATGTAGGTCTTTGGTTATTCGGGTCTTCTCCCACGTAAAATTGGAAGTGTCTTGGTGACGTTTCGACGAAGTCTCATTCGTCATCTTCAGGCTGGTGTTCTCGGCTTCGTGCTTCCAGGAGCTCCTGGAAGCACGAAGCCGAGAACACCAGCCTGAAGATGACGAATGAGACTTCGTCGAAACGTCGCCAAGACACTTCCAATTTTACGTGGGAGAAGACCCGAATAACCAAAGACCTACATATATATATATATATATATATATATATATATATATATATATATTATACATACATACATACATACATACATACATACATACATACATACATACATTTGGCCCCATGATTAAAAACAATAACAAACAATTAAAAACATTTTAAAAAGTGTTAGGCCAGCCCGGCTTGCTGGAAAAAGAAGGTTTTAAGGACACGGCGGAAGGCACCGAGGTCTTATCTCTGGGGCAGCTGATTCCAGAGGGTAGGTACCCCCACAGAGAAGGCCCTCCCCCTGGGGGTCACCAGTCTACATTGTTTGGCTGATGGCACTCTGAGGAGGCCCTCTCTGTGGGAGCGCACAGGTCGATAGGAGGCTGTTGGTAGCAGCAGGCAGTCTCAAAGATAACTAGGTCCTATGCCATGGAGCGCTTTAAAGGTGATAATCAACACCTTGAAGCTCACCCGGAAGACCACTGGGAGCAAGTGCAACTCAAGCAGAAGAGGTGTTGTATGGGAGCGCTATGCGGCTCCTGTGACTACCCGTGAGGCTGCATTCTGAACCAGTTGGAGTCTCCAGGTGCTCTTCAAGGGGAGCCCCATGTAGAGAGCGTTGCAGTAGTGCAGGCGAGAGGTGACAAGGGCATGAGTGACTGTGCACAGAGAATCCCGATCAAGAAAGGGACACAAGTGGCGTATCAGGCGGACCTTATAAAAAGCCCTCCTGGCCATGGCCGTCATATGTTCTTCTAAAGACAGCCGTGCATCCAAGAGGATGGCCAAGTTGTGAGCCCTCTCCGTGGGGGCCAGTGATTTGCCCCCAATAACCAGCGATGGCACCAGCTGGCTATATCGGGACACTGGAAGCTACAGCCACTCGGTCTTGGAAGGGTTGAGTCGGGTCCAGGTGCTCTTCAAGGGGAGCCCCATGTAGAGAGCGTTGCAGTAGTGCAGGCGAGAGGTGACAAGGGCATGAGTGACTGTGCACAGAGAATCCCGATCAAGAAAGGGCCACAAGCAGCAGATCAGGCAAACCTGACCAAAAGTCCCCCTGGCGACAGCCGTCAGATGTTCCTCCAAGGACAGCTGCATATCCAGGAGGACTCCCAGATTGCGAGCCCTCTCCGAGGGGGCCAAAGACTTGTCCCCAATAGTCAGTGATAGAGTCAACTGACTATATTGGGATGCCGGGAACCACAGCCACTCAGTCTTGGAAGAGTTGAGCTTGAGCCTGTGTCTCCCCATCCAGATCCGCAGAGCCTCCAGGCACCGGGACATCACTTCAAGGGCATCGTTGGGGTGGCCTGGGGTGGAGATGTACGGCTGGGTGTCATCAGCATACTGATGGTACTTCACCCCAAAGTCACGGATGATCTCGCCCAGCGGCTTCACATAAATGTTGAACAGACCCCTGAGGCACTCCACATATAAGAGGCCTCGAGGTCGACCTCTGCCCCCCTGCCAACACGAACTGCGACTGGTCTGAGAGAAAGGAGGAGAACCACCGTAACACAGTGCCCCCCCATCCCCAACTCTTCCAACTGGTGCAGCATGATACCATGGTCGATGGTATCAAAAGCCGCTGATAGGTCTAACAGGGCCAGAACAGAGGAGCAGAACCTGTCCCGAGCCCTCCAGAGATCATCTACCAACGCGACCAATGCTGTTTCTGTGCTGTGCCCGGGCCTGAAACCCGACTGAAACGGATCTAGATAAGACGTTTCCTCCAGGTACTGCGGAAACTGTTGTGCGACCACACTCTCAACAACCTTCACCACAAAGCGAAGGTTGGAGACAGGACGGCCTCACTACCACCTCTTTCAAGGCAATGGGGAAGTAACTCTCACTCAATGAAGCATTAATAATTCCCTGGAGCCACCGTCATGTAACCTCCTGGGAAGCCAGTACTAACCAGGAGGGACACCGATCCAGTAAACATGTGGCCGCACTAAGTCTCCCCAGAATCCTGTCACATCATCAGGGGTCACAGAGTCAAACTCTTCCCAGATAACGTTCTCAAGACTCTTCCTCGCCACCCTGCCCGAATCTACCCAGTCAGAATCCAAATCCCCAGAATCCAATACAGATATTGTCCGAAATCCTCAGCCCTGCCTTCCAGGGGATCCTCCCGTGCTTCCAGGTGCAGCAGGGAGTGGGTCACCCTGAACAGGGCGGCCGGACGATTCTCTGATGAGGCAATAAGAGTGGAAAAGTAATTAAACTTTGCCGCTTTTATCGCCATTAAGTAGGTCTTAATATGCGACCTTACCAGTGTTCAGTCAGATTCAGCGAGACTGGCCCTCCAACTGCTCTCTAGGCGTCTTTTCTGGTGTTTCATCTCCCTTAGCTCCTTGGTGAACTAAGGAGCCATGAGGAATCGACACCGGGTCAGAGGCCGCAAAGGCACGACTCGATCCAAGGCCCCACCAGCTGCCCGATCCCAGGTGGCTACCAGGTCCTTGGCCAAGTCGTGTGCCAGATCTTCAGGAAATGGCCCAAGCTCCATCTGGAACCTATCAGGATCCATTAGGCACCTGGGGCGGACCTACCTAATTGGCCCCACTTCCCTGCTGCGGGGTGTAGTGGTTCGAGGTCCAGACAAAGGAGTGAGTGATCTGACCATGACAAGGGTTCCATGTCTATATCCCCTATAATAAGACCACTCAACCACTGGTCAGAGACAAAAATCAAGTCCAGAGTGTGTCCCCCCCCCCTGTGAGTGGGGCCATGAACTAACTGGGTCAGGTCCATGGCCGTCATGGAAGCCATGAACTCCCGAGCCATCTCTGACGTTTCACCAACAGACGACAAGTTGAAATCACCCATGACCATAAGCCTGAGTGTATCAACTGCCACCTTGGCTATCACCTCAAGTAGCTCGGGCAGGGCCGTTGCCACATGGCAGGGAGCCAGGTACATAAGCAGCAAGCCCATCTGAACCCCATGACCCCATCTCACAAAGAGGGACTCACATCTGGCAATCTGTGACACAGTGATCTCCCTTGGACCAAGACCTTCTTTAATAATATCCGCCACCCTCCCGCCCCGCCCCTGGACCCTCGGCTGATGGAATGCTCTGAAGCCTGGTGGGCACATCTCAACCAGAGGGACCCCTCCCTCCAGGTCCAACCAGGTCTCTGTAATACCCGCCAGATCCGCTCCCCCCTTGAATAAGATCATAAATGAGGGGGGCCTTATTTACCACGGACCTGGCATTGCACAGCATCAGCTGGAGGCCCAGGTCCTGAATAACTGTCCCACCTAGTATCCGAGAAGAGCCCTGGGGACCGGGGCGCGCAATTGCTCTCAAGTAGCGAGTGTGCACCCCTGACACATATGGTCCTGCTCCCACCATATCTGCCCCTCCCATCCACCGTGCTGATGGTACATCCCTCATTAAGATAGCCTGCCTTCCCCTCCCCAATCCCTCGTCTTGCACCCTCCAAACCGTTACCCCATGCCGGGCTCGGCCCCGACCTTGGTGGATTACCCCCCTCATCCCCCTTCGTCACCCTCCCAGCTCCCCTTAAAAAATTATAAAAAGCCCTAATTAAAAAACCCTCAATCCCCGCTTTAAAACATGCCACCTCTCAGGGCTCCAAAGCCCATCCTTAAAATAGGCCTTCGATAAAATGGAAGGCCATCACCGCGAGAGAGGGGCATCTCGCAGCGCGAGCAGATCCGCCGAGGTGTAAGCCATATAAGTATGACAAGGTAAGGGAGAGTAACTCTGGGTGTCAGTGATGGTCCTAGAGGTGCGAGATAGCAATACGGTTGGATCTGGGCAAAACTGGAGCCTCTCACTCTCTCAAAGCGATGGGGCATCCAGGTCAGATAGCTGCAGTGCAAGCAAATGGCCACAGCCATTCTTGGGTTGACATGCCTTCTTGTGGTATGGGAAAAGTAAGATACATGGTTATTTTCAAAGACATTATAAAAGAAATGTGTTATTGATAGTATGGGACAAAATTAGAGAACAGCACTATTTGAAGATACCAGTTTGGCTTTCGACTATGGAAGCACTTATACATCCAAATAGTATTAATATGGGAAATATTGTTAGATATAAATATATTTTGACTGAAAGGGGGGAACTTAAAACAAAACAAGAATTGAAAAAACAGGGAATTGATATGGTTTGGTATACACAACTGCAAATACAATCTAGACATGAAAAAGATGTTAAATCAGGGGGAAATCCAGCAGGTTCTGACAGGTTCTGGAGAACCAGTAGCGGAAATTTTGAGCAGTTCGGAGAACCGGTAGCCAAAATTTTGACTATTTCGGAGAACTGTCAAATACCACCTCTGGCTGGCACCAGAGTTGGGTGGGAATGGGGATTTTGCAGTATTCTTCCCCACGCCCACTAAGACATGCCCACAGAACCGGTAGTAAAAAAATTTGGATTTCACCACTGTGCTAAATTATATGGTTTCTATACTGAATTGACAGAACTGGATAAGATACTAACAGGAACAGAAGAAAGGGCGATAAAAAAAATTGTATAGTTATTTATTGCATATTAAGTTAGAAGAAGAACAAGTGAAAGAAACAATGATAGCATGGGAAAAAAACTTTGGTTATACTAGTTAGATAAATGGCAGCAATTGTGGGATAGAAATTATAAATTGACAATGTCAACTGGAAAATTTGTAGATGGCATTTGCCACCGGAAAGATTGTCAAAAATGTTTAAAGATAAATCAGCTAGATGTTGGAAATGCCATCAGATAACGGGTCATATTATCATATGTGTTGGACATATGTAGAAACAAAAAAATACTGGGCAAAAATTTGTATGTGGTTGGAGAAGATGACACAACAACATATTGATCTTAAACCTGAATTATTCTTGTTGGGGATTTTGCCAGACACTTATAGTAAAGAAAATGTATATTTGATTATTCATGTAATAACTGCAGCTAGAATTGTATTTGCACAAAATTGGAAAAGAAAAGAGATGCCTATAGATGAAAATGTGTTTAAGAAAATATTAGAATGTGCAGAAATGAATAGATTAACACTTGCAATTAAAGGAAAGGAAGAATCTGACTATTATAGTAAAATTTATAATAGTTATTTTATCAATGGTTAGAGAATAAATATGAAAATTAGAAATAAAAGCGGAGGAGTGAAACATCGAAAATGTATTGCAAAGTCAAATAAGCTAAGAAGAGAAATGTTGCAACAGTAGATATGTTATGTATTAATATTAATTCAAGAATAGATATAAATAATGAACATGCCTGTAAATTTTAATGGTTATTGCACAAAAAAATTGTATCCAGATGATATACTGTTTAATGAAAGATGAAATGTTTGTATTAAAAGAAAATTTTGTCATTATGGAGTACTGAGTGTAGATTAATGAGAAAAAAAATGAATTTCAACTAGTATAGAATCAAGCTGCAGCATAACAAAACTGACAAAAGTGAAGGAGTTTGAATATTACTGAATGTGCTGTAATTGTTGAAGAGATAGCATGTACATATTTAAAAATCAATGGCCATGTTTATGTAAGATATACCCTTGCCAGGTGTCCACTATCTGAGCGGACAGTCCGCTTTTTTCACATTATGTTCACTATTTTTTTTTACAAAATAGTGGATATTTTTTTTATTCAAAAGCTTTATGATGAAATGGTACGTAATCTAAAGCTGTACAGTTTAAGAGAATAAGGATAGGAGAATTGCGTTTTGTCTTTTTTTTTTTCATAAGTTAGAATGAGACAAAGATCGAATATCCATTGAACTCAATTCTCCGAAAAAATTAATGATGAGATTAAAATAAAAATATATTATAAAATTATGTACAGTTCATATTTTTAAAATGTATTGTAGCTTGTGTTGACTGACCTAAAATGGCGTCGAGTAATGAGAGTGACAGCGGCGAGATTTCGAATTCTTTAAAACGAAAGAGAGGAGTGTGCAAATACACCAAAGACTGGGAAGCTACTTTTGCATGGATTACCAACAACGAAACTGACAGAACAAATACAATGGCCTACTGTAACTTTGTCAGAAATCGTTCACAATTGAATATAATGGTATAAAAGCTGTCACACAGCATGCAAGCACAAAAAATCATTTAGATAAGGAGAAAATAGCTTCCAGCAACAAGCAAATCAATTCGTTTTTCATTGTTAAAGACTCCTCTTTCAGTGAGAAAGTGACTGTAGCTGAAATGGCTGAAATTTACCATGGGATCAAACACCATATTTCTTTCCTGGCTCAAGATTGCGGTATTAAGTTAATGAATCAAATTTTTGATGATTCAGAAATTGTAAAAAAGATGTCTTGTGGAAGAACCAAATCATCAGCTATTGTCAATGAGGTTTTGTATCCTTTTTCTATTGAGTTGGTTCTCAATGATCTTAAAACTGGAATTCCATTTTCTCTCTCCGCTGACACATTAAACAAGGGAAATCGCAAAATGTATCCCGTTGTTGCACAATATTTTACTTGGGAAGAAGGACTGTGTGTGAAAATTTTAGACTTTTATGAGGATTCTTTCAAAGATTCTACATCAATAAAAAATCAGCTGTGTCGAGTTTTTAGTGATAACGAATTGGAAATAAATAATGTTTCAGCTTACTCAGCAGATAATGCATCAGTCAATTATGGAGTGAACAAATCTGTTTACCAAAAATTATTGCTGGAAAATGACAATATTGTAGCTGCTCATTGCAATAATCACATTTTACACAACAACGCAAAAAATGCATTAAAGCAGTTATCTTTTGATATCGAAAATGTAGTGCTGAAGGTTTTTGCCGAATTTTCGAATTCTGCAAAGAAACGAGAAGAGTTGAAATAATTTTTTGAGTTTTGCAAGTCAGAATTCCATGAAGTTTTGCGCCATGTTCCAACATGTTGATTAAGTTTGTTTAAAGCGGTCAAAAGACTTCTTTTAAACTGGATACCTCTAAAATCGTATTTTATTTCTCTTGGATTTGATGAGTGCCATAAGGTTATCTGGAACCTTATTTCGGATCAGGAAAATGAACTCGCAAAGGACGATGAACCAACAATTTCAGAATTGTATTTATATTTCACGCACTTCTTCATGTCAATAATGCAAGACACCCTACTGAAGCTGGAAAGCAAGAAAATTCTTGCATGTGATCTTCACATTATCATGTGTAAGCTGCATGATTCTTTGCAAAAAAAATACGATGAACAGTTTTTTGGAATGAAAGTTTTATTTGCCTTACGTAAAAAACATTTGCCTGAGAATGCGGTGCAAAAGTTCAAGAAAGAAACCATCAACATGTATCAAAGAGCCATTGTGTACCTAGAAAAGTGGTATAATTTCACTGATTCAGTATATGAGATGCTAAATTGTTTCAATCTAATTGATCGCAATAATCCTCCAACTTTAGAAGAAATGACAAACATCTGGTTATTATCACCATGGCGAGAAGAACTTCCACCCAACACTCTCTTCGATGAAATTTCTGCCTTAGAAGAAGTTTATGTTCATCTGCAGGGCGATTCATCCCTTGATAAGTGGACATACTTTTTCAAGAAAGAGCCAGCTCCGAGTTTACTGAAACTGTTCCAGTATTGTGCATCAATTCCGGTATCAAATGCAAACGTTGAACGAATTTTCAGCGTCATGGGAAATTCGTGGACTAACCAACTGCTTGTACCATCAGTTCGAAGTGAACTTTGTATATTTTTTAATATTTCTCAACGTTGTACTGAAATTAAAGAATTATTCCTTAAACACAAAGAATTGATCAAAGCTGCGCAGTCAAATAAAAAATACACATGACAGCAAAATAAAATGTAATTTAATATTTTACATATTATTATAATATATTTGATGTTTTGAATTTTAAGTAAAGTTTTGAAGTGATTATTTTAATACGTGTTAAAATGTTTGTAAGAAAATATATAATTTAATTGTAAAAAAATTTTTTATTTTTTTTACTACTTAACCCCACCCCGCCTCCCCGCTTGTCTGCTATTTTTTGGAAGCAGACCTGGCAACCCTACTAAGATACCCTAAATCATCATCAGCAGGTGTACCTGTCAAAACATGATGTTGATCAATAAGTACCACACATTTTGCTTGTAAATAATTTCCATCTCTTCAGCACTATGCATTTTCTAATCCTATATGGGATTGGGGAACTAGATTAAATGCTTTTCAAAGTGATTCAATATTTATTAAAAATTTAGACGAGATTGTCACAAAGTTGTAACACTTGGGTGGAATAAGAATACCCTTGGGACAAGAATTTTGCAGGAGATGTGAGACAAAACTTGAATACTTTGGTGATTGTGAGAATGTTCTTATGTGTAGAAACCCTTTTTGCAATGTCACACAGCTAAACAGGATTTTTATCAACACGTACTGGTGATAAAAGCCTAGGATGGGAAAAGACATCAAGGAAAATAAAGACTTGGAAAGGAGTCTTACTTAATGAAGAATAATGTCCTGGCTGATTATTTTTACTCCATCTACATAAGGGGTGCAATTAAGGGAAACCACTTTTGCTTCCTGCTTGCCTTTAGCTTCATATTAGCAGCTAGTATGTTACTGATAAATTCTCTAACGTTACTGAAATTATAGCTGAGGTAGGCTGAGAGGCAGGAGTGGGGGGTGTCAGCAGGGAAGGGAAGGAGACAAAGGGAAATAAAAGTTCTTGCTAGTTTTTCAATCCTCACTGGGACTCCTTTCTGTTCCAGATGAGATCAGTCTATCAAAGAGGAATAGCTCAATTTTATGAAGAACCCATTTTATTTTAATACTTAAAATTTCCCTTTCCTATCATGTACGTACAGGACCAAGAATCATGATTGCTTTCTTTTCTCTCTGTGTTCTTTGAAATATTACTTAGGGTTATAGAATCAAACTTGAAAAGGGTAATTTGGTCAAGTGACTCTAACCCTTATTTAGTTCAGAAATTCAGGTCAAAACATCCCCAACAAATGCCTATCTATTGCTTGAACACATACGAAGATGGAAATCAAATCTGTTTATCATTCTGGAATGATAAAGAACAGGCCTAGTCTTTCTCAGACCTTCATTTCTTAAAGAGTAAGTAATAATAGTATGCATATTATTATTATGCATATTATTAAGAGTAGGTAATAATAGTATGCATATTATTATGCATAATAATAATATGCAATATTATGCAATAATTGTGCATTATTAATGCATGCTCTTTAATGTAGGGAATGGGAGTGGGAGGATTTTAAGAGCCAATGTCCCTATCTAACCCCATCTCATCACTGAAATTCAATGGCAAAATGGCTGAATTTAACTTTAAATTTAAAATTTAACCCTAACCCTAACCCAATCCTCAAATTCTTGAAAATGTTATCATTTGATCCTCTGGTCAATTAATGTATTCATGGTTAAAAATTATTTTTTTCATGGCTAAGCAGTCTGTCCTTATAACAAGATTTGATTTCAGTCTCCAGATCATCCACTGCCCCTTGTTTCACTTGTTTGCATTTGTTCCATTTTGTCTGAAATCTTCATAAACCACAAATCCCAGACATTTGATTCTTAAGTTCTGATTAAAATGGTTTTGTATTCTTTCTCTCTATTAAAAAAAAAATGATTATCACAAGTATACTAACGGCTATTTCAAGCCAGCAATCTGAGATTGTTTTAAGTTAACTGCTACTGCAAAAGTCAGAAACTACCCAATCACAATTGCCAATTAATATTACATATTCAGCTCCATATCAAATATAATTATGTCAGGGTAATGATGATTTAATAGCTGACCAGCTGCTGTAATGCTGTAATGGTAGTAATGAGTCAGCAGGGTTAGTTGACTCTTTACCACTTTAAGAGACTGTATCATAAAAGAGGCCTTGTTGGGGCATCTCTCTCTCTCTCCATGTGTTGCTTCTGTGCTGTAGTTGATGACTGATTGCCTGACTTTGCCTAGTATGTGTATGTATATATTCCTTGTAGATAAACCACTATTTGAAAGACAAACCTCTGATTACTGTATTTTGCTCTTGGGTTGTCTCAAAATAGTCACACTGTGTGCAGGCTGACAAATTATATGTCAAGTGTTTATATTCACTGAATAATCAGATACCTGGCAAATATTTGGTAAATATATGCCAAGAAAGTTCATTGAAGAGAAATTGAAGCATGTTATCTCATTTCTAATATGGATCATTTGCTGAGTTTAATGCTACTTTTTTATTTGAAATATTGGATGGAAGATGATGTGCTTCTTCCCATTATTCATTCCATATGAGATAGTTGACTTCTTAGACACACACAACAGCCATATGAATATTTGTTCTAATGTTATGATTATCTATTTCATGAGAAATGTTTTACACTATTTTGGCTTGCCCTGCATAAATTTTCATTAAACATTGCTTACTTTCATGCAGGTCTAATACCAATCCATGAAATTAGAATGGCATGAGAATTAGGGATTTATTTAAAATCAGGCAGAAGTCTATCTACCCACTAGGTCTGGACCATTAGAAAATTCCATTAAACTAGGGTGGTTTTTTTTCATTACTAGACATACAAGAGACTGCTATCATACAACTCATATTGACTTCTAGCAATCACATAAATATATTTCTCCATGCTGATTGATCAATCCCTAATCTGTTCTTTTACTTCTCCCAGTGTTGCACTTATCCCTACTGTAACTGAGTACATCTATCTGGTTACTGATCATCCTTTTCATCTCTTTCTTTCCACTTTTCCCAGCATCAGAGTCTTCTCCAGAGAGTTAAGTCTTCAAGTAATGTGTCCAAAATAGGATAGTTTGAGCCTAGTCATTTGTGCCACAGATGAGAACTCTGAGTTGTGTTGTTCAATGATTCACTGATTTGTTTTCTTGGCTGCCCACAGTGTTCTCAGGAGTCTACCTAACGTCAAAGTTCAAAACTGGCAATTTATTTATTTATTTAGTGTATGGCAAATACATGGACTTATTGTAGTTCAAATATTAATGTCCAGTCCACCCAGCCATTCAAGGACACGGTGGTCTATGTTGAAAAAAATCAGACATTGGGCCGGTGTAAACTCTTGATGGACATTCGGACACAATATGGTAGATATTTTGTCGAGGAGCACCACAGGCACACTGAGGGGTAGAGACAGGACCCCACTTAAACAATAAATCCTGGCAGACACCATATTGGATATGGATCCTGTTCAGAGTTGATCAATGCTGGCGAGGAAGATCAAAACCTGGTACCTTTTGTGTAGCTGTGGCATCTATGTAACTGCCTGTATCTGGGCGTTCAGCAGCGTTCCACTGTGTGATGATGTCAAAGTTGTTAGACAAGTGTTGAGCAAGTGCCAGAGAGGGCTTCCTGGATTTAAGTCTGCCAATTGATAGATGAGGAAGATCAGCATGCACAGAAAGAAGTGGTTTCTCATAATTTTGTTGTACTCCTTCACTAAGGCTTTTTGCCATCTTAGGGCTGGTGATGCAATGTGACTCAAGACGGGGAGCTAGCAAGTAGGAGTAGAGTTTCTGCAACTGCTTATGATCCTCATTTAATCTAGCATCGATCTTGCTATGTGGCAGCTATTAAGCCAAACAGGGGTGCAGTATTCAGCTGTGGAGTAGACCAACCCTAGTGCTGATATTCTGAGAGTAGAGGCTGAGGCTCCCCATCTTGATCCTTTTAGTTTCTGAAATAAGTTGTTCCTAGTATTGATTTTAGCGAACATGTTCTCTAGGTGAACATGTAAGAGAACATAAGGGAAAAGAAATACAAACCTTGAGACAAATACCTAGGAGAGTGAGAAACCAGACAAGACACTACCAATTTTTAACTACACAATTAATTAGATATAATGTCATGTTCATATGGCTTGTTCTGGAAGGCATTTTGATTACCTGGCAGGAGAAGAAATAAAAAATTGACACCCTTGATAAGGCACATGAGTTCTTCAAGCATCATTTCACAGCCGAGGAAGAATGGGAGAGTAGAGAAGAGGTAGAGAGCAGGAGTCAGGAGGAACATCAAATAGAGGACAATGAGGTAGAACAAGAAGAAAGAAGGAAACAGGAAAAAGAACGAGTAGAACGAGAGGATACAAGAGAAAAAATATAGACAGACAAGAAATACAAGAAAATTAAGAACGGTATGTAAGTAATGAAATGGAGGAGGAAATTAAGATGCTTTCAATAAACATAAACGGACTAAACTCACCTGTGAAAAGAACACAAACTCTCACAAAATTACAAAGATTGGACATGGACATTGCTTGTTTGCAGGAAGTACACATCAAGAAACAATATGGCAAACTACTAGAAAACCCAAAATAGGGAAATTTACGTAACATTAGCACAAAAAAAAAAAGAGGAATTGCAATATATATTAAGGAAAGATTAAAATCTAAACAAGTATATACAGACAAGGAGGGAAGAATTCTAATGATAGAGATAGAAACAGATCAAAAGCAAATACTGCTTACCACAATATACGCACCAAACAATAATCAAAATGAATTCTATAGAAAAGTACACAATAAAATAACAGAAACAGAATATGAAAATATATGCTTAATAGGAGATTTCAATGCAATAGTGGATATCAATAAGGATTATAAAAGAAATAAAAGAAATAAGAAAAAGAAAAGAACATTACCAAATTCATTCTTTGAGATGACAAAAGAATTGAACTTACAAGACACATGGAGAGAAATAAATTTAAAAATGATCAATACACATTCTATTCAAACCCACACCAATCATGGTCAAGGATTGATATGGTATGGATGACCCCAGGATTAAGAAGAGAGATTGAAGAGATAGACATAATGACCAATACTTGGGCAGACCACAACCCAATACTTCTTCAAGGTAAACAGAAAAGAAGAAACGTCACTGCAAAACTTGTGGGATACAACAAAAACATATATCTGAGGATTGACAATAGCATATGTGGGAAGAAGAAATAAGAAAAGAAAACAAAAACAAAATACATTACAGGAAGAACTCAAAAGATTGGAATTAGACTTGCAGAAAGAACCCCAAAACAATAAAAGAAAAGAAAAAAGAGACTTAATAAAACATAAGCTCAACTTGACCACACAAGAAGAAATGGCACAAAAAGTCAAAATGGCAAAACAATTTTTTTTCGAGCATGCAAACAAGCCAGGGTGATGGTTAGCTTACAAACTAAAAAAAGAAAAGGAGAAAAAAATAATACATCAATTGCAAGACGAGAAGGGAGTTACACACCATAGGAGGGAAGAAAAAAAGAACATGTTACGATATTTTCAGGATCAGACTCAATAAGTAGTTTAAGAATTAGATATTCAAATAAAGCACTGTTTATTTACAGAAGGCATTCTATATACACTGAATATTCACAGATAGAAGCTCAGAAGGAAAGCATACAGCTCCTTATATATACAAGGGGTGGAGCTAGATATAGGAGTGGTTAAGTATGAATATATTAAGTAGTGAAGAATAAGTTAACCCCTGATATCCTGGTCATGTACTATTTACATAATAAAGAATAAGGCATTTACTTGTGACAAATCCCCCTCTAAATGCCGATTCGATATATTACAACAATTACATTCAGATTCAGAACAATATAAAACTTGTAATTTAGAAGTCAAGTATTTATGCTGCTTAGAAGGCAAAGGTTTTGTCAATATGTCAGCTATTTGCTCTGATGTTTCGCAATGAACTGCTTTAATAAATCCATCCTGAGATAACTGCCTCACATGTTTGAATTTTATATCTATATGTCTGGACCTTTGTCCAATAGCATCAGATCTAGATATTTCAATAGCAGCCTTGTTATCTTCGTGTAAGATAAATGGTAATGAAGGTTTCTTCCAAGTGTTTGACAATAAATCATTAAACCATACAAGGTTATTTGAGGCTTTAGACAAACAAACATATTCCGCCTCAGTCGTTGAGGTGGCTACTAAATCTTGTTTACCAGTGTACCAGTAAACTGGACAATCGTTAAGGAAAAATATATAGCCAGATGTGCTTTTTCTACATGTGGTATCACCAGTCCAATCCGCATCGGCATAACACGTGAGGATGGGCTCTTTGACATTATTAGGTTCCAATAATAAACAGAAGTCTAAACTATTCTTTAAATATCTTAATATTCTCTTGACAGCTTCCCAATGATATAATAATGGTTTGCTGACGTGTCTAGACAACAAGTTGAGAGGCAAAGCAATATCAGGCCTAGTCCAATTGGAAATATATAGAAGGGAACCGATGACTGATCTGTAAAGTGTATTCTCTTTAAATTCAGGGGATGACTCATCTGTGTTTCTCAAGAAATCAGTTTGCATGGGAGTGTCACATGGCTTAGCATTATTTAAGTTACATTTGTTCAGAAGATCTATAATCTTATCTCTTTGAGAAAGTTTGAATCCCCTTTTTGTTTTACTAATTTGAACTCCAAGATACTTATTTACCTTACCTAATGACTTCAAAGAGAAATGTTCATTTAGTTTCGTTACAAATGTTTCTCTCTTCTCTTTGTGTTTACCTATATACAAAATATCATCCACATAAATTAACACAAATTCTAAAGAGTCATCCTCTTTTTTAACAAAGAAACAGTTATCAGCAGTAGTGGCATTAAAATTCATAGTTTTGAGCACTTTGACTAAACATTCATACCATCTTTTGCCAGATTGTTTCAACCCATATAAACTTTTATTTAATAACCACGTTTCATTTTTGTTCGTATATTGACTGTGAGGCGCTCTTACATATATCTCTTTATCTAATTTTGCATGTAGATATGCAGTCTGTATGTCGTATTGGAATACATCAAGGTTAAGTGCTGATACTATGACCAGTGCAGTTTTAACACTCTCAGTTCTTACTGTGGGAGAGTATGTATCCGTGTAATCCTCAGGATATTTTTGTGCATAACCTTGAGCAACTAGTCTAGCTTTGTATAAGGTGTTGCCTCCTTCTAAGTTTTTGATTTTATATATCCACCTAGTACCAATAACAGTTTTATCTTTAGGTGCATGTGTAGGTGTGAATACATTTAATTTCTGCAAACTATCCATCTCTTTAGTCATGGCTGATTCCCACTTTTCCTTTTCTTCAGGGGGAAGTTTTAGCACTTCCTCGTATGTGTTTGGTGTTGATGTTTCTCCATCCGTATACATTATATAATCTTTGTATTTGTTTGGTATTTGGTTTCTGTTATTCCTGATTGTTCTTTTTGGTTTACTATCATTGTCATGTAAATACCTAGCTTCCTTTTTTGTTAATGAATCTGTCTTTATTTTGTATTGACTGTTAGTCCATGTTCTGTTTTTATTTTTATGTATGTTGTGATTGTATTCTTCTCCAGTTCTTTCCTCTTGGTGTTTAGTGTTTGTATAGTTGTTTGGGAAAATTTCATTAAGATGTATTTTAGACCAGTTGGCCTGTTCATGGAATACAGCCATTCTGGATACTATAAATTTGTTATTATTATCGATAAATCTGTACCCTTTTGTGCCTGTTTCGTAACCCATGAACCTGAGTCTCCTAGATACGTTTTCACCTTTACGTCTTAATTGCTTAGGTATGTGTACGTCTGCAGTGACTCCAAATATGTGCATATGAGCTATTTTGGGTTTCCTATTATACATCATTTCATATGGTGTCTTGTTAACAATGCTGGACCAAGTTCTATTTTGTGTATAATTGGAATATTGTAACGCTTCTGACCAGAATTGTTTTCCTAAGCCAGCATCTTCTAATGTGCATCTAATCATGGTTTGTAATGTCAAGTTCTTTCTCTCTGCCACTCCATTTTGGAATGCAGAGAAAGGGCTAGATGTGTAATGCAACATCCCTTTGTCTTTAAGCCATTGGGAGAATTCTTTTGACATGAATTCACATCCCCTATCTATCATAATTTGTTTTATTCTAATATTATGTTGTGTTTCTGTACGTTTGTAAAACTCCTTAAATTTCTGAAAAGTTTCATCTTTGTGCTTTAGTGTATAGACAAAGCCATAACAACTATAGTCATCCACAATGGTTAGGAAATAACGTTTTCTATATGTGATTGATGGTGTTAATGGACCAACTAGGTCCATGTGTACCAAATCAAAAATTTTGTTGGTTGATCTTGTTGACTTTTTGGGTTTGGAGCTAGTTTTGAGTTTTGTAGATTTACATACTGAGCATTCCAAATAGTTTTTACAGTTTTTTATTTTAACACCTTCAGCATGTTCAGTCATCTTTTGAACTACAGGAAAACTGGCATGTCCTAATTTCCTATGTAAGACATGAGCACATTCATCATGAATTGGTTTACCAATATTAGGTATTTTGTTGTTGGGTGTGTCTTTGTGATTATGGATAATCTCATGTTCCTCATTGTCACTATTGCTACTGCTTTCGTTGTCTATGTTATTGTTATCTTCCATGTTGGAATCAATGTTGTGTAACCATTTTTCTTTTGTCATTAGATAAGGTAGACCTCCTTTAAAAATCACAGTACCTATGTTTGTTCTGTTTTTCTCTAATGTTGCTTTTCCTTTCGAGAACACAATATTTATGCCAGAATCTATGCTTAGTTTTATTGCACTAAGTATGTTATGAGGTATTTCAGGTATTAACAATACCCCCTCTATTTTTCCTAGGCCAGGTAAGGTTATATTTCCTCTACCTATGACTTGAACCTTCTCTTGATTAGCTACCTTAATTACGAATTTATCCTCTACAAATGAAGATAGTATATTTTTATTATTTGTAGTGTGGTTGGTTGCTCCAGAATCGATAAGCCAATCATTGTCCTCTGTCTGTTGTATGTTAGTGCTGTCATGTTTGTTTAACCCATTCAGTGAACCAGACTTTCTATCTTTTGAGTAATCTCTGCCCCCTCTATGTTCCCTATAGATGGGTGGACTTCTATATCTATGTCTATCAATTGATGACTGTCTGTTTTGATACCTATTTCTGTAGTCAGGATTTTTTCTATTTCTGAGGAGTTTTGGACAGTCTCTCCTATTATGTTCTTTGGATCCACAGTTGTGGCATCCTATTGGTTCATGATATCTTTCTTGAGAAACTACCCTCTTATATTGTTTATGTTCCATGTGATTGTTACAACGACTTCTCCTTGAATTATCTTCAGATATTAGCTTGTTAGATAGACTTTCTATGGATAAATATCCTAAATTGATTGTGTCTAAATGAGATATATAGTTATCCCACGATGGGTCTAGTGAGTTAATGATAACACTCTTCATTGTTTGATCTGAAATTATTTCCCCCCTTAAATGCAGTTTTGTTCTAATTTTGTTTAAAGATATTAAATGTTCACTTATGGTAACCCCTGGCTTTATCCTAGCTGAGAAGAAATCTTTAGACATTCTTGTTGTAGTGGCTACACTTTCACTGTGAAACAATTTAAACATGCATTGAATAATTTCTGATACAGTTAGATTTTGCTTAATACTGTGGTACATGGCAGGAGATATACTGGAAATTAATAAGAAAAATGCCCTATGGTGCAGACAGTCTAATTTTAGAGTCCAAGGTCTTTTGGGGGGATTAGTGATAAAAAATAATAAGTTTTCTTTTAGAAAGACAACCTGGAGCTGCTGACACCATTCTTGCAAATTAATGCCATCTATTCTCAGTTTTGGGAAATCATTGGGCAAATTCTCAATATTGTTGGATCCATTACTTACAACTGGAGGCAGTCCGTGGTCTTGCAAATGTTGAAAGTTACAAAATGGCATGGGTATGCTTGCGACGATTCTGAATGGTTCTCTCTGTTCTTCATGTCCCCTGAAGTTGTCTGTGTAGTCTTGCACATGCGCGTTGTTCATTTCGCTCCTGAAGCTGTCGGGAGAGGTTCTCGTCGCTGCAGCTCCCTCATAGCACTCTTCTTCCGATGATTCAGTCTCTGGCTCGATCTTCGGTGTCCAGGCGGCGGCAGAAGCTCATGTCTTTCTGTTGCGATGACTCTTGTTGAGATCGCTGTTTTCTGACATCGTCTGCAGCGTGGGGTGGTATTTGCAAGGTTCTCTGGGCTCAGGTGTCAGTGCTCTCGTTGATTGAGGAGAAGCGGGCAGACTCCGAGACGTTTGCTTTCTTGCTTGTTCTCTCCCTGTTTCTCGATTGCCATCTTTTGTCGGTTCTTTTGTAATTTTCAGTCCTGGACCGAATGTTGTAAAAAGAGTTCTTATAGTTGATTTGACTTTTAGTTCGATAGGTATTTCTTCTGAGTCTGTATCAGAATTTTCTGAAAAGTAAAGTTTTTCTTTTTTCTTTTTTTTATTATGTGAATCCTTTCGCGCCAAAGATTTTGAATGATGTACTCTGATTGACTCTGCTTCGCTCTTTTTTGTGATCGGTTGAAAACAAGATGGCTGCCATTCAAAATTTTGAGTGGGACCGTTGGTCTTTCTTTTCATTATTCCTTTTTTTGTAAATGATTCGCTCACCATTTTTGGATTTTTGGGATCATCTGTTACGATACTCCTTTTTTTCGCTGTTCCGCTGTTCTTTATTACGTTTTGGAATTTCGCGTTGAGTTTCAGCAGTTTCAGTACCTCTGATCCGAGGGGGCTGCCTTTCAATTCGTTCTCTTTTTGTTCATCCATTCCATCAATTATTTCCTCATTGTTTGTAGTGTAGTCTTCAGTTTCTTTTGGTGTCATAGTCGTGGGTTTATCGATCTTTTCTTGATCTGCTTCCATTTCTTTACTGTATGCCCTGGTGTTGGGTCTTTCTCTTTTGTTTCTGGAGTTTTCTCTCTCAGACATATTTAAAGTTTTATTGAGTCAATCAAACCATCCTCTGCTACCAAATTGTTACGATATTTTCAGGATCAGACTCAATAAGTAGTTTAAGAATTAGATATTCAAATAAAGCACTGTTTATTTACAGAAGGCATTCTATATACACTGAATATTCACAGATAGAAGCTCAGAAGGAAAGCATACAGCTCCTTATATATACAAGGGGTGGAGCTAGATATAGGAGTGGTTAAGTATGAATATATTAAGTAGTGAAGAATAAGTTAACCCCTGATATCCTGGTCATGTACTATTTACATAATAAAGAATAAGGCATTTACTTGTGACAGAACATAATACAGGAATTCTTCAAAAATTTATATCTTCAAGAAAATATACCAGAAGATAATACCAAACAATACCTAGATAGGATGAGCTTAATCAAAATTGCAGACATGAAAAGAAAGATGTTAAACGGAACAATAACCATGATGGAACTATTTGAGGCAGTGAAGCAGTAAAAAAACAATAAAATACCGGGCCCAGATGGACTTCCCACAGAGCTGTATAAGATTATACAGGAACCATTAGAGGCATTAATGCTGGAATTATTCAATGAACTAATTGCAGAGGTTAAACTACCTAAATCATGGACTGAAGCATACATCACACTCATACCAAAAGAAGATACAGTCCACCAACAGGTTAAAAATTACAGACCCATCTCATTATTAAACACAGACTACAAAATATTTGCATCCATAATAATTGAAAGAGAGAAAAAAGTCCTAAACAAGTTTATACACCTAGACCAAAATGGATTTCTACCGAAAAGACAAATGAAAACTTATATAAGAACGATTCTAAATACCCTAGAACAGTGATGGCTAACTTTTTTGGCACTGAATGCTGAAACTGGAGGGCATGCATGCGAGGCTAGAACCTAGAAGAGAGCAGCTGGCTGGTGTGCATGCGCACGGCAGCCAGCTGCTCTTCCGGGTTCCAGCATGCATGCACACTAGATAGCTGGTCAGGTGTGCATGCGCACCAGCCAGCTGATCTCTTTTGGGTTCCAGTGCATGTGCTCTAGTTTCGGCACTTTGGCAGGCGCATGCCGGAACCTGGAAGAGCAGCTGGCAACAAGACGCGTGCCCACAGAGAGGGCTCTGTGTGCCACCTCTGGCATGGGTGCCATAGGTTCACCATCACAATCCTAGAATATTATGAAGCTCATCCCAGAAAACAAGCCACATTGGTCTTTTTGGATGCCCCAAAGGCTTTTGACAATTTGAACTGGTGGTTCATCATTTTACAATTAAAAAATATGAACTTTGGGGAGAAATTTGTGAAAATGGTGGAAAAAATATACACAATTCAAATGGCAAAAGTAATAATAAATGGAGATACCACAGAAAAATTTGATATCTCTAAGGAGGTAAAACAAGGATGTCCCCTATTGCCCTTATTATTCATTTTAACCCTAGAGGTGCTACTATTAAAAATCAGGCAAGAATCTTTAGGTGTTTCTTATAGGAGAGAGTCTGATCCAAAGTTACTCTGAGGTATTTGGGGATGGGAATCATAAGGGAGTAGGTTGCTATTCAGGTAGGCCTTTGGGGTGGAATTGGCAAGTTTGTTGTTGAGATGGAAACAGGTAGTCACTGTTTTGCTGACACTGGGTATGAGTCTCCAGTCAGCAAAGAATTTACCCAGGGACTTCAGGTCCTCAGAGAGGAGGCAGTCCAAAACTTCCAAGTTTTTATCTTGCGGTGTTAGGGCCAGGTCATCTGCATATCCAAATTTATGACCCCTTGTAACTGGCATATCTGAGATATAAAGATTGAACAGAGTGGGTGCTAGGACAGAACCTTGTGGAATGCCTTAACTTGCTAATGTTGTCCCCCATAATGATCTGAATGGATCTATTGCTGAGCATGTTATTTATTAGGCGATAGAGGATTTTACAGGAGATGATGTGACTCAGTTTGTAAAGTAGACCCTTCTTCCACATGTTATCGTATGCAGTTAATGACAGTTGGCAGCCAGACATCTTTGTAGAACTCCTGGCTCTCTAAATACATGGCAACAAATAAACAAAATGGTCCTTTTCAGGCCCAAATTGGGCACATTGTCAAAAGTGGCAATATTCTTCCTATTCCAATTCTTTTTTTTTTAAAATTATTTATTTATTTATTTAAAACAGTACATCAAACAAAAAAGGAATAGTCCAACAAACGATCGCGACAGAAACTTTACATAATATTTACACTTTCTACGGTATGTAGGCTTCAGTCAAATTTAACAAAAGTTAAACATAGTCCTGGCTATACTTGACTTTTTGGGTGTCTGTTGTTCAACCAAACATACCATTTGTCCCAACATTGGAAATATACGGAGTCCTTTTGATCTCGCAATGCTTTAGTCAGTCTGTCGGCTTCCGCATAATCCAAAATTTTCTCCAGAATCAAATCTTCAGCCGGCAGGTCTTTCCCCTTCCAATGTTGGGCGAAACATATTCTTGCTGACGTGGTGATAAATACACACAGACACCATATATTTGTGCCTATATTATCTGGCCTAATGTTCAGTAGATAGTACTCTGGTTTCAGAATTAGGTTATAACCTGTGATTTCCATAATCCATACCTGTATGGTTTTCCAGAATTCCCTCGTCCTGGAACAGGTCCACCACATGTGGAAATAGGTGCCGATCTCCCCGCACTTCCAACAGTTTGGTGAGAGATTTGAATACATTTTAGAAAGACGAGCAGGTGGAAGGTGCCATCTATACAGCATCTTGTACACATTTTCTTTATATGATGTTGCCCACAGGAGTTTCATATGTTTGAGCCAGATTTCTTCCCATTTGGTCAAATCAATTGGATAACCAATATTTCTCCCCCAGGCAATCATAGAATCTTTAACTATTTCATCCCCTATCCAATAGTCTATTAGAAGTTTATATATCCTTGATAACATTTTATCCTCTTTTCCTAGAATAATATTGTCCAGATCATGCTGATTCAAATTAATACCAACTTGTTCCCTATCTTTTTTAAATTTCGAGCAAATTTGGGCATAAGCCCACCAATCCAGTTGTCTTCCCTGCAACTCCAACTCATTTCTTGTTTTCAGACTGCCATGGGGGTCCAAAAGTTCCCGGTAAGAGAGGTGATTTTCTTTGTTATATAGAGGCCTATACGTTATAGCTTCGAGTGGGACCAGCCAGGAGGGGACTGAAAAGTAAAATTTATCCTTAATTTTCCTCCACGACTCAATTAGAATATTCCTCACATAATGTCCTGCAAGGCACCTGTGCTTTGGGATTTTATTTTGCCAGAGAAAATAATGCCATCCTTGATGTAATCCCTCACCTTCCAAAATCAACAACCTCCTTCTTCTCAGCAATATCCAATCCCTAATCCAGACTAAATTTGCGGCCTGATAGTAGTATTCCCATTTTGGAACACCAAATCCTCCTCTTTCTTTAAGTTCTTGAAGCATTTTAAGTTTAATTCTGGGTTTTCTATTTTGCCAAATGAATTTAAGGACATAGGAGTTTAATTTTTTTAAAAAATTGTTATCCAGTCTAACTGGTGCTGTGTAGAATAGGTATATCCATTTCGGAAGTATATAAGTTTTAATAATTGCTATTCTACCTAGTAGGGATATCTGCATGTTCTTCCACTTCTCTAGATCCTGACCTGTTCTCTTGAGAAGGTTCAGATAGTTGTCTTCTTTGATCGTGGAGCATTTGGCTGATATAATAATGCCTAGATATTTTAGTTTGTTTACAATTTGGAACCCCAAATTCACTTCTAATTCTTTCCCTTGCTTTACTGTTAAATTTTTGGCAATAATTTTAGTTTTTTCCCTATTGACTTTTAATCCCGCCACCTTACCATATTTTTCTATTTCCTGGGTCAGACACGGTCCCGATATCAACGGATCTTCTAATACAAATACTATGTCATCAGCGTAAGCCTGCACCTTATATTGTTGATTTTGGATATAAAGATCTTTTATCCCCATATTACGTCTAATTTCCCTCAATAAGGGTTCTAATGACAGAATAAATAGCAACGGGGAAAGCGGACACCCTTGTCTAGTTGCTTTCTCAATATCAATTTGACCGGATACATCACCATTAATTGAAATTTTAGCAGTCTGCTTCGAATAAATTGCACGGATTGCCCGAATAAATCTTTCTCCAAATTGCATATGTTGCAGTAAACCTATTAAAAAACTCCAGTTCACCCGATCAAAGGCCTTATGTGCATCCATGAATACCAGGGCCAATTGTTTATCAGTATGGGTTTCATAATATTCCAAAACATTCATGACTATTCTTACGTTATCTCTAATCTGTCTGCCTGGTAAGAAACCATTTTGGTCTTCATGTATAAATTGGTTAAGAAACCCTTTGAGCCTCTCTGCTAAAACCGCTGCAAATAATTTATAATCCGCGTTAAGAAGTGAAATGGGCCTATAATTCTGGATCTGAGATAGATCGCTATCGTCCTTTGGCAAAAGAGTTATTAGTGCTTCTGTCCATGATTTCAGGGTCTGTCCCTTCCGAATTACCCCATTAAATAGTTCAGTCATATGCGTACCTAATGTTTCCCAAAGTGCTTTGTAATATTCAATCGGTAGGCCATCTGTACCGGGAGTTTTCCCTGTCTTTTGTTTTCCCATGACCCTTTCAATTTCCCCCTCCGTAATTTCTTCATCCAATACTTCCCTAGATAAGCCTGGTATTTTGGGTATGTCTGATTCCTCTAAGTATTTCTTTATTTCCTGCTCAGACTTATCTTCCTTACAATATAAATTAGTATAAAATTCCTGTGCAATTACTTTCTTCCCTTCTTCCCCTGTAATCCAATTGCCTTTCCCATCTCTCAAATTATGAATTCTGTTCTTTTCCTTTTCTTTATTTAGACGGTAAGTGAGCCACCTCCCTTGTTTATTTGACCTTTCGAAGTATCTTTGCTTCATCCATCTTATTTTTTTCTCCAAATCCTGTTGATCTAATAAATTAATTTGGTGTCGTGCTACTTTCAAATTCATTTTAAATCCTATATTGCTTGGATCCTGCTGTAACATAGCCTCGCTTCTTACCAGGTCATCCAATAATTTATTACGCTCAGCCCTTTCCTTCTTTCGTTTCCCTGCCATATAGTTAATCACCAAACCACGAAACACAGCCTTCGCTGTGTCCCATACGTTGAAAGGGCATGCATCCTCCCTGTTATTTTCCTGAAAAAAGAACCCCATCTCTTTCTTTAGGTGTTTTAAGAATGGCTCATCTTTAAAAACTCCTTTGTCCAATCTCCACTTAGGCCTTATTTTCCGGCTTCCCCATGTTATCCAAAGAGGGTTGTGGTCTGCCCACTCATTGACGCCTATTTCTGCTTTCTGTATCCCCTGACTCAATTCCCCTGACAACCACGCCGCATCTATCCGCGACCAAGATGAGTGCCTGGCGGAGAAGTATGTATCTTGTTTATCATCTGGGTGCTTTTCCCTCCAAATGTCTCTAAGTCCAAATTCTTCTTGTATTTGCTGCCAGATAAAAGGCAACCTTTTCTTTACCGTATTCTTTTCCCCTTCCTGCTTCCTCTTTCCAGATGTATAATCTTTGCTTTTATCCTCTATAGCATTAAAGTCTCCCACTACACAGATATGTGGGTAATCATATTCAACAAGTTTAGAGTGTAAGATCTGAAAAAAAACTTTCTGATTTCCATTAGGTGCGTATATACAAACCAATAAACATTTTTTATCCCATATTTCTACCTCAACCATCAGCAGTCTCCCGTCTTCGTCTGCAAAAATCAGCCTCGACTTTATGTGTTTTTGTACATAAATAGCTACTCCTCTTTTTTTTGTTTCTGCTAGGGATGTATATAGATGACCCAATTTGCTATAATTCAATAGGTAGAGGTGATCTCTTTTTATATGTACCTCTTGGAGGCATACTATATTCAAACGTGCTTTCATTAATTTAGTAAAAACCTTTTTCCTTTTATTTGGACTATTCAATCCATTGATATTCACAGACATTAGACGCATCTCTTCCCCCATCCCGTTTTCCTTATTGCCCTTACTTGCCTTCTGCTTGAGGTTTCTTTTTTGATTGTCTTGTTTCAACACCCCTCTCTACCTGAGTCTGAGTTTGTCCTTTCCCTTTCTTCCTTTCACCTACTTGTTCTATTTCCCCTCTCTCTTCCTCCTCTGGTACTTCTTCCCCACTCTTGCTCTCTAACTCTTCTCCCACGACTGCTTCTGAGGGGTTCAAATGTCTAATAAAGAAATCTCTAGCGTCTCTAAGATTGTCGATTCTCACCCTTTTTTCCGCCCAAGTAAATGATAAACCTTCTGGGAGTAGCCACCTATATAATATTTTATGCTTTCTCAGTTGGGCCGTTAAAAAGTGATAATTGCGCCGTATTTCCCGAACCCGCCTAGGGAGTTGCTTCAAAAATATCAATTGTTTATCCTTATAGGTTACTGTTTTATCTCTAGCCTTCGCAATTACCTCTTCCCTAAGGGCTTTCTTAGATAGTCTGATATGAACCTCAGTTGGAAGTTTCTGTCTCCTGGCATAGCTCGTGTGAACCCTAAACACATCGTCTATATCCCTCAAAACATCTTCCTTTGTGATCTCCAAAGTCCCAGCCAGTATTTCTGCTACTATATCTCTTAATGGCTCCCCCCTTTCTTCCACCACATTTTGAATCCTCAAATAGAAAGATGATTTTTCCATTTCCAAAAAAATAATTTCCTCTTCGAAGGCCCTGCTCATCGCTATTTGTTCCCTTTCCTCTCCATCTTGTCTTTCCTCACATCGTCCCATCCTCCTTTCAATGTCTTGTATTTTACTCTCCTGTTGCGTCAAGACCCCCTGAACACCTTCCAAGCTCTCATTCAACATTTTGATATCATTTCTAACGGCTCCCAACTCCCCTTTAATATCTAGTGTTAGGTCCTCTAAGTTTTTAGAAATAGCTTCTCGATTTTTGGTCATCACTTCATACATAGCCTGCAGCATGTTCTGTAAGCTTGCTAGCGATGGTGGTTTCCCTGCAGCAACCATATCATCCAGTGACCTGGCAGACGAAGGCGATGAGGTGGGTGTAGCCGTAGCAGCGACCATAGGGAATGTCAAAACTTTTTTCCCAGTTTTTGCGGTTACCACTGATGTTGCCGTTGACATTTTGATTGGAGGAGTTTTTATCCAATCAGTTCCAAAAAACAGGGGTAGTCAAGGGTAAGCAAGGTTTAAATTAATCAGGTGAGCAGTCTAATCGGTAGTAGGGGTAGTATTCAATACATAGTTCAGAGAGGAAAGAAAAGTAAGGGAAAAAAAAATCCAAAAAATATTACTCGGCAGAATTCTTCTCTTCCTCGGGTTGCTATACACAAGTTATAATAAAGATCTCCACTAGATGGGGGTATAGCGCTATTCTGCACACACACTCTTTAATAAGTACGTTGAGAGGAAAAGGGGGTGGGGAAAGGGTAATAGATTTCTAGCAATATATATATATATATATATATATATATATATATATATATATATATATATATATATATATCTGTTTATTCAGTCACAGGTCCTCCCAAATCCTCTATAGAAAATATAAAAAAGAAGCAGGAGATCAGCCCAAAATCAATCACACCCTCCACCAGCTACAGCTCACAACTCGATCCTTTTCAAATGTTCCATTCAGCCAGCACAGTTCAAAATCGGCTCCACAAGTAAGGAGTGGGACACACGTAGCCGCTATCCTGTCTTTGCTCCAACCACACACAGGGCACTTTTCATAAATCTCACCACCTCAGCATATCCAGTGGGGCTCTCAGAAGAGTCAAAACACCGTCTCCATTAGCTCTTATTTAATTGAAGGTGTAGGGCGCCTTGTCCGTCGCGATCAGGTTTCCCTTCCTAAATGGGCAGTCATCGCTACGGAGCCGCCATTACTGGCGCTGCCTTCTCAGCCTGGGACAGGAGAGATTCGCTTTCACGTGCCGGATTGCCACTCCTAACACGCTCCTAGCTCCTCTCCGCTTGCGGCTGCCTCTCCGGGGCTGCCGCCGGCAAAACGAAGCCGCCCAGGCTAAGAAGTTGGCAAGATTGTGACAGGAGCTAACTCCAAATCCATCTTGCTGGCGCGATGACCGGAACCGGAAACCCCTATTCCAATTCTTTATTACCCAAGCTTTTTCCATACAGTGCCCTGGGAGTCTCTTGCTTTACTTCATTAATATCCCACTCTTACTGCATTCAATAAATAAACTTCAGTTCCACATTCAAACAAAACTTTCCATTAATTCAAGCCTGCTCACTTTATCAAAAGCTTCCTCCAAATCTGCAAACATCTAATATACTTCCTCACATTCATTTCTCAGGGTCCTACTGAAAAGCGGAAATCTGAATTGCAACCCACCCACCCACTCCGCCTGACATAAAACTACACAAAATTTGCCAAATGTTGCTCATCATAAAATAATATATGCTTTCAATCAGAATTCTGCTGAATTGTTCCCGACATTTAGCAAATACTTGCATATACCTTTGCTACTTTTCTTTTGTACAGGAAAGTAATCTCAGCATTATTCCAAAAGTACAGAGTCCAATTTTTCCATATTAACTGACTGTTGATCTATTGATTGCAACAGGACTTGATTCTCGTATTCCCAGAGCCTGAAACGGCCTGAGAGAGAGAGTGACTGGCCCAAAGTACCCAGCTGGCTTTCATACTTAAGACAGTATTAGAGACATAGTCTCTTTGTTTCTAGCCAGATGCCTTAACCTCTAGACCAGTGATGGCGAACCTTTTTGGCATTGTATGCCAAAAGTCCAAGCGCGAGAGCGCAAGTGCGCTCTCGTGTGCCAGCACCCATAATGCAATGGGCAGATCCATTTGCACATGCGTGCATGACCCACAATGCTCCCCATGCACATGCACCCCGCACTGCGCATGTGCACAACCTTCACGCATGTGCCCCCACTTTTTCCAAGAGGGGAACAATCAGTTACCAATCTGTTCTCTGGCAAGACAGCTGTTCCCTGGCCGGCAGCAGCGCTCTCGGCCCCACCACCTCGGCAGTGCCATGCACCCGCCAGGGAAGCTCACCCCTCTGCCTCGGGCCCCACACACAGCCCACGACTGGGAGATGTGTCAGCCAGTGCAGCACTCTTCCCTGAGGGCTGCCTGCTCACCCACCCGCTGGCCAGACTGGTCTAAAAGCGGTGGATCACTTTGCACCTGTTCTTGTCCTCCTCCTGCCTGGCCACTGGCTCCTTGATGCGAGCAGAGGCTGCTGGTTGGAGTGAGGGGAACTGCAGTGCTGGGCTGCCATGGCTGTGAGTGCCAAGACATAGCTAGAATTGGAAGAAAAGACTGCACGGCTTTGGCGGAAAGAACTGGAGCAACACCCGGCAGTTTGGATGAGAAGGCACGAGGGGGGCGGCAGCTGCTCTCACCAGTAACTGAGCCCACCATGCCAATTTGCGGGCTCAGTTACCAGCAAGAGCAGCCGCTGCCTCACTTGTGGGTGCAAGGTGATGCACCTCTTCCAGGCCAGTTTGGGCAGGGATGTGAGGAGCCATGTGGAGACAGCTCATCTGAAAGAACTATGGCAGAGCCTTGCAGCTTTTATCTGCCAACTGGCCTCAGGGTAAGGCCCATCCTCCTCCTCCTCTCCCCTTCTCATTCCAGCAGTGTACTGTTTTTCCAAACACCCAGGCCAGGCCGGGCAGCAATTCCCAGGGAGGAGTCCCGATTGAGGAGGCTCAGGCTGTATCCCACGGCTTGCATAAACTGCTCCTGCCCCTTTCAAAATATCCACTGGGCTCTTCCCTTGGGCGCCCAGGGCCAGCAAGTGGTTCTTCTTCTGAGAAGGGGGGGCAAAGGCAGGCACGCCGGTGGAGACGGGCTTTGGTTTCTCATTCTGCTGCAACCCCAATCTCTTATCTGGGCTCCTCCCCTCTGTGTGCCAGGCTTCCCGGCAAGCCCCCTGTGCCCTTGCTGCCTTGGTCGGAGCCTGATTCTGGAAGCAGCCAGGGAAGTGCAGAGGTCGGGACTTGGTTGGCAAAGTGGGTCCTGCACAGGGGGCATAAGGTAAAGTGCTGCCACCCAAAAACACAATTGCCGCAGTCTTAGCACGCATTTTCAGGCAGCATTGCTGCGATCTTCTCCCCGAATCCACTCTGCCACCCAAAAACGCTTTCCTCCCTGGAAATGCACATTGCAGAGTCACGCACCCATCTCCTCCTCCTTCGCAGAGTCACTTTCTCTTTCCTCCTGGCTAGATCTGCTGCCTGAAATGCAATGCACTTTTCTGCACACCCTGTTTTTGGATTCAGGGAGGGGATCGCAGTGCTGCCGCAATGGGCCCAACTACAGGCAGCACGGCACCCCCACCGACCCCCGCCACTGTGCTGCTAGCTGAGCCGAGCTCTCAGGGCATATGCCGCGGAAGGAGCTGTGAGCTGAGCAGCTGCCTGCCCTGCCAGCAAATGCTGCCCCATGTACCTGAGCTGGCATGGTCACTCTTTTCTTCCCCCTGCACCTGCCACCTGTGCTCTTCTGGGGCGGTGCAGCTGCACAGGAGGAATGCAGCCCAGGTGACCCACACAGCTGGTGGAGTGAGCCAAGGGGGGGCATCTCGGCCCCACTTTGACAGCGGCCACGGAATCATCTGTGCAGGCAGCCCACCACCATTCCTTCCTCACTGGCTGCTGGTCCACTTGGGACCGCGCAAGAAGCCCATGCAGGCAGAGAGGGAGGGAAGCCCCAGCTTATCTTGTTCTGCTGCCTTAGGAAGTGACCACCGGGATCCCCTCTCTGCATCTTTTGGCACGCACATCTGTTGCTGGTCTTTGTGTGCACATGTGCGCCAGAAACCAAACCAGCTGGCCGGTGCGCATGCGCACTCTGGAAACAGGAAGATCACCTTCCTGGAGCGCATATGTGCAATGGGCAGCACACCAGTTCTTCCAGTTTCCAGCATGCCCATGCTCATGAAAACCAGATGGCCAGCACACCAGAACCCGGAAGAACGACGGGCAATGGCTCCACATGCCCAGAGAAATGGCTCTGCGTGGCACTTCTGGCATGCATGCCATAGGTTCACCATCATGGCTCTAGACCAAAATGACTCTGAATATTATACACTTCTATGCATTTTTTTTCTGCACAGCCTTTTCCCCTATACAGTAAATATCCTTGTTTAGGCTTTCATTAACTGACTCAACATAGTTCTGTGGTATCTTCTAACAATTTTTTCACTCTGTTTCAAGCATCTTCCACATCATCACGAAAGGGCGAAGAAATGGAGGTGCCATTTCTGAAGCCCAAAATTCTTCATTAGTTGCTCTTTAAGGGCATTCCTGAACTTGGAGGGATCGGGAAACGAAAGAGGAAGCCGCGAAGCCTCCTGGCATTGCGCTGTCGTCAGGGAGGATGAGCAACCAACCTCTTAAATTGGTGGAGAAGAAGTTGGCCTTTCTGGTGGACAGGAGTGATGGTGTCCACCTAGACTGAAGCAAAGAGTGGAAAACAATTTCAAGTGATGGGCAGAAAGATCCCCTATAACAAAGGCAATAAGCAGGAGACGCGTGACCGAAGTGGAGGAGGAAAATTGGAGCTATAACAGCGGCGGTATAAAGGAGAAAGGAAAGTGGAGGAAATAATACAGTGCAGAAGAGAAGGAACCCATAGAATGACTAAGCAAACATAGGACATGGAGAAGGAGCGTTCAAAGAAGATGAAGGTAGTGGAACCTGAGTGGAAGAAACAGGTTACGGAATTTGTGAGCATTGAAGATTTGTTTGGACTTTGGATTTATAATGATTTAAACTTAAAAAGACTTGAAAATTGAACGCAGAGATTGAAATATCGGAACTAGTAAAAATGACATAGATGGACATAGATCATGATTTAATAACTGAAAAGAAATTGAAGAAGGGAGGAAAAAGAAGAAGGAAAGTAAAGAAACAAAGAAATATAAAATTAATCTAAGAGGGAAGTGAATATTATTCTTGAACTATTTAAAAAGAGAGCTAATACTTAAAAGCTAATACATTTAATATTTAAAAGAATTACATATAAGTAATAATATATTTATAAATGTAAATTATATTGTGAAATTATAAGCGGTGGTAAGAGAAAGATAATGAATTACTGTTAGAGCGATTGACTGGAATTTTGAAATGAAAAAGTGAATGAGCTGATTATATTCTTGGGACAGATCGACTAATAAATTGAGTGATTGAATAGATTGGTAATTGGAAAATTAGGAAACCTAAAAACTGTGATGAAATAAGTATATGTAAATTGATTTGTATTGTGAATAGAGATTAACTGACTAAGTGGGGAAATTGGGAAACAATATAAATAAGTCGTGTGGGGAATAAGTGGTTTTGCGGGGGAAAAGTAAATATTAAGAAATAATCTAAAATTTTATGTTAAGGTGGGAAAACTTTACATGAATATTGAAAATGTCTACAACATCCACTATAACAAAAACAGGGAAAAAACCTACAATAAACACGACAGTAATGACTCCCCCACGCCCCCCCCCCCGCACTACAACAAAAGCAATTGATAGCATGGTAGGAAAAGAAAAAGAAAAATTGGAAATGTCACCAAGTGTAATACAGAATATGTTTCAAACGATTCAGGAATCACTACTCAGAACACAAGAAAAAATAGCAGAAAATCAGGAAGAAATGAGAACATTCCATGCAGAGATTAGAAATGAAATAGGAGAAGTTAAGGAGGACATCAAGACCATGAATGAAAAAATCGGGGGTATAGTAGAAAATGAACAGAGAATTAGGAAAGCGGAAACGAAAATAGATCACGTAGAACTAAAAGTAGAAGCAATGGAGCAAAAAACTTTACAACCAAATAAAGAAATGTCAGATTCATTAGCCATGCTCGAAATGGAAAAGGCTTCATATTTTTTGCGCTTTCAAAACATACCATAGGAAAAAGATGAGGATTTAGAAGGAAAGGTGGTGGAGATCATCTCAGGAATGACTCAAAAAGACCAAAGGAAATAAAAGGACAACTGGAGGAAACCTATCGTGTACAAACAAATTATATAAGGAGGCATAGATTGGCGAGAGAAGTCCACGTTAAATTTTCAAAAAGATCTACTCAGGATGAAGTCTATAGGAAATCCAGAGAAGAAACAGTGACTTACAAAGATAAAGAAATCATAATCTTAAAACAGATACCCCGAAGAAAAGGAAACCAACGGCAACAATACCAGTTCTTAACATCATTATTGATCAAATATAAAATAATGTACAGATGGTTGCCAATAGAGGGGATCTTAATTACTTGGGAAGATAAAAAATACAAAATAGACACACTAGAGAAGGCAAGGGACTTTCATAGAACATATTTTAGGTTGGAGGAAGAGCAGGAAAGTAAGGAGGAAACTGATAGTAGAAGTCAAGAAGAAGAGCAAACAGAAACAAATCAAGAAAAAGAAATAAGAAAGAGGCAAGAAAAAGAAAGGGAGAAAAGAGAAGGCACAAAGGCAAAGACACGGATGAAAACAAGATACACAAAAAAACAGATACAATAGGCAATGGATGAACCAATCAAACTCTTCTCGGTAAATATTAATGGATTAAATGCTCCAAAGAAAAGGAATCAAATATTTACAAAATTACGAAAACTAGAAGCAGATGTGATATGTCTGCAAGAAGTACATATTCAAAAAGAGCATCAGAAAATCCTAGAAAACCCCAAACTAGGAAGATTATACACATCCCTGATCCGAAAAAAGAAAAAAGGAGTAGCGATTTAAATAAAAGAAAGAATACAATCTAAATTAATCTATGTTGATGAGGAAGGTAGAGTGGTGATGGTAGAATTAGGAATAGGAAAAGAAAAAATGTTAATAATAGTGATATATGCACCTAATCAAAAACAACAGGAATTCTTCAAGGATCTACATACAAAACTAGCAGAATTATAATATGAAGATATCTGTTTAATTGGGGATTATAATGCAATAGTAAATGCAAACAAGGATTATAAAACTGGCAAAAAAAAAGAAAAGAAAAAGGATATACTTCCAAAAGAACTTTTTTTTAATTGAAAAAGTTTTTCAAATACAGATTTTTCCCCCTTTTTTCTCCCCCCTCCTCCCTAACCCCCCCTCATCACCCCTCCCCCTGTGACTTCTTCAAAGTAAAATCCAGATTCATAACATATTATATAATACTTTACCATTCCCTTACTCCATCCCCAAATACTGACCCTTTCTTTCTAATAATATTATTATATCCCCCTTTTACTATACATTTCAAAATAACATTCTACTGTAACATTGTATAATGACTTCTGATTTAACATAGTAATATTATTATAACTCCCAATTTAACAATAATCTACCTTTTTCTCCTCCCCCATACATATATCTCTTAAATCAAACCTTTTATGTATATTAATATAAAATCTCAAAACAACCTTCCATTTTAAAACTATATAATTCAAAGCAGCCGTCCACTATAAAACTATATAATAAATCCTAATTTAATTTAACATTTATTCAACTCATAGTCTGTCCATTTCCTCCACTCCCATAAATATATCTCTTAGATATCTCTTTTCTTAAACTAAACCATCAATAAACTAGCCTGTCTCCACCCACTTTCCTACAAAATAACAATTCTTAATATCTTCATTCTTCTGCCCACCCTGCTAATATATATATATATATATATATATATATATATATATATATATATATATATATATATATATATATATATATATATATACATATGCATGTATGTATGTATGTATGTATGTATGTATGTATGTATATATATCCCTTATGTAGGTAAAATCAATAACTTTAAACTTGTAATCCATATAATGTCTTCTGTAATGTCTTTAAACTGGATTATTAACTCCTTCACCCATATTAGGGTAACATCACATCCTAATTCCAGCAAAATGTTCGGAATCCTCAGTTGTCATCTGTCCCCATCAATAATAAATATCTTCATGTATGTATATATATAAAAAAAGAAAACAACCACCCGAGTGACATTACAATTGTATTCCATATAGTATCTGTAGTGGTGGCTTTCTTCAAGATTATTAATTCCAACCATCATAATGGGGTAACAACCAGATTTTCTGCATGCCCCAACATAGCTCTCTTGCCATATAACTCAGCATAAACGTAATACATTTATCAAAGAATCCAAAATAGATAATTCCAATCCAACAGTTTAAGGCCCTTTTCACATCCCAAAAGTACGGCATTGCAGAGGTCTGTCACTCTCCTCAGGATAATATTAACCAATATTTCGCCTCAACTGTCTTTTCATATATTCAGTCATCTTTTAGATAACTGGCTTCACTGTTGCCTAGTTTAAAAAATTTTGTTTTTGTGAGACCTATTTCTTTTTTTTTTTTTCTTGACTTCTTGTGGGTTTGATCTCCGGCCTAATTTCCTTTCGATGAGTTGTGTATCAACTGTTCAATTTTCGTTCTGATCTATAACTTGATCTTGTTGGTTTTGCTTTTGTAACTTAGATCGCCATTCAGGTTTCTTTTCTATAAGTTGTGTATCAACTGATTGATTTTCATGCTTATCTGTGATTTGATGAGTCTTCACATTAGAGTCCAACGCCATTTCTCTCGTATTTATAAGTAGTCCATCTGAGACATCTAAAGGATCCAAAGGCAATTCATCTACAAAAACCTCTGTAACTCGATGTTTTTCCATTATTTCCAACTCCTTCTGCTTATCCTGTATTATACATGGAGATGTTAAACTCATTTTCAAAGTCTTATAATAAAATTCTTCTGCTTTTTCAACAGTATTTAGTTGGTATCTTTCTCCTTGATATCTCAATATTATACCAACTGGAATATCCCACCTAAATAAAATATTTTGTTTTTTAAGCTCAGTCACCAGGAATCCAAATTTCTTTCTATCTAATAACATCTTGGGCGGTAACTCTGTATATATCCAAATCTTTCTTCCATACAGTTCTAAAGTAGAATTAAAAGATTTTTGCACAATATTATTTCTTATTTCTTTGTCTGTAAAATAAATCACCACATCTCTAGGCAATTGCCTTTGCTTTGCAATCCAAGAATTTACTCTGTAGACTCTATCAATCCTGCAAAATACTTCCTCAGCCAGAATTTCAGCAGATATTTTCCTTAAATCATCTCTGTTATTTTCCTGTAATCCTCTCATTCTAATCACAAATTCTGTGAACCTGTGTTGCATCATTAAAACTTCTTTTTCAATCCGTTGTTTTATATTTTCTACATTGCAAGTCTTATGATCAGCTTCCATTTTAAATTTTTCTTCTAAGCTATTGTCTTGAGTATTTATCAAATCATTTTCAATTCTTTGTATTTTATTGTCCAAATTGTAAATCTTGTCATAAATTTCCTCCATTTTAGATTCTAATAACTTGATATTTGTATCCAACTTTACAGCAATTTCTGAAAAACCATTAGTTACTGTTACAATCTTTCATTGCAGATTATCATACTTTAGTTGTATCATTTCTTTAATTTCCTGCCTTAATTTTTCAAATTTCTGGTTCACAGTCTCATGATATTTTGCCATTTCCTCCTGAAGAAATTCTTTTAAATTAAAACCATTCTGCAAAGTCTGTAGGCTCAGAGCTTGTTCAGATAATTGTGGATGGGGGAGCACACACACACACCCCCCCCCACTGCTTGTCTGTCAGGCTTTATAAGTTTTAATGCCATCCTGCCAGCAAACTCTTTTTTTTTAAAGAAAACTTTTTCCCAAACTAGATCAAGTACAAATCTCCAAGAAAAAAGGAACTTAAAATAACTATTTTTTTTCCAAATTGTAACCAGCACTATTTATTCCACTACTTTGTAGCTGTTACGGAAGGACTCTCACTTTCGGCTTTCTTCTACTTCCCAAGCCTCAGCAGTCGCCATTTTAAAGTTTTTTTCTCCTTCACTCTAAAATGCTTATAAATTCGTTAAGGATACTTGCAATTTAGGGTCCCAAATCCAAGTCTCGTCTTTTTTAATTAATCCATCTGTTAGGTTCGTTGATTGATCCGGTTCAAGCGCCTAGCTCTGCAAAAAGGCAGAGTTCTCCCGATGCCCGGAGCAACGGCGAGCGGGAATAGGGAGCCACAACCTACTCGTCCCCAAGAGTTAAAAAAAAAACTCTGGGGACTTCGCAGAGGGCTCTACCTGCCCTCGCCTGCTCTGACTCACATTTCCGTCAGGAAATGGAGTTTTTCGAGCCGCCTTTCAGGTGTAAAGGCGGCTCTTTACAGGCAACGGGGCTGGCAGTCACGGAGGAAGCCAGACAGGAAGTCAAAAAGAATTTTTTAATATGACTGAAGAATTAAACTTGAGAGATGGATGGAGGGAAACACATGAAGATGAGGCCCAATACACTTTTTACTCTCACCCACATAATTTGTGGTCAAGACTGGATATGGCCTGGATGACCCCAAATATCAAAACAGTGGTAGAAAAAATCGAGATAGGCATAGTCACTTCCCTGCCGCCTTAAAAAAGGCGGTGGTGAGGCCTCTCCTCAAGAAGCCGTCCCTGGATCTGGCAATATTGGCCAACTACCATCCTGTCTCCAACCTTTGCTTCATGGCGAAGGTTGTTGAGAGTGTGGTCGCGCGACAGGTTCCGCAATTCCTGGAGGAAACATCCTATCTAATCCGTTCCAGTCGGGTTTCAGGTCTGGGACAGCACGGAAACGGCATTGGTCGTGTTGGTTGATGATCTCTGGAGGGCTCGGGACAGGGATTGCTCTTCTGTTCTGGTCCTGTTAGACCTCTCAGCGGCTTTTGATACCATCGACCATGGTATCATGCTGCACCGGCTGGAAGAGTTGGGGGTGGGGGGCATCGTGTTACGGTGGTTCTCCTCCTTTCTCTCCGACCGGTCACAGTTTGTGTTGGCAGGGGGGCAGAGGTCGACCTCGAGGCCTCTCATTTGTGGAGTGCCACAGGGATCTGTCCTCTCAATCTTTCTGTTCAACATTTATGTGAAGCCGCTGGGCGAGATCATCCGTGGCTTCGGAGTGAGATACCACCAGTATGCTGATGACACCCAGCTGTACATCTCCACCCCAGGCCACCCCAATGATGCCCTTGAAGTGATGTCCCAGTGCCTGGAGGCTGTGCAGATCTGGATGGGGAGGAACAGGCTCAAACTCAACCCTTCCAAGACTGAGTGGCTGTGGCTCCCGGCATCCCAATATAGTCAGTTGACTCCATCACTGACTATTGGGGGCGAGTCATTGGCCCCCACAGAGAGGGCTCGCAATCTGGGAGTCCTCCTGGATATGCAGCTGTCCTTGGAGGAACATCTGACAGCTGTAACCAGGGGGACCTTTTGTCAGGTTCACCTGATTCGCCAGTTGCTGCCCTTTCTTGATCGGGATTCCCTGTGCACAGTCACTCATGCCCTTGTCATCTCTCGCCTTGACTACTGCAACGCTCTCTACATGGGGCTCCCCTTGAAGAGCACCCGGATGCTCCAACTGGTCCAGAATGCAGCAGCGCAGGTAGTGATGGGAGCAGCATGGCGCTCCCATGTAACACCGCTCCTGCGTGAGCTGCACTGGCTCCCGGTGGTCTTCCGGGTCCGCTTCAAGGTGTTGGTTATCACCTTTAAAGCGCTCCATGGCATAGGGCCTAGCTATCTTCGAGACTGCCTGCTGCTACCGACGATCTCCCATCGACCCGTGCGCTCCCACAGAGAGGGCCTCCTCAGGGTGCCATCAGCCAAACAGTGCAGGCTGGTGACTCCCAGGGGAGGGCCTTCTCTGTGGGGGCACCTACCCTCTGGAATCAGTTGCCCCCAGAGATAAGGAGAATCCAAGACCTCAGTGCCTTCCGCCATGCCCTTAAAACCCATTTTTTCCAGGAAGCCGGGCTGGCTTAAGAAGAAATTTTTAAATGTTTAATTGGTAATGATTTTTAATTGGGCCAAATTTATATATCTTTTAATTGTTTTTAATATTTGTATTGCATGTTTTTAATTCTGGCTGTACATCGCCCTGAGTCCTCAGGGAGAAGGGCAGTATAGGAATTGGAAATAAAATAAAATAAAATAAAATAAAATAAAATAAAATAAAATAAAATAAAATAAAATAATAAAATAAAATAAAATAAAATAAAATAAAATAAAATAAAATAAAATAAAATAAAATAAAATAAAATAAAATAAAATAAAATAAAATAAAATAAAATAAAATAAAATAAAATAAAATAAAATAAAAAATAAAATAAAATAAAATAAAATAAAATAAAATAAAATAAAATAAAATAAAATAATAAAATAAAATAAAATAAAATAAAATAAAATAAAATAAATAAAATAATAAAATAAAATAAAATAAAATAAAATAAAATAAAATAAAATAAAATAAAATAAAATAAAAAAATAAAATAAAATAAAATAAAATAAAATAAAATAAAATAAAATAAAATAAAACAATAAAATAAAATAAAATAAAATAAAATAAAATAAAATAAAATAAAATAAAATAAAATAATAAAATAAAATAAAAAAATAAAATAAAATAAAATAAAACAAATAAAATAAAATAAAATAAAATAAAATAAAATAAAATAAAATAAAATAAACCAATGGGCAGATCATAATCCACTATTCATAACCTGAAAGGGAAAGGCGGTTCAGGAGATGGGTGATGAATCAAAGAATATGTAAAGAAAAAGAATTTAATTTGATGTTAGAAAAGAAAATAAAGATATTCTTTCAGATAAATAAAAAAGAGAAAACTTCCTTACAAAATACATGGGATACTCTAAAAGCATATATAAGGGGCCTGGTAATTGCATATACGGGGAAGAAAAACAAAGAGAAGAAACAACAATTAGACAAATTAGAAGAAGACCTAAAACAAATAGAACAAAAATTGCAGAAAGAACCCCAGGATAAAATAATAAAAAAAGAATGGAAAATAATTAAACATAAACTGAATCTGATAAACCAAAAGGAATTAGCCCAAAAAATAAAAATGGTGAAACAAAATTATTTTGAATATGCAATCAAAACAGGCAGATGGTTAGCCTATAAATTGAAGAAAGAAAGGAATAAAAGAATGATACACCAATTGAGACATGATAAAGGAGAAATCCAATCTAATAGAGAGGCCAAAAAAGAAATCATTAAGAAATTTTATGCGAATTTATATAGACAAGAAGAAGTAGAAGAAGAAAAGATAAAACAATATATAGAAAAATCTGAAATGCCAAAAATCACAGAAGATCAAAGAGAAATGCTCAATAGGCCAATAACTAAATTAGAATTAGAGGAAGTACTGAAAAAGCAAAAAAAATAATAAAACTCCGGGACCTGACAGGATACCGGTGGAAGTATATAACACAATGCAAGAAGGATTGGGAGAAAATATGTTGATGTTATATAACAAAGCCATGGAGAAAGCCAAAATTCCAAAGACATGGACAGAAGCGATAATCACAATTATACCAAAAGAAGATACAGATCTTCAGCAAATTCAAAATTATAGACCTATCTCATTACTGAACACCGATTACAAAATATTTGCAGTAATTCTGGCTGAAAGAATTAAATTAATACTAAATATATATATACATGCAGACCAAAATGGATTTCTGCCGGGACGCCAAATAAAAAATAATATGAGAATAATACTTAATACTTTAGAATATTATGAATTACACTCAGAGAAATAGGCTTCGTAGGTTTTCCTTGACGCTCAAAAAGCATTTGACAACCAAATTGGAAATTTATGATTAGACAATTACAAAATATGCAAATTGGAGAAAAATATGGAAAAATCATAGAAGAAATTTATACTAACCAATCAGCAAGGGTAATTATGAATGACGATATAACAGATAAATTTAACATAACAAAAGGAGTTAGACAAGGTTGCCCACTCTCTCCTTTACTGTACATCTTATCATTGGAAACCCTTCTGAAAAAAATTAGAGAAGATCAAGGTTTAAAGATTAATAAAGAAGAATACAAAGTTCAGGTCTTTGCTGATGACCTAGTGTTTATAACAGAAAATCCTATGGAATCTATACCAAATTTGTTTCAAAAAATAGAAGAATTCAAAGAAGTGGCTGGACTAAAAATCAATAAAAACAAATCGAAATTAATTGTAAAAAATCTCACGAAAAATCAAGAAAAAGAATTAACAGATAGTATACAAATCCAAACAACGAAAAAAATAAAATACTTAGGAATCTGATTGTCCACAAGAACTTCAGCAATAAAAGAAAATAATTATGATAAACTAATAGAACAAACAAGGAAGGATTTAGAAAAATGGAAAAATTTACACATTTTACTCCTAGGAAGAATTTCGGCCATTAAAATGACTATACTGCCTAAATTTTTATACCTGTTTCAGGTTATTCTGATAAAAATAGATAAATCATTCTTTGAAAATTTGAATAAAATGACATATAAATTCATATGGCAAGGGAAAAGGCCACGAATAAAATTTAAGCTGCTTCAGGACACAAAAGATAGAGGAGGAGCTGCACTTCCAGATTGGGAGACATACTATCAAGCAGCAGTATTGTCTTGGGTCAAAGACTGGATAGAATTTAAAAATTCTAGAATTTTAACAATTGAGGGACACGAACTTCAAACTGGCTGGCACTCTTTTATGTGGGACGAAAGATACAAAACACATTCATACTTCAAAAGACATACAATAAGAAACTCATTACTACAAATTTGGCTTAAAATTAAAAAACAACACTATATGAAAATACCAAGTTGGTTATCACCAGTAGAATCAATTAGACACCCCAATCTAACAGATAAGACAAAAATAATTAGATATAAAGATTTAATTGACTATCAAGGTAAATTGAAGACAAAACAACAATTGGAGACAGCTTAGATAGGGAAATAGATTGGTGGATTTATACTCAAATACAATCTAAATATAGAGAACACATAAAAATACACGAAATTCATAAACAAAAACAAGAAATAGACAAAATTATATTAGATTCAGAAAACAAACTAATCAGCAGAATCTACAAATATCTTTTATGCTATAAAATGGAAGAAGAGACAGTCAAGGAAATGATGATTAAAGGGGCTCAAAACGTCAAAGAAGCTCAAAACGTCAAAGGACTCAAAACGTCAAACATACAATAAATTTGGAAAAATGGGAAAAGTTTTGGCAAGTAAATATAAAATTAACAAGAGCAGTGGTGTACAAGGAAAACCAACTGAAAATGTTTTATAGGTGGCACATGTCTCCAACCAGACTGGCAAAAATACAGCCCAAAAATAGCCCGATCTGCTGAAAGTGTAAGAAGACACAAGGAATCTTCTATCATTTATGGTGGACATGCCCGGCAGCAAAGAAATTTGGTCTAATATCAAAAAATGGTTGGAACAAATAACAGAAACACAGATAGATAAAGAACCAGAAACATTTTTACTAGGAATTTTTAATAAATCATACCCTAAAAATATTAAATATCTCACAATTCATATACTAACAGCTGCAAGAATAATATATGCAAAAAATTGGAAACAAGAAAAAACGCCAAAAGAAACAGATTTAATAGAAAAAATTCTAGAATGCGCTGAAATGGACAGGTTAACCAAAGAAATACAAGAAAGAGAAGAATCGGACTACTAAAAAATATGGAATAAATGGTATAATTGGTTAAAAATTAGAAATAAACAAAAAATCTAGAGGGGATTTTATATATATATAATATTATATATATTATAATATATAATATATATATATATATATATATATATATATATATATATATATATATATATATATATATATATATATATATATAATATATTACCGGTATAGAAAATGTCATTAGACTAAGGAGAGGGGAAAATATATATAACAAGCAGAATATCACTTTGAAACAATGCTTAAGAAGGAAACATAATTTCTTTTTGTTTATATGTTGTATAAATGTTTGTTGTGTGTATGTCATGTTATGTTTTTTTTAATATTTATACTCTAATAAAAAATTTAATTTTTAAAAAACAATTTTTTCACTCTGTTTCAAGCATCTTCCACATCCTTTTCTTTACATCCACTTTCCAGTCACTCTGCTAGGAGATTAATTTAACTTCAACGTTTTTAAAGCTAATATTTTCTCTTCCAGTTTTCATTCTCTATTTTCTTTCACTTGTTTTTCTCATGTCCGTTTTTCCCCCAAGTTATATCTAATTATAGTCAGTTCACATTTGGGATCTCTTATTAGCCATGTATCCTTCACTAATTCTCTCACCTTCATCATAAGGATTCTAAGTTTTTACATTTATTTGCATTCCTTTCTCATGTGTATGTTATATTTATGCATAAACCATGTGCTCAAAAGAAACAATTATTTCTAAAGCAGATACTTATCAATTTCACACATTCTTGTCTTTCCAAATGGCCCAGTCATTTTTTATGTTATTTCTCATCTTGTTTCCACCCATTTCATTTCACTAAACTGAATAACTTTCTCCATTTGGATATCATTCTCATTCAGAATATTGCACAATTTCCTTCCAAGCTTACCCCTGTTTATTTCATTACCATATATTGGAAAGTAACTTGCAATGATCGCCAACCCATGGATTTCTATTTTCCACAGCAATCTAGATAACAGCAATTTATGCTTTCTCTTTATAGTTGAGAGTTTTCATTGATAAAATTAAACCTATATTTTCACTAACTATATCCTTGCATGTATTCACCAATTCCACTCTATCATCTTCATTCAATTGGTTCCAGTCAGTCGTCACACTTTGGCAACTATGCCATGAGCACAACCAAACTTGAGTTTTACTCAAAGCATATTCATTGTGCAAGCTGAGAGTACTAATGTAAGTTCAAATCCCATTTATCACTGAATATATTTGCATAAAAGAGCTACTCTAGAAAAAACAGCCTTTGTACCTCACTAAGACCTTTGTCCTTTCCAGAGGATTATCACCTTCACATAATGGAAAGGCTCAGTAACTTCTGTGATCCTGGAAATAATGCTGTCAAGACCATGAACTCCTGGTAGAGTTGTCTTTGCCTATGAAGTCAAAAAAGTGAAACCAAGAGCAATCCAAAATATGGATAAGAGCATATGGGAGTCTGTAGGCATGAGGAATCCCAATCTATTTATGAGACAGCACATCAAAATCAAACACAAAAGAAACCCTAAATCTTGAAACTTTTATACAAGTTTGACCAATGATGAGACACTGGTTTGAGAGACACTTTCTACTTTGGAAAAATACTAAACAGTCACAAGGAGATCCAGAAATAATGAACTGGTCAGTCCAAAGTTTAAAAAAACTCTGGTCATATATTTTGTGAATATTTAAAAAATCAACTCCTTGTTTAACAAAGACACAAATAACTGGAAACCTGGTATATGGGCAGCATGAACCAAGGAAAACTTGAAATAAAGTGTAAAATGAAATGTATAAAATTGGATATGTTAGGAATAACAGATTTAAGACTGGAATGGGCCATTTTAAATCTATTGATTTACTACTTAGAGCATAGAACAAAGGAGTCAAGTGCCATAGGATATTGCTCATATATGTGGTAACAGCTCAATAAGCAACCTGTTATTATTTATTAGAATTACTGGATAATCAGTGAGTGCCAATACAAAATTGTACCAACAAGATTTGATTTGGAGCACATACAAAATAAAAGCAATATAAAGAATAAAATGTGCTTAACTAATATGAAAATGAACCCGAGGAACTATAAAAAAAAATAAAACCAAAACGCAAACCCAATGAAAAAGATCTGTTTTAGAACATGTTATCATAATAGTTAGATAAACATAGAGGATGAATACCAGATTAATAAGAACAAACTTGCTTGTAAAATAAGAAAGGATAAAGGAAGATATATCAATCAAGAATATCAATATCAATAAAGAAAAATAACAGGAAATTAGAGATATTTTTATGAAGGTCAGACAAATAACAGGTAAAATCACTTAAAATAGCGATATTCAAGATCTGTGGAAGAGAACTAATAGAGGCAAATTATATTAAAGATAGAAAAAATATTGAAACCTTTTCAAATAAGATTATAGAATGACAGAAGCATTTGCAGAAAAACAAGGTATTCAGAAACCAACTCCATTAGAAAGTAAAAGATATAGGAATAGGTTATTTGTCAGACAGGAAAGCACCAGGCATAGATGAAACTCTCACTGATATATTTAAAGCTGCAGGTTTTGAGGAAAAGATGCAGCTTATTTAAAGAAATATATTTAAAGTATATTATAGAAATAATATATTATTAAACATTTTTGTTGCCTGCCCATTCAAAATTATTCTGAGCAGTGAATGGTTACTATGTTCATCCCCTGTGTGCTTCAAAGCAACTTTTCTTAACTATTTCCAAATGTTGCACAGCCCAAATAGCTAATATAAAATTCAGTAAAGGAGAAAGCAAGAAAACATCAGATTTTGCTTTGTTATTTGAAGACTCTTTTTTAATGAAAATAAGAAAATGAAAAATCTAGGCTATCTGAACTAGATTAATCCTAAAGGAGAAAGCAATTATAAAGTTGAAAAAGTATGTGAAGGATCAAGGTGAAGAAAAATCAAAATATTTAAAGCAATTTTTCTAGCAGAAATACAGTACATGAGCTGTAAAAGTGGGACAAAAAGGAAGTGGGGGAGAAGAATATTTCTAAATTATGGATCTGTGGGAGAGTTATACCATAGTTCACACACACACACAAAATCAACCATTAAATCTTTGACAAAATGAAGGCTGATAGCCTTTAATAATAAAAACTTGAGTGAATATTCGTACCAGAAATTCTCATACTTGGACATCTGATACAAATAGATGCACTAGAAAAAGTGACCGTGTTTCACAGGATTGAAAAGAAGTGGGGAAATGAATACAATAGATGGGTTTTCATCAATGTAAATAGATGAACAGGATAAAATAAATTACAGCATTGTCCTTGGATGAGCCACATTACTAGAGATTGAAAAATAGCAAGCTTTTTTCACATAGTCATTAGAAGTTGATACTTTTTAGCTAAGGGCTTATATTTGGCAGGTATATGCACACAGACCTTTGGTGTGATCCAGCAAGATTCTTCCTCGTATATTTTACCTATATAGAGTTTTCATATTGTACTCTCATATTAAATTAGGAAGTGTCTCATAGCAATAAACAAATTATCTCTTTTGATATTTAAAAAACCCTAATATAATTGTTTTTCCTGTTTTTGTGATAAGAAAAATAGTTGTTTCTTTTCCATCCTTTTGTTTTCATAGATTTTAAAACAAAAGACAATAAAGCACTTCTTAAAACAATCCGAGCATAATATAAGAAAAAGGTGTACTCTATAAGTCTATGGTCTATGATTTGCATATGTATGTGTACATATATATTTATACATATATACACAAGCACATATAATATATATCTCATACACTGTACAATGGAATAGAAGTGTGGCTACAATTTATACAAAGGAGGGACTATAATATATATAATTCTGAATATTAATTGTTAGAGAATTGGGTAGGAATTGCCCTCATGTCCTCTTGTGAACCCCCTTAGGCATCAAGGTAGATGAAGTAGATGGGCTTTTGGTCGATATAATATGATACATTTTTATGACTTTTTGTTTAGAAGCTGGTTTCATTATTAACAATTCAAGAGTATTTCATAGTTAAACTGGCACCTGGGAACAGTTTTATGTGTACATTAATCAAGACATCAATCTTTTATATGTAAACTTCTTTTTCCAATTGCCCCTGGGCTATATAGTTTGGCTATTTTATCTAGATGTGATACTGTAACAAGTGTTTTAATTATACTGCTGTTTTTCATCTTCCAAATACACACTTGCTAAGTGAATTGAACATCTCTCCTTCCCTCCCTTTCTCTTCCAGTCTGTTCCTTGTCAATTCAGATCAGTTTAAGGTCAAGGAAACTAATAGGGAACAAGACGCTACAAGATTGGATCTCAACCTTGCTTCCCAGAGGAACACAACTGACAATTAGCACAAGACTCAGCATCAAAAAAGAGCAACCCAGCATGAAGTCTGTCTAATTAGTCATATGAACGGAAAGCTTCCCCTCCACTTCCTCAATGAGTGCATGCCTGTCAGATCTTATATGGTAGAGACTGCTTTCTCCCATAAGACCAAGGGAGGCTGAGAACTGGTAATGCTTGTTAAAGAATTTCATTAAAGTTTTGTTTAGCATAAAATTTGTTTTATTCATTTCCTCATCCTTGCTTTATAAGCATTCTTCTTATATCTTCACTATGTAGCCCTTTATGTATTAATCTTCAGAGAAAGGCAGCATACAAATTGAACAAATAAATAATAGACAAAAGCAATATATAAATTATTAAAGATGAAAGTTGCACCAGATCAAATAACTTCCATCTGAGTTCAAAAATGTATTAAATTTATTTTTTGAGAGGGAAAAAGAGATCAAGATTCACATGATAGTATGAATAAATAATACATTTCTCTATACTTCAAAAAATTCCATTTATGATTTGTAAAATGGAGATCACACTTTACAAATTTACAAATTCAGACTAAAGGCTTGGCTACAAACAATAGCATAACTGGAGAGATACAGATATTGTGTGGATTATTCAAGAAGCCATTGGTTTCAGTGATAAATGCAACAACCCAGTACTCCTAGAGATGCTTGGCATCTTTAAATGCATTATTTGGATGCAGATTCCATGCATTTGCACAAAAATGAGACATGGATTTATAAATTATTGGAGTTGGACAGCTAATCACCTCGGCAATTTTACTCATTGGACAATTCTACTCATTGAATATACATTCCATGCATCTGCCCAAAACTGAGATATAATTTATGAAGCTATTTAAGAAGGATAGCTAATACATTCAAATAAAATTATAATCATCTTTGCAGAGTGTAAAGAAAATCTGTGATCCAAATCATAAATTTCTAAAGATTTTTTCAAAGCATCCAGTTTAAAGCAAAGCATGATTTTATCACATGGAATGAAATTATTCCTGATGTCCCTGATGTTCAGCATCATGTTTAGCCTCATTACTGCTGTTTTTGATACTGTCTAATGAGTATTTATTATATATTGTGTGCACTAGATTTTTAACAGGGGGGAAATAGCAGTTGACAGTCTAGGGTGAGCATTGCTAAAGTATGATATTCTGTTCAGTCAACAAGCAGTTGACAATTACTTCCCTACTAAGCAACAGCTATTTGTGGTTATTCTTATGGCAAAAGTAAATTCTTATGTAATATTAAATCAGTCTTCTAAGAACTATGGGATTTGTGCTCTAATCCATTTAAAAAAATGAAATACATGAAAAATGTCTTACTGCTTTAAATTGCAATTAATCTGGAAAAATTGTTGTTTTCTTTGTACATAGGTATAAAATAAGTAATTTAAAAATTTGCACTGATACAGCAAAAAATAATCTGAGCCTATTAAAATTGCTCCCCATGAACAGTTTACTATATGAGTATTATACCCATCTGTAATTTCAATATGTATGCCAACTGAAAATGTTCCAGTGGATAATATATCAAATGGAAATATAAATAATGAAGAAATATAAGCACAATCAGAATTTATCGTTCACAATGGGAATATGTATCCTAATAATAAGTTTTCAATGGAAAAAGTAAATAATCAGTTCCATTATCCATTCACGTTGCTTGATTAATTAGAAAAAGAACCCTCTATATAACCCTCAGCAAGGAATGACATTCCTAGCAAATTTGCTGCTGAAAAAAAAACTGCCTAAATTATCACTAATTTTGTACCTGTCTAGGATCCAGGCTTACAAATGATGATAAGGATGCCTTATTTCAATACTTATGTGGTTTGGAAGACACTGCTGTTTTCTGGCAGCATCGGCAGTTCAAAGCAAAGCAGAGGCAGTTGTGGATATTAGTAGTTATATATGGAGTGAATTAAAGTAGAATGAAAGACCAAGAGTAATTGAGTGATATAAAGATCTATGGAGATTTATGGAGATACTTTGGATATAATATAACCTATTGATTATTGAGAAAGAACTTCAATAAGGAACTTATTGGTGTCCATTGTTCTGATCAGTACCAATGTTACTATCTATAAATGATAGATTGTTAATGGAACTTTTCCCTCTAGATTTTCTACAAAAAGTTCAGAGAATATATAGTACTTAGCAGTCTGAATTATAGTTATACAATAAAAGCCGCAGTGATATGTGTCATATTGTCATTATGCAAATTATATAATTTATATCAGTTGCATTCTCATTTGTATCATTTTCCCAGTATTATCACTTCCCCCATCTTCCATAGACACCCAAGATCCCAACAAGCATCAAAGCATTTTTTTATAAAAATGTTATAAAAATATAAAATTATAAAAATTTGATAAAAATTTGATAAAAATTAGACAATATGTAGCATTAATCCCACTATAAAGAGAGACTGCCATATAAACCATAGTAAATGTTTGGATCTTGTATGCATGTATACATATGTATGAAACTTATATGCATGTACACACATGTATGTATGTATGTATGTATCTTCTATGTGCATATGCATACTTTGTTACACTTACATACAATTACAAAAGCACATGATTAAGTTATGGTGAGTTGGACTCAAAGTTGGAAGTGTTAGCCTTTTGAGATAGGCCAGACTTGAATCTTAAAATTATGAATACTTTTATTATAGGAGTACAATAACTGAATCTTGTGACTCTGAATGTGCTTCTCTCCCCCTCCCCTTTCTTTATTCTAAAGAGAATGAGGGAGAATCATCTCTGAAATACTTGCTATTTTTGATAGAATTATCATATCTGGATTGCAAGGATAGCCCTATCTCTGGCATAAAAGATGTACTTATTCACCAAATTTACCATTTCATGAATGTAAAATAATCTTTCCCAGTTTGATACCTTCCTGATGTTTTGAGATTTTTACACTAGAATTCCTTGGCTTAGACTCTGGTCCATGAAAGATTACTCTGGTGAATAATCTACAGTGGTGAAGAAGAAAAAAAAATATTTTAAAATGTCACAAAAACTTTGTTTTGCTATAATAAATAACAGTCTTTCACATTTGTAGATTTCAGTTCCCAGAACTCTCAATATTGGCATGATTACTTAATGATCGGGAGGAGTCTATGGGAAAAAGTTGGTCTAGACATTGTCATTTCTGTTTAATTATATTTCAGACCCATAACAATATAACTTACATAAAACTGTAACATCAATATTGCATCAGGAGGAGGTATGGTATATATAGTAAGTAAAATATGGATCATAATTTTGATAGGAAGGGCAGCCATATATTAAATAAATCAATAAAACAGGAAGAAAAGTATGAGAAAAACAAGCATACATGAAATTGTCACATCCCAAAACTAAGTTGACAGAGTAAATTCAGATGGGAAGCCTGCATTCTGAATGAAATATTGCTCAATGTGATATTAAACCCAAGGAAATTGCTGTGATTACATTTGTCATTCATCTTATTTAGTTTGGATTTTTAAGTGAAATAAATTAAGTGGAAATGGAGTTTGTGCAAGAAACAATTGCTTATCACTGAGATTTACTATCAAATCCTGTTAGTCTAGCACTGCATTTCCCCTTTTCTTTACCTTACAACTTTCTAGTGTTAAGTTGCTCACAACTGATGTTCTGCCTATTTTGGGGACTCTTGGGATAAAAATATTGTTATCTAGCTTTTAAAATGTTTGCTTCACTTTTACCATGGATTTCATTAATCCACATAATTTATCTGAGCAAAGCTATAGACATTTTCCATTTCTTGTTCAATATGGGAAGTTTTTAAGTTAGAAACATTAACTATAGCAGTGTGGATTATCCTACCCTTTGAAAAAAGGGGGGGGAGGATTCCCCTAATTTTGGAAAGGTTTATGTTGCCAATATTAACTGTGAGCAATCAGTTCCCATTGCAGATAATAATAGTAACTTAAGTGAAATGCTGTCAAAGGATGCAACTACAAAACTAAAAACCCGAATATTAACTCATTCCTATTGGTTCCATTAGTCTATTTTAATTATGAGCAGTTACTGTATTAATTAACACAATTTTTAAGAAATGCAAGGTTGCCCTTGCCTATGATTCTTGTTAAGCTTGATCAATTTTACTGTGCTGGGATGGATGTGATACACACTTTAAAAACGCACAAACCAGTGGTGAAATCTAAATTTTTTTACTACTGGTTCTGTGGGCATGACTTGGTGGATGTGGCGTGGCGTGGCTTGGTGGGCGTGGCAGGGGAAGGATACTGCAAAATCTCCATTACCACCCCACTCCAGGGGAAGGATACTGCAAAATCTCCATTCCCACCCCATTCCAGGGGGATAAAAGTCTCCATTCCCACCCTACTCGGGGGCCAGCCAGAGGTGGTATTTGCCAGTTCTCTGAACTACTCAAAATTTCCACTACCGGTTCTCCAGAACCTGTCAGAATCTGCTGGATTTCACCCCTGACACAAACAGATTTATTTTGGTACTTGTGGAGCTTGGACTTAATTTCAAAATAAATTTATTTGCATACTTGAAGGAATAATGAAGAACTGGTCATGTGCCCAAATCTGGGGTAAAGATATTGGTTTCATTCCACTTCAGATATTATAGCTGTTTCACCAAATTCTTACTTTCAACTCTCACAGAGGAGAAATTGTCTTATGGGAGCTTTGCTTTTACTCGAGATTTTGCCATGTGTAACTCACTCAATAAGTTATTTTTTGAAAAGCCAGATCATCAATTGACTGAAATTTTCATTGATTGTCTTAATTGCAAAATAGATTAATTAAAAATGTTTACCCTATAAGATTATGGGAGTGGAGGTATAAGATCTGAAATGTCTTCTCTCTTGCTCATCTATGTTTCTACAATTTTAAAACTTGTTCATTTTAGTTTACTAAATAATAAAAGTATTTTATATTGTATGCTAAAATAATAAATGTGCATTTCCTATGTATTTTTACCTTCATTATACTCAATGACAATAACTGCCAATATCTTATTCAATGTAGTAGTCCTGCACACTTAAATTATCTAAAATTACTGCAAAATCAAGGATATATATAACCATGATGGATGACCATAAGTCAGTATCAGAGGATACACTCAGAAAACAAATGCTCTAGATTTAATCCTTCTTATCTTCAAGCAGAGAAGATCCTGGTTAAAATCATGAGTAGACTAGCCTTCTCCATTGGACTCTAATTACAATCACGTGCATCAGTAAGCCACTAGCTGGAAAAAATGGAAGTAGAATCCAATTCCACATATTTAGAGACTGATCATGACTAAGTTTGGTGTGCTCAGATTTGAGTAAAAATTAGCAGCTCAAACAAGATAAAACAGATAGCTAGTCAGCATCTAGCCAATATTGACTGTGCTTGTACACTCAAACATGGTCAATTGTGATTAGTAGAAAAGTGGGAAATATCAATTATTGTAGAATGGATTGAGAATATTAAAAAACCTCAAATCATGTTCTCTATCTGCCAGGCACCTCTTTAAAACACATTCATTAATTCACCAGATTTTAAGTTCAATTAGCATTTTTCTCCAGATAGAAGTTTCTAGAGTTGAATCTCTGGAGTTTTTAAGGGTATCTAGCTTATGGGCTGGGCAGGGCTCACATAAAACCCTGCCCTATAGTGGCTGGTTGCAAAAACTCGGACAATCACTGGATGCAGGAAAGCGACACAGAAAAGTTCCTTTGCTGCCATCTACTTGCCGTTTATGCAGCCCAGAAATAGAAGCCTTAGCTTTATGGCAATCCAACTGGCCACACAGGCTGAGCAGCGGTTACTTTCGGAGGCTACAAGGGAACAAGCTGAGAAAAACTGTCTGCCTGTTTTGGGCCCTGGGTTCGGACTTCCTAATGGGGGTAAAGCTCCTCTGGCGCCATCCTTCAAGCCCTCCTGATAATAATGATTAAACAACACAGTCAATGGGAAGGAAGAAGGTGGGAGGAGGGAGGAAATAGGCGCTCCCCCAAGCCGACATCGCGGCTGCCCTTGTCAACAAGCCAAACAAGAACTCCGAACGCTCCTGCAGCTGCGCGACCAAATTAAATGCTCCCCTCTCCCCTCTTAATACAGTGAAAATTAAGGGCTTCCGGGTGGAACTTGCAATCGTAAGGATATGAATTAGAATTTGTGGGAGGGGGAGGCATTTTGGGGCTATGCCCAAAGGATTTTATTTCGAAGAATGAGAAGGGGAGAGAAGCCGATATCCCCCTCAGTACCTTTTCCCTACGAATGAAGACGCTGTTTCAGATTTAAACAGAAATCAAAGGGCACAAAGCTCCATTTTCCATCCCCAAATCCTTGGAACTGCGAGTGTTTAAAAAAAAAAAAAGCTTGTCGCCTGACTTCCGATCGAGAACAACCAAAAATTGCGACAGCTGCTTTGCGTGAGAATAAACGTTTCTGCGATCTCGCCTTTGCTAGACGCAGGGCCTGTTGCTTTAAAAACCGTGTTGTCACCTTGGGATAGATTTAGGGTATGGACGCCCTTTGAAATGGTATTGTTGGTCCATGTGTCTTAAAAATTTTATCTCAGCCTTTTACTCCTTTCTTCAGACTTGTAAATATTAAATGTGGGAGGAACAGGCAACAACCCATGTTAGTGAATTATCTGCCTTTAAAAAGAAAACCTCCAATATAGTAAGAAGTTGCTACAAATTATCATTTTCCCTTTATAATCTTGCTTTTCCCAACCTAGTGGCTTTCAGAAACATTAGGTTGTAAATTTCATCAATTCCCAACTGAGATAGGCTAGATGGGTTGACAGTTCAATTTGACAAAAGCAAATGCCAATGTATTTTGCTTCCAAATAACTATAGCATTGGTTGTGCCTTCCTTAAAAACCTACAGGCCGTCTAAATGGAAAATTTGCTCTTCAAATTAGATTGCTGAAAAGCAATCTGTTTGATGGGGAAGGATGTGAGAATATGTAGAGAAGCAGGCTCAATTTACATTATCTTTGAACTAGTAGCATAAAACATAGTAAAAAATAAATGACAAAATTTTCTCCAAATGCACATGCAATAACAGTTGCTCTCTTCCTGAGATGGTGACCATTGCATCAGCAAGCATAGAGAAACCAATCATGTTATTGGCTGCTCAAATATCAGATCCTGAACCACCTGCTTGAATATCCCAAAGCTCCTTGTGGATTAATATATATGCCAATGCCAGCATTAATTCCAAACTCAAAAAGGATCTAATCATTTCCAGAGGGATCCATGCCACAAGCTTCACATGAAATGATGGAGGCCAAGATGAATTAAAGCTTTTATAGTTCTTGGCAACCTGTAATTATATACTGCTGTCAAGATACATAATGTTCTGTTCAGGATTTCTCATATAGCCCCTCATTTAAAAGATGGCTCCCCTAATACAATTTGCAGGACAGTGTCTTCTTCATAGGTTGCAGGGCAGAACTCAATAAGTAAATTTGAAAAAAGCCACCCAGGAGCCAAGCAGGGCATAGCCATCCAAAAATCAATTGAGAAGTCAGCCATTAACTCCTCCAAAACCAGTATAAATTAGTGATTCAAAATGCACATATACAAATTCACAAACTAACACACACAACACACACAAATTCAACCATTGGAAAATGAAGACAATCCCCCTCTCCTTTCCCCTCCCCATCTTCTCTCCTATCCCAAGGAATAAGAGAAAGAAATCCATTAGGAGATTTGAATTTAATTCCATGCCAGCAAACTCGGAAAAATGAATCAAAAAAGTAACTTGGGAAATTGAAAGTGGGGGAAGCAAGATATTCAGGAAGGAATCATCCTGAACTCTTCCTTATGAGTAGTGAATTTTAAAAACTGTCCCATGCAACCATACCCTACCCATTCCTCATTCCAGCAGAACAGGTTCTAAGTCTGGGGGAAAATAAATACAAACAATGTAGGATTTCAAACCAGAGGAAGCAAAGCACACAAAAAGCCACTTCCCCACACTTCTTTTCCCTACAAAAACAAGCTAGGCAAGTGAACTTGAAAAAACCCCCACAGACTGCAGAGTTCCCACTTCATCTTCCCAGCCTGGTTTTTCTGGCTGACAAGAGTCCCCAGGAATTAGCAAAGTGTATTTCGCATTACTCTGCAGAATATTCCACAGAAACTTTTAGCACATAACTGCCACAATCTAATTGTCAGTCTTCAAGTCTTAATCAAGTTTTTTCCCTTTCCCATCATAAGATTTACATTTACATAACATGCTTAATGGGTTTAGCAATGCTTCTCTTTTTGATGCAAGGGGAAATGAAATTTGAAATAGGTTGAAAGTGAAACTGGATAGGATCCTCTATCCACAATCTTACAGAACCTGGGAGTCCAAATCTCTTGGAGAGTCCAGAGAATATATCAGACAAGAGAGATGCTTCTGAAAAATCCCATTGAAAGCAATGAAGGCTTTGCTGGAAAGTTACTGCTACATTGCAGTTGGAGAGATTACAGGTCTCTCTCCAGGGAATGAGCAAATATAATTTTCAACATGCATATCTTTCGATAGTTTGTCATCCAGGTCTTTGCCCTAAATTGGAGATCTACAGGCAGTATAATAAGTGGACCTAGCATATACTTCAACCTCCTTGTAGGAGTCTCCCTTTTCTGGGTGTCAGACAGCTGGCCATGCCTTCCTCCAGGAAGAGACTTTAGCCTCTTCCACAGTGATTGTCATCTTCAAACTATCTCTCAAGATCCTTTGAATACTAAGCATGGCAATCCTTTCTTTTTTGCATTAACTACTAATTTAATGGTTAAGCAACATCTTTATTTCCATTTATAATAATTTTGTTAGCCTCTTAACTGTTAGCCAAATTTTAAAAAACAAAGAAAATTCCCCCAAAATGAAAGCCCTGCATTTACACTATATGTGTGTTGTCTTTCATTGAAATCCTGATTTGAAATAAAACATCTGTTTGCAACTGATAGTGTATGCAGATATAAGGGCTGTTTCTCTTCTCTTTCTTTTTCAATACAAGCTTAGGGCAGGAGCAAGGTGAAAAGAGGGAGGGAGGCTAGAAGGCAGGCGCCCTTGTTTCCCCTGGGTGCTGAGACAGGACAGATAACAGAATTGGAGGATAGAGTGCTAGGAAACCCTAAAAGAGGCAACTTATTTCCAAATGGTGGAAAGAAAAATATTTCAAGGACAGCCTTCTGCTAATGCAGTCAGCTGTATCAGCCAACAACTTTTACCATCCCTAGCTGAGCACACTTGAGGATGTGGAAGCTGCTGCCTAGTGAAACCTAATGCTGATCATATGCCAATGCTCTTCCTTGTGGGGCAGATTTTCCTTTGTGACCGGCCAGTTGCATTTGCAGCCAAGGGACTGTGGAGGTTAGTCTTCACTCAAATTGCTCTTCTTGGTTGTCCTTCTTTGTATCCTGCTTGAAAAGGTGCTGCAGGAAAAGTCTTGAGACTGAGCTCTGCCCTTGTCCTGAAGATGGTTATCCAGGAATCAACACATAGGTAGGAGGAAATTTTAGTCAGATCCTACCCTCATTTTTTTCTCTCCCTGAAAGGTGTCAGCATAATAAATCTACTTTGAATGGAACATTTGGAAAAATCTCACTTAAAGTACACAAAAAGCTCAATTTTCATGATCCCTGACCAGTATTGCCAAATACTGGGGTTGATGGAACTTGTCCAGCTACCTCTAGTAGAGCTTGGATGAAGTGGACTTCAGCTCCCAGACTTTCTGTCTAGTATGAAAGGAGAAAAAAATGGAAGATATTTTTCATGTATTTGTTTTGCTGGTCTATAACCATAATAAAGATTGATTGAGTCATGCATTTGCTTAAGTTCCAGAAAAGGAGGAGGTGGTTATGATTTGAAGCAGTTCACAAAAATATATCTAACCTTTTTTTAAAAAAATCTTTCTAACCTTTTTTTTTAATTTTTCAAATCCCAAAATTTAACATCTTGACAAGAAAATAGAATCTCAGACACATTCAGCAGATTCCCCTTAATCCTGTTTCTTCGCTTTCATTCTGTGATAAGGAACATCATTAGACACAAAACAGTTATGGTTGACTAAGTGGAGGCAAACTGGATGGTTAACAATAATGAAAAAATGGGACAATTAGCCAGTCAATAAACCAAATAATCAGATTCTGTGAAATTCAGAATAGTAAAACAGGAAAAACATTTAACACAGGAAAAGGAGGATCATTATTGCCCCCAATTTTTGCTTTACTTTGTATCTCTTCCTTGCTATCCATGTTTTTTTTTAAAATGCATTTTTATCTGGTTTATTTAATCTGATCTTTTGTGTTTCCATTGAACCAAAAGCAATCATGGGACTGTCTGAGTTTTCATAACATCCTATGTTAAAGTGACAATTTGTTGTGCAGTACATTATAAAAAATCAAACAATGCCTTGAAGATTGCAGATATATAAAAAATATTAATGAAAATGTATAAGGTCAAAACAATTAAGAATTCTGCATAATGTGTAGAACCAGATGCAAAAACAATGGATGGGAAAGTGGAAAGCTCAGCAGAGGTAAACCATTTCAAGTTATACCCAAACTGATATCCAAAATGTTGGATATTTGGATAACAATGATAGTTAATCATTGCAATATGACCAGTTGCTGCCTAGGGATCCTGGGAATCCCCATGTAGTCCAAACACTTGGGAAAGAAAGGTATCTTTTGCACACCTGTTAGAAGCCCACTACACAGTGGCATTGGATGATCCTGCCCAAACTGTAATGTTTTTAGAATAATAAAGGTGGCATTTCCATCTATTTCTGTCCATGTAATTAGATTAAATGCAAGTCCAGAAACATCTCCATTTGGGACACAATAATTTGATGTTTACAGACTTTCACAATATTGATAAGAACTAAACTGCACTGGAAATGTGATTCTCACCCACCAAACTGGGAATACCAAGTAACCCTGGATAACTCATGCAACCCAGATGAACTGACACCTTCAGCTAGCTGAGTTGAAGGCATGGACAAGTACAATTTGCTAAACATGTTCAGTTTCTGCCATCTTGAGTTCTTCAAAAGATTCCGGATGAAATGCAAGATACTAGCTGCCTGCAATTCTTCCTTGTGGGGCAAGGGTGGCTTTATCCTTGTGTTCCTTTTCCAGGGGTCTGCCTGTCTATGTAAGGAAAGTCAGCAGTGCCTGAAAGGGGAGATCTGGAGATTCTGCTTCATTCAAGAATACAATTTTTGGTGATCTGTTTATTAAAGCCAGTAAGGCTGGCATTATTCTGACAATTATTCTGAGATTGGGAACACTGGAAGTATCAGTTTGAGGGAGTGATTTTTGTGGAAGTCAAAACAGCAAAGATTTGAGACCGAAGGTTTTTTGACCTAGAATTCTGCCTGGAATTGGCTCTCTGGTGTGCAAAATCTGGCCACTGAGCTTGGTTGTTTTCTTGCAGACGTTTCATTTGCTGGAAACTGCAAATTCCTCCAAAGAAAAAGGTAGAACAAGTCCATTTCAGCCCTCATCTCCTTTTCTATCTTCCAAGGGCTAAAGACCTGTTGCGGAAGATGGAAAGATTTCGAGTACTCAGCTTGTGGCTGAAGTCCCATTAAAAGTGCTGATTTAGGAAGTAATCTTCATAATCCTTTAATGCTGAATTACTTAGTAATTTAGCGCAAGACTAGCTAATTCTTGCCTTGAAAAGTCAAACTGAGAACCTCCATAGTCATTTCCCAATCAGCCATGTCGTGGTTGTCTCAAAGGTACTTTTCAAAAGGCAACTAGACATTCTTGGGTTTTTCCTTGAAAAAGTTTCTCTTTTCATCCAAAGAAGCGAACTGAAGCAGCTTCTTGGGTGAGAAGCAAAACGTTTTCAAGGTAAGAAAAACAAAGTCTAATTGCATTTTGAAAACCATCTTTGGATCAGAATGGAAATACGGAGAGGGGAGGACAGATGCATATCAGTTGCAAACAGTTTTAAATTCTTTGAATTAAACATGAAGCTTAATTGCTGCGTGGACCCCTTTAACTAAGAGAAACTCGGAGAGTTGCAGCTCATCGGTTTTTCGGGGCAAAAGAAAGTTATCTACGTTTCCCAGATACTGTACATTCCGAGACGCGCAATTCAGGAAAGGCAGGAGCGCTGCTATTCGTTAAAAGTGGCGCAGGGAAAGGGCGGTTGAAAGAAAAGAGAGGGCACTTTCATTTCTTCCATTGAAAGCATCGGGCTCATTAGCAAGAGAAACATTCGAGTCAGTTGGCAATAGACTCAAAGTTAGCATAGGGACAACCCAAGCAGAGAAATTATCTCGGTAACCCTTGTACTTTCAAGCAACCGTAATTCTAAAACGGGCAGAGGACCAACCCAGCGAAATTTATGGAAGGGGAATCCATTGGCTGGACTCTAACTCACGATTAATTCAACTGTCGTTTACTCGGCTCATTTTCTGCGTTTGTAAGATATATCGGCCGTTTGTAACATTTCGATGGTAAAAATAGTGATGTATTCATTTGAGATTCAGAGTATCATGAATTCTTTCCAAACCGCATGCACACGGTTCCCTTAGAATTTAAAGAGCATTTTTCTGCTCTCTCCTTGAAAGCAAGTCTGCCGAATTAGGTTGCTAATTCGAATAAATGTGCAAAGGGTTGCAATTTAAACAACTTGGAATCTAGGACTGGAATTATCTACAACTTTGAAACTTAAAATACCAAGATGGTTTAATTTTTTAAAAATTATACTAGGTATAATTCGTTCAGCTATCTTAGAAATCGGAAAAATATCTTCAAGAAATTGATTTAGGAATAAGAACCTTCTATAAAATAAAAATCCATAAACCCAGAGGACCCAGATTATGGGGGCAATAAAATGACTTTGTATAATTATACAAAAGTATGAAGGCTATTGCTTAACGTATTGTAAGCCGCCCTGAGTCTCCGGAGAAGGGCGGCATATAAATCAATTTTTTTTAAAAAAACTGCCTGGTAGTGCAGCAGAAAAATCACATTTTATTTACTATAGTTCCTTTCCAGAACATGTGTGTTAATCATCCAAGAAGCCTTATTTTGTTTTATGAGATCATTAAAAATAAAAAGATGGTGAGGAACAACAGCCTCCAACAATCCTTGCATTTTTTCCCTTATTAAGTGAAAACTATAGTTCAACCTTAAATAATACTTCTGAGTGTGCGGGATATGATGGCCAAGCAGTTGGTGGTGGGGATCCATCAGAAAGACCGGAGTATTTACTGACTCATGCAGGTTCATGAAATCATATAATGCTTCCTCCCCCCAAAAAGAATCTTCTACATGAGACAATTGAATCCATTTTTTTCTCATTTGAAGCAAAGTTGTAAACATACTTCAGGAAAAGCTTTCGTTCCGATTTGAATAGAAGTTGGGACAAGTTCTATTTATAGGAGCTGCAGCTAACTTAACAGTGGTTAACTAAGGAACACTAACCAGACATCTGTAAGACTGACTCCATTCTCCTCCATAGCTAGCTTCTTACAACCTATTCATAGTTGTTCTGTTGACCTAATATGTGCATTAGTTAGCCATTAGTTAGTTCCATAAATGAGTAGCATGTGTGTTTGATGTAAAGGGTAGGACAAGGTAGGAAGAAACCCTCCAGAAATGAGATCTTCAGACTGAAACCTCAGTTACTTCTTAGGCGGGACTGGGGCATTGTTGATTTCCGTGGGAAGAAGATGTATTTTAAATCTTTCCTACATGATCTCTGCTTTAGAATATCGGGGCATAGCAAGAATTACTGAGAAGTTGACACTGACTGCAAACCCCGAGCCCAGATGCGTTTGGTGTGAGCAAGCGGGTGGAGCTACTTTGCATGAAGTAGTTGGTTGCTTAGTCGGTTTGATCGATCCAAAGGGGGCTTACTTCAATTGTTCTTGATTTCCCGCAAAGCAGCTCCGAAAAACCAGACCCATTTCGTGTCTTCAGTTGCCCGACTGAGCTGATTCGGATCCAAAATATCTTGCTCCACGAGCCAGTTTTGTTTCAACCAGAGCCGAGCTTAGAGCGCTCCTGTCCCCTGTCCTTCCCCTCCCCCCTCCCCTCCCGTTTCTCTCCCCTCTGGTGGGATCAGGGAGTCCTGACGTAGCCAGGCGCTGATTGGCTGACAGCCGATAGGATCTAGGCGGCCAACAAATTAATGCGGAGGAGCTAGGGGCTGCTCCACTGAGTTGTCTCTAGCGCTCATTGCCGCCAACTCGAACCCATGCTCTGGGTTCAGGGAAAAGATGAGCACCGCATAACCTGCCCGACTCTCTTCCAGTGGTGCCTTTTCCGCGGGTCGACTTTGGTCTCTTCCCTTTTGCCTGGGCTGACGCCGGGACCGGTGCAGAAAAAAGGAGGAGCACTCAGAGGTGACTAGGTTTTGCGATTTTAGGCACTGCGGTCTCGGAGTCATGGAGTACACCATGTCACCCAAACCTCAGCTCTCCTCCCGTGCAAACGCCTTCTCCATCGCAGCGCTCATGTCAAGCGGAAACCCCAAAGAGAAAGAAAGCTCCGAAAACACCCTTAAGCCTCTGGGTAAGTCTAGTTTCGGGATCGGCCGGCGTTCTGGGAGGAAGTGATGTGCGGGGGATTTCTGTGGGATCTAGAGAGGTTTGACTGAGTAGAGGTCAACTGGATTTGGTTGATAGTTTAGCTTTTAAAGAGGGATGGTCAGAACTTATTCTTTCCTAGGTATGTTTGCAGAGCTAGCGAACCTGTGACTCTGAAATACAATCTTGAATTCACTCTTATTTGACCTAATGATTGAGAATGATAGGGGATGAAACCGAAGTAATTCACATAATTTAAAATTTCAGATCCCCCCACCCCCAACAAGCAGAATTTTAACGAGTATCTATTGATCCTAGCACAAACTTTACTAAGTAACATCCAAGAGATACAGGAAATCTGTATCTGAGAAAAACTGTCCTTTAGAGTGAATGTATTGAATTAACCTGCCCTGGGTTTTAAATTATGCTATTCAAATTTCATATTTAAAGGACGCATTCAAAGGTGGCGATGTTTGTTTGAGCTTATTAAATCAAAGCAAAGCTTTTACCTTTCAAAACCCAACCGAATTACAAAACAGAAAAGCCCTTGGGGGTAACCCTTCCTAAGAGTCGAACTGATGGGGAAATCAGCTTTAATTACCCTATGCAAGGGACTCCCAAGCCCACAAAATCACCATGGTTCAGCAGCCAAAGAAAATAGGACGAAAGTCCGTTTTCTTTGTCCACCTTATTTGAAATTCTTGCTTTATAAAATTAACCAAAGTTCTGCCCCACTGAGACATGACTGATTTTTAAAGTGCAAGGATCCACACAGCCTCCTAAGATATAATTGTTGGGCATTCGATAGAAATGTACAAGGCTACAATAAGTGGGATCGGTGACACATTCCCATTTCCACCATAAACATGATATAATGGAACCCATATACTTATCTGGAATACTGGTGATGTGGGAACATACAATGACACTGAAGGTCCCATTTAAATTAGTGGGTCTTGTTTCCAAATACGAAGACACAGGATCAGACCATAAGTTGAATAAACAAGATCTGCCCCCAATCAGTGCAGTGACAACAAATATCCTTAGTTTCAAGCAGGACTGATTTCCAGATAATTGCTGGAACTCTTTGCGCACTATATTGGTGATAGAGGAACGCAATCACATAGAACGAATCGCTGTATTTACCAAAAATCCTGGCTGAATTCAAGGGGATTTTTTTTTACCTAATAAACAATTCTCGATTGGAGCTGTAAATTCGCCAGTTAATTGCCAGATCCTTAAGATTTCCAATTGGAAATGTCCCCATGATTTTTAAGAGAAATTGTTGTCAGTCTTGAAACGATGTACAAATTTAAGGGCACGAACTTTAAAAAATGACTGAAGCTGAATGAGTTGGCAGTACTTTTCACAAATTTTAATAGATCCTCGCCCCGATGGATTTCCTAAAGAAAAGTAAAATTTCCTCAAATTATTTCCTTTAAACATTTTTTCCACAATTTTCTGTTTTGCTGACATAGCAGCCCCAACACTTTCTTTACAAACATTGTTGAGCAAAAAAAGAAATGCTTCTCTTTTCTGCTTTGTTAGCTGCCTTCCTAACTACTAGAGAAAATAGTGCATTTTAGAAAAATTAAACACGTTTTTCAAAGAGAAATAGAAAGAAACTCAGTCTTATGTTTTATTTATTTAGCTTATGGCAAATACATGGACTTATAGTAGTTCAAATGTTAATCTCCGTCCACCCAGCCATTTGGTCTATGTTGAAAAAATCAGACATGGGCTGGTGTAAGATCTTGATGGACATTCGGACTTATGTCTTATGTTAAAAAGCGACCATATAAATGAAACCTCTGTATGGAAAAAAGTTCCTTTTTAATTAACTTTAGAGAATTAAAAAATGCCCTAAACTGCTTTCTTTTATCTTCTTGGAGATGAAGTTTTGGGGAAGTTTTTTTTTAGATTTGAGCTCTGATAAGTGTAGGAAAGACAGAAAATAGTTGCTGTTGTTTTTAGCTATAAAAAAGAGTATGATCGCATATCTGTCTTTCTCCAAGCTGGGGTCCTAAAAATGTGAGTTTCTTCCTTTCATTTCAGTTTTCAAAAGAAAAATAAACTTCAGAATCAACTCTCAAATACTCATTAGAGCCAAATTATACAGAGATGCTTTAAGTTCTAATACTAGACTTCATACCAGAGGACTGGGAAATGAGCTGGGAGAGAGATGGGGGATATTCTGCTTTATTTGTTAAGCCCAAACATTGTCCTGTCCCTGTTGATCTCTGTGTATGAAGTCTTTGAAAGTATTAGGTTCCACACTGTTGTGTTTGACCTGTTTCCAAATCTGGAATTTGTCCAGGGAATTTTATTCATTCAACAGCAGATATACCAATTCTGTTGACATCAGTGGGATGCTCGCTTGGATCCACCCAAGCTTCTCCTATCCCATCAAGCCAAATAAACCTTCCAGGCTTTGCTACATTTATTTGATGAGCATGAAGTAAGTTATTTGCCACATTTCTCTAAAGGGCAACAAGGGATTTCTGTCCTTTAGATCTGGGCTAAGTGGTTCAGTGACCCAATCCAATTCCTTCTATTATTATCAGGAGTTCTAACTGCTGAATATCTTCTAGGCAGCACACCTATGCAGATGCTGACTCAATGCTGCTAGATTTTATTTAAATTTACAATTGCTTGATTAAGTGAGGAAGTTTTCTAGTGTAACTTCTGGGTTAGAAATGGATTTCTGCTTTTCAGATTCCACCGCAGTCTCAATTAAGAAAGATTTGCAATTAAAGCTGAGATGCAGGCTTGAGATCAGGAAGGTTCTATTGTTGGCTGAGTTAGGGGTGGGATTGGTGAACAATGTTATTTTCGGCCAGGTTAGTTCGGCAGAGTTGCAGAAAAATGAACTCTTTTCCTTTATTACCATTCCTTTATTACCATTAATTTCTTGGACAAGAAATTTTTTGTTCTTGGTAAATAACAGTATGAAAGGAATATAATTTCATGCTGGACTGATTCAGACACACTGATTTCAGGCTGTCAAAAGTAGGCGAATTCAGCTTTTACATGGACTTGGCCAATAAGGCACATTTCAAACAGCTGGAATTGTTGTGAGCTGTTTATTTCCCAGCAGCCTGGCCCTGGGAAAATCTGGACTGGGATTGTCTTCAGTCTTAGGGATTCCAGGAAAATCAGTCAGTCTTTGTTAGTCATTGGTCTGCTTAATCAATGTCACAATTCTCTAGAAGCCCTTTATAGCGGACCTAATATTTTGCAGGCACTGGACATTTCCAAACTACTGTCTGGTGTGCATCTACTTAGGAAAAAGTAACCTCAGCTAAATTTGTAGAGTGCTGAAAGTTGATTGTGATTTCTAGCAACACCCAACCATTGCAACCAGCTGAAGTTGTAAATCACTCATGAGAAAATGCTGAAGATTGTCCTGCACATTTCACTCATTTGTTTCTCTGATTCCCATGATTTGGAAACCAACGCATCTCATGTAATGTATTTACATGATGTGGATCCCATTAGTCCAGGAGCCAGTCCCCCTCCCTTATCCTGCAGCATCCTCTTTTCAGATCCTTGCTGTCCTTGGGGAGATTGGGAGCGATTTCTAGTTTTAAAATGACATTCACCTGACGACTAGATGGTTTCTGGAAGCTTTGAGCTAGGTGGATTGCCTTCTGGATATCTTGACAATTGTTGGAGTGACCATGTTTTTTGGCTCTCTCCACTCCATCACCACACCTAGTAAATCATCTCAATTCTTTTTCTATTTTTGTCTTTTAATTGAATGTGTAGCCTGTCCTTCCTTCAGGGAGCTCAAGGTTGTCTCTGTTTCCTTTTTATCTTGACAATTCTGAAAGTTTTAGCTAAAATCTTCCAGATCAGCTTCTGGCAGAAACCAGGATTTGAATCTAGTTTTTTTAAACTTGATCCTCCACTTTAACCACTATTTCATACAGCCTCATCTTCCTAATGAAGGGAAAGTCAGATCAGAGTAAAATGAAGTAAAGGTTTCAAGAGTTCATTTTGACCGAAAGATTGTGTGTCTGCAATTATTTTGCACAAAGTTCATCTATATTAATTATAGATTTTTCTTTAACAATTCAAAGTACTGGGCAGGGCTTTCTATTCTGCTTTTCTTCTACAAATCTTGCGAGCAGATTTGTGCAATGTCAGCAGCTAGTGGGTTGTATGAACCTACCTACCTTGATTCATTTATGATTGAGCAGTGTTTCCAGAAAACTGGCATGAAGTGAATCAAGTATGGTTAAGTTATCAGTGAGTAAGCCTCTTCTACAAGCAGCCACTTTGGAGGGAAGTGACCACATATTTAATCTGCATCATACATTGGAATTAAATGTCATTAGGCTCACTGACCTCTAGAAAATTTAAAATGAATAAATATACTTCTGAAATCTAAAGGTTGTTGAAGTGGGGCCTGGTGACAGGGCTGCCACCAGAGATATATGTTACAAATCTGTAAACCAGATTTGTAACATATATCCAACAGATATATGTTACCTAAAGTTTCCTAAAGTTTCCTAAAGACAACCCCCAATTAAATCAATGGGATTTCTGATCAAGGTTCTGGGAATTCCCAAAATATTATTTAACACCAGCAGTAGTCCTATTGTCCATCAATGATGGATCAGTTATGGCTTATTTTCACTTTTCAGTTGTTTCCCACAAGAGAAGTGGATGCACACTGCAACTAGCTATGTGTGATCTAAAATTCTTCTGGGCAATTCATGTAGGAAAATCTTTTTTTCCCCTCAAAATAATTGAAAGTAAAGACATATAAAAGCCACCCTCCCTGTTGGAATGATTCTGACTTCCCAATATTTTGTGAGATGCTCAAATTGCTCTAGAATTTTGTTACTGAATGCTGACCCAAGTAAATGCTTCTCTGTTTAACTAGCAAGTATCTCTATAAGTATACTGGATATAATAGCTGCTCTGATAGTCTAGCTTTCTCTATGGAAGGATAAAAATCAACTAGGAATTGCATATACCCATGAATGCTTCTATCTAAGGAGTTAGTTCCTGTGTTTTCTGCCAGATTTTGCTTTTGAACTTTTCAACTGGAGGGTGGAGATAGAGATCATTACGAATCCTTCTTTTCACTGGCATTGGCACTTTGCCACTCAGGGGAATACTGTAAATTGGTCTGTTCTGGAGAAATGGGCAGAATTCTTTATAACATAACTGCAAATATATTTGGAGAATAGGCTCATTTTTTCTGAATTAAAATCTTGCAGAATCAACAAGATTGAAAAACAGAAGCAGAACCCCACTAGATGACATCTTTCTTTCTTTTTCTCCCTTTCCCACCCCTTTCCCACATGTTGATTCCCATTGTAAGAAGAAAGCTGTGTTAGGGAAAAAATATCAGGAGTCTGGCAGTATATTTTCCAACTAACAATTTTTATTAAAAGCTGAGTTCCCAAAAGCTGCAATTATCAGACATTGGAGCAAATTTATTGCATAAAATTGATCAGTCCGGGCCCTTTTGTTTCATTTTCTGGAGAAGGTTAGCACATATCAGCTTCTTGCAGCCATCCCACACACAAAACCATGGTGGATCTTCTCACCAGCCTCTTGCTTTTCTTTTTGTCCTCTTTTCAGAGCAATTCGTGGAGAAATCATCTTGTTCTCAGCCTCTGAGTGATTTGCCAAACTTGGATACCCATGGGGATTTCACCAGCAGTAGCAGCCCTTCCTCTCTCTGCACAGAGCCACTAATCCCTACCACCCCAGTTATCCCTAGTGAGGAGATGGCTAAGATCTCCTGCAATTTGGAAACCAAAGAGCTTTGGGACAAATTCCACGAACTAGGGACTGAGATGATAATCACAAAATCAGGAAGGTAAGACTGGAATATTGCTTGGCAGGGTTTAGGGCATCTTGCCCACAGCTGGTACCATTCAGATATGTGATAATTTTCTGGAATTATCTAGCAAAATTGATAATTGCTGGGATTTCTGGAATTTGTAGTTTTAGCACAGCTTCAGCTAGGTCAGACTAATATACAATAAACACTGTGTTCTGTTCAATTCTCTATTGCCCTGACACCTCAGAGCTGCCCCAGAGCTATGGTTAACCTCCTTCCTCCTAGCATTCAGAAGAGCACTGCTTTTTTTGGGGGGGGGGTAATTAGGCATCCAGTAGTATTGAGCAGCTCAATTGTTTTTATAATGACCTTGGTCTGTATGCTGCATGGAGTCATATATTTGAAGTAGTAAAAATATAGGAATTTTTAAAAAAGCATTATTATCTAGTTCCCAGGGGCAGCATACTCAGATATGTATCAGCTCCATGGAAATCACCACCAGGCACATGGCTACAGGAAGTCAGCTTTGAGTTGAGTTTTAATGAAAAATGGATTGACTTGACTTTATGGAAGAAAACATTTGCTTAGTTACTTTAAAATGGGTAAATTGTCTAGGAACAAGCCTGGAAGGGAAGCCAGATGTATCCTTCCCATTATTTAAACATCCAGTCTGTGCTAGAAATCTTGTCAGACAATAAAGTGGTGCTGATTTGTTCACTGTATCATTGCTTTATTATACCACAGCACTGTGTGACACACAGCTGAATGAATAATTACCACCACAGAAAAGTGTTGCATTTGAAGTGTTGTCAGATACCATGGAGTGCTTTTGGTCTGTTTTTGATCTGTGATGGCTGTTTCACACAAGCACTAATAGTCAGTTGATGTCAAAGTCTCACAGAGATAAACATACATTGCACATTTGCCCTTACATTTGCCTTCAGCAGACTCTGAAAAGTTACTATCTCTCATTTATATATACTGTAAGCCATCAGAAATTGTCTCCCACTACTTTGTTTCAATTTGAGGAGATATACTGCATTGGTATATTAATACGTACTGCAAATCTTCAGTGGAATTTTTATTTGGGGTAAAATAAAAATAAGACATTTAAAATAGAAAAGCATGTTTAGGTGAAAGCATTAGAGTGACTAAAGTGGAAATCTTTGTAAAACATGCCATAATTTTAATGAAACAAATCTAATTTATGAATTAGATTGAACCCTTGTAAAATGAGGAAGGTGATATAGAGAGAATTCTACCAGAAACAATTTCCACAGAAGTAGCTATTTTTAGTTTCTTGCAATCTAAACAACAAAGAGAATTGAGACAATTTTGAAGATCAAAACAGCCATCCCAGACCTTAGACATGTTAACCAGTCTGCTCAGCCCCAACTGGTGAGTTGATAATAATAATCTGTTGTTTTTAGATTAAATAAATATGTTATCTGTGGATGATAGGAATTCAATACACACTGTATTTACAACTAGGAAAGTAAAGCCAGTATTACACTTTGGAAAAATTAATTCATCAGAGTCTAGAAGCCTTTCTACTTTGCACAGAATCATATTCAAAATGTTCATTAAATATTGGTGCATACCAGAGACTCTGCAACATTACTTCTACTGTGCCAATGTTCCCTGCTCCCACACTCCAATCTGCACATAAATGGAAGAGTTATGACATTGTTTAGGACAAAATGTATAACATTATAAAAGGAATGATCACTAGTTTTGTTAAATTGTTTTCTTATTTCTGCCATTAGTATCTGCTTCAAATAGGAGTTCCATCCGGAGCTAAAAGAAATTTGCAGGACAATTTAATGTATTTGTTTATTTCTCACTGGATTGTCTGTATCAGTTTACTCTGTAATCCTGCTGAGTAGCTAAATACTACTCATGGTCCTAAATATGATAAAAACTATACTTTTGTTATAGTGGCCTTCAAGAAAAACCAAACAAACAATCCAGGCTAAATTAGAGGGTGGTATGGGAGAACATTTTGAATCTTGGCTCTTATTTTCATGCTGATTTACAGTACAGTCATCCTTGCAAATTAATGGTACTGACCAAAGGAAGGCAATCAAAGTACTTTGCCTGATCTTATTAATACCCCATTATTTTCCTTCATGGGCTCAGAATAATAATTAATTATTTCCTTGTCATTTTATTCTCACAATGAGCCTCTTGTAACTCAGTTTCCTGATGTTTAATACTGGTAGGGGAAAACTATTGAAAACTGTTTTTAAAAACATTTATAGTAGTTATTAAGCCACATTAAATTAAAGGTATAAATTAGATGCAGATGGAAAATATTTACTTGCTTTTAAAAAAAAATCTTGGGAGGAGATTGCTTGAAAGATTCTTGTAAAATATTCTGGCATGACATCCAACTTGGTCACAAGTTATTTGAGACAAATGCCCCTAATTTAGATACTAATTATGAATGTTTTTCACAGAAATGTTTGGCAGACATTTTTTTGGTCTGCAAGAGTTATAGTTGGCACTGCCAACTATAAAGGCATAATTCATAATAATTGAGTAAGAACTCAAGGAAGCCTAAAAATTAATGAAAAAGGAAGGTAAAGAAATGGGGTGTATTGAATTGTCACCTTAATCATTAACATAATTGGACTTTATTGTTATGACATAAGCTTTAATAGTTTGGATTCTACTTCATCAATGCATTGAGAGATGCAATGTGTGGAACAGAGAATTGTATTTAGCGACATCAAATTGGAAGAAAACTCAAACACTAAATAAGAGACATAGGAAGCATACCCAGCATCAGACATAAAGATCTCAAGTGCCTATATACAAATGCACAAAGTCTGGGGAACAAACAGGATGAACTCGAACTACTGATACATGAAGGTAGATATGATATAATTGGGAATAACAGAAACTTGATGGGATGCAACCCATGACTGGAACACACTCATAAAAGGATACAAACCTTTCAAAAAAAACCCCCTCAGACTTCATAAAAGAGGAGCTGCGGTTGCACTTTATGTAAAGGACCACTATATTGCTACAGAAATGCATGAAACCAAAGACAAAAACCTCCTAGAATGCATATGGGTCAATATAAAAGAAAAAAAGAATGACATGGCCATAGGTGTATACTAGTGGTGAAATCTGAACTGGTTTACTGCTGGTTCGCTGGCTGTGCATGTGCAGTGCAAACGCGCAGTGCACACCAAAAGGAGGCATGCGGTAAGTAGAACAGTGTGCGAGGTGGGGTGTGATCAGCTATGGCATGCAATTTTTTTTTTTTTACTTTTAAAAGCATTGCTTTAAAAAAAAAAAGCCTCTGACGATTGCGCTGCTCAGCTGGGAGCAGCCACTAGAGGGATAGCCATACTGGACTTAATTCTTATAAACAGAGAAGAAGTGATAGAAAGAGTTGAAACCACAGGAACCTTGGGTGAGAGTGACCATTTCATACTAGAATTCACAAACACAAGCAATAGAATATAATGACACCAGATTTTAAAAGAGCTGATTTTAATAAACTCAGAAAGAATTTGGGAATGATTCCTTGGATGAAAATCCTAAAGTGGAAAACAACTCACAAATATTGGGAAGCTCTGAAAAGTACGATCATAAAATCCCAGACCAGCACAATACCACTGAGAAAGAAAAACAAGAAATCCAAGAAGAAACCAGCATGGCTGCACAAAGATCTCTCTGACAAATAGAAAGACAAAAAGGACAAGTACTAAAAATGGAAAGAGGGACACCCAAGGCAGAATATCAGCAGATAGCCATAATCTGCAAAAACGAAGTCAGGAAAGCAAAATGAATAAAGACTTGCAACAAAAGTCAAAGATAATAATAAAAAGTTTCTTCCAACATATAAATAACAAGAAAAAAGTCAAGGGGTTCACTAAAGAGAGAAGACGGCAAGTAACTACAGGCAACAGAAAGAAAGCAGAGCTGCTTAACTCATTCTTTGCATCGGTCTTCACACAAAAAGAAACTATAGTCCAACCTACCAAAAACCTAACTGTAAAAGACAAACTAAAAATAAAAGTTAAAAAAAGCAAAAAAAAAAATAGTAAGAGAACTCCTGTCTGATCTTGATGAATACAAATCACTGGGACCTGATGGATTACATCCCAGAGTTCTAAAGGAGCTGGCAGAGGTCATCTCAGAACCACAGTTCCACATCTTTCAAAAATCCTGGAGCATGGGGAACTATTAGAGGACTGGAAAAGAGATGATGTGGTTCCCATCTTCAAAAAAAAGGAAAAAAAATTGACTCAGGAAACTACAGACCAATCAGCCTAACATCAATACCTGGGAAGATACTGGAAAAGATAATAAAAAAACAGATCTGCCAGCATCTAGAATCAAGTAATATAATAACTAGCAATCAGCATGGGTTTGTTAAAAACAAATCATGCCAAACCAATCTTATTTCATTCTTCAACATAGTGACTAAATTAATAGACCAGCAAAATACTATGGACATAATATTCTTAGATTTCAGCAAGGCATTTGACAAAGTAGACCACAATCTACTTATTGGTAAGCTAGAAAAAAGTGGGAGATAGCTTCACCACCAGATGGATTCGCAATGGGCTGACAAACCATACTCAATGAGTAGTCCTTAATGAGTCTATGTCTACATGAAGGGAAGTAAACAATGGGGTGCCACAAGGTTCTGTCTTAGGCCCAGTACTCTTCAATATCTTCATAAACAACTTAGATGAGGGAATAGAAGGGAACTTACAAATTTGCAGATGGTACTAAGCTGGCAGGAATAGCTAACACCCTAGAAGATAGGCTGAAGATCCAGATGGATCTTGACAGACTTGAACACTGAGCACTATCTAACAAAATGAAATTCAATGTAGAGAAAAGTAAAGTCCTACACTTAGGCAAGAAAAACCAAAAGTAGATATATAGACTGGGTGAAACCAGGCTTAATATCAGTAACTGTGAGAGGGATCTTGGAGTCTTAGTGGACAACTGGCTAAATATGAGCCAGCAGTGTGTGGCGGCAGCCCAAAAAGCCAATGCAATCCTAAATTGCATTAATAGAGGGATACATTCAAGATCAAGTGAAATAGTAATACCAGTCTATAAAGCCTTAGTAGGACCACACCTAGAGTACTGCATCCAATTTTGGCCACCACACTATAAAGAAGATGTTGAGACTCTAGAAAATGTGCAGAAAAGAGCAACCAGGATGATTAGGGGACTGGAGACTACAACATATGAAGGATGGTTACACAAACTGGGCATGGCTAGTCTAGTGAAGAGAAGGACCAGAGGAGACATGATAGCAGTGTTCCAATATTTGAGTGGCTGCCACAGAGAGGAAAGGGTCAAGCTATTTTCCCAGGCACCTGTAGGCCAGACAAGGAATAATGGATTGAAACTGAACAAGGAGAGAAGGATAAATTTTCTGACAGTGAGAACAATCAACTAATAGAACAGTTTGCCTTCGGAAGTTGTGGGAGCTTCATCACTTGAAAATTTCAAGAAGAAAGCATGTTTTAGAACTGTTAGGTGGGCAGGAGCTGATAATTACCAGTAACTGGTAATTGGTAACTGAATTATTGCACAATAGATATATGAAAATCAGATATTTTTTTCAGAATTTGTACCTGTAAAGTTGGAATATGGCACTTTTTCAGCAAACCCACCCACCCCTTATAATGCTGAATATTTTTAAAAATAGCAGACCAAAATACATACCAAGAAGGAGTTTCCCCTCTGCAATTATTGGAAAATTAGCAAAATATAAATCCAAACCAGTTAATCAGATCAATAAAAACTTATTTTGCTTCCACTTTCCTGTTTGAATTCAGCTGTTCAGTCATATTAAATCTGTGATTTTCTTCAACATTGAGAAGGTCCAGAGTTACAACTATTTCTGTATTGTAAAATTAGATATGTAGGAAAATGCATTTGATGTCAGTGTTAGGTTCTATGCCCATAAATTGTCTGTCAACAAAAGTACCCTCTGTGTTTGCACAGTCTCTGTTTAGTTGATTACTATGGTATATTATTCCTCTTTTGAAAATGGCTGTAATTCTTGAGAATGAATCTCCATTGCCTTCTGAGATGCTTTCCTGCCTCCCTTCCTTTTGTGAAATTAGTATGCCAGTAGGGCTGGAAGGAAGAAAGGCAGACATATGTGTCAATTATAACACAGTCTGAGCCCATTGTCCTTATAATGAATAAGGCGAAATGGCTTATTTTTAAAATCCCCAACATACAAAGATTACATTCTCTCTCTCTCTCCCTCCCTCCCTCCCCCCTCCCTTCCCCTCCCTCCCTCCCCCTCCCCCTCCCCCTCCCTTCCTCTCATGCTGCAAGGCCATTTTTTCTTAAATCAGTTGTGAGGGATTATTCTCTTTACATATTCTTTTTCTCATTTCGTTCTTTCTGTTTCAGAAGAATGTTTCCAACCATTAGGGTTTCCTTTTCTGGCGTGGATCCAGAAGCCAAGTTCATTGTGCTCATGGATATAGTTCCAGTGGACAATAAGAGATACAGATATGCCTACCATAGATCTTCCTGGCTGGTTGCTGGCAAAGCAGACCCCCCTCTGCCTGCAAGGTTAGTTCACCTGAAAATAATGTACATGCATGCAGACACTTGATCACACATACACAACTCTACTGTTAATAGTTTCTTTGGTTTCAAAAAAAATTACAGCAGGAGCTGAATAAGCAGAAAAGGAGTACAAAATGGGTACAAAATGTGTTTCTACTGACACAGAAGCAGTATATTTTTTTTTTCTGTTATTCTTCATTCATTGAAATGCTTAAAATTTCTAGGTATAAATTAACAAAAGGTACAAAAGGCCCATGTCTAATATGCAAAGTTGAAATATTATTCAACTATTCAGTCCTTTTCTTAATATTTTTGTTGTATTAAAATAAGTGACTTATTTTTCAGGAGGAAAAATAATGCTGTTCTTTTTTTAGATATCTTTCAGATCACATGTTTTAGTTATCCTTTTCTATTATTTTTTAATCTCAGCTGATAAGCACAACTGAGAGGTTGTTACTTATGTCCATTTACTATGGAATAACCTTTATTGAACAAGGCAAGATCCATTGTGAAGAAAATTGCAAAGAACAAAGTGTATTTCACAAATATTGAAATTTTAAGAAACTGTTAACTTCCAGTCATTGAAGTTGCATGTATTACAGGTTCCATCGTAACCATTTTGGAAAGAAGTTTGTTTTCATATGTATGCTTTGGGAAAAAAAAATTCTTAGAAATAGTGCTTTTGGATTATCCTTTGATTGCATTAGCCTTGACCATTTTTAGTGTGATGCATTTGTCCATTTTCCAATTTGAGTTTATTGCAGATTAAACTAAAAATCTCAGTGGTTTAAATTGAAAGAATAAGTTAGATTCTAGCACTAAGCCTTGACAGTTCTGAATTTGCCTTTTCTTTTTTTTTTTTATTAAAAAGTTTTATCAAGTATTACAACAATTTTTTCCCCATCCTTCCTCACCCCTCTTCCCTCCTCCACCCACCCCCCATCCCTCATCCCCCTTCTCCCTCCAATCCCCCTCCCCCCACCCCGGACTTCCCAGAGCAAATACAGGGTATAGCATTTAACAAACATAAACTAAAATATGCTAACTTTCTATAGGCTCCAAACTCCGTCTTGCTCTTTAACTCCCCTGTCCACTAACAAAATATAATTCAAAAAGAAAAAGTTGGTTTCATTCATAAGCTATTTGAAGCTTTTTAGTCGGATATTTGTTTTGAATATAGTCAATCCATATTCTCCATTCCGATATATATCTTTCGTTTGAGTGGTCCTTCAAATATGCCAAAATTTTTGCCATCTCTGCTAAATTCACTACTTTTAATATCCATTTTTCAATAGTAGGTAAGTCTTCCTTCTTCCAATACTGCACCACCAAAAGTCTGGCTGCTGTTATTAAATTTAAAATCAATTTAGTCTCTATAACCATACAATCTGTAATTATACCTAACAAAAAGAACTGTGGAGTAAATTTTACCTTCTTTTTGAGAATATTTTGAATAATCCACCATATTTTTATCCAAAATGCCTTAATTTTTTTACATGTCCACTGTTATGTCCGTATATGGGCATCCCCGCCAGATTGGCTAGTCCACCGGCGGGAGATTTGAAGATCTGTCATTGGCTGACTTGCCTGCCGGCTCCCTTTATAAGGCGAGCCTGGCAGCACAGTCGGCTGTTCTGATTCTCGCTAATAAAGTGCTGAACGGACCACTCGCTGCTCGCGTATTCTTTCCCTGCGCCAATCTAACACTGGCGACGAAGGATTTCAAGAACCACAGCGAAGAACCTCGTGGCACAATCGCCACCCAGGCCGACTCAACAGAGCAAATCACTGAGCTGGAGTCACTTAGAGCTGATAGCAAGAGAACCATGGCAGCGCCACAAATCTCGCTGGCACCATTCAACCCCAATCAGAAGAAGTGGAAAGCCTATATGGCCAATTCCTGACCAGCAACGGCTATGAAGACCTGGAGGAAACCTCAAATGAGCCTTGTTCCTGGCACATTGCGGATCGGCAATCCTGGAGATGGCCATCAACCTTGTGGCACCCCAGGACATCGAGACCATGGTGTGGAGCGACCTCCAAGACGTTCTCCAGGAACACTACGCCCCAACTGGCACACCGATGGCGAACAGATTCACCTTCAGCCAACAGAATCAACAGGAGGGCGAATCCATAAAGGACTTCGTGGCAGCACTACAGAAGTTGGCTGCCAATTGCGAGTTCGATCACATGGACAACGCCATCTGAGATCGCATCATCTTTGGAATGCGGGACAACTCCCTGCAGAGAAAGTTGCTGAGCAGGAGAAAGGTCTCGCTAAAAGACATGATTGAAGAGGCCACAGCCGCAGAAACATCAGAGGTGGCAGCGGCAGTGATGTGGAGAGCCAAGGCAGTTCACACAGTCAAGTAAGCTCTCCAGACCTCATCCGGAGAATCCACCACGGGATCTGAGTCGGATGAGGAAATGGCGGTCCATAAGGTCTCCAGGCCACCAAGATGTGAAACCACACAAAATGGCGACCGAGGGGAGAGCTATGCCAGCTGCAACGGCGACCACATGAGAGCCAGATGCCGGTGGAGAGATGCAACCTGCCGATGTTGCCAACAAAAAGGCTGAGGCTTGCAGAGCTCCAGAACCAGTCCGAGAGAAAGCCAAGCTGGAGAACCACGATCACCAGAGGACATCCAGATGGTCCTATCAACCAAGGCGGGAGGGAGACGGGTACCCGCGAAGCAGAGCGGTCCACCAAACCACCATTGCTCACACCGATGACCACAATGCCACAAAGTTCATCGTGACTGTGCACATGGAAGGGACTCCATGTGCCATGGAAGTAGATTCGGGCTCAATCTACTCCATTATGGACTGGCAGCATCTCAAAAAACTGAAACTGCAAATCTCAAAGAGCCAACTGCAGCTGCTTCACGCAAGGCTCGTCGATTTCAGCGGAAACCCCATCGAGGTCCTGGGGAGAGCTTCACTGAATGTCAGCTACCACGGCTTCAAGGGCGACCTACCCATCACCATCATCAAGGACAGCCACCCGACCCTGCTTGGAGTAGAGTGGTTCGAGCCTCTAGGGCTCTCAATCAGAGGAATCCATCAGATTTGGCAGGACGAACTCGACAAGCTCCTCAAAGAGTTCAAGGACGTCTTCGATGGCAGCTTAGGTAAATTCTTGGGGAAACCCATCTTTTTCAATTTTTCAATCTTGGGGAAACACATCTCTTTCAATCACCCCAATTCGGCTCAAGCCTTGCAGGGTTCCATTTGCACTTCAGCCTAAGGTAGATGCTCAGTTGGATAAACTGATTGCCCAAGGCATATTGGAACCAATTGATCATGCGGCATGGGAGACCCCCATTGTGACCCCAGTGAAGCATGATGGATCTGTGCGCATCTGCGCCAACTATAAATGCACCATCAACCAGGCATTACAGCAGAGTGCATACCCAGTCCCAGTGGTGCAATATCTGTTGCATTCACTCGGGAGTGGGACCATATTTGCAAAACTGGACCTGGCCCAGGCTTACCAGCAACTGCCAGTCGACCAAAAAACTGCGGAGGCTCAGACTATTGTCACCCACCGGGGCGCATTCAAATGCAACCGCCTCCAATTTGGAGTCAGTGCAGCCCCTGGCATTTTTCAATCAATGATGGAGCACCTTCTCCAAGGCATTCCAGGGGTGGTGCTGTACTTTGATGATGTACTAATCTCCGGCACCTCCAGATCTCAACTCTTGGAACGGCTTCGGCTCACCCTGAAGCGGTTCCAAGAGAAGGGTCTGCATGTGAGGAGAGACAAGTGCATCATTGGGGTCCAGGAGGTCGAGTTCCTGGGCTATTTAATAGATAGCACTGGCATTCACCCCACCAAATCTAAGGTCAAGGCAATTCATGAAGCTCCGGCCCCCAAAAACAAACCAGAGTTTCAGGCTTTCTTAGGATTGCTAAACTTCTATAGCGTCTTCCTTAAACAGAAAGCCACAGTTGCTGAGCCACTCCATCACCTTCTGGGAAAAGCAGCCCCTTGGAAGTGGGGTAGAGCCGAGGAAACCGCGTTCAAGAACATCAAGGGGCTCCTATCCTCAGACAGCGTGCTGATACAGTATCACGAGACACTTCCGCTGGTATTGACCTGCAATGCGTCTCCATACGGAGTCGGGGCTGTCCTCAGCCACCGACTGCCCAACAACATGGAAACCCCCATCGCCTTCTTCTCTAAGACTCTGGCGGCAGCTGAGCACAACTACAGCCAGCTGGACAAGGAAGCCTTGGCCATCGTGGCTGGCATCAAGCGCTTCCATGAATACCTCTATGGGAGGGCATTTGAAATCATCACAGACCATAAGCCCCTCCTTGGACTTTTCACAGGCGACAAACAAACACCAACATACATGTCGTTCAGGATGACGTGCTGGGCCATCTTCCTCGCCAGGTACTCGTACACTCTCACACATAGACCCGGCAAAACCATCAGTAACGCAGATGCCCTCAGTAGGTGCCCAAAGCAGGAACTGGTGGAAGTCTCCGCACCCACCCTCGGCCTTTTCCATATCGACGGAGATCTGCAGTGCCCAGTATCTTCCATGGACGTGGCAGCCCACACGAAGAAGGAAAAGACCCTCAGGCAAGTCATGTCCTCGGTCCTGAGGGGTTGGCCAACAGAAAAAGTGGGCGAAGAGTTCAGCCCTTTCTTAAGAAAGCAGCAAGAACTCTCAACGATGAAGGGCTGCCTACTCTGGGGTGACAGAGTAGTGATACCGCGATCGCTGCAGAAGAGGACCCTGGAGATCCTTCACAATGGGCACCCGGGCATTGTGAAGATGAAGGCGCTGGTCAGAAGCTACGTTTGGTGGCCCACCCTGGACAAGGACATTGAGCAATGGGTCTCCAGATGCGCTCCGTGCCAGGAGGTCAGACAGCACCAGCACAAGCCCAACCCGCAGAATGGGAGATGCCTAGTGCCCCCCGGTCCCGTGTTCACATCAACTTTGTGGGGCCTATGGCAGGCAAATACCTCCTCATCGTGGTGGATGCCTTCTCCAAATGGCTGGAGGTCATCCAAATGCCACCATCACCACTGAGGCAACCGTCCGGGCCCTGCGCAGACTCTTCGCCACCCACGGCATTCCGGATGTCCTGGTGTCAGACAACGGGCCACAGCTCACCGCCAAGCTGATGGAATCATTCCTGGCCGAGTTGGGCATCCGCCATGCCCTCATTGCCCCATACAGGCTGGCTGGAAATGGGCAAGTTGAGAGGATGGTGAGGCTCACCAAGGAAGCTCTCACCAAGATGGCACCGGGGATTGGCAGGAGAGGATCGATAAATTCCTCTTCACGCAGCATATCATCCTGCACGCCAGCACACGCAGAAGTCCAGCCGAATTACTCATGGGGAGGAAGCTGAGGGCACCATTGGACCGGCTACACTCCCAGTACAACCACCAAGAACTAGCGAGTGCAACCTGGCCACTGCGCACTTTCACCGAGGGAGACCTGGTCTATGCTCTCAACTTCCGCGAGCCTCCAAAGTGGCTGAAGGGAGTAATTAGCAGAACAACGGGCCCGAGGTCGTACCAAGTGGAGCTGGGGGATGGGCAAATCGTCAAACACCATGTCAACCAGCTCCGGAAAAGGTGGAGGGAAAGCGGCGGAAACGGCGAAAACCAGTCTGACGAGGTAGGCCTACGTCACCCAGACGAGGTAGGCCTACACCACCCCGATGAGGTAGGCTTACCACAACCAGATGAGGTAGGCCTGCGCCACCCCGATGAGGTGGGCCTACAACACCCTGTCCAGGTAGACCCACCACACCCAGACAAGGTAGGCCTACACCACCCAGATGAGGTAGGCTTACCATAACCAGATGAGGTAGGCCTATGCCACCCCGATGAGGTGGGCCTACAACACCCTGTCCAGGTAGACCGACCACACCCAGATGAGGTAGGCCTACAACACCCAGGCGAGGGAGGCCTCCGACACCCCAGCAAGGTCGGGCCACTCCAAACCGGCGGAGCAGGCCAACTACCACCACTGGAATGTGAGAACCCCCAACGACAATCACATCGGCTGTAGCGACAACCGAGACCAAGGACCCGGATGACAGCGGACGCCTCGAGCACCGAAAACCAGCCACAGAAGGAAGGGAAAAGAACCATCAACTTACCAGGTTCCAGGCATCCAGTCCTGATCAGCGGCGAGTTGCAGCGGTCGAAGCATCATTCCCCGGGGCTGCCGAGGAATTCCGAGAACCCAGCCGGAGGTACTGGGCCAGAGCCCGCACACTCGACGGCCAAGTTCCAGTTCCAAGGAGGGAACCGGGAGAGACAAGAGCCTCGTCTGCACGGGTCAACAGCGAGGCAAGAAGTGATCTGCGCAGGTCAGATAAGACGGGGAAGCGCCCCGCCTACCTGCGCGACTACGTCATGTATGGACCACTGGAGAGACGGACTAAGAACTAGGAGTTGAGGGGTGTTATGTCTGTATATGAGCATCCCCGCCGGATTGGCTAGTCCACCGGCGGGAGATTTGAAGATCTGTCATGGGCCGGCTTGCCTGCCGGCTCCCTTTATAAGGCGAGCCCGGCAACACAGTCGGCTGTTCTGATTCTCGGTAATAAAGTGCTGAACAGACCACTCGCTGCTTGTGTATTCTTTCCCTGCGCCAATCTAACATCCACCATATATGATAATACGTGGCATCATCACATTCACATCTCCAACACTTAGGTTGCGAACTTGGATACATACAGGGTAGCTTTTTAGGATCTAGATGCCATCTATAAAACATTTTATAAAAATTCTCTCTTAAGTTTTGGGCTTGCGTAAACTTTACATTTCTAACCCATATTTTTTCCCACGTTTCCATCATTATTGGTTCTTCAATGTTTTGTGCCCATTTTATCATACAATCCTTAACTAGCTCTGTTTCTGAATCTATTTCTACCAATGCATTATACAACCTTTTTATATGCATTTGACTTTGGTCTCTAATTTGTTTTACCAAGTTCTCCTCATTTTGCGAGATACCAATTTTCTGATCTTCTCTCCATCTAGCTTGCAGCTGTCCATACTGAAATGTTTGAATTGTCCTTTCTTCTCTTAATTGATTCGAAGATTTTAGTTGTAATATACCTCCTTCCTTATTAAGAAGCTCTTTATAAGTAATAACATCTTGTTTTTGCTCTACACCTATATTCTCTATCACATGTCTGGGTATTGCCCAGATTGGTAACTTGTCATTTAATTTATACTGATACTTTTTCCAGACACGCAGTAAAGCATTTCTTAATATATGACTTTTAAAAGTCTTGTCCACTTTTTTATCATATAATACATAAGCATGCCAATCGCAAACCAAATCATATTACTCAATATTCAATATTCTTTCTTCTGTTGAATTCATCCAGTCACTAATTGCTGACAGAACAGCTGCCTCATAATATAATCTTAAATTGGGCATTTTGAGACCTCCTCTTTCACATATATCCTGCATTATTTTTTGTTTATTCTCGGTCTCTTCCCTGCCCAAAATTATTAATACCCTTCTGCCATATCTTCAAATTTTCATCTTTTTTAAGTATTGGTATCATTTGAAAAAGAAACAAAAGCTTAGGCAAAACATTCATTTTTACTGCTGCTATTCTTCCTAACAAGGATAATTGTAATTTTTTCCAATTTTCCATCTCTCTCTGTATTTTTTGCCACAACGGATCATAATTATGCTTAAATAATTTCGCATTTGATATCATAATATAAACCCCCAAATACTTAACTTTTTTTACTATTTCAAATCCTGTTAATCTTTCTAATTCATCTTTTTGATTTATAGTCATGTTTTTAGTTATTATCTTCGTTTTCCCTGCATTTATTTTAAATCCAGATACTTGTCCAAATTGCCTAATTATATCCATTAAACCTACAACCGACTGTAATGGTTGGGTTAAAGTAACAACCAAGTCATCTGTGAATGCTCGTACTCTGTAATCATACTGCCTAATTTTAATTCCATTTATTTTGTCTGACCCATGTATCTTACTCAACAAAAATTCCAAAGTCAAAATGAACAATAATGGAGACAAGGGACATTCTTGTCTTGTTCCTTTTTCTATATTAAAGGTATCTTTTAAACTACCATTAATTATTATTTGCGCTGTTTGTTTCTGATATATTGCCTTAATAGATTGTGTAAAATATTCTCCAAACTGCATCTTCTTTATTATTTTCAATAAGAAATGCCAATTCAATCGATCAAATGCTTTCTCCGCATCAAGAAATATTAGCACCGCAGGGATTTGGTTGTTCTTCCCCAAATACTCTAATAGGTTAACCACTTGCCTTACATTACTCTTCATTTGTCTACAATTTATAAAACCAGTTTGATCATTATGAATCATTTGTTGCATGACTGTCATTAACCTATTTCCTAGTATTTTAGCAAAAATCTTATAATCTGTATTTAAAAGTGATATAGGCCTATAATTTTTTGGCTGGGTGTGGTCTTGCTCCTCCTTTGGAATCAGAGAAATAAAAGCTGTCCTCCGGGATGGGGGTACATCTCCTCCAGATTGTATGTTGGTAAATAACTCTTTGAGTGGTCCCACCATTTCTAACTGCAAGTAGAATAATAAGCAGCTTATAATAAGCAGCTGTCAAACCATCCGTCCCAGGGGCTTTACCCACTTTCAACTGCTTAATTGCAAACATAATCTCTTCGGAAGTTATTGGTTGATTTAAAACCTCCCTTTGCTCTCTTGTAATTATAGGAATATTCTCTTTCTGTAAGTATCTATCTACATCTATACTTTGAATTTTATCACTAGCGTACAACCTTGTATAAAATTCTAAAAATGCTTTTTTAATCATATTTTGCTGATAAACCTCTTTACCTTTATATTCTATTTTCTCTACGGTCCGTGACTTTTGTTTTTTCCTTAACAAATATGCTAACCATCTCCCTGGTTTATTAGCATTGCAAAAAGTATTATGTTTAGCATATTGCAAATTGGTTGCGACCTGATCTGCCATTAGCATATTAAATTGCCCTTGCAGTAAGTTAATTGCCTCTTTTATTTTCTTGTCTGCTGGGTTCAATATCAAAGCTTGTTCTTTTTTTTTTTTAATTTCCTCTTCTAAGTCCTTCCTTTTTTTCCCTGTTTACGTCTATGTTTATTATTCAAATATATCAAGATACCTCTCATATATGCTTTACTTGCATCCCAAACCATTTCCATAGATGTACCCTTATGCATATTTATAATGAAAAATTCTTTCATAAATTTTTTACATTCTTTTTTATTTTATTATTTTATTACATTTATTACATTTATTTTATTTATTTTATTACATTTTCCTCATATCTAAACAGATTTTCATTTAACCTCCAAGACCTCTTAAATCCCATTCCATACTCTAATTCCATCCAAACTGGACTATGATCCGTTAAAACTCTTGGGCAGATCTTCGTCTTCTTCACCCTAGAAAAATGATCATTAGTAATTAATATGAAATCAATTCTAGAGAAAGATTGATGTCTCTCAGAAAAAAAGGTAAAGTCTTTTTCTTCAGAGTTCCTCTCTCGCCAGATATTTCTCAACTCCATATCATCCATCATTTCAAAAAACGATTTTGGCAATCTAGCACGTGTTGAGATATTTTGCAAGAGCCCCTTCTTATCTTTTTTAGTGTCCAAAACTCCATTCCAATAGCCTAATAAAATGCATGATTTATAATCCCATTGTAGTAACTTGGAATATAAAAGCTTGTAAAATTTTTCCTGTTGTTGGTTTGGTGCATATACTCCAATTAAAAGTATTTTTTCTCCTTTTATTAAAAGTTCAATTGCTATGAATCTTCCTTGATCATCTGCTTCAATTAATTTAGCAATTAAATCTTTTTTTTAGGTATATAACTATACCATTATTTTTCTCGGGAGCAGATGCAACAAAATGTATACCTAACCTTGCATTTATTAAATATTTTAGATCTTTCTAATGTGAGTCTCTTGTACATCATTTTTAAACTGTTTCAAATAATGAAATATTTTTCTCCTCTTTTGTGGTGAATTCAGGCCATTAACATTCCAAGTCAGAAATCTAGTTGCCATTCTTGGTCCCCTGAAACTTTTGGAGCATTTGTTGGAAATCTCCATGCATTTTGCTTTTTGGCCTTGCTCCTCTCACTGCTTCTGTTTTTGTAGTTTCTTGAATCATCTGGAGTTGCTGCACTCTTAATTTTTCCTGATGCTTGGCTGCCGCTCGTGTCTGTCTTTGATCCTTAGGTTCTTCTATTTTTTTGAGTACCTCCAAAGCTTGAGCAGTAGTCGAAAGATGTATTAAAACTTCTTGAGTAATCAAAGCTCCCCTTTGGGCCTGTGCCAACAATTCTTCCTTCTCCCCCTTTCTTGCCCCCTCTGCTTCTGTCTTCCTTCTAGCTTCTGGGGACTGTGGGCATCCAGCCTTTAGTACATTGGTGTAGAAATCTCGTGCCTTCCACACTGAATTAAGATGATATCTTTCTCCTGAATAGTTCACCACTAGTCCAGCTGGAACCTCCCATCTGTACTGTATCTGACGGTTTCTCAGTTCTTCCACCAGAAAACCATAATCCCTTCTGGCTCTCAACATTTTGGGGGGGATTTCTTTCAGTATTAAAACCTCCTGCCCCTGCACTTGAAGTTTATTTTTAAAAGTGACTTGTAGGATTTCATTGCGTATTCTCCTTGTTGTAAAATAGACTACAATATCTCTTGGTAGATGTTTCTGTCTGGCAACCCATGAGTTGACACGGTAAATTTTGTCAATTTGCCATTCCAGATTTGCTTTTTGATCTCCCATTATCTGTGCAAATGCTTCTGAAAAAATCTCTCTCAAATGCTCTTGCTTATTTTCTCTGAGGCCTCTTATTCTCAAAGCAAATTCCATATCTCTGTATTGTATCATTATCACATCGGCCTCTGCTCTTTCCATCTTATTCTGGACCTCTCCCATTTTATTTTCCAAATTCTCATTAGACTGCTTAATTTCTTCCACTTTTTCATCTATTGCTTCAATATGGCCTGCCAGACCTTGGACTGCCATGATAATATCTTCTCTAATTTCCTGATTTCGTTTTTGAATGAACTCTTTAATTTGAACCATGTCCTCAGCAACATCTTGAATTTTATCCTCAAACACCAAAGTAATTTTTTTTCTGTAACAGAGGCTTGTGTTTTAAGGTCTTCCTGCAACATTTCAAGTGTTAATACTGGTGGTTCTGTTGGAACAGAGAGAGATTGCAATTTGGACGTTTGAGCTGGCGAGCTCCCAGCACTTTTAGGAACAATAGTCTTTATTCGTTTTGAAGCCATTTTTAGTTTCCAAGTTGAATTTATTCAGCAACCAGAACAACAAATCAGCCAAATCCAGAAATTTCCAGTTTTTAAATAATATCAATCCTTTTTTTAAAAGCACTGCTGTAGTTTTTTAGCCTTTTAATCTTCTTTTTTTCAAAGCAAAGATCTCTAATTTTAGACAGGGGCTGCCAGCGCTAAACGAAACTTTCGTTTTTAATTTTCACTTTCACACCTCATTAAGACTCAATCGCCATCTTGGTTTCACTTTCTCCCCTTAGTTAGTCAGAAGGAAGTAATACACATTTGGAGTTAAAGTTTAGTACTTGCAAATCTGATGTCTCCTGGCTTTGCTCAGCCTGCTTCCAAATCCAATGTTTATTCAAAGCATTGTTTGCAAGGGTGATTGTGGCGTCTTCTTCTGCTTAAAGCAGAAAGGTCCCGGATCCGGAGCTCTGTCGGGCTTCCAGGGAGCTCTCACCCTTCGAGCCCTAGAATTGTTCCTGGGGCTTCTTGGGGAGCTCTACCTACATTCGTCTGCTCTCTTCCTCCCCTTTTCCCGGGGAGAAAGTTTCCAAGCTGCTAGACAGCTGATTTGCGCTGTTCTAGCGGCTTTACACGATCGCAGGGCTGGCGGTTACAAAAGGAGCATCTTCGGCGCCTACAGTGCCACCAGAAGTCTCTCGAATTTGCCTTTTCATGATCACCATCTGTGTTCTGAAACTTTGGTTCTAAAGCTCTTACTTCCAAATGTATTTTTTGAAACAGTAGTGATTGTGGTTAGCAAGTTAGTGAAATTAAATTCATTTGTTGATTTCGGAAGGACTTGTATATTCATTTCTTCTATAAGGGGCACTCAGAAAGAAAGAAAAAGTCAGGGATGTAGCTGAGCTTTGGTGACATTCATACACTCAAGTATTCTCTGCAACATCTATACAGAAATAACTTTCAGCACAACAACTGCCAAATCTATAATGGAGGATTATCCAGCATCATTTGAAAGCATACTCATTCATAACATTTCATCACAGATAAGCATTAAATCCTTCTTTTCCTGCTGTCAACATGTGAAACAACTTTGTCTATGGGTACAGTATGCTGTGCAGGCATGAGGTTAAAATTCTTTCAGAAAAAACAAATCTATTGTGAGTCATTGTTTAAATAGCTTTATTAACCCAACCAAAAGTCTGAAAGAGGTACCTTATCCTTATAAGTTCTAGCTTGCTGATATCTCTTCTATCTTTTCTGAGGTTTTGTGTTACTGAATGCAAATTCAGAGTATTTACTTTTTCCTTGAATGAAACAATCCTTTGCTCTTTTCAATCCATGGTAAAAATTGACTTGTACAAACTGTACAAATTGAGTTATTGCTCTAACAAACAATTACTAGTCAATAGGGATGGGGTGGGGAGGAGAACAGTCACGACACCTTACTCTACTTCTTGTTTATGCACTGGTTATACAGGTAGCCCTTGACTTACAACAATTGAGCCCAAAATTTCCATTGCTAAGCAAGACAATTTTTAAGTAAATTGTGCCCCATTTTACAACTTTTTTGCCATGATTATTATATGACTAATTGAAGTTAAGTGAATCATGTGGTTGTTAAGCAAATCTAGCTTCCCCCATTGACTATGCTTGTTAGAAGCTCCCTAAAAATGTTGCAAATGATAATCCCAGGACCTTGAGATACTGCAATTTTGTAAATACATGGTGGTTGCCAAGCAACCAGAATTTGATAACATGACCGTGGGAATGCTGCAAGAGTCATAAATATGAAAAGTGTTCATGTCCCTTTTTTCAGTGCTATTATAACTTTGAATGGTCACTAAATGAATGGCTGTAAGAGAACTATCTATATTGCCTATGGTTCTTGCTAGCTCAACACCCACCCTGCCATTTATATCCAGCTTTTCTTCCAATAAATGCAAGACCACAAACATGGTTATCCCCTATTTGATCTTCATAAAAACCTATCTATATCGGAGCAAAAGTAAATGTTATAGGCTAAGTTTTGTCTTTTTTCAATACTTCACCCATGCTTCTTCAACCTATTTTTCCAAGGGTGACTATAGTTCATAATTGGAAGGCATCTGGAGAAGGCCATTGCATCTCAATGGAAAATGCCTATGTGTTGTTATTTCAAGCTCTGGTCAGAATAGCTTCGCTGAGAAACAGTGTAGTCTATTTGGACAAAAAGATAGCGGAGACCACACTTCATATACGGAATCATTAAGCATTCATGAAGAGATAAAAATATGTCTGAGCCTTTCTAAAGGCCCAGGGAATAATAGCCTTAAATAGAAACATTTATTTGTGGTGAGACCAGTAGATGAAGTACTTGGTAGGTCTGTTTTATGTTGGTCATATTTATTTAGAATTTCCTGTTGATTTCAGTGGAATTCACTGGAGGTTGCTGCTCTGCAGCTTGGTTTTATTAACAGTGTGCTTGTAAGTAAGCCATGCTGTGTCTTTACTCATATAGGGATATGGATCTAGAATTTTTCCAGAGCAAAAATATGGAATGAAGTATTTTCTATACCCTGAGAGGATCAAAACTATGCAAGCAGAAAATATTATATTCTTTTATTTCATGAACCCTGTTGCAATTTATATTATTTCTTCTGTCTGAAAAAAAAAGTGTTTTATGCCAGAAAAGCCATTTTTGAATCAGGATCATAATAAGCAGTGGTATTTGGCTTCATAATATTTTTATGAATAATAATGCATTGATGTTTTATTGTAGATGTTTTACTTTATATAGGCTTTTAATCAATATTTTTAAATGCAAAGTGCCAGAAGTCCATTGTGAATCTGGTGTATCAATCACTGCTCAGATTGCTGGTAAAAGAAGTCTTTTTGGATCATCTAATATGAAATTATCCTACTATCATTTTTTGAGATTGATGCATGAAAAGCTAGAAAATCTATATCTTAATAATCAGATTAATGTGGAAAACACAGTAGGATCATAACACAGTCAGATAACTGGTTCCTATAGTTTAGTGCTAGATTTATGTATACTGCTAGATTTCCAGACTTATAATGGGAATCTTTCTTGGAGTTTACTCTGAGTTTCCTGAAGTCATTTTTGAATGTGCTTTAATATTGAGAGATGGCTGTAGTCCTGGTTAAAAATAACTTGGAGGGAAATATCTTTGATTTCATCAAACACAGGTAACTTCCCCCCTTTCTAAGCTATAATATCAGCATACCATTATTTAAGATTTATCTTTTTAAGTCTCCATCCAGCCCCCTCCTGCTGCAATTCCAAGTATGAAACTAGTATTTCCTATCCAGTTTAGACAAATCATCACTTGAAATTGTTAAAGGACTAGGAAAGATGAGTCGCAATGGAAAAGAATAAGAAAAAATAATATTTAGAATGGAAAATCCCAAAGAATTAATTTTCAGAAAATTAAGCTTCTAATAATAAAAAAAGGTGTTTTTTTAAAAATTCATTTGTTTGATGCAAATATCTTGCAAAATCTTATGACTGAATCTTTTCCTCTACTTCTAACATGTTTTTCATCTAAAACTAAGTATCATTTAGATTAAGGTGACCAGATTTTAACATTGGTAAAGAGGGACATTGTGGGCGTGGCTTATTTTGTGGGCGTGGCTAGCTGGTCATGTGACTGGGTGGGCGTGGCTAGCTGGTCATGTGACTGGGTGGGTGTGGCTAGCTGGTCATGTGACCGGGTGGCCATGGCTATGCGTATAGGGTAAGGTGAACAGATTTTAACATTGGTAAGAAGGACACCATTGTGGGCGTGACTTATTGTGTGGGCGTGGCTTGGAGGCCATGTGACTGGGTGGGCGTGGCTAGCTGGTCATGTGACCAGGTGGCCATGGCTATGTGTATAGGGACTACTCAGAGGGCTGAAAAGTCATTTCTGACAGGTCCTCACACTTTTGACTGGTCCTCACACTTATGACCATCCTCACATTTATGCCCGTGCAGTATTCTTAACAACCATGTCACTCATTTCACAACTGCTTCTCTTCACCATGGTGACAAGATAGGGCAAAAACGTAAAATGTGAGGACAGTCGTAAGTTCGAGGACTGGTCAAAAGTGTGAGGACCAGTCAAAAATAACTTTTTCAGCCCTCTGAGTAGTCCATATGCACAAAAGGACTAACCAGAGGGATGAAAAAAGTCATTTCTGACAGGTCCTCGCACTTTTGACTGGTCCTCACACTTATGACCATCCTCACATTTATGCCCGTGCAGCATTCTTAACAACCATGTCACTCATTTCACAACTGCTTCTCTTCACCATAATGACAAGATAGGGCAAAAATGTAAAATGTGAGGACAGTCATAAATTCGAGGACTGGTCAAAAGTGTGAGGACCAGTCAAAAATAACTTTTTCAGCCCTCTGAGTAGTCCATATGCATTAAAGGATACAGCAATAGAGAGGGATGAAGGAATGGAAATTAGAGTAGGAGTGAGGGTAAGAGAGGGAGGAAGAGAGGAGGAGAAGGAGAAAGGAAGAGGAAGTAGGGAGGAGAAAAAGAGGGTGGGGGGAAGAGAAAGTAAGAAGGAAAGAAAAGAGAGTGGTGGTAGGTTTGAGGAGAAAGATTGCTGTACAATAAAAAAGATGAAAGGGAAGAAAGCCAACCCCAAGCAAATATAAAGATATTAAGATTAAGAATGAATTGTTAAACTTTAAAGAATAAAAGAGAACAAATATGAATAAATAGCAATAATTAGAAACACACATACAAACATGCAACGTATTTTCTTTGAACAGAATATTTGGCTGGTTCACAAATTTAAACAGCGTTTAGTCATTTCAATTAAATTTACAATTTCTATATTTCCTTTTTGCCATATTTATTCCTCATCTATTTTTTTAAAAAAACAATATTACCCTTCATCCTCATCTCTAATCTTAATCAATTTTTCCCTTCTATTCTATATTATACCCCTTCCCATTGTCATCTATTTTTATATCCATCCTCACATTGGTTAATTATGTAATTATGTAATACAATTGTTTAATACAAATTCAACATTTTAATATAAATCAATTAGTTATATAACTATCTTTTTTGTATATTAATCAATATGAACATGAATATTCCAATTATTTCCATGCAATCCAATTTCTTACAAATCAATTAATTATATTTACCAATAATAATAAACCAAATAATTTCCCCCATATATTCCTCCAAACCACAACTTAACCATTTCTGCTTTCAACACAATATACAATTATTAATAGTATCTCAATTATTACAATTCCCTAGTTAAATAGAGCTTTTTTTCTTTTGTGTTTTAAAATCTTGAACTCTCCTCTTTTGCCCAAAATTTCCCATTGTTTGCAGTTTTGTACCTACCTTTTTTGGTGAGGAAAAAGAAAAAGAAAAAGAAAGAAATCTCTCTCTGCCTCATTTTGTCATGTTGCAGGTTTAGTTTCGCTTTCGCCTTTGTTTTCAGTATAGCTGGGGGGGGGGGAATCTGCTCCAGGAACTTTTTGCAGCTTTTTGCAGCTAATTAACCTAGCGGAAGCTGTTAACAGGGGCTGTTTTTTCTATTTTTGCAGGCATGGGTCTATTCATTTTTTTTTTAACACTGATCAGCTGTAGGTCGGCCCTTTGAAGCCCCGCGGCAAGAGTTTAAAGAGTTTTTTTTCCCTCTAGCCATCAGCGGGGATTCAGGAGGCAGAATGAAAAATCGGGACTTTTTTAAAATGCCGCAGGATGCGGGACAAATTGCTCAAAAGCGGGACTGTCCCGCCAAAAGCGGGACGTCTGGTCACCTTAATTTAGATTTATATCTGTTCTTTGGTGCTTTTTTCCCCCTTTTATGTAGGTTTAAGAGAAGAGTCTAAATATAGTTAGCCAAACTGAATTAAAGTTTTGAAAATGATGCCTACTAGTTTAAGTGCTCATGTTTTATGGAAAGCATCTATCTAGCTACCTATCTTTCTGTGTCTCTATCTGCTTGCTGGGCCTTGATGAGCTTTGTTGTTTGGCTTTCCAGGCTATATGTGCATCCAGATTCTCCATTTACTGGGGAACAATTGCTGAAGCAGATGGTATCCTTTGAAAAAGTGAAACTCACAAATAATGAGCTGGATCAGCATGGTCATGTGAGTACCTGGTTCTGTGAGTGTTAGCCATGGAGGCCATCTTTTTCTTTGGATCTTCAGGGCTGTCACACTTAGTGCTGTGGGAAACTGGGAGGGGTATTGGAGTTGTAGAGATATTTAGCCATAACAACATTCTTTTCTCTGGGAGTCAAGGACGTTCCGCCTGCACCTGGAGTGGCGTGACTAGAGGCATCTCCAGTTGGGACAGTGGATTGATTGGACCATGTGATGGACATGTGGGTGCAGGGGAAGGGACTTGGACTTTCTTTTGGGTGGAATCTGAAAGCTTCTGGGTTTTTTCCAGATGTGCCAATATGACATCTGTAATAAAGTGGAACTTTGAGAAACTTCTGGCCTTAGCGTCTTCTTTCATTGGGGGTGTTAGGTGTTACTTGGAACAGTGAGAAGGGAAAACAATGCTCCACCCTCAGGTTCTTTCTGCCATACCTGTTGGAAATGCCAAAAAAACCCAATAATAATTGTTCCTATGATTATTAAGAAAACTTTAAAAGCTGTGAAGTTTTATGGACTGAGAGGAGGGGATGGGGCATGTAACAGTATCTTATATCACAGAAGATATTTTGCATTTATTCTTCTGCTCTGAAAGGCCATTTTTAGACATCTGTAACAGCTAACTGTTAATTATCTAATATTTTCTGTCCTGAAAAATTTCCCCTATCTTCTTTTTGTTTGATATGTTTTGAAGAGCAATAAAACAAGTCTAAATGTTGGAATCTGCAATTATGCAAAACTTGATAATGCAACCTTCATTTAGTCCACTCTCTTGGGTGACAGAAGCAGGAAAGTATTAGATGTCTAGAGATATTGTTACATAATAATATTACATAATAATATAATATCAGTTTAATGAAACTAAACCATAGTTGTCTTGATTCTGCCATATATTGAAGCAAGTTCCTCAGCATGCCATATTTATGTTTATATTTTTGTGACTCTTAGCCAAAAGCCTTTTACATCCCTGATGTAAAATGTCAATCTCCATATTTAAATTTAATAATAATAATAATAATAATAATAATAATAATAATAATAATAATAATAATTTTATTTCTATACCGCCCTTCTCCTGAAGGACTCAGGGCAGTGTACAGCCTATTTAAAACACAGGACAAAACAACAATTAAAAATTTAAAATGATTAAATAGATTTGGCTAAATTTAAAACCCCAGAAATTTAAAATACCCCAATTTAAAATTATTATGTTGATAGCCTGGCCTGGTGGAACAACAGGGTCTTCAGTGCGCAGAGAAACACCCGGAGATCGGAGATCTTACGTATTTCCGGGGGCAGTTCATTCCACAGGGCTGGGGCTCCCACAGAGAAGGCCCTCCCCCTGGGTGTCGCCAGCTGACATAACTTGGCCGATGGCACCCTGAGGAGACCCTCTCTGTGGGAGCGGACTGGCCGGTGGGAGGCTATTGGTGGCAGAAGACAGTCTCGAAGGTACCCGGGTCCTATGCCATGGAGCGCTTTAAAGGTGGTAACCAACACATTGAATTGCACCCGGAAGACCACTGGGAGCAAGTGCAGCTCGCGCAGGAGGGGTGTCACGGCACAACAAGTTGCGCCCATAACCACCCACGCGGCCACATTCTGGACCAGTTGGAGCCTCCAAGTGCTCTTCAAAGGGAGCCCCATGTAGAGAACATTACAATAGTCCAACCGGGAGATAACAAGGGCGTGAGTGACCGTGTGCAGGGCATCCCGGTCCAGAAAGGGCTGCAACTGGCGAATCAGGCAAACCTGATAAAAGGCCCCCCTGGCCACGGCCGTCATATGCTCTTCTAAAGACAGCCGTGCATCCAGGAGGACACCCAGATTGCGAGTCCTCTCTGTGGGGGACAAAGATTCACCCCCAATAGTCAGCGATGGCATCTGTTGACTATATCGGGGCGCCGGAAGCCACAGCCACTCAGTCTTGGAGGGGTTGAGTCTGAGCCTGTTCCTCCCCATCCAGACCCGCACGGCCTCCAGACAGCGAGACATCACATCAAGGGCATCGTTGGGGTGGTCTGGGGTGGAGATGTACAGCTGAGTATCATCAGCGTACAGATGACACTTCACCCCAAAACCACAGATGATCTTGCCCAGCGGCTTCACATAAATGTTGAACAGGAGGGGTGAGAGGACCGACCCTTGTGGCACTCCCCATGCGAGACGCCTCGAGGTCAACCTCTGCCCCCCTGCCAACAAAACTGTGAGCGGTCGGAGAGGAAGGAGGAGAACCACCGCAGAACGGTGCCCCCTATTCCTAACCTCCTCAACCATTGCAGCATGATACCATGGTCGATGGTATCAAAAGCCGCTGAGAGATCTAATAGGACTAGGACAGAGGAGCAACCCTTGTCCCGAGCCCACCAGAGATCATCCACCAACGCAACCAATGCCCTTTCTGTGCTGTACTCCTGCCTGAAGCCCGACTGGTATGGGTCTAGATAGATAGCTTCATCCAGGTGCCGGGGAAGTTGTCGAGCCACCACGCTCTCAACAACCTTTGCCACAAAATGAAGGTTGGAGACTGGACGATAGTTGGCTAATTCAGCCGGGTCCAGAGAAGCCTTCTTGAGGAGGGCCCTCATTACCACCTCTTTCAAGGCGGCAGGAAAGGCACCCTCACTCAGAGAAGCACTTATAATTCCCTGGAGCCAGCCTTGTGTAACCTCCCGGGAGGCCAACACCAACCAGGAGGGACACGGGTCCAATAAACACGTGGCAGCACTAATCTTACCCAGAACCCTGTCCACATCCTCGGGAGTCACAGGATCAAACTCCTCCCAGATAACATTCTCAAGACCTGCCCTCGTTTCCTCCCGTCGACTCATCCAATCGGAGTCCAAGCCATCCCGAATCCGAGCGACTTTATCGTGCAGGAATTGCACAAAATCCTCAGCACGACCCTGCAAGGGATCTTCCCGCACTTCCCCCCGAAGAAGGGAGTGGGTCACCCTAAACAGGGTGGCTGGGCGGTTCTCTGCAGATGCGATATGAGCGGAAAAATGGTTAGATCTTGCCGCTTTTATCGCCACTAGGTAGGTCTTGATATAAGACCTCACCTGTGTCCAGTCGGAATCGGATTGACTAGTCCTCCAAATGCTCTCTAGGCATCTTTTCTGATGCTTCATCTCTCTAAACTCCTCAGAGAACCAAGGAGCCAATTGAGATCGGCATCGGGTCAGAGGCTGCAAAGGCACAACGCGATCCAAAGCTCCAGCGGCCACCCTTTCCCAGGCGGCCACCAACTCTTCAGTCGAGTCGTGTGTTAGAGTCTCAGGAAACGGCTCAAGCTCCATCAGGAACCTTTCGGGGTCCATCAGGCGCCTGGGACGGAACCATCTAGCTGGTTCTGTCTCCCTGCAATGGGGAAAGGCGGTAGGAAAGTCTAAGTGGAGGAGCAAATGATCTGTCCATGAAAAGGGTTTGATATCTAGGTCCCCTCTACCAAGATCATTCAACCACTGACCAGAGATAAAAATCAAGTCCAGAGTGTGTCCCCCTATGTGAGTGGCGCCTTGAACTAACTGGGTCAGGTCCATGGCTGTCATGGAAGCCATGATCTCCCGAGCCACCTCTGACGTCTCACCCACAGATGGAAGGTTGAAATTCCCCATGACAATAAGTCTGGGGGTATCAACCGCCACCCCGGCAATGACGTCGAGTAGCTTGGGCAGGGTCGCTGCCACGTGGCAGGGAGCCAGGTACGTAGTCAGCAAACCCATCTGCACCTCATGGCCCCACTTCACACAAAGGGACTCACATACGGCTATCTGAGGAACAGTGGTCTCCCTCGGACAAAGACTTTCCCTAATAATCACCACCCCTCCCCCACCCCTCCCCTGGGCCCTTGGCTGATGAAATGCACGGAAACCTGGCGGGCACATCTCGACGAGGGGGACCCCCCCTCTTGGCCCAACCAGGTCTCCGTAATACCTGCCAGGTCCGCACCCCCCTCCAAAATAAGATCACAAATGAGGGGGGCTTTATTAACCACTGACCTGGCATTACACAACATCAGCCACAGACCCTGGGCCTGAGACTCTGCACAACCCAGGACACGAGTCACGCATTGGGGGTCGGAGTGTGCAATCGCTCAGAGACAGCATGTGCGCACCCCCGACACTTGATATAACCCCCTGCACCCGTCATACCTGCCCCTCCCACTCATTATTTCAATTACACAGCCCTTCCTGTCGTTCCCCTGCTCCCCGGTTAAATTTCCTTTCGCGACCCCTCTGCTGCAGCTAATCGACCCATCATCCCGCTCAGTTGCTATCTGGACCCCCCCAGGTCCACTTTTACAACCCCCTCCCTCCCTCCCTCCCGGGTCCCCTTAAAATTTTCCTTAAAAATTTAGCTAAAAAACCCCTCAACCCCCTCTTCGCTGCATGCCATCTCTCGGGGTTCCAAAGCCCGTCATCAGGATAGGCCCTCGATAACGTGGAGGGCCAGGCCTGTGAGAAGGGGGGAGTCTCGCAGCGCTAGAAGCGCCAAATTTAGGATAAATACTGTATGTCTGGCTATATCAAGACTGAACGTGAAGAAATGTAAATTGCCTTGTTATTTATTTAAATGGGAATTTAAGTATAAATAATCTTACCCTTTGTTTTGAAGCTATCTGGCACCAGTACCTCTGAGACTTCCAAAACCCTCCTGGGAATCTGACTGAGTGACAAAAACTAAGGAGGAAAACCATGTTGACTTTTATCTGCCTCCATTTTAAAACCTTTAGCATGCTTCCTCTTACTGAACCTCATGGAGTGGAATTAATTTGTGGCAATTGGCATATAGTAGAAGTGATTTTAGGACTAAGACCAGGACTCAAATGATCTATGGCTTCTTCTGATACTAGCCAATAATCTGGCATGTCTTTTTTGTCCTCTTCTGGTATAGCAGTTTTGATGGATAAGACAATATAATTTGCTGACTGAAAATGATTCTGATTGTGTTTTCCCTCCTTTTATCCTCACTAGATAATATTGAATTCAATGCACAAATATCAACCTAGAGTGCATATCATCAAAAAGAAGGATCACACAGCCTCCTTGCTTAACTTGAAATCTGAAGAATTCAGGACATTTATATTCCCAGAGACAGTGTTTACAGCTGTCACTGCCTACCAAAACCAACTGGTGAGTGTTTTCACCCAATTCACTAACTATTGTCAATGTTATTCTTTTGCAAATTCTATCGAAAGAGCAGAACATCTGAGGGGGATTTAATTTAATTTTTTAAAAGCAGCGTAATTTAAGAGTATTTCTAGCTTCGCTCCTTCTCTTCTTGGTCCTACATGTTATACTTGACAAAAAGAACACATAAAAATACTTGGCCAGTGCAGTTTCAGTTCTGAGGGTCAGAACTGACAGTATTAATGTTTTTCAAAAAATTATTATTGGCAAGGCCTTACCTCAGAATATGTTACTTTTCAATCAGAACACATATCAATTTCTTATATAAAAAAATATTCCCCCTTTCCTCTATATTTTCAGTAATATTTGGGCACAGATCTTTGCCTAGACAACTGATACAGATCTCTTATACAAATTTGGGGCATGTATCAGATTTGGGTATTTAGGTGTTTTTTTTCTTCAGAATTAAAATTGAGATCCTTTTTCAGTCTGCTATTGCAGTTAACTAACATAAGGTGATTGTGGATGTCAACACAAAACATTGATCATAACAAAGCCAGTGGAGAAACACAACGTAGGCTCATCCTCAGAAGATTATATGTTTCAGTCCTCAGAGTTCCTAACAATTTTGTTCTGAAGTATGTATGCACACACTTGTAGTTAGCTCATACTAACTACAATATTTCTGCCAATTCTAGGATTTCTGCTGTAATATTCCTGGATTCCTTTTGAATTATTCTCTTCCAGTCAGGAGATGTATCTGATTGCTCAATTAATTGGACAAAAACTGATAACTAGGAATAACTTGATTAGGAAAATTGCAGGAACAGGCTGAGGGAACACAAGCCAAAACATTATGTATAGTGGTACAATCATTAGTATGCTCTATTGCTGAATACTGTGCAACTGTATAGGGAAGAAGTTGTCATACAGTTTGATGTATTTTAAGGACACAATGGGAATAGTATCTGGAACCCTTAAATCCACATTGCTCTCATGGCTGCATGGTCTTTCTAACATTGCCCCTCCTGATTTCAGATGACAAACAATAGACAGTTCGATAGCGGAATAAGATAAACATCCCATCAGCTCTAAAAAATCTTCTAATATATAAAATATTAGACCATCTCTCACCAGGCTTAAATCTAGGAAACCAATTTTGAATAACATATCACAGTCTTAAAATCCAGATGATGAATAGCAGTTAAGATGGGTGACTTTTAATAACCACAATAAAACAGATCATACAGTACATATCCAATAAAAATGACTTCCAGGAATGCAGTTGCCCTGAAAAATGTGGAGCTACCTGAATAGAATCAAGACAGGCCATGCCAGAACTAGGGCAAAGCTCTTTAAATGAGGAATGGCCGAGAGCCCGCAATGTGACTATAATGCACCAGAAAAAATGATAAAATATATAGCTCAAGAATGTCTCCTCAGGAAATTTCAAGGCACCTGAGATGATCTCACTGCAGCCACACCAGAAGTGGTTAAGTTAGATAGTTAGCTTCCTTAGATATTGAATCATAAAAATGTATCCCATATCAATTCTATGGTTCCATATTATAATAAATTTATCTTAATTTAATATATTATCTGCTATACTTTATTGTCCACATATTACATACACACAAACAAACATAATATGTCGTTATATATTTGCTGATGCTTTATTTAAACTACATTATTATATCAGTGATTGTATGACCTCTGCAGATGCCATTTGTTAAATAAAATAAATGAGACATATCAGATTAGAAACTCCTATAGGAACACACTGCTGTAAATAAAGACTTCTAAAGAAAGTTTTAACATGCATTAACAGAGAGATGGAAATTTGTAGTGCTCTTAATTTTGTTATAATGCAATTCTTACCAAAACTTACCTTGGCTCACAAGTTGCTATACATTAGTTAGAACTAATTTTTTTTAAGGTACTAGATTGTAGAATGTGCCTCTAATTGCAATCTGAAATCTGCATTTTTTAAATATATCAGTTCGTCAGAGAAGCACATTTCCTCAATGGGATCTTGGGTCTGCAATCTTCAGGAGTCTTAAGTAGCTGGTAGGGAAATTGAAAAGTTACAGTCCTTACACATTTGGACATTGCCCAGTTGTTGATGGATACTACAGAACACAATGTTGAAATACATGTAACACAGGGGTGAAATGCTACCAGTTTGGACCAGTTCAGGAGAACCAGTAGCAATGATTGCCATCAGTTCACCAAACCGGTAGCAATAATGCCTGGTTGCCTCTCCCCCGCCTGTCTAGTCGCCCGGTTGCCCGCTCACCGCTTCCGGTTCACTCTTGGTGTTTCCGAATCGCTCGAGTGCTTCCAGCTGGCTCTGGGTGCTTCTGGCCCACCCTATATAAGAAGGCTCGGCTGCAACAGTGCTTCCCGACGGTGAAGAAGCGAAGCGAGAGACACAGAAGCCGCCAGTGGCTGGCCAGGTGGCAGGCCCCCTGTGAGGGGAGAGGACCAGGCCCAGCCACGCCACCACAAAGCCCGTGGCACTTTCCCTTCGGCCTGGGTGGCAGTGCTTACCCAGGCAGGACAGTACAGGTAGCCCTTCATTTTGGCGAAGACCACGTCGCTGCACTTGTAGTCGCACGGCCAGCTGGAACGAGACATGGTGCCAGCAGAGAGCCCCCCCCCCCCGCTGAGGCTGCCCTGGCTGACCAATTGCCGCACCACCTCAGCAACAGGCGCACTGGGGCCACCTTGCCTGCCACCTCCGTGCACTTGGAGCTTGGCTTCTCCTGCCCTGAAATGAAAGCGAACAGCAGCGGAGGGAGGGAGGGCCCTTCTAAGCGCAGTGCATGGAGGTGGCAGGCAAGGCTGGGGAGGCACAGTGATTGCTCAGCCAGGGCAGCCTCGCTGTTTGCTTTCTTCCTTCTCCTGCCACAAAACAAAAGCAAATGGTGGCGGTGGTGCTTTGGGAGGACACCGCATGTGCAGCACTGTCCAGGACATCAGCTTCCCTCCTGGAGCACCACTGCAGCAGTGCTGCCCCTCTCAGCCACTGCATCTCCACCAAGGGCTACCCGCCATCAGCCTTACCAATGCACTGGCTCCGTTGGAATGATGGGCATGCTGAATATGCCAGTGGAGGATTTAGAAGGTAAGGCCGATGCTGACGGGGGGGGGTAGAGGGAGACCAGCTGTGCTTGGCTCCTCGGAGGGACATGGTGAGGCTCATTTGCCTTTTGGGTCTGGCGCGCTTGGCTTCCACGCACCCTTTGGGTGACTGCCACCCACTTACTTTCCCTGCTGCCTGCATCCAGCCCATGATGGACCGGGCTGCCTGCCCTCCCAGAGCACTTTCTTCCTTCTCCTGCAGCAGCCGCTGGAGCCGAGACTGCTGCTCTGCTGGGGTGTGCATGGGCAGCCCCGGGAAGGCGAGCAGATGTAAGGCTGATGCTGGTGGTCAGGAAGGGAGACCCGTTGTGCTTGGCTAAAGAGCTGCCCTGGGAGAACATGGCGAGGCTCGCTCACCTTTTGGACCTGGTGCACTCAGCTTCCACGGGACCTTTGGGCGACTGCCACCCGCTTGCCTTCCCCTCCACCTCGGGTCCCACTGCCTGCATCCAGCCAACGACGGGGGACGCACTCGGTGTACCCCACCTCACTACTCCCCCCTGACTCCACCCTCCAGCCGTGCAACCAGCGCACAGCTCCAGCTGCACCTTGTCCGAGCTAGCAAACCTTAATTAATCCTGTACTGCCTGGGCTATTGAGCCCTGATTACTCCTGGGCAAGCTCTGAGTAATCCTGGGCAGCCTGGGTGGCGATGTTGCTCCCATCAGGCTTTATTATTTCAACTTGTAATTTGTAGCCTAATTATAAATGTTAGAGATTAAAGGTGCATTTTCGAAGATGATGCTTGAGTTATTGTTTCTTTAAAAAAAAAAAACCACAAGTGTTATAAAAAAAATCACAGATTTTAAATAAAGGTACTGCCTAAATAATAGGAAGCTCCATTTTAGTCTAACTCAGGGCAGATGGAAATCCATGTTTCTTCAACTGTCACTGCACTCAAAATCTCAGCAGCCTGGGAAATGCAAGGATGAGAGGCACTGCAATTCAGGAAAGTCCGGACTTGCCTCCTGGTTGATATACAAATACGGCTTCATTACACATATATACTCAGGAGTAAGTTGCCCCATATTTAACTTGGAGCAGGCTCTGCTTGATACCATAGTTATTACTCTTGAGTAAATATGCACTTTATGCTCTGTCTTATGTCACGAGGCTACACCATTATACAAGTGTTTAAGCTCAGGTATTTAGCTAGGTTAAGATTAAGATGTTTTCATATTTGAGGCAAAGAAAAATCTTTTGCCTCCAGTTTAGCTATCCAAAGCCAGTCATATCTTTTTAATACCACAGAAAAAAGAAACAGTAACATGCATTTATTCTTCCTCATAGGAAACACACAATGATAATGCATTAAATACTGAAAAAAAAAAAAAGTTCTTTCCTGATGTACACTGTCCTTTCCTAATAAAAGTTTACAATGGAATTTTTTGACAAACTGCTGTCCTTTAGATGTGATGGGAGTATAAATCCCAGAAGTCTACCGGTCATGCTATGGCTTGAAATTCTGGGAATTATAATATTAATATGCCTGAAAAGTGGGAGAATGAGAAAGGAAGTCCTGAACATCTGCACACTATTGATAGCATTTTGGAGTCTAATTCAGTCCTGAAGTCTGTCTGTCTGTTTATTTACTCAAATTTATATGGTCTTTCATCTCACTGAAGATTACTCTGGGCAGCGTAAATTAATCCAGTTTTCACATCTGGATTATCTGGATGGACTAGGTTAAATATATATTTTAATGAATATTATGTTATGCACACACACACACACACACACACTTCAGTTAAAAACAATCTAGTCAGCCACTGCTGGTGCATGTACAGGTTCTGTAGAACACTAGGCATGTACATTAATATAGCAGTTTTTAGAAGTGTTATTTTGATTCTGAAGCACATAACATGAATACTGTTGAATTTCCCAATGGAAATTGGGAAAATACTGGAGATTGATTCTGTCATAGTATCTATGACTAATGAAGATGGAACCTCTCTTATTTTTTACCATTTCTTTCAATGCTGATTTTAAAGGGATGATTACATTTCTTCAGGTTATTAGGTATGAGCTAAATACATTACACTTTCAACAAACTATCTCACATTTAAGATTTAAAGGCCAGACATTTGTTTAAACAGTCAAGCCACTATACAAGAGTTGAATTGTAGGTCAAATTTCATTTTGACAGGCTCTCTTGGAAATGCATTCTTCATTCATATAAGAACTGATTTTTTTCTCTTTTTCTTTTAAGTGTGGCTTCATAAAAAGGTATGTGTATTATAGAATAGTATGAGCTGGAAGAGACCTTGGAGGTCTTCTAGTCCAATCCCCTGCTCAAGCAGAACCTATACTATTTTAGATAACTGACTCTTCTTAAAAACATCCAGTGATGGAATACTCATGATTTCTACAGGCAAGCTGTTCCATTGGTTAATTGTCCCTCACTGTTAGGAAGGTTCTCCTTAATTCCAGGTTGTTTCTCTCTTTGATTAGTTTTCAACCATTGCTTCTCGTCCTGCCCTCTGGTGCTCTGGACAATAACTTGTCCAAAACCAAAACCTCTTCTTTGTGGAAGCCTGTTAAATACTGGAATACTGCTATCATGTCACCCCTAATTCTTCTTTTCTTTAGACTAGCCAAACCCAAATCCTGCAGACATTCTTAGCACATTTTGGGGGGGCACCTACGATCTGGAACGAGCTCCCCCCGGAGATACGGAGGATTCCGGATCTGCGTACCTTCCGTCGCGCGCTTAAGACGTTCTTATTCCATCAAGCTGGCCTGACCTAAACTTTTCCTCTTTTTAAATGGAATTTTAAATTTTAAATTTGGTTTTAATTTATTGGGGTTTTAAAATGTTTCAGCCAAATTTATTTAATTAGTTTTATCTCCATTTTAAATTTTGTATCTATATGTTTTATTTTATGGCTGTTCACCGCCCTGAGTCCTTCGGGAGTAGGGCGGTATACAAATTTAATAAAATGAAAATGAAATGAAATTTTAATCTCCAGGCCTTTGATCATCTTAGTTGCTCTTCTCGGAACTTTTTCCAAAGTCTCAACATCTTTTTTGTAGTATGGTGACCAAAATTGGTTGCAGTATTTCAGGTGTGGTCTTACCACGGTTTTATAAAGTGGTACTAATATTTCATGTGATCTTGATTCTATGTCTCTGTTTATACAATCCAGCATTGTATTAGCTTTTTTGGCTGCTGCTGCACGCTACTGGCTCATATTCAAGTGATCACCCACTAGGACTACAAGGTCCTTCTTATTGTTTTTGAGCCAGGTCTCGCCTAATCTGTACTTATACCTTTGATTTTTTTTCTGCCTAAATGTAATTGCTTTTCTCCACATTAAAATTCATTTTGTTGGATAGAGCCCCTTGTTCAAGTTTGTCAAGATCTTTTTTGATTCTAAGCTTGTCTTCTGGGGTGGTGACAATTCCTGCCAGTAATCTTTTATCTAACAGCATTAACCAAACTGCTTCCTTTTCTAAAGGCAAATTGAATTTTACTATAACATAAAACTGTTAATTTTCCCCAGTAAGTGAATAGGAATCTATATTCAGCAATAGCTTATTTATCATCTCTTTTATAGAAAAGTCTTAATTTATATAGCAGTTGTCAAATAATAAATAACAAACTAGCCTCTCCTGTTCAACATTTATGTGAAGCCGTTGGGGTAGATCATCCGTGGTTTTGGGGTGCGATGTCATCTGTACACTGATGACACTCAGCTGTACATCTCCATCACAAACCACCCCAATGATGCCCTTGATGTCCTGGTGCCTTGAGGCCGTACGGGTCTGGATGGGGAGAAACAGGCTTCGACTCAACTCTTCCAAGACTAAGTGGCTGTGGCTGCCGGTGTCCCGGTACAGCCAGTTAGTCCCATCACTAACTATTGGGGACGAGTCCTTGACCCCCGCAGAGAAAGCTCGCAATTTAGGCATCCTCCTGGATGCATGATTGTCTTTAGAAGATCATATAACAGCCGTGGCCAGAGGAGCTTTCTATCAGGTTCGCCTGATTCGCCAATTGCGTCCCTTTCTAGACCGGCACTCATTACGCACAGTCACTCAAGCCCTCATCATTTCCCGACTTGACTCTGCAATGCTCTCTACATGGGGCTCCCCTTGAAGTGCACCCGGAAGCTCCAACTGGTCCAGAATGCGGCTGTGCGAGTAATTATAGGAGCAACATGGCGCTCACATGTAACACCTCTTCTACATGAGCTGCACTGGCTTCCGGTGGCCTTCCGAGTATGCTTCAAGGTGTTGGTTCTTACCTTTAAAGTGCTCCATGGCTTAGGACCTGAGTACTTACGAGACCACCTGCTGCAACCGATAACCTCCCACCAACCAATACGCTCTCACAGAGTAGGCCTACTCATAGTACCATTATTAAAACAATGTCGTCTAGTAGTTCCAAGGGAGAGAGCCTTCTCTGTGGGGGCAGAGTAGGTGTCCCCTACTCTTTGGAACAAAATACCTCCTGGAATACGAATAATCCCAGATCTTCGCACTTTCCGAGGTGCCCTGAAGACCTTTCTGTTTCAACAAGCAGGGCTAGCATAAACATCTAAATTCTATGCCAAGGTCTTAGCAGATACACCAAGTTGACAAGGGCGGTATAGAAATTCAATAAATAAATAAATAAATAAATAAATAAATAAATACTGATCATGCAATACCATTTTTTATATTATCCCCACCTCTGTGTGGTTTTTTGAACATACAGCATGGCCAATTATTTGCATTTATATGACCAGATACTATGGAAAATTACCTCTTTATCCCAAGGAGCTGAGAAATTATTTCTTGGTATAGTGGCCTTAAAGTACATTATATTCCAGGTAATTCCATTCTGTTTTCATTTAATAAATTTTTCAATTCACCATTTTGTTGACATTCTCTACATGGAAGAGTACAGTTGGTCAGATCAATTAATCTGATCTGTTTTTTAGCACATTTTGGCATTGAATAACTGTTCTGAATTTCAGTTATATTACACTGATTTATAGTGGTCAAAAAATATTCTAAGCTTTTTCACAATTCCTTACTGAAATTTGGGGAAGGCTAAATTTATGAAACTTTTAGGTTTCTGTAAAATAGCTTGAATGTTTTTCCTAAACAAAGGCTGCTTTTTATGTTTGCTTTCAGTAAAAGTAATTTGGATAGTTTAAGCACATGTAACATTTCACTAAAATACTTTTCATAATGCTAGTACATTCTTTAAAATAATTTAAAGGAAAATCTTTCAAATATATGCAAAGATAGCACAGTGTTTTAGGAATTGTATTTAGTTTTAATAATAGCAGAGAGGAGTTGCATTCATGGAAGAACCAGAGCACATATTTCAGTTAATTGTCAACTATGCACAGCCCCTTATATTTGGAATGCATCTTTTTTTTCATTTGTCAAGAATGTATTAGGTAATAAGTATAAACATAGATTGGATACATAAAATAAATTCAAATAGAGGAAACATTAGGACAGGGATGGTAGGCACGCTGGTGCTCTTATGCACGCCCCTTACAGACCTCTTAGGAATGAGGTGAGGTCAACAGTAAACAGTCTCAGGTTAAATTTTTGGGGGTTTGGGGATGAAACCACAGAGTCAGGTAGTGCATTCCAGGCAATATCTATAATATTTGTTTCAAAATGTGCTTTAAAAACTGCATTTATTGTATATACTACTATATATTACCCTATTCCATAAGATTCCAAGAGATTCACAATCATAAAAACTGATAAAAACAAGTAAAACAGAACAAAACTACAAAACAATTCAATCCCCATTCCTGGAAAAACAACTAAAATCAAAAGAACTTCAGCAGAAAATAATCAATTTCTAATCAACATCCTTGGCAACAACCTGCTATTTTCCAAAGACTTAAAGAACAAAGAAGTTTGTAGTGTCTTCCTGAATGGTTTAGAAATAGACTCACTGAAATATAAATTGCTTTAATCAGGATGAATAATCTTAATTGTTTCAAGGGATTAACTCTATGCAAGATTAAATAAGAATAAACTGCATCTCTAGCAACTATTCTAGCTACAAGATGGTGAATGAAATGAGCAAGTTTCCTTACAATTCCAGCATGAAGACATAATTTGTTAATCAATTTCTGTGATGAAACATGCCACAATTCAATCAGAGATGGGTTTCTTTAAGTAACATTGCTATATGCTGTAAGACTTTGTCATCTCTTTCTGTTTTTAGATAACCAAGCTGAAAATTGACAGCAACCCTTTTGCTAAAGGATTCAGGGATTCTTCCAGACTCACAGATATTGAGAGGTAATGAGGATCTGTTGTATATATGGATAGATTCTAAAGAGAATTCTAAATTGTCCCCATGTATCATTTCTGGCCTTGGCTGTAAATATAAATCTTCCAAGTTTTCTCAGGAAACATTTTCAAAGAAATGACATAATGAATGTGCTCAATAAGTTGTGATAGAAAATTGCTTCTAAGCAGCATAGACAGTATGTGTTCTCTGTAAAGGGATCCTCCATGGTTATATCAAAGCAATAAGAATGTGTTCACTGATGCATCTTACCTATTTTTATGTAATTTGTTTATCTGTATGTGTGAATAAAGGACAAGTGATCAACATATTTTAGGTGACATGATTGCCAATTTGTGGTACTATGTAAGATTGCTTGGCTTTGATTCAAATGTTTGATGTCATTGAGAAAACAGTTTTCCTGACTGAGGTAGGAAGTCAACTAGTCAGTTTGCTATTTTATGTCTTCTAGCCACTTCAAGAGCTGGAAGAGGCTTCCTATCTTCCACTCATGTATTGTACTCATGTAAAAACTTTTTTGGGTAACAAACTAGAGGCATTGGAAGAAGATGCTTTATATGCATAGCACTTACCCCAAAATATTAAGCTACTGAACTTCCAGAAGCTGTCTTGAAGAAAATATAGTAGTTTTCTTTAAGAATAAAAGGGGTGAATTCATGCAGCAGCTTTGAATATGTGTTTAGATAAACTTTAAAAATATTGTTGAATCTTTCTGCAGCATGCACATTCATAAAAAGTTCATAATTCTTGATGTCTTAATTGATTCCAGAATTAGCTAAAAGCTGTGGTTGTCCTTTTTATTGTATAGATTTTAGACTAAAACATGACAAATCCAAATCTTATAAGGTAATGTTCTCAGTTGCATCCAAAGGTATCAGAGAATCGTATAGGCACATTCTATAAAATCTATATTTAAAATATAATATTTTTATTAACCACATTTTTGGATCATCAGATAGTAGTTTTAGATTCTTTCAAACACTTGTTACTGCTTTACAGAAATAGAACAGCTAAGATCCTTATTTCAGTAACTACACAAATAGAACTGATTTCACCTACCTCCTTCACTTTCTAATGAAGGTAAACTACTAGCTTAGAAGCCTCTGCAAACTTTTCCAAAATCTTCAATGAGTATATACTTTTAGAGGCAGCAGTAGCATAAGAATTTTTTTAAATGCAGACTACAAATAAATAAATTCCCAGTAATTACTTTGAAATAAATCTAACATAGTTTATTTAATTTATTTGCAGTCCAAGTCACAGAATTAAAAATACTGCTTGCCATTAATACACGTACAGTAGATAAGTAAAAGGAAGAAACCTTATAAAGTTAAATTTTCACTGAAAGTATCAAATGGTTTCTATAAGCTAAAGCTATAAATAAAAAATGCTATTGGCTTCAAAACACCTAGGTATTGATTATTTAATACTTCAATCTCCCTGTTATGAGTGGAGTTTATCATACTTAATTTTAAAATTCAGCTAAAGTAGATTTTACTGAAAAATGATCCATAAAATTAACTATTAGGGCACAGTTGGAAAGGTCTTTTCTATGCATATATTATATGCAGTAAAAGCAATGGATTACAACTTCAATACATTCTTTGAATGATGGACCTTTAGGACAACTTGCAGAGTTAATATGGTCTCAAATGCTATTTTTTGGAAACAAGCAATATTATCAATTTCATTTATATGATTTGGCAAGGATTGTTAGTAGATTGACTTTTCACTTTTCACCTTGAAAAGTAGATGTTTATATTATTATTATTATTATTATTATTATTATTATTATTATTATTATTATTTATTAAATTTATATCCCGCCCTTCTCCCCGAAGGGACTCAGGGTGGTGAACAGTCGAGAATTAAAATAACATGCAAAATAAAAGTTAAAATAATTAAGAATAAATTAAATTAAACGGCCACCCCAATTTAAAACCCCTAGCAATACAATTAAAAACCCCTAAAACCTATTCAGGCCAGGCCTGTTGCCTTTGTAATTTTTAAAAAAGCTCATGAATAGGTTTCCTAAGGCAAACACCTTTTTATATTATCATTTTGGAGCGACATTAGCTTGTTTTCTTTGCTATGCAAAACATTCTGCAGAACTCTCATTCATCATGTGTACTAAGACTTTGGGTTGACATAAATTGTGTGAATGTGGGACAAAGCTTCGTATTTCATTTCCAGATATTTAAGTCTGCTTTTTTCCCCCTAACTAGCCTTTAGGGAGGGAAGCAAATCAGATCAATTGATCTTTAGAGACCCAAAGAAATTAAATTAGGCTGGAGTCAGTTACTGCACTAAACCATCTAGTAATTGGATTGCTCCTTGTAACTGATTGAAAACAGCTTCCATCTACAGCAATATAGGCTGGACTTCCTTACAACAAATCTGAGAAAAAAAACACATCTTTTTATGACATGATGACAGACATTGCACTTTTCCATCTTAATTGAATATGGTTTTATAAATACATGACTTTAACAATTTCAACTGTCTCGTTTCAAATGTACAGTCTCATTAAGAACTTAATTTAAAGTAAGGCTCCACTTTGGAATTTTTGAGCCATATTGTCAATATCAGAGCTTAATTATGGACTGCTTCAAATAATGATAAAAAAAGAAAGTGCTCTTCAATATCCCCAGAAACCTTCCTCTTTATTACTTAATATGGTATATTTAACAGATTAAGATAAACTCCTGTAGGATTGGTAACAAAGGGGATCTGCTCACAATATACAATATAGAATTTTTGTTTTAATTGGAAAGTCAGATAAAATACAGATTTCTATTCAGTGCTAGGTAGCATTTTGCCTAGTTCAGGTGGTTCTTGTCTCACTGGGCTTTCAGCAGAACTACTTCATGAGAATGTTTAAAAAGTACTTGATAATAACTGCAAACTTTATTTAAAGAAATTATTTAATTTATGAATTTGATCCAAAATAAACACTCACAATAGCAAATAACAAGCAAAGAAAAGAGAAACAAAGGGCGAGAAACATTATTTATTACTTCTATTTTTTATAACTTCTGTAATACTATATATTCCATTCTCAGTAAACATAATATATATTTTCAGGATTCTGTTTTCAATGGATTTGATAGTAAATAAACATCATATTATTCACAATACAAATTCAACCAAGTTTCTTTAGCTTGAAACAACAGCCTTCTCCTCCTTATTCTTTTATTTAATCCATGATCTGCACCCAAAGTTCCAGGGGTGAAATGCTCCCGGTTCGAATCCCGGATAGCCTGATTTGGTAGCAATGGCAGTGGGTGGTTCGGAAAACCGGTAGCAAACATCCCTGCCCCCCCTGCCCCCCATGCCCAGCTGAGCCGCACAATCATCAGAGGCTTTTTTTTTATTTTTAAAAGCATTTTTCTATAACCTCTTCGGCAGAAAAAATGCTTTTAAAAGAAAAAAAAAAAGCCTCTGATGATCCCGCGGCTCAGCTGGGGTCATCAGAGGCTTTTAAAATCATTGTTTCTACAACCTCTTCAGCCAAAGAGGTTGTAGAAAAAATGCTTTTAAAAGGCTCTGATGATCCCAGCTGAGTTGCCTTATTGTCAGAGGCTTTTAAAAGCATTTTTTTATAACCTCTTCCGCTGAAGAGGTTGTAGAAAAAATGGTTTTAAAAGTTTTAAAAAAAAAGTTGGCCACGCCCACCCAGTCACATTACCACCATCACCCCACCAAGCTATGCCCACAGAACCGGTAGTAACAAATTTTACATTTCACCACTGCAAAATTCCATAGTCAGAATAAATGATAAAGGATAAAGTATATTATAGGATGGCCTGGTTTTACTCCTGTATAGGGATAAGAATTCAAATTATTTATCCTCATTAAAAATTGGATTAAATTGATATGCCTTTAACACATCTTTCAGATAAATAGAGTTTACCAAATAGAACAATTTACAGATATTTAAATTACAGAGACATAGTTGAAATATAAAGGAGAATATTTGTAGCTCAGGACCCTCATAGTTGAAATAGTTTTTCAAGTTGGAGAATTATGTTCAAAATATTCAAATTAGTGTGAAAATACATATAGCAGGTAGAAAAACTTTTGGTCAGTACGTCTATGGAAATTCTCAATCATCCAGGCCATGTTTATCCCAAAGTTGCTTTTCAAAAGCATCTTTGAAGTCAGAACTGAAGAAGCTTTTTTGATGAGAAGCAAAATGTTTTCAAGGAAAAAACAAAGTCTAGATGCCTTGTGAAAAGCAGCTTTGGGACATTTGTTCAGTATAATAATTTTCTATATTTATCTTACACTGATAATCAGAACTGAGTTAAAGAGGCTAGGAATGGACCAGTTTGATTCACCAATTCATGATTTTCAGAATAAAGATGTTCTTGTCTTGACAAAATTATCTTTTGTCACTTTATTATTGCTAATCTGAAATAAAGATGTTAATTTCTGATTTTCCATATCTGTGATTATAAAACTAAGTTCCAATTAATTTTTTTTTTTTTTTGCTGCAATGATACCTGGAAAGTTCAGAACAGCTTTATAAACTGCCCACCCGTTTCTAGTCTGGCCCCGAAACTCCTATCAAAAGAAAGAAAAAAATAGCTCGGTTTCTTCTTCCAAGCCAAACCCAGCCAAGGAATCATGTGAAAGCTGGCAGGGAGTGAAATCAGAATTAGGTACACATTGTATCTTCATTCTGAAGATTAACGATTTTCTGAGGTTGAAGTAGTATTGTATAATCATTAATGATGAGAATGACTCAGTATGCATCCTCTTTGAAGAATGTGCCATTGACGTATTTTAGGGCATAGAATTATAACAGCAGACATATTTACATTATTGTGATTTATACTTTTTCTGTATTTATTTATAAAAGATACCATTGTAGTAGTGCCTGTTACAGGAGGATTGTGTAATTTAAGTCCTATATAGGGATTTGGTTTCCATTTGCAAATAATTGATATTAAAGTTGGGCATTGAGATACTGTATTTAAATATATTATTTAAAGAGTATATTTAAAACAAAGTGTTTATATTTCTACAAGTATATAATGTATATTAATTCATTATGCATGTATATTCATGTTTTAATCCTACTGTTCCAAAGCTTATTCATTGCTCAGACCATCTTACTCAAGGAGGTGGGTTATAAATTGTTGATAAAATACTTGATATAATTCTATGATAGCTGGGTATTTGACTTAGTGACAGGGTACTGTTCATATGACATGTGTAACTATGTGATGCAAAGTCTTAGCAGCAGCAGTTGTCAATATCTATGGTTAGTATTAACATTTGTCTAGTGCTTCATGGGTTGGAAGAAGATATGAATCAAATTCAATTGCTTAGTTGGTGAAAAATATAATAACTATGTTGAGAATGATGCATGAAAGCAGCCAATGTATCTAAAGTGAGGACTGTAAACTGCTAAAATTCATGAACTGTAAATTCTTGGTCAACGTAAGTTTAATAATTCATTTTCTAAAGCTGCTTCTTGTCTTGTTCCTTTTACTTGTCTCCTTTTACTAGACACAATAGAAACAATAATTCATACCCATGATGTAACCAATACAGTTTTTCTTTTTTTCTTTCTACAATAAGATCTTCTGGAGATAACTCCAATATAGCCACTGTCTTTAATCACTTAAAAAGGCAATAATCCAATTATAGTATCCTCTGAGTAGCAACTGCCATTGCCTTTGTGTTCTGCAAATAAATTACTTCAATAAGATTCTCCCTCCATTCTTTACTCACGTTTTTTCTACAGAGGCTGCACATAAAATATTAGCAATATTGCAAGGACAAAACAATTTTGTGCTTTAATTAGGAACGGGGGGGGTATCATTGTAATGATATATTGTACTTCTTTTTTTATGCTGAACATAATACCGAATGCACTATTTTTGTGCCATACTGAGTTATCAGTGGGAATGAGCAATAGAGATATCTGCTGAACACCAGGTTTAAATAGCATTGGTTAACTGGATTATCTAGGATGGCACAAATAGATCATATATATATATATTTGTCATGAGCGTATTAGGTAATAAGTATAAACATGGATTGGATACAAAAAATAGATATAAATAGAGGAAACTATTTCATTAATTAATCATTGTGCATCAGCTCAGTTTATCTTTGGGGAATCTTGCTAGCTAAAATAGTTTTGTTCATAAACAGATCAATTCTCTAAATAATGAGTTGCTTCTTCTTCCTGCTTCTTAAAACTTGTCATTATAAGTACAGTTTTTCCTCCCAGCCTTAAGAGGAGACTCATCCTGTTGGATTTATTTCCTTGACTCTCAGTTATTAATAATTTCAGAAATACTTTTGCCCATTAGAACCTGTTTAGTAACACTAATTATCTGGTGAACGAAAAGTCACCTTAACCAGTATATTTACATTATATTGAACTTACCTGAAATCAAGGAACATTTAAATTATGAGAGTTTAACATTACAGGAAGTGTAGAATTCATAGCAATTTGATTTAGGATTGAAAAATTTTCAGCTAGTTTTCTGTCTTTGCTGCTATCTAGTGGTTATTTCAATTTTTGCATGCCTATTCTGGTAGCTTTGTTACTGTCCTCGAAATCCAGATAAGTGTTAGTTTTGGTTATTTAGAATTAAATTTATTTTTTAATGTATTTATAATTTATGTTTAGTCTTTTGAATGACTAAAGGCATCAGAATGCAGACTATAAAGGGGTAAAAGCCTTTCCTGCAAACTTTGTTTCTTCGAGGTACTGACTATTGAAGCCAATCCTTGAAGAAAGGGATTCTTGAAGGAATTCAAAATTAATTTGTTTCCCATGGCACTTATTTTCCTTTCAGTTGTCTTTTTATAAAATTGTTGAAGACCCAGGCTCCACATTTCATATTTTAGAGGCTTGAGGTTGAAATGTTTGTTATTGCTACTCAGGTTTATATGAAAATAATCAGATTTTAAATAAATGTACTTCCAAATAATAGGAAGCACCACTTTAGTCTAATTCAAGATGGACAGAAATCTGTGATCTTTTAGCTGTTGCACCTCAAATCTCAGCAGCCTGCAAATGAAAGGATGAGAGGCACTACAGCAGGGGTGAAATCTACTTACCTTCCCTACCGGTTTGGAAGTGCATGCACCGCACATGCACATGCAGACCCTCTGTGCACGCGCAAACCTTTCTGTGCATCCACAGAGGGTAAAAAACAGGTTATTTCCTAGTTAAAACCAGGAAGTAACAACGACTGGATGGGTGGGCGGAGCCTTGCACTACCATCACTACCGGTTCTCCGAACCATCTGCCGCCATTGCTACTGGTTCGGCTGAACCGGTAGCATTTCACCCCTGCACTACAGCAAAAACTCACTTCATGATTGATGTACAAATAGGGCTTCTTTAGGCATATTTATTCAGAAGTTAATTCTCCCATATTTATCAGGACTAGGTTCTTCCTCATATAATTCTTACTCTTAAGTAAATATGTATCTCAAGGCCTGCCTTATGCCACAAGGCTGCAGCATTATGCAGGCATTTGAGTTCAGCAGTACCTAGTTACAACTAAATTATGAGAGTTTTCATATCTAAGGCAAAGCAAAATACAATACTTTCAGGTCTAATTCAATTTGCAGTTATCCAAGTCCAATAAAACAGTGGCACCAAATACCAAAAACAATGGTACCAAGTACCAAAAACACATGTAATTATGAGCATGTTTATATATATCACATAAGCATATATTATTATATATGTTTATGTAATAGCCCCCTGCTCTATAAATTGCTGTGATCATCTTGAGGTTTCCAGGAACAAATTCAAAGTGCTGCTTAGCACTTATAAAGCCCTAGAGGGCATATAGTCTAGTTGCATCTGTAATTGTCCACTTCCATTGGTTTTTGTCCATCTTATACAATCTGACAAAATTGCTATACTGTGGATCTCATCAATTAAATAGGTCACCTACTAAGGTCTTGGAAGTATGCCTTCTCTACAGCAGCACTGCAGAACATCATCTCTGTGGAGATTTGAACTGTTCTAACTCTGCCTGCCACCAAAAACGTGGTGTTTCTCCCAGATGCTGCACCAAGATAATTACTGGGCCTTTTAAATTAGACATAGGATTGGAAATATGGTTTTGTTGTTCCTCTAGGTCAGTATGGTCTTTTTAGATGTATATCTGTCTCACTGTAGGCCACCCATATTTATTTTGGAGTAAGTAATTCCTAGAAATGTCTTTTATAAATCAATTAAACAGTAAAATCCCTTTACTCCTCCTCCCCTATTATTAGTTGATACTAATAATGTATTAGATAACTAACATTTTGCTGCCATTCCCTGATGGAAGTTTAGATGTAAACTTTTCAAAGTATTTGATGATGTAAATCTTCATATTGTATTTCTTGCTGTCATCTAGTAGCTAGCTGTCTGGTTTTATATAGCACAGATCTGGTAGCTTTTTCAGGAAGATTTAGTATCACATGTTAATATGAACTTAATGCATAAACTGGAACATTAAGTTATTGATTCATATGATGCTGTTTTCTGAGCTATTTTATTTAGCATATGGCATACAAAGAGATCATGCAATCAATGATATACAAATTTAGTTTAAATAAAGCATCTATGTGTTTTAATAAAGACTTTCTTTAAATAATCATTTTAAAAAAGAAAAGCTTTTTGATGAGTGAATACTCAACATAAAATCATATAGTGAATTAATGAATAAAATCATATAATGAATGCAAAATTTATGAACCAACAGTATAGTTGATGATCTCATCTTAACAAAGCAGACAAATAAAGCAGAGAAATAAAGCAATTATAATATTTTGTAGTTGTACTAGAACAAAACTAGGAAAGGAATCCGGCAAGGCTGTATACTGTTGCCCTGCCAATTTAACTTATATGCAGAGCACATCATGAGAAAGGCGGGGCTAAATGAATCAAAAGTTGGAATTAAGATTGCCAGGAGAAATATCAACAACCTCAGATGTGCAGATGATAGCACTCTAATGGCAGAAAGTGAAGAGGAACTAAAAAGCCTCTTGATGCGAGTAAAAAAGGAGAGTGCAAAGGTTGGCTTAAAACTCAACATTAAGAAAACTAAGATCATGGCATCCAGCCCCTCTCAATTCCTGGCAAATAGATGGAGAAGAAATGGAGGTAGTGACAGATTTTATTTTCCTGGGCTCCAAGATCACCGCAGCCAAGAAATTAAAAGCCGCTTGCTCCTGGGGAGGAAAGCTATGGCAAATCTAGACAGCATACTAAAAAGCAGAGATATCACCCTGCCAACAAAAGTGCATATAGTCAAGGCTTTCATTTTCCCAGTTGCAATGTATGGCTGTGAAAGTTGGAACATAAGGCTGAACGCCAAAGAATTGAGGCCTTTGAACTATGGTGCTGGAGAAGACTCCTGCGAGTCCCTTGGACTGCAAGGCGATCAAACCGGTCAGTCCTAGAGGAGATCAATCTTGACTGCTCTTTAGAAGGCCAGATCCTGAAGATGAAACTTAAATACATTGGCCACAGTGGTGGGTTCCTCCCAGTTCCACCCAGTTCCGCCGAGCCGATAGCGGTGACAATATGATGTCACCGAACCGGTTCTGCCTCCCCCTACCCCCCGCGTTATTCTTACCTTTTATTTGGCCCCACTCCCAATCTATTGTTGCCTCCTGAGTCTAGCTGATGGCTAGAGGGAAAAAAATTGTTTAAACTCTTGCCACGGGGCTTCAAAGGGCTGCCTTACAGCTGATCAGTGTTAAAAAAAAAGAGATGAGTAGACCAGTGCCTGCAAAAATAAATGGATAAACCAGTGCCTGCAAAAATAAATGGGTAGATCGGTACAGCTATGCAAGCAGTTAAAAGCCTGGTAGACCAGTACCTCTGCTAAATCCTAAATAATTGTCACATGACCATCAAGCCACGCACACAAAATAAGCCACACCCACAGAACCAGTAGTAAAAAAATTTAGAACCCACCCCTGATTGGCCACCTAATGAGAAGGAAGGACTCATTGGAGAAAAGCCTAATGCTGGGAAAGATTGGGGGCAAAAGAAAGGGATGACAGAGAATGAGGTGGCTGGATGGAGTCACTGAAGCAGTAGGCATGAGCTTAAATGAACTCTAGAGGATGGTACAGGACAGGAAGGCCTGGAGGAACGTTGTCCATGGGGTGGTGATGGGTCGGACACGACTTCGTAACTAACCACAACAACAAGTAGAACTGTCAGGCATTCAGAGAGTTTCACATAATAAATCAGAGGATACTGTATGTCATCATTATAATCCTCTATTAGATAGAATAACTGAGGTAAAAAGAATGAGAGAGACATATAGAGATAGAGACAAAGAGGAATTGCCAATGGCTGATTAGTGATTTGTGGCAGTAGTTAGGTTTAAATTTAGTTCCAGCCAGAAGACTGGTGTTTGTTCTACAATGCACATATTTTTGTTTTGCAACTACAATGACTAATATTTTAAAAAATAGTGAAAAGAAAACTTTTGACTAGCAGGCACAGACAACTTCAGGAAAATATGATCTTTGCTTTGAGACACTGATCACATGTACAAACTTCATTGTTTTCCTAGATCAGAAGAATAGCTATTATGAACATTTTAGTATAGGTTGGTGAAATGATAAAATAGTAAATTCAGAAAGATATTTTAAAAGTGCCCTTAATAGGAGTATAGAATAATATTCTTTAATTTTATTGTCATGTTAATTACATACATGCAATACACAGCTGGATTCCAATAACATGATTATTTGAGCATGTAACTGGTTAAGTGCAAAGATAAATTTTCAGTTGGTGTATAGCATGGTGTTTTGTTTTTTACAGAGAAAGTGTAGAGAGTCTTATACAAAAGCATTCCTATGCTCGATCCCCCATCAGAACCTATGGAGGAGAAGATGAAATTCTGGGAGATGATAACCAAACAACACAAAGCCGAGGTAAGAGGAAGTAAGCCTGAAGTACTCTTCAAAGAAAGGCTGTCTATAGCAGTGGTCACCAATTGGTGATCCATGGACCACTGGTGGTCTGCGAGAAAATTTTGGTGGTCCGCAGAAAAATTATTTGCATTTTTTATATTGCACTAAATCAGGGATGCTCAAACTACAGCCTCTGGGCCGGATACGTGCAATGAATGTTTGTGTTGCTGCAGAGAATTTCCCCTTTCAGAGTCTTTTTGTGTGGGACAGAGGGGAGCAGAAATCCTGACTTGGGGTCTACTTCAGCCTTCTGGTGCAGGGCTTTGGGCAAAGGCTGGAGGGAAACACTGCTGGTGGTGAAGAGCTGGATGGCCTTGTTCCAGTGGGACTGTCTCATGGCCTAGAACTGGCTGACCATCTCAGCCTGCTGAATCTGCAGGTTCCTGGCCTTGCACTCCTGCAGGTCTTCCCTATGCTCGTAATCCTCAGTGAGAGGACTCGGCCAGATCCAATTTGAATTGAGCCAGCTGTTTTGCCAACTCTTTCTCGTGGTGGCTGCTTAGCTCCAACAACTGCTTCCTGTTGGGGCCCTAAGGAGCCCGGGGGGGCAGGCAAGGAGTGGCTGGGAGGGGAGTGGCGAGTAGAGGCTGGTGAGGTGCCCCTCGATGTGATTGACATCGAGTTGGCCATGCCCACCCAGTAACATGCCCACCCAGCCACGCCCACCCAGCCGGTCATTAGGCAGATCATATTAGTGGTCCGTAGGATTTAAAATTATGAATTTAGTGGTCTCTGAGGTCTGAAAGGTTGATGACCCCTGATCTATGGGACTCAGTCTGAGATAGGCTAATGCAGAATGTGAAGAAATTGCATTTGGAAAATAGAGGCACATCTCCACCTCCACCTCCACGTGGTAATATTGTATCTCTTTAAATGTAATGTAACTTAGTCATTTATTTGCATTCATGTCCTACCACTATCTAATTTTTATATCAATTCAATAGTCTACTATTTAGACAGAGTCAAAAATTATACCTATAAGCTATCAAATAACGCATAAAGGTAAAGGTAAAGCTTCCCCTTGCACATATGTGCTAGTCGTTCCCGACTCTAGGGGCGGTGCTCATCTCTGTTTCAAAGCTGAAGAGCCAGCGCTGTCCGAAAATGTCTCCGTGGTCATGTGGCTGGCATGACTAAATGCCAAAGGAACATGGAACACTGTTATCTTCCCACCAAAGGTGGCCCCTATTTTTCTACTTGCATTTTTTACGTGCTTTCGAACTGCTAGGTTGGCAGAAGCTGGGACAAGTAATGGGAGTTCATCCCGTTACATCACATTAGGGATTCGAACCGCTGAACTGCCGACCTTTCAATCAACAAGCTCAGCATCAATTCTCATATAGGCAGATGACACAATTTAGAAGATGAAGATGATGAGAGCCTTTTGTAAGCCTTTATTACTGCACCTTAACTTCAATAAAATGAATATTCATACTTATGTTTGCACAAAAGTAAAAAAAAATGCAAGATTGGTTCATAGATATGTGATATGTGCAGCTATTTGAAACACATCAACACTGTTTTTCAAATATCAACAGATGATGTGTTTTAAATATTTAAATAAATATTTCCCTTTTCATCTTATGCTCCCCCCAAACTGTAAGGAGCATATTGGTTAACTGTCTTTGTTCAGTTAAGAGCCTTGATAGTACAGTGGTCTACACACCCTGTTATTAACACAGCTGCCTGCAATTTACTGCTGGTTCGAATCTCTCCAAGGCTCAAGGTTGACTCAGCCTTCCATCCTTTCTAAGGCAGGTGAAATGAGGACCCAGTTTGTGGGGGCAATAAGCTGACTTTGTATAAAAATATACAAAAGTATGAAGGCTATTGCTTAACGCATTGTAAGCCGCCCTGAGTCTCCGGAGAAGGGCGGCATATAAATCAAAAAAAAAAGAAAAGAAAAAAAAAAAAGGATGTAAATATGTTCCAGCAGCTATTAAGCTGTTTGAGACAAGCGCTCAAAAGTACAGTGCCTCAGAAAGGTTCAATTAGCTTGGGCATTGAATTTTATATATTTAACATTCTTAAATATGCATTTTAGAGAAAGCTATTTCAAATGGTGTCTCTTGTCCCAACCAAGGGAAACAGATTATCATTTTAATACTTACTTAAAATTTACAATTTAGTTCAAAAGGTAGGATCTAACCTTAATCTTCTTGGATAAGAGGAATTGCACTATAAGCTTCTGCAATAAAGATAATTTCCCATCTTATTGTACTTACAATACTGCAGAATCTTTGTAATATTTTGCCTATGGCATTCTATACTCTGTAATACTATATCTATGGCATTCTACCAGGGGTGAAATGCTCCCGGTTCGGACTGGCTCGGGCGAGTAAATAGTGATGATGGCTGGTGGTTCGAGAACCGGTAGCAATGGCAGCTGGAGGCTCTGCCCACCTGCCCCATTCCCCGGACTTGGGGAATGCCCCATTCCCGGACTCCTACTGCTCACCTTTCTCCCACGGCTGTCTGTCAGGGAAGGCAAGTGTCCGAAAGGTACTAGAGTCACTCACTCTTCTTCTTGATTAAGCCGCTCTGGTCCACGCACTGGCTGTGCAAGTGCACTTTGTTCATTTAATTCAGTGGCAGTTTGGATGTGCACTTGTGCAGCCAGTGCGTGGACCAGAGCGGCTCATTCAAGAAGGAGAGTGAGCAACTCCGCTACCTTTCGGGCGCTTGCCTTCCCTGACAGCCAGCCGTGGGAGAAAGGTGAACAGTTGGAGTCCGGGAATGTGGGGCATTCCCTGACTCCAGGGAATGGAGCAGGTGGGCGGAGCTGCGTGGCGAAGGGCGAGCAGGCAGTGGCTCTGCGGCAAGGCCGGAGTTGAGGAATGGTGCATTCTCTGACTCCTACTGCTCGCCTTTCTCCAGTGGCTGGCTGTCAGGGAAGGCAAGCGTCCGAAAGGTAGTTGAGTCGCTCACTCTCCTTCTTGAATGAGCCGCTCTGGTCCATGCGCCAGCTACGCAAGTGCACACCCAAACTGCCACTGAATTAAATAAATGATGTGCACTTGCGCAACCAGCGCGTGGACCAGAGCGGCTCATTCAAGAAGGAGAGTGACCCCTGGTACCTTTCGGGCGCTTGCCTTCCCTGACAGCCAGCTGCAGGAGAAAGGTGAGCAGTAGGAGTCCGGGGAATGGGGCGGGTGGGCGGAGCCGCAGGAGAAAGAAATTTAAAAAGTTTTCCTACCGGATTCTGTGGGCGTGGCTTGGTGGAAGGGGGTCTTGTGACTGAGTGGGCGTGGCTGTGAATGACATCGAGTTGGCCACACCCACTCAGTCACAGGACACCCCCCCCACCAAGCCACACCCACAGAACCAGTAGAGAAAAAATTTAGATTTCACCCCTGCATTCTACCATCTGCAGATCAATGGTAGATTCAGAAAGATTCCTTATTCTAGGAGAATCTGTTCTCTCTGATTTTGCAGAGAATCTTGTATCTGGTTAATACCGTATTTTTCAGAGTATAAGACCACCGGAGTATAAAACGCACCTTAGTTTTTGGGGAGGAAAATAAGAAAAAAAGCTGATTGGCGGGTAGTTCAGCCTCCCTGAATACCCCCAATCAGCTGTTCTCAGAGGTGAATTTTAGCAACAGTTTCGTTGGTTGTGATCTCTGTGCCTTGCTTTTTTTTTCTGCCTCTGAAACTTCTGAAACTCAGTTTCAGAAAAAACTTTTTTTTACTGCCTCTGAAAGCCTCCGGAACAGAGCTTTAGAAAAAAGCCTCTGAAGCTCTGTTTCTGAGGCTTTTTTTCTGAAGCTTCATTTCTGATGCTTTTTTCAGCCTCTGATGCCTTTTTCAGCCTCTGAAACCTCTGTTTGAGAAGCTGGGAGGGGCTACATTTGGAGTATAAGACCCACCCAGATTTTCATCCTCTTTTTTGGGGAAAAAAGGTGTGTCTTATACTCCAAAAAATACAGTAGTTTTTCTCCTTAAAAATTTTCCATGGATGACTAAATTTATTTATTTATTTATTTATTTATTTATTTATTTATTTATTTATTTTTATTAAATTTGTATTTGTAGACTAAATAAATTTATGTCCATTTTTCTCTCTATGAATCAGTAGCAATGTTTGAGGTGCTTGATTTTTCCAAAGTAGCTTGTAGAATAGCTGATTATTTTTTTCCCTTGGTAACTTTAACTGCCTATCGTAATATTGACTATATTTAACAATGTGTTGTGAATGTTAATTGTCTTTTTAACCTTTCCTCCCTCCCTCCCTCCCTCCCCTTAATTTGTTTTTGGTTAATCCATTATATTGTTAGTGAACATATTTGCTTGGTAAGCAAGCCCAAAATAGTTATTAGAAAGCCAGAATATTTGCTAGCTTCGTTGAAGGTTGCAGAAAATGATGATCTGTGAAAATATATTTTGATTTCTAGATGCAGAGGAAACAGATCTCTTTGTCTGAATTTATCCGCAAGTCTATTTGTTTCCTTTTTGGATTTCCATATGTTTTCCTAAATATAACCCTGATTCTCCAGCATAAACAAGTCTTATTTTCACTTATGTCTGAAAGCATTCTGGGAAAAATGACCTATATGACTCTAGAACTGCAGGGGGCAATATGGGTTCTAAACTGTCATATATTTATGCGTATTTCATGATTAAAGCCTCTTCTAACATAGCAGCATTGTATTTCCCGTTTTCTACACATACTCTACTGGGATGTATGTGTTGCAGATAAATCTTCGGGTGCTGTTATATAAAGGTGCACAAGAACACAACAGTACCTAGAATTTTCAGATGACACTCCCCCCTCCCAAAAATCAGATAATTTATATTTCTAAACCCTTTTAAATGTGGCTATTGGTAATATTAAACAGATTCTTTAGTACCTGTTCAAATGAGTGTTGTCTAGAGTAATTGCACTGGCTTTGATTCTGTATAGTTAAGAATAGACCTGTGAATTAATCTCCTGGGGTTACTGATTATGCTATTATATTACAGTTATCTTTTGTGATCTTCTTGATATGCAGTGGCTACTTCAGCTCTGTATGCTGTCATCTGGCAATTTGCTCTCAAAACTTTCTTAGAATTGCTATCATAGCTGTGTTATAAACATCACACAACTTCTTTGAATTCCCTAAAGATGTATATTGCTTCTCCTTGTTTGCAGGATCAGCTTTTACATCTGATAATTTATCCCTCAGTTCCTGGGTCTCATCCTCTTCAAATTTTCCTGGATTTCAACATCCACAATCCTTGACTACTCTTGGTTCCAACAGTGCCTCAATAGCCACTCCAATTCCTCATCCAATTCAAGGATCACTGCCTCCATTTAGCCGCCTGGGAATGCCTTTGACACCTTCTGCCATTGCTAGTTCAATTCAGGGAAGTGGCCCCACATTCCCATCTTTCCATATGCCAAGATATCACCATTATTTTCAGCAAGGGCCTTATGCAGCAATTCAGGGACTACGCCATTCTTCTACAGTGATGACACCTTTTGTATAACTGACCCAAAGCCAAGGAAAGGCAAAGTTAGGCACAGAAAGAATGATGGACATATTGTAAAGAGCTGAGAAGAAACATTGTAAGAATTGAAGAGGAAAACTAGCTTGCATGAGATGGTAAAGGAATCAAAGTTACATGAAAAATGTACTAATCATTGTGGCTGGGAAATCTAAACCTAATGTTGCCAAATGGGTTCTGAATGTAGCAAGGTTTCCAATTAATTGTCAGATTATGTGAAGGTGCATCATAACCACTAGATAAAAGACTATGTTCGTGCAATGGTATATAGCTGTGCTGTTTCTAGATTTCCTTCTCAACAAAGGCAAAAGAGGCAATATTGGTGTAGTGATTTCGTCGGGGGGAATGAACATATTTAGCCATTGCAGTTCTGTCTAGAAAAAAACAGAAGGAAATGTTATTCAACATTATCCTCTCCCTTCCTTTTAATTCCTTAAAATATCAATCCCTAATTAGATGGGAACCACAAATCACTGGAATTCCTTCTCTCTCTGTTTCATTGAGTGCAGTGAATGAAAGTTGTGCAAGTCAGCACACACACTTGTGAAAGTAGAGCATGCATGCATGTATTAATCTTTTTAAAATTGAAAGATTTGTACATAATTTTTCTCCAGTGGATTATGCCCGATCAGTGCTCCAGACACTAAATATAATTCAGTGACAAAGCTAAAACAAAAAATCACAAAGTTAAATATTATTTTAGTTCAAATTCAGCATTGCTGAAGTGTATCAACATAAATATTGTACATACATATGTATATAAAATACTTAGCTGAGAAACATTCATTGGGAAATCTTGGAATGAAGCAATCTAAACATTGACTTCTGGGAATGGAACAAGATTTAAATCTCTTAAATAAAATGTGAACATAAAATAACTTTGTATCTTACCCTGAATCTTTTCACTTATCTAGCAAATCGAAACATTACATACTGTTAAATTTTTAATCAAAAAATTATAGCAGTGCAAAGAAATTGTAAAATGGGATAGGCAAATCTAGAAGCAAGACTTCTAACAATATTTTAACTGGTATAGACAAGATTAATCTTACAGTTCTGATTTTTTTTTACCTATACTGCACTCATTCAGTTCAATGAACTCCCCAAAGTTTCTTTCAAAGAATAAAAATACATTGAAACGTTCATGGGCAGTTCTTGTAGTTACTTAGAGTAGATGTGCACTTGTCATCAACAGTTTGGGCAATCACTGCTTTCTGAATGCAGGAATAGATAGTATTTCCATTCCCAACCTATTACAAATATACTCTGAACCAAACTTTTCCAGCTTTGATTGAAACTTTTCTGACTTGACTTAAGCTCTTTAGAAGCATGGTCTTTAATGCTTCATTCCATTCTAGTAGCAGACCCAACTTCAATTGGATGCAGTGCCTGGCATGTTCCCTCCTCTTCAGTATCTAGTCCCTTACCTGGGCAGCAGTTTTCTGCTGGGCTGTTATGTTCTCGACTTTTAAAAAAATAATCTTGCAATTGATCCAATAATGGCCTGATAAAGCCATGAACCATTCTGAATCTTAGTCATGTTCCATTCAATCCTTATCAGGTAGGTGCCCTTTTGATTTCTGTTCTCCTTGCTTTACAATCCTTGCAAAGTTTTCCCTTGCTTATTTTTTAACATCTTAAAGTTGCAATATAAGAATCTTTTTTTTTTGTTTGTAAAATTAATAATTAGCAAAGTTTCCATTGACCTACAGAGGAATGTATGAACAGAAGAAAATCTTGTTCCTATTGCTTTGATTATTGTAGTATCAGATTAAAATAAAATAAGGGAAAAGGGGGAAAAAGAGAAAATTCAATATCAAACAAGAGATGATGTTGGAAGTGGAAATGAAAACATTCATGTGTATAAATATCTGGAGAGGAAAATAATGGCACAAAAATTAGTAAAGAGGGGATAAAAAACAGACATTCATAGCCCAGTCTCTGCAAACTTGGTGTCCCTTTATTGATGGAAAGCAGGGGAACAAATAATCAGATGTTAGTGGTCCAGGTGAACACTAGCTAGGCCCCATTACCAATTCATTGCAATCAATCGGATACCAGCAACTTGGAATTGCTCTTAGTTACAAACAAATGGAAAATATATGAATATCTTGACTTCATACTGTATTATCTTTTTGATGGTCTGCAGTCTTCCTCACTACTCAGTCTTTAATTAAAGCATAAAGGAAGCCATCAGGAATAATTCTTCCCATTGGGTTTTTGCAACAGGGGTGCTCCTGAGGGCTGTTATACATGGGGGCTATTCTGTTTCTGGTGCAAAATAGCCTGCACCTGATGTCATTGCCTACTATCTGGAAGCAATTCATAGCAAACAGCCCAAACTTCAAGTACTTTGAAAGAAATTTTCTGTTCATTTTGTGAGGAACATTCTTTTTCATTCTTGTTTCATTTCTTTTATTTTGGCTAGAAGCCTGATTTACCACCATGCCTCTCTCAACAGACAAATTATAAACTAATCCTGTAGAAGTGGCTGGCAAAATCAGAAGACATGTTTGTTCTCTTTTGGTGTCAGCTATCCAACCCAACAAGTTTGAAATGTAACAAATATACAACTTAGGGATGATAATGATTGGAGAAAGTGGTTCAAACATTTCTCCTTCTGCTGAATAAATTGTCCGTCCAATTTCCTTGCCCACAAATTTAGACAGAAATTTTGAAACACCCTTTGAGGCCAGTTCTTATTTAACCTGCTCATTTTGTTGTTATATTCTGAAAAAAGATTGCTAGCATCCAACTGCAATTCTGGATCTGTTTAAAATGCAAACAAGAATATTAAGGTAAGAATGAAAGAGCCCTACCAAATAGAAAAACAAATATTTTTTTTTTGTTTTTCTTAAAAAAAAACTCACAAAAGATTATCCCCAATTAGACCCATTATTCCAAATTTAATAGAATAGTAGGTCTCTTTCTCACTGCTAGATATTTCTAGACAATGGTTTTATAGAAGCACGAAGTTGAGATCATTGTGTTAGCTTTCCTTTATATTCCTTTACATCAGAATTTTAAAGTTTTAAATTGAAGAGTATTGAAGGTCAACGGTCTCTTAAATAAAAGCTTTCTTCCCATCAGGCGTTTGATATTCCATTTTTCCCCCCGCCAATCTTCTAGCCCAAAAAGCAGTTTTGGTGGGAACCCAAACTGATAGGAATGGAATTCCTGACTCATACTTCTATTATATTTTTTTCTGAAATCTTTAATATAGGAAGAATGGGCAGCCTATGCTTCCAAGCTCCATTTTGAGAGTGCACAGACAATGTCTCTGAAATTCACATGCAAAACACTGATTCATGCCAGCACAATTGTCTGGTGATAAAAATTGAAAAATAGGTACATTATGTTAGATTTAACTTCTCCCTATTTAATTAAACTCCTTCAAAATAACAAAAGTCATCTAAAATTTTTCTCATCTTTTCAGTAATGTATTATGCACCTTATGACTTTTAGCCGTCTTGTCCATGAGGAGTTACTGGCTTTCGAATAAGTTTCAATTCTAATTACACTAACAATTTTAAAAATGCTTTCCCCCTTATCTTTGAAAGAATAAATAATTTTAAAAAGGTTTGAGTTTTGACTGATTAAGATCAGCATCTCATAGATTGACTCCATTCTTACAAAGTTTTTGTCCAACTATTGCTCTCTGGCTGCTGTAAAAGGTGGTGAATTAAATGGTTTTGCTGTGGATTGAATATTGCTGTGTTTGAGGTGTTTGGAAATCTGTGGAAATCTTATGCTAATTTTAAGCTAGATAAAAAAATAAATATTGTTCAAATTTATTTTAAGCAATTTTGCAGTTTTGGAATGTAGAGATGAACTGCCTTTTTGTTATCTAATGATCTGTGTTTTCCTCATACTCTGTGAGCTGAATATTTTCCCAAATTAATCCCAGTTAGAATCCATTGCTGAACCAGGATCTGTATAGACACTGAAAATGTTGGATTAATAGGTTTAAAAACAGTTTTGTTTAAATTATTTCAGTGTGCTTTTATAGTGAAATCAAATTCTTTGGTTTTTGTTACTCATTTGTAGCAGGAAATATAATTTTGATATTTTCCCATGTCTTAATGGGGATTATATGTATTTTAATAGTAATAAAATTATTTTCAGGTTTCGTTAAAATTGTCAGGGTTTGGCTTTTTTATATTAAGCAATGAGTGAAATCAATAAATGTGTTTATTCATAACTTCATTTAAAGGAATTTAGACACAAAATACAGATCGCTGTATTTTATCTCTGTCATATTTTAAATTAGCATCTAGTTTCTTATTATAGCACCAGAAATATGAGGAAAGACTTTGTGTATGGAAACTGGAGATGGTCTATCTTAGCAGAATGTATTATTGCTATTCCTGTGTTAAATTGTTTTAATTAACATTCACCATATGTGAGCACATTCACCGTATAATGATGTGTGTCCATATGTATATTGAAGGTAATAGCAATTGTTTTATGAAAAAGGAGTCAAATATGTAAATTAGAAAGCAACACCCAACAAAAACATTTATTTTTAAGTGCAATATATTTATTTCTGCCAAAATATGTCAACACTATCTGTTATTTGAATTACTAAAGTGATTTGTAAACACCTTAAAACAATTTATAAACATCTTAAAATAATTATATATCATAAAATTGTATATGTGTGAATGTGTGGATATTCATTTTCTTTCATTAAAACATTGGGATTTTAAAGTATAATATGTGTTGCAAGAAATATCCTTCTGGGTTTGGTTCCAAGTGGGGGAAAAGACACTGGAAACATGGTGGCTGTTCGGAAAGATGGTTTTAATGGTGGACAGGATCACATGCCTTGTTGTTGGGTGAAGAAAGAAAAGGGCAGAGATGCTGAGAGTGCCCTGGTTTTATGCCCTCTGTTGGGCCCCACCTTAGAGTTTTCTGTTCCTGTACAAGAAATGTATCCCATTAGCTGTCAGACTCCCAGGGGGCGGGGGTCTTAGCTAACTTTGTAGGTTTGCTGGGTGATGTAGTCTTCCCAGGTGCCATGTGGTGAGTTTGTTGCTAGATGGGTTATATTATGTCCTGGCCTTTTGTGTGGCAGATGAGCTGGCTCAGGCCTTAATGGCCCATTGACAAAGGAGGGGAGCTGAATTTCTGCCTCCCTTTTAGGGGAAATATTCTACCCTTTTAATATTTCCTAAAATATTTCATTTTCTAGGAGAGGGGTGGGTTTTAACTTCCTACATATGTGTATTTTATTTAAACTTTGCACTTCATGATTAGGGTTTAAATTATTTGCAAGATATAAGACTTGTACCCAGGGGTGAAATTCAAATTTTTTTCCTACTGGTTCTGAGCACGTGGCTTGGTGGGCGTGGCAGGGGAAGGATATTGCAAAATCTCCATTCCCACCCCACTCCAGGGTGAAAGATACTGCAAAATCTCCATTCACTCCCCTCCTGAGGGAAGGATATTGCAAAATCTTCATTCCCACCCCTCTCTGGGGCCAGCCAGAGGAGGTATTTGCTGGTTCCCCAAACTACTCAAAATTTCCACTACCAGTTCTCCAGAACCTGTTAGAACCTGATAGATTTCACCTCTGCTTGTACTTCTCCTTTATCACTCCCTCCCAGTGCTTCCCTAGAAGTTATTATTTTTTGTATTTCTGTAAGTAAGAAAAAATAGTTGAATCCAAACAGATTTAAATGCATATTTAATTTAATTTGCCTCTATACCTTCAAAAGCATTTCCAGGAACTTTACATTATTACTACTACAAGCTGAGGCCCTGTAGGCTACTAAAAATACAGTTTTTGACTTCGCTGTTTAGCTAGTGAGCTTATTCTTCATATTCCTGAATATTCACACCTTCTGTATACCCATGAATATTTGATGTCTATGGTGCATTGTTTTTGGTGAGGACAGCTATAATTAAAAATGCTTATAAATGGTTCACTGCACATTTTATAGTGCCCACATTCTACAGGATGGAAAAAAAACCCCAATGGAATAAGGAAGCAAGAGTTTGCTCCTGGAAGCACGAAGCCGAGAACACCAGCCTGAAGATGACGAATGAGACTTCGTCGAAACGTCGCCAAGACACTTCCAATTTTACGTGGGAGAAGACCCGAATAACCAAAGACCTACATACAAATTGATGTTAAAGAAGAACAAATGTAGAGCATAGTAAAAGATAAGTATTTAAAGGTGGATATAATGTATAGAATAATAGGCCATAACTTGGAATTATGACATTTGAATTGATACCGATAATTGAAAACTGTACAAATGGAAATGTGCTTTTAAAACTAAAAAATACTATTTTAAAACTTAAAGACTATTTTAAAAAAAGAAAAGAAACAACTCTTCTCCCATATTTTTTCCCAATGTTCCAAATCAATATTATATCTGAAATTTTTGGCCCAGGTTATCGTCTCTTTTACTGTTTCCTCCTCCATTTTATTTTACTTTTTTAAAAAAACAAGAGTTGTTTCATGAGCTAGTATCGTGATTCATTGACATTTATAATTTTCTTTTAAAGCTATTTAAATAGAGAATTCAAGAAAGGTCAATGGGTAAAATCATTCATAAATTCCACAATTTCATTAACATTCCTTACAGCAGTATTCTGAACTTCAGCAACATTAAGATGTGCAGAATTCCAATGTTCCCTGCTGGCTTTCCAAAGCAAAGTCAATGGAGAAGTGGCAGGAAATCAGAAGTCATGGTCAGTGAGGTCCTTGTTTAACTGATGAAAGGAGACATTTTAACTTTTGAACAACAGAAGTTCTGACTTAACTGAATCCAAAAGGCAAAGAACTTCTTTGAAAGATATAAAGAGGCATCAAAGAAGATGCATGTTAATCTACATGCAGCAAGTGCAGCGATGAGGAAGAGACTACTACGTTGGGTATTACAACTATAGACTTTACTAAATTCACAGCATAAACATGGATTTTAAATGCATAACATGGAATAAAAATGGGGCAAATGTTCCTCCCAATAAATAAAAGATATTTCATTATTTGAAAAACATAAAACAAGATATGACTTGTTAACAGGCAATGCATATAAGAAAGTTAAGAAATATTTGATTTATAAAAAATTTGGTCAATAATTTATTTGGGTGGAGACAAGTAAGAAAAATGTTTTGTACATAAACCCACAACTATCAAAACTGATACTAACCAATATCAATATGTAGCATATGTGTGGGGGATTTAGAGGGTTTAAAGATGTATGTCTGTATGTGTGTATGTGTGTATTTATGTATGTATGTATGTATGTATGTATGTATGTATGTATGTATGAAACTGTTCAAAAATACTGGCAGCAAAATTAATGCTTTTTTTAAAGCTCTTAATTGAAATGTGCTCTCAGTCATGCATTTTATTTAGCTTTTAAAGATGAAAACAAAATTATTTTACTGTTGCTCTTCAATCAGCAGCTTTTATTAAAATTAGCCACAAGGTGGCATTGCTATTCCACTGAAATCGTGTAGCTGAATTTGAGGGTATAGACTTCAACTACTTAATATAAGCAACTTTATTAAAATGAAAGGACATTCAATAAAATGCAGAGGTACAGTGGCTATCTTGAATCATAACAAAAGTTTTGCTAATTCAGAATTCTATGTCTATATAGTGATGAACCTAAGGAAATATGTAGGTAAGTGAAACAAAACTAGGCTTCTACAGGTCTTACGTAATACTCACTATCTTTCACCAGTGGCTATAACTTGATAGTTGCATCAAAATGTTATCATCTAGTCCATGAAACAGCACAAAAATACGTTAGCATAAAGTGTGCTGCCTTTATTGATGATTTCCTTTTCTGTTTCATTAATTAGGTCAGAGGCGGGCTCTCCTTAAATCAGCTCAAATTACAGAAAGCTATTGGTAGATTCCTCTGATTTTACTTCTTCCCCTTCTTGAATATTGCCTATGAGCAAGATAAATGACTATCACCACTATTTTTAATTTGTGAAATGAGGGTTAGCATCTGCGGGCAGGTGCTTAGAATGATTGGCTTAGCCCTGGAGTCTGCAACCTTAAATACCAGGAGCCACAAAACCTGGGTGATAGTCAACTCAACGTCACTGACTCCCACTCAGCCACATGACACCCCCTAGCCATACCTACCCAGCCGGACATTAGGGTAGAAAGCCCTTATTAAAAAACACCAGGTGCCACAAAACCCTTTTGACATCTCTCTCCCCCCTTCCTCCATCTCTCTCCTCCTATCTCCCCCCTCCCTCTCTGTATCTCTGTGTCTATCTCTCTCTGATGAGGTGTCAGGCTGGCCATGAGGCCCTCTCGCAGTGCCTTGCCCAGCACAGTGAACTTTAGGGCACTTCACAATGGGGGAAATGGGGTCCCTCCTCTTCTTCCTGGAGCCCATTACGATGGGGAGCCACAATGCAACCCTGCCCCACTCGCCGCTAGCAACAGGACACGGCTTACAGCTCCGAGCCTGAAGTGGCAGGAGGCGAGGGCTGCCTTGAGCACAAATGTGGCAGAAAGGCAAGCACAGGAGTGCTTCACTCCTGCACTAAGGCTCCGGCCATCACCTTGCCATGTCGACCTCCCCCCCGCAGCTTTTCGGTTGAGCGCTGTGGCTGTGAGCTCCAGCCTGAAGTGGAGGGAGCAGAGGGCTGCCTTGAGCACAAATGTGGCACGAAGGCAATTACAGGGCCACTTCCCTCCAGCACTAAGTCTCCGGCGACCCTCCACCTCTTGCGACTCCCTGGTTACCTGTTGCGAGGCCAGGAGGATGCGCATGACACACACACAGATACAGAGAGGGGGGAGACTGGGTGACGGGTGAGCGTCTTTGCCGAGGGTCCTCCAGCTTTCTCCAAGCCTGACCCCAGGCTGGGCATGCGAGGTTCGGCAGAGCCAACCCTTTTCCTACTACTCTGAGTTTCTTAAAGCCGCTGCTGCGCGCTGCAGGCCCATCCTACTTTCCGTCGTCCCCGCTTCCCAGATCCCATTCCCACCCCACCAGCCCTTGAGTTACCGAGGCCAGCATCGGTCATGGCCGGGTCGTGCCAGTGTCTCATGGCGGAGAGCAGGTTACGCATCTCCCCAAGCGACTGAGGCATGCCCAGCACCAAAAGGGCCAGAAAAAGCTCCAGCAAGAGTGAGGTGCTGGAGAGTCAATCCCGGCGCTTCTCCATCCCCCACTGTCGCCCTTACCTTCTCAGGCCAGGCGAGGAGTGACTGTGAGGGGAGGCCGAGGGGCGGGGCCAGCCAGTGATGGGACAGGGAGCTGCAGCTGAAGGCCCAAAGATCCACATGTGCTTCTGGAGCTGTGGGTTGCCGACACCCAAATGAAATTGTTTAACTGAAAAATCTCCAGACCTGTGACCTTTGGATCAAATTATTTCTGAACAAAGGTTCATCACTCTTTTGAAATATCAAAAATCGCCTAGCTGATAGATCACAGATATGAAGGAAAGTTTCAAAATGAAATAGGAAGTAGCAACTGATACTGAGCACATTCTAATCTCAAATATTGCTACAAGAGAATGACAGTGATGGCAGCAAGTAGTTATAATTCATACAGTAATCAGAATAAGCAATTTTCACACCAAATAAAAGCAAGAAAATTATGGTCACACCCAATCTCCTTGACCTAAGACTGGTCACTTAGCAATCGTTTAAAGATATGAGAGGTTTCCCCAGCCTGGCTCTCTTCTCCAGTTTAAAATTGACCTTTAGTGTAACACAAACTAGAACTCTGTAAATCTGTCTTAAAGAGAAGTCTGGTTAAAAAGATGCTAAACTATCTAACTAAGCAGCCAATGTGAGATTTGATAAGCGCTTTGAAACCATATTTCATTATTTCATAATGAAAGTCATTATGCAGGCAGATATCTTTGCAACAGCAGCTTTTTGTGCTTCCCTACAGTTGCAGCCAAAATAGCCATGAATGCAGTGCATAACAAATAGAAAGTTCATCATTGTGTAGTGGAATGGAAGGACTAAAAAACATTCCCAGGCCAGTCAGAGACAGTTTATTGCACAAGGTTCAGAGCCAGATTTGTACCTGAAGCTTTGAACAACGAAAGAACTCTGATACAATGGTTTTTATATATTTCTAAGACAAAGGATTCAGTGAGATCATACATTTTCCATATATGGTTAATCATGAGATCATACATCCGATTTTCCTTCTATGGTTACATTCACTTGTTAATAAGTTCATCTAATTACTTAAAGCATTAATCTTAGTTTACAAAATTATCTTAGCCACACAACTTTTCTTAAGTGCTCAGAGTCGCTAATGAGAGAGTTACTACTGTCCTTGGGTAAATTCATTAGTTAAGTAACTCTTTGTAACATATAGGTCTTTGTGTCATTCACAGTCAAGTCACTCAGATGTTTTTCCATATAGCAGTCCTTTCCATGACATCTAGGTATCAGAAGATATATTACCACTTAAAAGGGTTTAACTGTTTGTTAATGTAATTTCCAACAAGCACTTTCCTCTCTTATAATAATGTGAATAGATAGAGTCTCTCAGAGTTCATATATCCAAGCACGTCTTCCCTTTATAATAATATGAATAGAGAGGGTCCCCCAGAGCCCATATATCTGACTCTGTATGATTCCTATTTTATTCACACTATTTCTTTTATCTACATTATTCTTTATTTTCTCTTTACCTCATTCCCCCCTGTGGAAGTTTTTCCATGCATAAACTTCCATTACTTCTTACGCAACACTCTATGTCCCTTAATACACAAAGCCAACATATAACATCCCACAACATATGACTAATCTAGGCAAGAGATAGGTATTTCTTGATCTTCACCCTATTAATCCTTGGAGGTACTCCTTCCATTCTTTTCCCAGACCCTATTTTGACATATGTGTCTGTTTCAGAAACTTTTTTTCTTCAAGAAAACGCTCTGTCAAAACTAATTCCTTCACAGATAGCTGTTTCAGCACAGGGATTGCACAAGGAATAAAAGCTAGGCCTGCACAAGGAATAAAAGCTAGGCCTGCCACAGCCATATCAACAAGAATAACATTTGTTTAATCCAGCCGGATCCAGGCAACCAAGAAAACCACCTGTCAGTTGTTTGTAACCTCTGACTTATCTTGGATGCCCTATCCTGCAAATCCTTGGCAACTTCTCTGACCACACCTGATTTATTCACATAGAAACAACAATCTTCTCATACCTCTTCTCTCTGTGGCCACAAAGTCTAAGGCACGTCGATTTTGTAGGACCACTGCTGCCAATGACTCTATCTGGTCTTGGACTTCCACCAGGGTTCCAGCAATTTGGTTCAGGCTTTCTTCTGATAATTGCTGAAACTGTATTACTGAGTGTGTTACCCCACCTACGCCTGTTCCACTGCAGTTCCTATCCTCATGATTACTAATAGTGGGACTAGGATTGGTACCCATTTCTGAACATGCCCCATGAGAGGAACAGGGATGGTATGTTCTCCACTGACAACATCTATTTCAGGAAAAAGGAGTACTAGTGTGCATGTTCCGGTCCAATTTGTTGGCAAACATAAATACGCATCCCTTTCACATAAGAAGATTTACGGAAAAGGCATGTGCTCAGTTGTTCCTTGCATTAGTCCAGACCCCCAAAAGCCCCCACCACAAACATTCCCATCAGCGGCTGTAATGGGACTTTTAGTGAAGGGTCCTTTTGCTTATCTCCGAGGATTGAACCTTCAAAAAGATACCGGGAGGTAGTATCCCAGGGGGAAAGAAGACACATAAACCTGTGTTGGACCTAATGGAGAACCAGATAGTGAAGTGAGGGGGCTGGAACAGACTAGTGAACCTTTCCTTGGATACCTTCCAGGACCTCTTCCATCCTCCCCATTTTGTGATGATGGCAGTTGGAGGTGATGAGAAAGTGAGTGGTGGGCAGAAGGAAAAAGATCTTTGGTTAGTTTTACATCCCTAAGGTTCAGTCTAGGACCAAGGTACACTTCTGATGGACATTGTTCTTTTGTCAGGGATCCTATAGGCCTACCAGGTTTCTGATGTCTCTTTACACACAGGGAAGGTGACCCTATGATTTAACCAGGTTTCGACCCAATTCCAGTATCCCTGATATGCAATCTCTTCTTTTCAATTATTGTAGGGGCCCTTCTATTCCCCCCTGTACCAGGATTGTTAAACTCTTAACCTTAGGTCTAGGAGTTGGTTTAGGAATAAGGTACTCACTCCACCTTCTGGTGCCACGTTGTTGGCGGGAGTGGACTTGACCCAAAGTGTCCCCATTCAGTGTCTTGATGCTGCTAGGTCCCCTGGGATTCTTGACATCTTCAAATTCTTCCGCAGAGACAAGGGGAATTTCTTGAACATCCACACAACCTGGGGAACTACTGTTCAAGCTAGCATCACTCACTAGACCCTTGGCTAATAGTACCCACAACCCCAAATAAATCATAGTGACTTTATTCCCACACCCACAAGGCCTTAAGAGTGCAAGACCCGAAGTTTACAAGTTCACCATGTCAGGAAGAGGGTTAGGGATATGTGTAACTTGGGGTAGGGCAATATCAATTGTATTAAAACAATACCAACAGAAGGGCTAAAGTAGCTGTTGCCCAGTCCCCACACCCCAATCTTCCTCAACCATGAGTGTTTTTTAATAAGTGCTTACTGGATACTATCACTGTTAATGGGTTTTACATTACAAACTATAGTCATGGAATGTTGTCTTCCTCCGTTCCAAGCTTCGGCCGTGCGTAGAGAACCAGCTTCCGGGGTGGTTCAGCAAAGCTTGACGATCTCCACCGTGCGTTGAGAGCCCGTTGCCGGTAGGACTCAGCAGGGTGTATTCTTCTTGAACCTCAACACCAAGGGCCGGTCAGTTGTTGTCACCTGGTATGTGACTGGATCACTTTGGTCTGCGGGCTTCAGTCTCATCCAGTGGATCCAGGACCGTCCTCCTAAGATCTTAAAAGCACAATTACAAAACTAATACATCTGGGAGAGAGCGCAAAGGGATCTGAGTAGTTGTAGTCCTCTTCAGTTGGGAAACAGCATAGGCAACCACTCAATCCTTCCACTCCTTTGGGGCTGGCATGGGCCCTTTCACTTCCTTCCAGGAACATCCAATCATCATGGTGGAATTTATGGACTGGAAACTTCAAAGGTGGTGTTTGGGCTAATAGTCCTTGTTTCCTAAAAACTTTAAAATATCTGGACAGTTTATACACATATTGTTTCAATACTTTGTCTCTGGTTTCCAGAAAATTAATGCATATGCTTCCTGTAGTGAAAACTACTCCAAACAACAATTCATATGATGATAATCTTTCTAGGTTGGGTATAATAAAACTCTTGACACTACTGATGCTGTAGCATTTCTGCAGAGAAAAGCTTCAACCCACCCTGTGAGGTGGTCCACTATGACCAATAAATATTTTACTCTCCCCACTTTTGGCAATTCTGTAAAATCCACATGAATACATTGAAATGGTCTTAAAGCTGGTGATCTCCCACCCATCTGTTGTTTCCTGACAGCTTGTTCATTCACCTTTTTACAAATCAAACATTTGTTTATAATTGATGTTACTAAAGGATATATCCCAATACAACCATAGCTTTTTAAAAGTTCATCTACAATAGCTTGAATTCCCCAATGACTCCACCCATATTTTGCCAAATGAATGCACTATCCCAAATGCATACAGTCTCCAGAATCCCCATACAGTATCCAGCATCCCTCCTCCCCTTTTTTTTTTTTTTTTAATGTGCCGCCCTTCTCTGGGAGACTCAGGATTATAATGCGTTAAACAATAGCCTTCATAAAGTCAGCTTATTGCCCCCACAAACTGGGTCCTCAATTCACCTACCTTAGAAAGGATGGAAGGCTGAGTCAACCTTGAGCCTGGTGAGATTCGAATTGACAGTAAGTGCAGACAGCTGGTGTTAAATTACAATGCATTTGTCTATTGAGCTATCCAGGCTCCCTGTCCATAGAGCTTAATTTAATGAATACAATTCAAAGGTTTGAGCAGACCAATTTCGAGGCAAACCCCTTGTTTCCAGGATTTTTCCATACTCCCCCTTCCACCCTAGAGGAACCATTTATACAAATTGTTTCTCCTTTCTCCAGGGGGTGTTCCTCCAAATCAGGTCTTATTTTTGTTTGTAAATCAATCACTTCAGCACCATGATGTTCTAATCCAAACTGATCCATTGATCTGGTATTGGCTAAGAACTGTGCTTGATTCAAATTGTGATTTGTGGTTACAATCAAGTCTGTCTGCTGCATTAAAATTGTTTCATTTGTGTGTGTGTGTGTGTGTGTGTGTGTGTGTGTGTGTGTGTGTGTGTGTGTTTTCAAAGAGATTGAATGGCTTTTCCAAGTTTGGTAAACTTAATACAGGAGCCTTGGTCAAAGCTTGTTTCAAAGTTTCAAGGCTGCCTCTTTCATGTCCCTCCCATTTCAAACTCCAAGGTCCAGATACAATTAATTTTGCATAGAACTATCTTAATTTTTGCTTGTTTATAGATAGAGGCTGAGACGCTACTCCTGTCCAAAGGAAAAAGAAGCCTTTCTCTTTAAGAATTGTTGAAAGGCAGAGCTTCCCCTTCCTGAATTCAAAACTCCCGGCTGGGAGATTACTTCGAAATGATTGGAGGTCAGCTGCTTGAGAGTAGAATCAGTTTATTGTTTCTGGGGAGGCAGGCAAGAAACAAACACAAGCACAGCGTTCGGAGGCTAGCTTGTTGTAACTGTAAGATTTGGCGTGTGAATTCTTTATTTTGTGTGTGTGATGGTTTTATGGTGGTTAAATGTTTTTATTTGTGATTAGATTCTTCGGTCCTGGGTCTGGCAAATAAGTAATAGTTGTATATTTCACACTCTGTTTTTCCTAACCCTTTGTAGTTGTTCGTTCCCAATAATTATTCAGCTTGCCATCTCTGTGTTTTAGTGAATATCCCTCTTTTATAAACAAATTAGCTCCTTCTTCGAAAGGAACAACAATCAAACAAACAAATCTGAAATATATCAAACTTTAGCTTCAATTCTCTGCCTTTAGTAAAATACAAGTCAGATTAAAAAAATCTTTCAAAATCATTTCTTTTATATAGGTTTAATTAAGCGTTTTAAACCTCAAAAATTTCCAGAAAAAAATAAAATCAAAATTGTATTCAGAGCAGAAAAGCTTTCGTATGCAAATTAAAGAGATCAGCAGCAAAAACCACATTAGCCGATCGATCCCCCTCCTTTCTCTGCTCTTTCAGCAGAGAGAGAGATGTCCGCTGGAAAAAAAAAAATCCAACAGCCCACCCTTTTCCTGCTTCTCACTTCCAAAGGAAAAGAGGGGAGGGAGAGGAAAAAAAGATGTTTTACAGCAGGCAACCAAGCCTATTTCATTCAGCATTCACCTGCTTCATTCAGCATTCTTCCAACAAACCAACACATTCTGCATTTCTCTCTAACCTCCATAATTCACAGACATTTCCCACAAATTATATGAAGGGGAATTAAAGTGCATTTTCACCAACTTTTACCCTCAACACACTTCACATTCACGCTGCAATCAAACTGTGTACACCAATCTCACATGCAAAAATCTCACTTCATGCAAACCAATCATTACAATTATTCAAGCACAAGTTTACTTAATTTGCTGGCCAGCCAAACAATCAATTCCATTCAATTTTACACACTATCATTATATATATATATTTAACAGAAATCACACCAAATTGATCAAGTCAAATTATCTGACACTTCCCATTTAGACAGGCTTTACCTCTTTACGGCCTGCTAAACCCCGGGTGGGAAGAACAGTAAACAATGTCTTCTTTATTCTTAGTTAAGAATGGCAATTTATCAGAAACTTTATAACATTGCAATTAGTTCTTTTCTCTTACCACACATAAAATCACGCATTTTTTTTAAAAAAAAAACTTTTATTGCATAAGGTTTTATTTCTCCCCTTTCTTTAGTTTTCATCAAACAGACCCTAGCAAACTCTGCCTGATACTTGAGTAATTAAGGGGTTTTTTTCTTTTTGTCTTCCACCGATCAATACTTATTACCACCCATTCTAACAACACTACCTCTGGCTCACGACGCTGGACGTTCCGACAGTTGTCTATGAGAACCGCAGAGGTTTAACCACCCGCACAATCCCACACAATACTTAATTCCACAATATTTAAATACTTAATTCCAGAGACTTCAGGATGCCACCTTGTCTCCAGGAGGGTGATCAGCCCCCCTCTGCCACCCCTTAACGGGTGGGTACTTCTAAGAGAGACTTTAACTCTCTGATTTATACTTACCTGTTTTCTTTTTCCCTTTTTTTTTCTTTCTTTTTTTTCTTTTCTTTTCTTTAAGGTCTCTGTGTCTGGCTAGCCTTTAAGGATCCTTGACTAGCCTGTTTTGCCAGCGGGTTACGGCACCTCCTCACCGAAAGGTTCCGTGGACTTCAAAGGAGTCCTAATGGCCGGCCAGTGGATTTTCCTTGGGGAGGCGTCGGTTCCGCTGGGGCAGGCTGTCTGGCAGAACAAAAGTTCTTTGTTCCTTAGTCCCATCTGCCAGGGTGCCATAAATGTAGTGGAATGGAAGGACTAAAAAACATTCCCAGGCCAGTCAGAGACAGTTTATTGCGCAAGGTTCAGAGCCAGATTTGTACCTGAAGCTTTGAACAACGAAAGAACTCTGATACAATGGTTTTTATACATTTCTAAGACAAAGGATTCAGTGAGATCATACATTTTCCATATATGGTTAATCATGAGATCATACATCCGATTTTCCTTCTATGGTTACATTCACTTGTTAATAAGTTCATCTAATTACTTAAAGTATTAATCTTAGTTTACAAAATTATCTTAGCCACACAACTTTTCTTAAGTGCTCAGAGTCGCTAATGAGAGAGTTACTACTGTCCTTGGGTAAATTCATTAGATTAAGTAACTCTTTGTAACATATAGGTCTTTGTGTCATTCAGTCAAGTCACTCAGATGTTTTTCCATATAGCAGTCCTTTCCATGACATCTAGGTATCAGAAGATATATTACCACTTAAAAGGGTTTAACTGTTTGTTAATGTAATTTCCAACAAGCACTTTCCTCTCTTATAATAATGTGAATAGATAGAGTCTCTCAGAGTTCATGTATCCAAGCACGTCTTCCCTTTATAATAATATGAATAGAGAGGGTCCCCCAGAGCCCATATATCTGACTCTGTATGATTCCTATTTTATTCACACTATTTCTTTTATCTACATTATTCTTTATTTGCTCTTTACCTCAATTGTGTAGACAGTAATTCAAAGTGGCAAGAGATTAGTAATGAAAAATTTTGGATATGGGGGGAAAGGAGGAGAGGGAGCTTTCAGAACCTTCTTTTTCTTTTTTTTCCTTATTAAAACAAACTTTATTAAACATAAAAAGATAAAATCATACAACATACATTTATATACAAAACAATAAAACAGTAAAAACAATACAAAACCAAACGAACATATTAAATATATATAATTATATATATTTATATACAAAGTAGCTTATTATATCATTTGTCTTGTTGATGGTGCCTGTTTGTTAATTTTATTTTCATGAGCTTTTACATTTGCTCTTTTTTTTTGACTTATCCAGTCATACCATCTGTTCCATACCAAATAGTACTTTGAGTCTACCTTATCTTTTAACTCGAAACTTAATTTGTCAATTTCCATGCAATTGTATATTTTCTGGATTACTAATTGATCCGTTGGCAATTGATTTGTTTTCCAAAGTTGCGCTAGAGCCAATCTAGCTGCCGTTATTATGTGTAAAATTAAGTATTTTATTTCTCTCCTAATGTTTTCATTAATCATGCCTAATAAAAAGATTTCTGGTTTAAACTCTATTTCCTCTTCTGTTATTTCTGTTAACTAAATTTTTATTTTTTCCCAGTATTTCCTGATTTTTGGGCAAAGCCACCAGATGTGGAAAAAAGAACCCTGTGCCTGATTACATTTCCAGCAGGTTGGGTTTAAATTTGGATACATCTTCACTAATCTCGAAGGGGCCAGATACCATCTATACCACATTTTATACTGATTCTCCCTATAAACTACTGATTTTGTCATGATATAATTGGTTTCCCATACCCTTTCCCATTCTTCTAATTGTATACTATGTCCAATGTTTCTTGCCCATGCTATCATTTGTCCTTTAACCAGTTCTTCTGCTAGATCGAATTCTAATAAATATTTATAAATTTTTAAATTAATTTTTCTTCCTTAGTTTCTAATAATTTATCTAATCGATTCGGTTTTGGGTGTATTCCTCCTTCCTCTTGATCTTTTTTATATCTTAATTTTATTTGTAAGTAGGGCCACCAGTCTATATTGATTGATATTCCTTACTCCCTGAGTTCTTCCTGTGTTTTCAATACTCCCTGAGAATCCAATATTTCCTTATACCTTATTATTTTTTGTGTTGCTAGTGTGTTGGGGTGCATTGTTGCCTCCATTGTGGATAACCATCCAGGAACTTTCATATAATGTTTGTTTTTAATTTCTCGCCATGTTCTGATTAGTGAATCTCTTATTATATGATTATTGAAATGCTTATACGTTTTGTTCCCGGTGTTCCACAAGAAGGCATGCCACCCCATCATCAGATCATGTCCTTCTAATTTTAATAATCTTTGATTTTCCAAATTCACCCATTCTTTAATCCATGTTAGACTTGTTGCTTTATAATATTTTTCCCATGCTGGTAATCTGAATCCACCTCTAATTCTATCGTCTTGCAAAATATTTGATTCTTGGTTTTTTCCCTTCCCACACAAATTTTGTAATTATTCTATCCAAATTATTAAAAAAAAAAATCCAATTTCACCGGGATTGTTTGAAATAAATAAAGGAGTCTCAGCAGGATGTTTGTCTTTATCGTTGCAATCCTCCCTAATAGTGATAATTTCAATTTCCCCCATTTTTCTAAGTCCTCTTTTGTTGGACTAAAGTTCCATAGTTATTGTCTTTTATAGTTGCGCTTCTCGCTGTCAGATTTATCCCTAAATACTTCACCATTTTTACTGCCTGTAGTCCTGATTCATTCGCTAGTTCTTCTACTTGTTTTACTGTCATATTTTTTGTTATCATTTTGGTCTTTTCCTTGTTAATTTTTAAACCCGCCACTTTTCCGAATTCCTCTATCTCTTTTATTAATATTGGTGTTGTTTTTAATGGATCCTCTGTGAAGAATACAAGGTCGTCTGCAAATGCTTGGACCTTGTATTCTTCTAACATTTAATTCTTTTATTTCTTTATTTGACCTAATTCTTATTAGCAAATTTTCCAGTGTTAAAATAAAGAGTAACGGTGAAAGTGGACATCCCTGCTGTACTCCCTTATTTATTTCAAAATATTTAGTAGAATCTCTGTTTACTAATATATTTGCTTTCTGTCTCATATAAATAGAGATTATCATTTTTTCAAATTTCTCTCCAAATTTAATATTTTTTAATTTGATGAATCATAAATTGCAAATTAACCTGATCAAATGCTTTTTGTGCATCCAGAAATACCAGGGCCACCTGCTTCTCTGGATGCACCTTATAATATTCCATTATATTTATTACTGTTCTTATATTATTTTTAATTTGTCTCGTGGGTAAAAACCCATTTTGATCTGAGTGTATTCTACTATTCAATATTTTTTTCATCCTGTTTGCCATTATATTCATGGAGATTTTATAATCAGTGTTTAATAAGGAGATCAGTCTATAATTTTTTATTTGAGTTATATCTACTCCCTCCTTCGGTATCAGCGAGATGTATGCTTCCCTCCATGAGTCTGGTAGCTTTGCCTCTGTCAGTGCCTCATTAAATGTTTCTAACAAAATCCAGTTCAATGTATCTCCCAATGCTTTATAAAATTCAATTGGTATACCATCAGTCCCCGGGGTTTTGTTATTTTTTTGCTTCCTCATTGCTTCTTTTAGCTCCTCATGGTAATGTCCCTATTTAATGTCTCTTTTTCATCTTCCGTTAATACTGGCGTTCCCTCCCCGCTCAGATATTGTTTTATTTCTTCAGCTATTACTTTGTCTTGCTTGTACAGTTCTTGAAAAAATTGGGTTACTATTTCTTTTTTCTTTTCTGAGCTCTGTTGCAATTTACCCTTTCTGTCCTGCAATTGTTGAATTATTCTTTTCTCCCTTTCTTTTCTCAATCTGTAAGCCAACCACCTCCCTGGTTTTTTCGCATGCTCAAAATAATTCTGTTTTATGTATTTCAATGCCATTACGTATTTTCCCTGTTCTAATATATTCAAATTATGTTTAGCTGCTATCCAATTACTTCTAATTTGCTCATCCCCAGGTTTTTCTTGTAATTTTTCCTCCCATTTTTTAATCTCTTCTTGACCTTATTATATTCTTTTTCCCTCTCCTTTTTTCGTTTTGCATTGAAAGCTATTGTTAGTCCTCTTACGTAAGCCTTTGTTGTGTCCCATAGATTCTGGAGGGAGGTGTGATGTTTTGTATTATCTTTAAAAAACAATTTTAATTCCTTTTCTATTTGATCGGTATATTGCTTTTCTTTCAATATCTGTGAGTTCATCATCCATCTACCTTTTTTCCTCTGGTGTCCTTTTCATGTCAACAGTACTGGATTGTGGTACACCCAATTATTTGACTTTATGTCTACTTTTTGTACTCCTTGTATCAATATTTTGGATACCCATGCCATATCTATTCTACACCAGGATTTATGAGGATTAGAATAGTACATAAAGTTCTTTATCTCTGGGTTGTAAAATCTCCAGCTATCAACCAAATTTAATTCTTCTACTAAATCTATAAAAGTTTTCGGCAATACTTTTTTCTTTTTTTTAATTTTTCTGATCACTTTTATAATCCTTTCTTACATCTACAATTGCGTTGAAATCGCCAATCAAGCATACATTCTCCATTTTTTGTTCTATTATTTTTTCGTGGTTTTTTTTGTAAAATTCTGTTAATCCACTATTTGGAGCATATATAACCACCAATAATATACTTTTGTATTCAAATTTTACCTCTATCATCAATATTCTTCCTATTGCATCTGCATATATCAAATTACTTTCTATTCCTTCTTTAACATACACCACTATTCCTCTCTTCTTTTCGTCTGCTAAAGTCACAAATGATTTACCTAATTTTTTGTACTGTAAATATTTCTCATCTTGTTTTCTTATGTGTACCTCTTGGAGGCACACAATATTCATTCTTTGTTTCACAGCTTTTTAAAAAAATTGATGTCTTTTGCCTGGAGAGTTAAGGCCGTTTACATTCACTGATAACATTTTTAGATTTTGTTCCATTTTTTGATGATTATCCTGTGTTTTCTTCCTGTTACTTCTTGTCCTTTCTCTTGGCTCTTGTTCTCACTCCTTCTTCTTCTTGGATTTCTCCTTCTTCTTCCTTTTCTCCCTCTTCTAGTACTTTTCCCTGTTCCTCTTGTCTCTGTTTTTCTTTGGTTCTCCGTTCCGACTCCTCCCTGCTACTGTTTGCTCCTTCTATACCTATCACTTGATCATGCAAATTATGTGCTTTATTTTGTGAGTCCACTTTTATTTTTTTTTCCCTGCCATGTCACCAGCATTCCTTCTGGTGTTATCCATCTAAATGGTATATGCCGCTTATTTAATAGTGTGGCAAGGGACCAATATTCTTTTCTCAACTCCCTTATTCTCTTTGGGACTTGCTTCAACGTTATTTTTTTACTTCTATAAAACATGGGGTCATTTTTTATTTTATAGACAATATCTCTTATTTTCCGCCTCACAAATCTTACATGGACCTCCCTTGGCAATTTGTTTTGTCTGGCGTAATTTGTATGGACTCTGTAAACTTCGTCCAATTCATTTATTATTTCATCTTTATCTCTTTGGAGGGCCTCCGCAATCACTTCCGCCATTACTATTGTTAAATCCTCCTCTCTATCTTCAACTACGTTTTGAAAGCGCAAGTAAAATGCAGCCTTCTCCATCTCCAAATGTGCCACGGTATTTTCTAATTCTTTATTAAGTCCCATCATTTTTGATCCAAAAACTCCAGTCTTTCTTCTGTCTGCTGTTTTCTTTTCTATGGCTATTATTCGTTGATTTTTTTTTGTATAATTTCTTGTATCGAGTCCATCTTTTCATCTATCTTCTGAATATCACTTTTTACTTCTCTTTTGACCTCATCTATATCCCTCCTTGTTTCTTCATGGTTCTTGGTCATGCATTCCTGCATTTTAATCATAGTTTCTTGTATTGTTATAAGTGTAGCCTGCATAGTTGGCATGCTTAAAGTGGGAGGTTGTTTCTCTGATGGGAACATTCTTTCTATTGTCCTCTGTGCCGCAGGGGAAGCCGATAGTCCAATCAATGTTGAGGTGTTTTTCTTTCCTGTTTTCAAGTGCTAGTCATCTTTTTTAATATTTTATACTGTTCTCCCAAAATTTTATCTATCTTCTCCCAAATCACCATCCACTTTACTATACAACTTCTTTTTCTTTCCTCCCTTCTCTCTATCCTCTATCGTCTTAATATAATACAATACTAACTTAATTGCTTAATTACTAAAATTCTATTAAGAAAAAAAATCGTTAAAATCTTGCTAAATACTCTAATTACTAAAATTCCTATATTATTACCAATTACCAATTAATCAATGAATTAATTAAAAGGAATTAATCCACTTTTACTATTTACTTTAAATCATTAATAGATAATAAAAAAAAGATATAAAAAGAGAAAAGGAGAGAAAACAAGAGGGAAAGAAAAAAAGAAAGGAAAAGAAAAAAAGAATATCACAACAATAAAGAGTTGATCAGTACTTAAAAAACAATTAATGGTATTTTGCTAGTAATTAATTTTACAAAATTTCTCTATCAGTACTTAAATCTATCAATATGTAAGTATATGTAGATATAAAGGAATATATAAATATATATAAATAAATTTACTAATTAATTATAAATACCAAAATACAAGTTTCTCTAACAGTAAATAAACAAATATATCAGCAAATAAGTTATGTAGCCAAGAATTCACTATGTTTCCAAATTTTGTATGATTTAAAAAGTCAGATGTAATTCAAATATAGTCTTTTTTCCTCTCACACTTTCACTTTCAACTTCTGGTCAAAAAGAAAAGGAAATAATCCAATATGGCGATCTCTAATCAGCTCTGTCACTCCTATGCGTCTTATATTTTTTGCCAATCCACCTTTCTCCTTCCATTGGGGCAGCTAAAATGGGGATAGAAATAGAACCTTATATCCAGTTCACTTCTCTTTCCCAGCTTTTTGGAACACCCACTTTCCACGATCTCTGTTTGACTCCTCTGGTGTTTTTCTGCTGGTCTGAAATTCGCCCTCCTCACTTTTACTCTCCTCTTTGTTTGCCACTCGTTCAAGCTCTGAGTCTCTCTTTCCAGCCCGCTGCCCTTCCGAAATTCAAGTTCTTCTCCTCCTCCAATTTTCAGACAAAAAAGTTGTTTAAAACCTTCGTATTTCTGCTCTCACCACCAGTTCTCACACCGTACTCACTTTCTGCTTCCCATTGTTCTTGATCGGGGCATCAAGCCTTTGGGTCAGCCATTCCGGCTGTCTTCTTCTACGTCTGGATTGAGGGTCCTTCTTGGTGTGGTGGGAGACCGCACCTCTCCATGCCTCCTCCAAAGATTTCCCTCTTTCTCGCCGGTCCCACCAGGACTGATCTTCGCCCTTAAAGAGCTCCAAAAACGCTGGAAAATCGGCACTGGGAACGGAGCAATTATTCCCGTGCCGCCTCGGCTCCACGTCACTGCCAGAAGTCCCAGAACCTTCTTTTTCAATTGCTATTTTCATACCCTCTCCTTCCCAGACCTTGAAAATCCAAATTTTTTATTCTACTAACTTGTTTTCCTTCTCATCACTTGCACCACGGTGGTGTGTTTAACTTTCAACTAAATACTTGATTTGGTTTTCCGCTATAGGCTTCATAAAATTGTAGTCTGCCTACTTTCTGGTTCCTGAGCTTTACCAATCTATTCTCTATAGCTTCAGTTTCCACTAGAACTATGTTTGGGATTTTACAAATACAGGTCTGAGGGTTTTAAAAGTATCCATATTTCATGCTGTTGCATATATTCATGCAATAAATGTTCAGAATCATTTATTTCAATTGGTCCTGTGCAAACCAATAGCCACCGAGTTATTTTTAAAAAACTGATTGAGGTAGTTGATATGTCACTTTTCCTTTTGAAGAAACCTATTGTTTTTCTCTATCCCTAAGTTCTCTGATTAAAAAATTACCCATGGTTAATGAGACTGCCAAAATACATAGTGGCTACACACCATTGAAACTGACAAAAGTTACAATATAAAACAACTGAAAGAGGATGTAGAAGATTGAAAAATGTAGAAAAAGGTGGTCCATAGAATTGCTGAGAATAAGACATGATTGAATGGATAGCATCATCAAGAAGTCCCAATTCTCCTTTGCCGGCAAGGCTTGCAAAGAGGTTTAAAAACATGTCCGCCAAATGTTGGAAATGCAATCAGATACCAGGTTTGTATTACCATATGTGGTGGACATGTCCAAAGGCAAACTTTTTTTGGACAAAAATACATACATGATTAAAGAAAATGATAAAGCAACACATAGATTTAAAGACAGAAATATTTTTGTTAGGTATATTGCCAGAAAAATATGACAAACGGAATGTATATTTAATATTACATGTTTTGACAGTAGCGAGAATTGTATTTGCATAACACTGGAAAAATGAGGAAATTCCTACAGTGAATATATAATTTAAAAAATATTTGACTGTGGAAATTGATAGGTTGTCATTAAAGTTTAAGGACAAAGTAGACACAGAATATTTTTTAATTTGGGATTTGTTTTATCAATGCTTAGATAATAAAAGTAGAAATTAGAAATTGGAAGAATATTATTACATACAAGTAAAGAATACTATTACTACTATTATTATGTATATATAAAATGACCCAGAGAATACAGTTTACTAAATACATATGTTAAAGAAAAATGTATAAATAGAAATTAAAAACAAAAAGTCCCAATTCTCTAGCAACTGAATATAAAATTATTCTATTAATAAGTTTATATTGTGAAAAAATGTTAAACCATAATGAGAAATCCATAATAAATTAAACTGAAATGATTTTCAGTCATTTAATGAATCTGTAGAGCAGTTTAGATATTTTCAGTATTATAATAACATTTATATAGTTACATATATTTTACATACCGTATTTTCCGGCGTATAAGACGACTTTTTAACACATGAAAATCATCTCAAAAGTCGGGGGTTGTCTTATACGCCGGGTGTCGTTCTCCTGTAACCAGGCAGACCAGCCCAAAAGACTCTTAACGAGCCTTAAATGGCTCTGGCGATCAAAGCTCTGGCGATCCCAGCTTTGCCTCTAATCAGGCAACTCAGCTGGGATGCCAGAGCCATGTTAAAGGAAAAAACTTTTTTCCTTTTACGTGACTCTGCAAGCTCTGACGATCCCAGCTGAATTGCCTGCCAATCGGGCATCGCAGCTGGGATCACCAGAGCCATGATCCAAGCTCTGACAATCCCAGCTGCGTTGCCTGCTAATCAGGCAACTCAGCTGGGATCGCCAGAGCCCAGAGTCTTGTAAAAAGAAAAAAGTTTTCCCCCTCCAGCTTGCTTACCTTAGCTGGTAATCGAAACGCTTGCCTTGCTTCGCTTGCCTGAATCCATTCCATCAGCAAGCCACTCTCTGCCTGCAATCATGCAGGCAGGAGTTGTGGACTTCAACTCCCAGAATTCCTCAGCCAGTAAAAACAAAGCTGGCTGAGGAATTCTGGGAGTTGAAGTCTACAAGTCTTAAAGTTGCCAAGGTTGGAGACCCCTGTTCTATTGGGTAAGTTTTTTTCCCCTTTGGGAGCTTTAAAAAAATAGTTAATTGGGGTTTTTTTAGTTGTTCTTTTTTAGACCTAGCCATTTAAAGTTTAGGAAGTTTTAAATTTAGTTTTCATATAAAAATAAAATAATATTTGTGCAGCTTTCTGAGATGTGGTGTGTTTCTGTAGTGTTTCACTCTAACTACACAAACACACAAAATCTCACAAAGCTGTATGTGGAATTTTGTGTGTGTAAAGTGTAAAGGTTGATTTTTTTGGGCTTTTTGTGGCTGTGTGAGGTTCCTGCTTGTTGCAGGGGCCATTTTGGGTCTAGCACAGCTGCTTTTACATTGTGGATGAGCCAGTTGTGTTGTGTTGTGTGTGTGTAAAGTGTGAAAGTTGTTTTTTGCGCTTTTTGTGGCTGTGTGAGGTTCCTGCTTGTTGCAGGGGCCATTTTGGGTCTAGTACAGCTACTTTTACATTGTGGGTGAGTCAGTTGTATTGTGTTGTGTGTGTGTGTGTAAAGTGTGAAAGTTGTTTTTTGCGCTTTTTGTGGCTGTGTGAGGTTCCTGCTTGTTGCAGGGGCCATTTTGGGTCTAGTACAGCTGCTTTTACATTGTGGGTGAGTCAGTTGTGTTGTGTTGTGTGTGTGTGTAAAGTGTGAAAGTTGTTTTTTTGGGCTTTTTGTGGCTGTGTGAGGTTCCTGCTAGTTGGTGCTTGGAGCTTCAAGACCTGGGTCTTTGACATCTTTAATTCTGGACAGAGTTGCACTACCTAATCAGACCCAGTTCGCAACTTAGGGATTCTTCCAAATTCATGGCTCCTGCTTGAAGAGCAGGTGGCAGGTATTCCTAGAAGAGCCTTTTGCACAACTTTGGTTTGTGCACTAGCTGTGGCCTTTCTGGATCAGTACTCCCTGTGTTCAGTCACCCAAGCCCTAGTTATCTCGTCTGGACTACTGCAATGAACTCTACATGAATCTACCCCTGAAAAATCAAAGGTGCTTTTTGAAAATGCAACTGGACTGTTTTTTCCTTGAGAAAGATGTTTTGTTCTCATTTAAGAAGCTTCATCAGTTCTGGCAGGATGGTGCAGGCTATAGAAGGATTAGTTCTGAGAGCAAGGAAGGGGAAGTGGAAGGATCATATTTCTTTGCAGTCATCTGGTCGTTAGCACTCTCCCTAAGAGCTCTTGAGGTCACTTGGTGTTTATCTGTGCCCTCACAGATATGCAAATGGGGGTGGAATCTTCTTGGAACTGCTGAAAGGACTGCATTGTAGACAGGAGATAGGGGGTGTCTTATTCCTCTCCCTCTGTTGAGAGACAGCTATGACAGTCAATGTTAACATAAATGGCCTCTTTTACCCCTTTCAAACCAATAGTTCTTTCTATCCAGAGTGTGGGCTTTGCTGTCTTCAAAATAGTGAACTTTGTCTTTCAAATGCAGATTGACTACTGAATCTTGTCCTGGTAGATTTATTCTCCTAGATTGTGCCATTCCTGAAGTACTAGGTTTGTTTCTCTAAAGTACAGATCTGCACATCTCATTGCATTGTATTGCATATATCACATTGTTCAGATTGTGTCTGGGTGTTTTATCCTTGGAGTGGACAAGCTTCTGCCTTAGTGTATTCTTAGATTTCAAGTGTGCGTTTATGTTATGTTGGTTAAAAATCCTCTTGACCTTTGATTCCTAAAAAAGACCCAACATGATGTTATTATTAATGAATTGGTATAGCTTTTCCACAAATAATTCAGTTCTCTCTCAAGAAGATTGAATTAAATGGTATTTTTGTTCATTTAATTATAATTTCTCCATTTATTTTTTTATTACCAGTCTTTTGTAAAACAGACAGACCCAAAACAGTACACTATAATTAAAATCTAGAAAACATTACAAAAGGTTACATCATAAAAATATTCATTGAAATATTTGTTAAAAATCATAATAAAACATTGCATTATGTTTTATATTACAATTTCCAGCATTCAGTTCCTGGAATTTATATTTATTTATATCTTCTAATAATCACACAACAAATTGAATAAAATAAATTAATTTTAATACTGTAATTATTATTGATATCAGGAAATAAATATTATCAAGTTTGTCACAGTAATCATTAGATATATTTGTGCTTTTTGTTGTTAAACACAGATCCCACTGGAAAAAAAAGAGTTTCCCGTTAAATATATAATTAATAGATGTATGATCTATATTCTTTAGAAAATGCATGCAGAGATTCAACAATGCCATTCCAAGAGATCAATCCAGTCAGAAAGCAAAGTGTTTTAGAGAAGAGTTTCATGGTGTTATAGATTTTGTTTTTTGAACAATTCAGTATAAAAGCAGAATGATAAGAAGTTGATATTCATGATAATTAGTAGTTAATTTTACTAATGCTACTACCCTGTTAACCCCAAAATAAGACATATCCTGATAATAAGCCCAATCGGGCTTTTGAGCACATGGCAATAAGGCCAAGCGCTTATTTCAGGATTCAAAAAATATAAAACAGGATCTTATTTTTAGGGAAACACAGTATTTCCATATATATATGACATTCTTTTTCTTTTAGAATGTATTGTTATAGATTCTGAAAGGATTTCAATTTACCATAGTGATTATACATGCTAAGCCAGTTGATAAATAAATACAAGATTTTGTTTTATAAACTCCAGATTATAAAGCAGTTTACAGTTCAAAGTCAATTACAAGACAATCTCTTCCTCAATGAGAAGGGTCCTTCTGAAGAAAAGAATGAACATATGCAGCAATAGGCTTTTTTTTAAAAAAAAGGCAGGGAAGGGAAGGGGGAGTAGAATCTCCATAAAATCATCTATAAAATAAGTCTTTATTACAAAGCCCAGAGACTGTTAAATTTAGAGTTCGATGATTGGCTAGAAATACTAGGATTATTTACTGACTTTTGTAGGACTATGTAGATGCCCAGCTGAGTAAGAATGGATTCTTTAAAAAATAAAAATAAAAAAGCTGCAAAGTGCAATTCAAATTCATAATAATGACTAGTTTGGCCTTCAGAAAAGACATCAAATGTCTCACTGTTAATCAATAATGTGGAATAGGAGGAAGTCCTGGCAGCAAATTTATTTTGAAGTGTACCTTTCTCCCTGATTGGCTGTTTAAGAGCACTGGCTGCCCATTTTTACCTTTTCAACTAGCCTTCATTAGTAAGAAGGAAGATTGAAGGTTATCTTTGCACAGCTGTGAGCACCATTATAACATTGGCTAAATGCCTATCTGAAGTGGGTCTCTGTTTAATCTGAATTTTGTCTATCTCTGTTGGTTTGTTTGATTAGATAACTATTAATCGCTAAGCCACAAAAGTACAGATCTACATGCCAGGTTCCAATACCACCTTGACTCATGTACCCATTTCAAACAAAGGAGAAGAAGGAAGAGGGACAATAACTATTTCCATGGACATAGCAGAAGTAATATCATCTCAAAGAATCGAGAAACTGATAAAAGGACTGAAAAGCAAACAGTATATCTCCAAAGATTTGAGTATTGGTTGAACAGGACGAAATATAATGTTTAAGAATGAATCCTCTCTGCCCTTACATAAGGTACTAGGGCAGTACAAAAAAGTCTACCAAATGTTTATAATATAAAATTAAAAAGGATGTTTCACAATTATAGTTTGGCTGGAAAAAAAGACTCTCTAGAACAGGGGTGTCAAACTTGATTTCATTGAGGGCCTCATCAGGGTTGTGTTTAACCTTGGCGGTAGGGTAGGTGTGGCCAGGATGGCCGTGGCCAGCTCAACATCATTCATATCGAGGGCACCTGTGGTGGCCCGACCACTCTGCCAGCAAAAAAGGGCTCCGCTTTTGACTGCAACGGTCTCCTGCAATCCTCCGCCGGTGAAAGCAGAGGTTGGAAGCACCATGTGCAGCCCTCACGAGCTTCATTTTCGGCTGCAGAGGGCTGCAGGAGGCCATCCCAGCTGACAACAGAGCTCAGGTGCCTATTTTTGCTGGCAGAGCAGTCAGGCCACCACAGGCACCCCCGACACAAATGACGTCAAGCTGACCACGCCCACCCCAGCCCCCTGAGGTCAAACACAATCCTGATGTGGATTCAATGAAATGGAGTTTGACACCACTGTCCTATAGTTTGACACCCCTGCTCTAGAATCTTCGTCAGAGAGCTACACTTATTTTGAGAGAACCACTTATTTTGTTATACCACTGATACCTTGCCTTTTCACACTGGTAAGTAGATCAATACAGATAGTCCTTGACTTATGAATATAATTAAGCCTAAATTTTTTTTTTGCTAAGTGAAATATTTGTTACCACATTTTATGACTTTTCTTGCCAGTTAAGTGAATCACTTGTTAAATTAGTAACATGGTTGTTAAGTGAATCTGACTTCCCCATTGCTTATCTGAAGATTATAAAAGTTGGATCACATGACCCTGGGACACTGCAATAGTCATAAATCAATCAGTTGCCAAGTGTCTGAATTTTGATCACATAGGGAAGCTGCAATGGTCATAAATGTGAAAAATTGTTATAAATAATTTTTTTCAATGTCACTGTAACTTTGAACGATCATTAAACGAACTGTTGTAAGTCAAGGACTACCTGTATTCAAGATGCCTTTTTTAAAAATAGATGCCCCCAGGTGGCATCTGCATAGTGGCAATCTGTAAGTGCATGTCCCTTGGTGCCAAACAAATTCCCTGACTTCCCATCCGTTTTCATGTATTTTTCCTTTAAAATAAAGAAGGAAGACGCTGACATGCTAAAATATTCAGAGCATTGTTTGGCGGGTAAGGTAGGGTGAGGAATAGGAAACTGGGAGTGAGCCAAGGTTAGGGTACTGGGAAAGGCTTTATAGTACATGAGTGCTTTATAAACAATTGTTTTGTGAATAGATATTCGGCCGAAGCAGCCATTTTGTTCTGAAAACGCTAAATGACCCCACGAGGCCCCAAAGGATGAAAAATCTTTGTGAGGAAAACACTCTTACCCCAGAATTAGCAGGGGGTGCTATTTACTCCATACAGCAAAGAGAGCTTTCGTCGTGCATACATGCACCAGAATCGATTTCCTCGTTTTGCAAATCAAGCAATAGTTTGGGAGTCGATTGTAGCTGAAAAGGAACAAGAGATGCGTGGGAGAAGCACCATCACCACGGCTAGGTCTAGGCGCGTGACCCTAGTGACAGTTGCTGGCGCGCGACGTGCCTTTTCTCGGCCGTTACCTTCCCGTGTCCACGGCAACTGTTAGCACTCTCGGTGGGGGAGGAGCGACCCAGCCTATTCAGCTGAGTCCAAAGCCCAGCATCGGTAAACTATTCCGCCTTCGTTTCCTGTCATCTGCCCTTTTGGGGCCTGTCCGCCTGTCCCTACTTCGGGGCAATGAGAAGAGCGGGCCGGCCCAGGCGAGGAAGCGGCAAAGAGTCGCCGCCTCTCAATCTCGCCAGTGGCGGGGGCAATAGCCGCGGCAGGCGAGCTCCTCCTTCTCCTACGCGCCTGCCACCTCAGGAAGAGAAGTATCAGGGCCGGAGCGGAGATACAGAGCGTGATCGCAGTGCCGGCCACGACGCCGTGAGCGAACCAACCGCTGCTGTCTTCTTACTCCGCGGGCTGCAACAGTCGCTGGGGAGGCAGCTTCCCGGTGGGGCCTCTCCTCAGGCAATGAAGAGGGGAGGACCAGGCAGGAAAGGGGCCAAAAGCGACTCTCAGAAGCAAGCGAAACGGGATCGCTTGGCCCACGAATTCGGCGAGTGGCAAGACTGGCTGCGCGGTGAGAGACCAGCAGTGGGGGGATCGTAGGGTCTGGAGTGGAAAAGCAAGAACGGAGGGAAGGACTCTGCCGCGGAGCTCCGGCTTAGTCAAATGTACTTCCTGCAGCCCGATCTCTGCCTGCCTTTTTGGAATAGGCGAGAGGAATTGAGTTCGATGGAACTTCTTCTTCCCACTGTAGTGGGAAGAAGGCTGTAGTGGCGCTTCCTTCTGAGTCCTCCGAGTCATTGTGTGGATGTGAAGATCAAGCTGCCAGGGTCCCCCTTGAAGTTTATAATTGCCGTTAGCGCCTGTATCAATGGGAAGTTACACAAAACACCATCCTTGAGGCGGGACAAGGTTTTATCAAAATACTTTTCAAATATTTGACAAAATGAAAATAATTAGGAGTAGGGGATTGCCGCTTTCCCTGCCCAAACTCTGCTTTTTTGTGGTCTTGGTATCAAACTTCAAAAATAGACAGGATGGTGGAGAAAGAATGCAGTTGTAGATAAACTTGGATAATGAGATTGGTCAGTTTTATTTTACATGAAGGCATACTTATTATACAGTATTCACTTTTGGATACTTGTAGGTGAGATGCAGGTAAAGAGGAAGAAGTGAATAAAAGGCAGATGGTAAAACAAAGGACTTCTATATCTAACAGTCTAGTTTTGACAATACTATTCATTATACCTTTACATTACTTTCTGTCTTTGCAGATCATCCTTGCTTCCACCTGATTTGTACCCTGATTCATATATTCCCTTTTCTCTCGTTTTCAACATCTCATCAATTCCATCCAGCCATACATTTCTTGTTTTCTTTTTCATTCATTCATTCTAATTCATTTTTTTTGATAAACCACCTTGTACATTTTGTGTTCAATGCATATTTCAATGCATTGAAATATGCTTGGATCCAGAGAGGCATTATTATTATTATTATTATTATTATTATTATTATTTAATTTTTATACCACCCTTCTCCCGAAGGACTCAGGGTTTTTTTCTTTTAAAAGCCTCTGACGATCTCAGCTGAGCCGCACGATCATCAGAGGCTTTATTTTTTTACTTTTATAAGCATTTTTTGGTCGAAGAGGTTGTAGAAAAAATGATTTTAAAAATAATTAAAAAAAGCCTCTGATGACTGTGCGGCTCAGCTGGGCATGGGGGGAGCAGGGATTTTTGCTACCGGTTCTCCGAACCACCCACCTCAATTGCTACCGGATCAGGCGATCCGGTCCAAACCGGGAACAGTTCACCCCTGGCTAAATCTCACAATTTTTTACAGTAAATATATCTCATCCTACTGAAAAAAAATGTTATTAGTGTTAACAAAGTTTGTTAATTCTGTTTTAGTATTACTGAGAAAAGAACTAGATTCAATATGAGGAAGCAAAAAGTTAGCTTTCCAAATATAATAATCTTTTTTGCGAGGTCAATTCTTTTAAATACATTTTATAAATTCTATAGATTTTTTTTTTAATTTGATTTATATGCCGCCCTTCTCCAGAGACACAGGGCGGCTTACAATGCGCTAAGCAATAGCCTTCATCCTTTTTGTATATTTATACAAAGCTTATTGCTCCCACAACTGGGTCCTCAATTTATCTACCTTAGAAAGAATGGAAGGCTGAGTCAACCTGGCGAGATTCAAACCTGCAGTAATTGCAGGCAGCTGGTCTTAATAACAGATGGTCTAAAAACAGATTAATAGTAGGTTAATGACGTTCATTTTCTTTTTATATAGATACTCTGAGAGAAACAGGATTCTTTATTGCAAGAACAGATAGCAAAATATGGCTTACACTTATAATGGGTGAGAATTTTACAGTTCTTATTTTCTTACAGGGGTCGTGCAAAAGTCAGTCCTGTTGACTAAATTTTAAGTGTAGGATATTTCCTACAAAATCGTTAAAATAATATGTTCATATGGTAGCTGAATCTGACTCTTGAAGAAAAATATGAGTTTTATTACACTTTTGTTATTAAGGGGTGTAATAATATATGACAAAATGAGCAGTTTTTCAAGTGATGTAAAATATATATATTTCATTAATAAACTATATATTTACATTTATATTTGGAATTGTTAGTATTAAAGGCAATATCTTAAGGCTGATGATTGTTGGTGTTAACCTTAATTTTTTTAGTTATAGATTATACCTTTGAAATTTTCTATAGTTGTATTAGAAAGATATATCCAAACTACAAGAGTATGTATGCAGTATTCTTATGGACTTTATATGTATATATTTGAGTCTATCCTGTCTGCTCTTTTTTTGCTCCATAGCAGAAACTGTATGGATACTCGTGTTTTTTTTTTAAATATATAAAATTGGCTTCATGAGAAATTAGATGTATTCTAACTATAACACTGTAATACTTTTAAACAACTAGTATATGAAAGCAATAATGTATATATCTATTTTATCTGTTTCAATCTAACTTTTAAAATTGTATGTTTGAGATTAATACAGTATAAGAATGACTTGTATGAATATTCCACAGAAAACATAGCATGCCTTGTACAGAGAAATTCTGTGCAAGCTTTTAGAACTTTAACATATATACAGCCCTTAAGGATTGGGGTTACATTTTAAAAAATTAATTTAAAAATCATTAAGGTATGTTTTGTTTTATTTTTCTTAACAGCTGCTATTGCAGGAATCCTTCACTGGTAAGTTTATATTCAATATACAAAAATGCTTCATCAATGTGTAATTACAGTAATTTATGTCTTAAGTCCCTTAGCATTGAGTAGGCCAGAGGTTACAAAGTAGTGATGGATGGGGCTTGTGTGCCTTCCACTCCTCCTCTTTCAGACTGGCCTCCTCCTTCCCCTACAGGCAGTCCTTGGGTTAGATGCCAAACAGGATTAGAATTGCTATTGCTAAGTGATGTTGTCATAAAGCATGACCACATTGCTTAGTGACAGCAGTCCCAGCTGCCATCACAACCCCAGGATGCGCAGGTCATTAAGCAGGAACAGGTGGGAATCCCACATAAGGAGCATGTGGGGCATGTGTGTGCTATGGGCGAGCACTAGAAAATATAAGTTGATCTACAGAGGCCATAGACATGTTAGAATGAAGATAGGCAGGCGGCTGCTATGAAGTAGGAGATAGCGGACTCCTTGGGAGAAAAAGCAGGAGTATCTTACTTGGACAATATACAATCTTTCCTACCATCTTTCCCAATGATTTTGTTTGTGAAAAGCTGCCAGTGGAATTCCTATAACACAGCTCATTATGAAGTTATAATGGTGAACTAGGCACTGAGCATTTGGATCAGATCATATGGGGAAGCTACAACAGAAACTTACAGGATTTAAGTCCATTTTTTTCTCTGATCATATTTACTTAGCTTTCTCTTCCTCTCAGTATGCAAGAAAGGGGGCAAAATATTCTTCCTGATGAATATAGATCTTACTGAACTGACACTGGGAAAAGTTTTTGGAACTTGCTAGTTCATAGTTCTTTCTAGTGCCACTCCACAAAGAGAACAATTATCTCCAAATTTCTGGGGAAGTCACTACTGGCTCTATGCTATGTGTGATCAAAGGTTTACTCAGCTGTCAAGTAGCCTGTGTGTAATTTAGCCCATAATTGATATGTTTTTACTTTTTCTCTGTATTTCTGAATTCATTTACCGTATTTTTCAGAGTATAAGACGCTCCGGACTATAAGACACACCTTAATTTTGGGGGAGGAAAATAAGAAAAAAAAATTCTGCCTCTGCCTACCAGCATCCATTGGTATTCATCTGGCTAGCGTCCTGTCATGTGTGAGAGAGTTGAGGGCTGTTTGGAAACTGAAATAGTATTTGCTGTGTGAGCAACAAGGAGACAGCAAGGAGCCTGGGTGTAGCTTAGCTCAACTGTTCTGTACTAAAGCAGCATGCTGTGCTGATCTCTGAAACTGAAATTCCTCTCCTCTGTTTGTGTTTTCCTTGTATTTACTAACACGTTAGAAAACCTGCTTTTGGTATTGTATATTTATTTCATGTGTTATATTATATATAAAGAGAAGTTATTGAATCCTGCTGAATCAGTTAATTGTGTGTGCTTTCTGGATGTTTTGTTGCTGCAAAATCTGACACGTCCTTGCAGCAAACATCCAGGTCAGCTTCAGCACATTATTTCATCCTGATTCAGTATGAGCAACTGATTGGCGGGTGGATTGGCCTCCTGGAACAACCCCAATCAGCTGTTCCAGGCTGCAGGGATTGCCACAGACCATCGCTTCCTCTGTGCCTCGCGTTTTTGGCTACATTCGGTATGTAAGACGCACTGAAATTTTCACCCTCTTTTAGGGGTGAAAAAAGTGTGTCTTATACTCCAAAAAATACGATATATAATAGGCTTCCTGTTTTTACTTCTTATTTTTTAATTGCATTCACATTTCTCAAGATTCACTTTTTATGAAGGCCACGGAGCCAGACTGTTCCCTAATAAGTTTTTAGGTAGGATTCTATCACAAATCCTATCTATGATGTTTTTGCAATACTTCCTCTTATTATACTATTTATGGACTCCATTGCTTCATTAGAAGTATAAAGTATAGCGGTTCTTCTAATTAGCCCAAAACTCTAGTTGTTATAGAAATGAGGAACAAATCCTTTTTAAAACAAAATGTAGCAGGATTTTCAATCCATTTTACTGTATAATTCCTCTCTCTATATATTTTTTAAAAATAGTAGTTCATGCTTAATAAACTATAATAAACATAGTTTGGTCTCTTTAATACAACATTAGTCCATTGTTATACTAGTAGTTCCAGAAGATATTAGAAGGAAGACATTCAGTTCTTAAACATGCAAATTTAAGAATTCTCAAGTAAAATGGCTGTTAATTTGTTGCATGCCTATATTTGAAGGGGTAAACAATATTTCATGCTGAGATGAGATGAATATTTCATGCTTTCTAATTTAACTTGTCTTTGTTGTTGCTATTTTAATAGCTAATAATAACATAATAATGCTGGGTTATATTTTAATCTAGAAGATTCTACTCGGATATTTTCTAAAGTCAAATATATTTCATTTAATACCACAATCTCCATGTTTGGAAATTTACATGACTTTGAATGTCACGTACATTTCATGTTTATTTTCTTATAATGGACTGGTTTGTGTAGAGCAGGGGTCTCCAACCTTTCTGGGAGTTGAAGTCCACAAGTCTTAAAGTTGCCAAGGTTGGAGACCCCTGGTGTAGAGCATATGAGGTAGTGGTGGGATTCAGCCAGTTTGTACCAGTTTGGGAGAACCATTTGCTCTCCAACTTTCTGAGCAGTTCAGCGAACCGGTTGTTGGAAGAAATATTCCAACAGCCTTTTGTTTTCCCCACTTTACAGGGCTAATGCTGTCAGGAAGGAAACATTCTGGTGTGCCTCTGTGTTATTTCTAGCCTAATCTTGCTTATCTTTAAGTGTTTTCAGAAACTGCCTCTCCAGTTAAGCCTTCTACATTGTAACAGCCCTTAATGATTCTTGGCAGTATGCCCAGACTAGCCGTAGCTATTTCTCTGGAGTTTTTTTGTTTGTTTGTTGGGTTTGCTGGTATTTCTTATTAGGGGGCTTGATTTTTTAAAAAGTATTTTACACTGCTTGAATTTTTGGGGTGTACTTCCAAGAGGCAGGATGCAAGCTTGGCACTCTATCTGATTTTTTTACTGCCTTTCTGAGGGTATGTGATCTTTCCTTAAATCTGGATGATTTCCTTAGGATATCTTGTGAGGAGAGTGAGACTAGCTGATACCTTTAAGTGGTGCAAATGGATCTAATGATTGCTTTTCCTGGGTGGGAAAGGATGCTTTGTCAGTTCACTGAGTACAGGAGTCTCTTGTCTATGGGGATTCTTCAATAATCCAGGTCATGATTATCCCAAAGGTGCTTTTTTCAAAAGGCAACTGAACTTTCTTGGTTTTCAGAAAGTCCAGTTGTCTCTTGAAAAATCACCTTTGGGACATGAGTTTCTTGCATTGCTTCAGAGTGGCCAAAACACATGATTGCTCACTGACAGTAAGTGGATCCTCTTTCTAATTTGTTTTAGTTTTTTCACATGATAAGGCTTTCTAATCTAATAATTGGTATTTAGGGCAGCTTTTTGCAAGCAAAGAAGCTTTTTTGTATTTTTGTATAGGTAATCCTTGATTTACAACAGTTCATTTAGTGACCATTCAAAGTTACAATGGCACTGAAAAAAGTGACTTATGACCATTTTTCACATTTACGACCGTTGCAGTATCCCCACAGTCATGAGAGGCTGGGCGAGGCGAAGCGCCCTTCAACATGAGTGACATTGAGTTAGCCACACCCACCCAGTCATATGACCACCCAGCCACACCTACCGACCCAGTAATTAGAGCAGAGAACCGGTTGTTAAATTATTTGAATTTTATCACTGATATGAGGGATTATAATACACCTAAATTGTAAAAATATGTGCAAATGATTGAAATGAAGGTGAGTAGACTCACTAGGAAAAAGTAGAATGTTCTACCACTCCATGGCAGGATTCTGCATTTTTGTGATTATGTTTTATCCAATAATCTCTTTACTCAAGTGACTCCTGGCTCCTCCTTTTGATTTATTGCCAAATATGTATACTTTTAACAGGTATCACATAACAACTCTCTTTGAAAATGATCGTCACTTTTCTCATCTTTCAACTCTGGAACGGGAAATGGCATTTCGAACTGAAATGGTTAGAACTTATAACTTAAGTGATATTATTACTTTTAGACATATTAATTCTATAATAAGGATATCAAATAATGTGTCCTTTTTTAAATTTTTAAATGTAAACTACCATGTATTCGCAAATCAAAAAGATACAGTATTCGTTTAGATGATTTAGAATTTTTTTTGTTCTTAATATTTTAATATTTATGTAGTATTTGCAGTTTCACAGATTACTTGTCACAGTTTCTTTTACTGATGCTAGAAAATTTTCAAATACATGCAGCTTCTTTAGATTATATCTTTACCAAATTAATTTGCCCTGTAGAGTCACTGGGAGTCAAACAGCCTATAAATTACATAAGTAAATAGTTTCAATAAATATGGTGTAGTGGTTAAGGCACCAGGCTACCAATTAGGAACCTGTGAATTCTAGTACTGCCTTAGATGCAAAGCCAGTTTGGTGATCCTGGACCAGTCACTTTCCCTGCCGTAGGAAGGAGGCAATAGCAAACCACTTCTGAAAAACTTTGCCCAGAAAACTGCAGGGATTTATCAAGGCAGTCTCCAAGAATCATACATAATTGGATAGAAGAAAAATATAGTTATAAGATAGAGGTCTCCAATCTTTTTGACCAGTGGTAGGTTTTAAAATTTTTTGCTACCGGTTCGGTGGGCGTGGCTATGTGGGGGGAGCCATGTGATTGAATGGGCATGGCCAACTTGACTTCACTCACGCCCACTTAGTCACATGACCCCCCCCCCCACCTAGCCACGCCCACAGGAAAAGGTAGGAAATTTTTTGGTATTTCCACCTATCTACTTCCCTCCCTTCGCCAGTCGCCTCAGTTTCCCCTCCTTTACCGGCCCCAGCCCTAGCCATGCTTCCTCCCCCTCCACCACTTTGGGCTGCTTACCTTCTGTGGCGACTGGTCCAGAGTCCAGAAGGCAAGCTGATTGGAGTTTTTGGCAGCCCCCAGCAAGCTGCCACTGCTGGAAAGTGGCTGGCAAAGAAGGCTCCATAGAAGCAGGCCGCTGAAAAGTACCGGAGGTTGTCTAAAAAGCTGCCGTTGCCGCCATATTCTTTGTGCATGCGCAACCCATTGGATTTGTAGACCAATAGGATGCGTGTGCGCAAAGAACATGGCTATGAACAGGGCGAGTGAGTGGCGACCGGGGGACTGGTTCGGGGGCATGGCCAGCCGGCCATCGCTACCGGTTCGGCGATCTTGGCCAAATTTCCGCCAATGGTTCATGCAAACTGGTGCGAACCGGCTGAATAACACCAGGGACCGTTTCGTGGAAGACAATGGATTGGGGATAGGGGATGGTCTCACATGCAACCTAAATTCCGCCCGTGTACAGATGAAATTTTGCTCACTCATGCACACTTGTATAGCGTGGTTGGCGACTCCTACTAGGAGAGATATTTATCTTTTCAATAAAATATATTTTAAATACATTTTAGTTATGCTTGGAATAATATTTATGAAATTTAAATTAGTAATGGCTAAATGTAGATTCAGTTATTTTTAATTTATTCTATGTTAATGTTTTGGACTGCTTGGGAAATTAAGAAGAATTTAGAACCTCATAATAGTAGTACAAGCTAGTTAGGAATACAGTATATTGATTGATTCTTTAGATTCATATCCTGCCTTTCTTGCATGATCTCAAATATAGGTAGTCCTCAAGTTATGATCATAATTGAACCCAAATTTTCTATTGCTAAGTAACACAGTTGAATTTAGCCCCATTTTATGATCTTTCTTGCTATAGTTAAGTGTTGTTAAGTTAGTAACAGTTTGTTAAGTGAACCTGGCTTCCCCATTGATTATGCTTATCAGCAGGTCACAAAAACTGTTCATATGACCCTGGGACACTGCAACCATCATAAATATGAGTCAGTTTCCAAGTGGCTGAATTTTGATCATGTGACCATGGGGATGCTGCAATGGTCGTAAGTGTGAAAAATGGTCATAAGTCATTTTTCAGTGCCATTGTAACTTCAAATGGTCACCAAACAAACTGTTGTAAATTGGGTACTATGCATAGTTTATGTAGCATTTTTCCTTACCTATTTATATCTCATGTTTATTATGTTTATAAATAACATAAATTGATAAAAATATATAATACTCCTTCTTTCTCTATTTTACCCATAATAACATCAAATCTCCCAACTGACTTTCATACCTAAGAATGGACTAGTATGCAGTCTCCTGTTGCCTTAACCACTAAACCAAACTTGCTTGCTCCTATATATATTTTCTATAGCAATACCTGATGGCTGATGTCAGTGACTGAGTATAGACTTGAACTCGGATTTTGCCAGACCTAGTTTAACATATTAAGCAAGTGTTGATATGTTACAGATAACTTGCAATATTTGTTTTAATCTTGTTTTATTCCACTTTTGATCTAGAAATAGTAAAATTACTTCAATAGATATTATTGTATTTATTGCTATAGCAAATTATTGAAATTCAAATGTACAAATATGAAGCAAATTATATATTTAAATATTAAACATTTAAATATTGTTTTTAAATATATTCACTTTAGGGCCTTTATTATTCCTACTTCAAGACTATAGTTGAAGCACCATCATTTTACAGTGGAGTTTGGATGATTATGAATGATAATCTAACTGAATATCCTCTTGTAATAAACACACTGAAAAGATTTAATCTCTATCCAGAGGTAAGCCACTTTTTAAAAACAACAATGACAACAACAACAACAACAACAACAACAATAATAATGATGATGATAATGATGCAATGAAAAAGATGAAACAGTAGATCACCTTATTGGTGTCTGCAGCAAAATCTCACAGACTGATTATCTACAACGTCATGATCAAATTGTCAAAATCATACATTGGAAGCTTTGCTAGAAGCTTGGATTCAAATGCAGGAAAAATTACTAGGAACACCAAATTTACAGGTCTTGAAAATGAACAGGTCAATATCTTGTGGGACTTCCGGATCCAGACAGACAGACCTCTGGTCCACAACATCGCTATTGTGGAAAAGAAAAAAGTCTGCTTCATTGATACTGCAATACCAGGTGATGCACAAATTGAAGAGAAACGGCTAGAAAAAATTACAAAATATCATGATTTGCAAATTGAAGTTGAGCAATTATGGAGGAAGAAATCAATAGTTGTACCAATCGTAATAGGAGCCCTTGGAATAATATCCAAAGGACTGCCTAGATACATGGAAATTTTGAACTTATTACACCTGAATGGTCTGACATTGCAAAAAACCACTTTGACAAATGTGCAACAATTGCTATTAAGTTAGGAAAAATTGTTGGAGATGATGGATTTGATCTTGATAATGAAGAGTTGATAAAAGCAATAATACCAGAAGAAGGATACAAGTACTTAGGAAACTTCTGACCTGCTGCACAACCAAGTCAAGGAAGCTACTTCAACAAAATACATAAAGTGAGTCCAAAAAATCTTGAGATCAAAGCTGAGGAGGAAATATCATAAAAGCAATTAACACTTGGGCAGTGCCTATAATATGATATTCAGCTGGAATAATTGATAGAACTTGATAAGTTGAATCAAAAGACAAGAAAACTAATAAAAATGCACTATGCTCTGCACCCAGAAAGTGATATTGAACTGTTAAGTTTTTAGCAGTCCCAGACTGAATTGAATTGAAGATTAAACTATAATAATATTAGTAATAAAATAATAATTTCAACACAGAATTAATTACATGTAGTTTTTAAAAAGTAGTATCTTTTGTTAGTATCTAAGACTTTTAAATAGGAAGTGAATATACAGGTAATCCTCAATTTACATCCATTTGTTTAGTGACTTAGAAGTTACAATGGCACTGCAATATATATATATATATATATATTTCTGACCATGGCAACATCCCACAGGCATGTGATCAAAATTTGAGCAGTTGGCAACTAGCATGTACTTATGATGATTGCAGTGTCCCAAGGTCATGTGATTGCCATGTGTGACTTCCCCAGTGGGTTCAGAAAACTAAAGTCTGTGGAAGAAGCCAAACTTGCTTAACAACAGCATGATTCACTTATCAGCCATGGCCAAAAAGGATTGTATATAACTTACTAACAATCGGCTCGCTTAGCAACAGAAATTATTTTCTTAAAAATCTTAATTTGATCAATTTTATTTGGTCACAAGTCTAAGAATACCTCTATTATAAACATAATATCATCTCATATCATCTCAGCTTCATATGATGAATCCACAGAGAAGAAAATATGTCTGTAAAAAATACCTATTAGTAAAGTTTCAGTCTTGTGTAAATTCCAGAAGAATTACTTTATTGTCTTCAGAATATTTAGTGTGCTATCTAGTTTATCGTTAAACAACTTGAAAGTTTGCAAATATGTCTTTATGTTTTTAACAGGATGCTTGTATAATGTCAGTTACCATTTTATAAAAAATACACTAAAACTTAAAACGAAATTTAAGGAAGAAAGAAAAAGCATTTTAAAATATTCAGATACTGATAAATAGCCATAGAAAAATGTCTTTTGATTGCTGAGGTAAACAATGTTCTTTTGAAATTATAATCCTATTTTCTGCACAGGTTGTGTTAGCCAGCTGGTACCGCATATATACAGGGGCAATGAATTCTTTTGGCATTCAGACACAAAAGTGTTGGACTGTGAATAGAGGGGAAGGTCTGAGTCCTGTTGAAAGCTGCGAAGGCAAGTGTTCCATATTTATTCATTGTGAACGTTGCACAAAATGGAGTGTGAAATAATATAAAAAATCCTTTTTGAAAGGTTATTAAGAATTAGAATTTGTGGTTATCCATGGTCTAATTAAATGTTTAGTTAATCAATTAACATTTGACTAATTTGTGCATATTGCAGAAGTCTTAATATATAAATCTTATTTTCAGAAAGGATAATACTTAATAGTAGCTTGTTAAAAGGAAATAAAGAAATTGGCAGATATAGGTATATAAATAATTTAGAAACCTGAAATTATAAAAACACAACATGTATAAATAGATTTGAGTCCAAGCAGCATCACACTAATACTTGTGTCAATGGGCAGCCTTCTGAGGTCTACCTAAGCTGTTTCCTATTTGACCTTTCATTTTTTAAAAGTTTAGTATTTTAAATTTAAATAAAATCAAATGGAAGCAAAATACAAGCCATTCAACATTATTTTTGTTTATTACAATGTCTTGGTGCTACATAATCTTTCATTGCAAATAGAAATTATGGATGGCCATATTAGAAAATGTAGAGTTTTATGGGAGATAATCAAGAAAACTCAGAGTTTAGGACTAGATTAGAAAATTAAGAAAAAAAATCAGAAAGCAGCAATAGCACACCACTTCCATATTGTCAAGAATAATGTACACATCCATTAAATCATCATGAATTCAGCTCAAAAGAGGCTGCCTTTAAACTGACATTAGTAGATTATATCCAGCACCATCCTGGAGATGAAATTCTACAAAATTATGGATATGGCATTGCAATCCAAATTCTTCTTTCATTTGATTGCAGTTTAGGTGCTTGACAACTGTCAAGCACAACAACTGTCTTGTACTTAAAATTGTTGCAGTGCCTTTTGATCACATGATCATGATTTGCAACCTTTCCAGTTGGTTGGTCATTTAATAACCCTAATGATTTGCTTAATGGCCATGATCATTTCCTTAACAACTACGATAAAAATAAATCCTGTCCAGAAACATGATGATTCGCTTACTGGCCAGATTACTTAGCAACTGAAATTTCATACCAATTGGGTTAATGAATACCTATAGATATAGAGTTATGTTAAGAAGTGACAGTGCAAAAAATAACCTGACCAAAAATAAATAACCAACCTACAACTTTTTGTGGGTTTTGTTTTTGTTTAGAGGCTACATAATATATTGACAAAATAACGAATTTAGATATCTGGAAGATGTATTCCCTGCCTGAGGTAGGAAGAGAGCTCAAATAGAAAATGCAATACGACATTATGGATAGGGCTGCAGTTATTTTAATATGATCTAAGCTATTTTTAAGAAGCTGAGTTATTGAAAATTACATTATAGCTGCATTTTGAAATGGAGCTCTGGGAGGATGACACTGCAATTATTATTTTCTAGAAATAGTGCAGTCTAAATTCATGAAGGATTTTAGATCCTCAAGCATGTTCTTCCTTCTTACAGATGAAAGCTGGTTTAGCATTGTGCCGAAACCCATAAGGTGTTTATCTGGAGGTATCAAAACTCTTATCCCAAACACTGTCAGCATCTTCACACTTGACCACATTTTCTGCTTTAACTTCATGATGTGGTAGTTACCACTATGAACATGTGTCTTCCAATAAGTATCTCATCTGGTTTCCCATCTTCTAATAAAGTACATACATATTTTACTTGAGGAGCTTACAAAAGTACATATAATGTTCCTGGCAGACCACAAGATAGCTCTGGTCTGCTAAGAATGAACTTGAGATGGCTTCCAAATTATTGTGTTGATCACAAAATGTTAATAAATAAAAAAAATTGTGGACATAGCCTGAAATGAAATAAGTCTAGGATTACGGAGAATGAGAACAAGACTCAGAAAAGGTTGAGTAATAATATACACACAAACAAAATCAATAATATAATGCATTTTCCTGACTAAATCTTACTTACCTTTTTTCCCGCCGTATAAGACGACTGGGCGTATAAGACGATCCCCGAATTTTCCTGTTAAAATATAGGGTTTGGGCTATACTCGCTGTATAAGACTACCCCTCTTCCAATGCACACCAAATAAAAATTAAAAAACATCAACTGGCTCACCCACAATATAAAAGCAGGTGTGCTAGACCCAAAATGGCCCCTGCAACAAGCAGGAACCTCACACAGCCACAAAAAGCCCCAAAAAACAACTTTCATACTTTACACACACACACCACAACTGGCTCACCCACAATGTAAAAGCAGCTGTGCTAGACCCAAAATGGCCCCTGCAACAAGCAGGAACCTCACACAGCCACAAAAAGCCAAAAGAACCCCAACTTTCACACTTTGCACACACAAAATTCTACATACAGCTTTGTGAGATTTTTTTGTGTTTGTGTAGTTAGAGTGAAACACTACAGAAACACACTAAATCTCAGAAAGCTGCACAAATATTATTTTATTTTATTTTTATTTTTATATGAAAACTAAATTTAAAACTTCCTAAACTTTAAATGGCTAGATCTAAAAAAGAACAACTAAAAAAAACCCCAATTAACTATTTTTTTTAAAGCTCTCAAAGGGGAAAAAACTTACCCAATAGAACAGGGGTCTCCAACCTTGGCAACTTTAAGACTTGTAGACTTCAACTCCCAGAATTCCTCAGCCAGCTTTGTTTTGCTGGCTGAAGAATTCTGGGACTTGAAGTCCACAACTCTTGATTGCAGGCAGGGAGAGGCTTGCTGATGGAATGGATTCAGGCAAGAGAAGCAAGGCAGGCGTTGCGACTAGCAGCTAAGGTAAGCAAGCTGGAGGGGCGAAAACTTTTTTTACAAAACTTTTACATGGCTCTAGCGATCCCAGCTGCGTTGCCTGATTAGCAGGCAAAGCTGGGATCGTGGCTCTGGCGATTCCAGCTGCGTTTCCTGATTAGCAGGCAAAGCTGGAATCGTGGCTCTGGCGATCCGTTGCCTGATTACCAGGCAAAGCTGGGATTGTCAGAGCTTGGATCGCTAGAGCCATTTAAGGCTCGTCAGAGCCTTTCGGGCTGGTCTGCCTGGTTACAGGAGAACGACACCCGGCGTATAAGACGACCCCCGACTTTTGAGAAGATTTTCATGTGTTAAAAAGTCATCTTATAGGCCGGAAAATACGGTACCCCATAAGCAAAAGTGGTTATTTGTTTGGTCTTTCTGTAGATTCCTGGAAACTCCATCCTTCACTTAGAAACTATTTAGAGGATGGTACAGCTCTTTTGTGCCAGCTCTAGCCATATTTTTTTTTCTTAATTATCTCTTCAAATTTTCTTTAGTTTTTGATGAGGTGTTGAAATAGCCAAATACATTTTCAATGTTTTCAATGTTTTCTTATTTATTTATATTTTATATAGAAGAATCTAGCCTACTAGCTAACTAATCCCTCATGTTCCAGTTAAAGTGGCATAATGGAGCTTTTCAAACATCATCTTCCTCTAAAGAGAGATACATTTGTTTCCCGCTATTTTCTGTCATCATATAGAATTACTCATAGTCCTTGACTTACAGCCATTCATTTAATGACCATTTGAAGTTAGAGTGGCATTGAAAAAATTGACTTAAAATCTTTCTTATGACTTAGAGGTGTTATAACCTTCCCAAGGTCAAATTTGGAAATTTGGCAATCACCTTTTATTTATGACGATTGCAGCATCCCGGGACCACTTAATAACTTTCTTGCTTGGCAACTGAAATTCTGGTCTCAATTGTGCTAATAAGTTGAGGATTACTTGTAATTAACGTTGAATACTTTCATATATGAGCAAGCTGCTCCAAGATAGAGAAATGCTGGGAAAAATGCATTGGTAGCAAAAAAAAAAAAAAAAAAAAAAAAAAAAAGAAGAAGAAGAAGAAGAAGAGAAGAAAGGCACTAACACAATTGGAATAAGGTATGAGTGGGCTGCATTTTAATTTAAACATGACAAAAGCAAAAGGAGGGATAAGGAAGGAACTAGGATAATCAGTGGTGATTGGGCACATGGGACATAGTAGAGATGGAAGGAAAGGGACAAGGAAAAATGTCTTCTATCCAACAAGTGCAGTCTACAATTCATCTGGGCAAAATCTAAAAAAAACAAGAGGCTCCAGATTTTGGTGTGACCAGATCATAATGCACCCACATTTGGTGGAGCGGACAAGCTGTACATGTTTTGTGCATGGAACAATGCAAATTTTTCACTTCAGTTGTATCTTTATTAAGTTGTTTTGTGAAGTTGCCTTTGAAACCTATTAAATAGATAAGTTAAATAATGCAAACTTAAACATAGAGAGAATTTAGTTATATAACAATTTATTAATATATGCAGAATTTTTGCACAGTGGAACTTAATTTAAAAATCAAAACATGAAGTATTTTATTTCCATGTGAATTGCTATTTGATAGGATTAGGAGACCCTGCTTCTTTTTATGTGGCTATGATATTTCTTCTAAATGGATTGATGGTGTCAGTTTTCTTCCTATATGGCACATATCTAAGGTAAGATAATATTAAAAAGATTTGTTTGCTAAGTGGATAATTGTAATTCTGCATTTTGTTAAATATGCACTAAATGTGAAAATTTGTACACAAACTTTACATTACTTCAGAATGCCACAATTTACGGGACATATACACAATTCTTCAATTTAATTTGTATGGGACAGTTTGATGTTAGAGAATTATGGGGTTAGGGAATATATTTTCACAGATATATTGATTCACCCATGGAATTTCCAGCTGATAGACTATGGTACAATGCTTGTTTTTAATGTTTTTATAGTAGATATTTGTCTTTTTTTCTTCCAATGATTACAGTGGAAAGAAAATGTATAATACCAATTCCAGTCTAATGAAAGACATGGTCTAGAGCCATTCAGAAAAGTAAATAAGAAAGCTAGGTGGTTGAATTTGCACTCTGGCCCTTAAGACTCTTATTTGTAATACCTTCATTCAGCTGTATTTTTCTGTCTTCAGTTATTTGCTTTCACGCCTATGTCCACAATCCTTGTTCCTTTCACCCATAAGGCATATCTTTGCTTGTTAATGTTGGCTGTTACATAGGAGATTGTGGTTGTGGAGTTAGGGCTGTACAATAATCAGAGTGCATTTCTCCTGATGTAGCGAGACTTCTTTGTTTTTTCTTATCACACATAGGTGGCATATATTTCATTTTTTCCTGCAGAGTGTTGCCAACTTGATAGAGCATGATGGCTAACCTTTTTGCCGTTGCGTGCCAAAAACGGGGGGAGGATGGGGTGGTCAAACGTGCGCGTGGCCATGCCAATAATTCAATGTGCCCTGCTCCCTGTGCATGCGCATGTGACGCCCCCCCGCGCTCTCCCCGCTTTTGGCACGTGATGGCACGGTGGGCCCAGTAGGCCCATTTTTTGCCCTCCCCAGGCTCCAGAGGCTTTCTTGGAGCCTGGGGAGGGTGAAAACGGCCTTTCCCAACCATCCCTAGAGGCCTCCGGAGGCTGAAAACAACCTGTTTTCCAGCACGCTGCTCCTCCAATCCATCTGCTGGGATCTTCTCCTAGTTGCTGGGGAATACTGAGTGTAGATTTCTCTCTCCTCTGGCTGACCACACCCACTCTGTCAGTCCTACGCCAGTCTTTCTCACTCAGTGACTGAGGAAACTTGCTTCTTTGCTTCTCTCTCGAGTGATCTTTCTGGCTGACTTGGTTTAGCTGAATTTTCTTTATTTTTGGTTTTTTTTTTTTTTTTTTTTTTGTTGTTGTTGTAGCTGATTAGTTAGCTTATTAGTGTAGAAGGTGCAACTTCCAGTGGGCCCGGAAGGCCTGAAAATTAGCTGGCTGGCACACGCATGCGTGCTGGAGCTGAGCTAGGCTAACGCTTGCGTGCCCAGTGATATGACTCCGCGTGTCCACCTGTGGCACACGTGCCATAGGTTCACCATCAAGGTGATAGAGCATATCTGTACAATACAAGTGAAAGTGAGGAGAATTCATTCAGTGATAGATACTTTCTACAGTAGAAAGACACTTCTGCATGTAAATCAAAAATTAGTACTAACTTAACTTCAGTGATTCACTTAACTGTGGCAATAAAGTAATATTTTTTAACATGACATGATAATATTTTCACACTAGCTTTTTATTTTATATTATTTGATTTGATTCAGAGGTTTCACATTATCACTGTTTTGATAATAATTATTTCATTAAATATTAATATAATTAAGCCCTAAGATTTTAACCCAAATTTCTGTCCTTTTATAATCAGGTAAAAAATACATGTTTTTATTTATGTCAGAGAGCATTTTTACTGCTTAGTATTTAATAAGAACTGTATTTTACACACTAAAAAATGCACTTTCCCCCGCAAAAAAAAGTGGGTGGAAATGTCTGTGTGTCTTATAGAGCAAATATTGCAAAGGGTAGGAGGGGGTTTGGTGCCTGTCACTGCTGCTGCCAGTCGCCACCACTGGTGGGAGCATTGTAGCCTTCGCGGCTGAGCGGTGGTTGGATCAGCCTCCCAGAATGCTGCTGATCAGCTGTTCTAGCCGCCGCTGCCTATCATCCAGTTTGCTGCTGTTCACTGCTGCCGAATAGCATCGGCGGTGATAGGGGGTGAACGGAGATCAGTGATGTCGATAGGTGGCGGCAGTTATCGACAGCAATAGCTGGCGGCAATCGGTGACGTTAATAGCTGGCAGTGGCGATAGACGGCGGTGGCAATAGGTGGTGACGGCGATTCCTGCTGCCTAGAACAGCTGATTGGTGGTATTCTGGAAGGCCGATCCAACCACCAATCAGCTGCTCAGCGAAGGCTACAGCGTTCCCCGGCAGCAGCTCAGCTCAGTTGACAGGTGCTAGGGCTGCGATAACTTGCTGAAGCTGACCAGGCTGTTTGCTGCTTGCTGCAAGGGCACTAGCCAGATGAATACCAGATAGATGCTGGGAGGCAGAGGCAGATTTTTTTTCTTGTTTTCCTCCTCTAAACGAATGTGCGTCTTATGGTCCAGTGTGTCTTATACTGTGAAAAATATAGTATGTAAAAACAATTTTGCTGATACAGTTCTTTACTTATGGTCATTAATTCAGCAACTGTTCAAAGTTAACAGTGTTACTGAACGAAGGGACTTATGGTTGGTCCCAAAGTTATGATAGTTTCAGTGGCCCCACAGTCACATGATCAGAACGCAGACATTTGGTGACCCAGTTGCATATATGACTGCAATTCCCAACTATTTCTAAGCCCTTTTGGCCCCCTGCGCTCCATTGTCCCTGATATCCTAACTGATTTTCACTATCTTCTTGCTCCTGCTACTGACCAAGCCTGGTCCTTTTCAAGGCAGTTGCTGATTGATGAGACTTTCTTCCCAAGGTCATGCAAAGCGGTTTCCTTATGAGACCAGGGGAATATGGCCTCGCTTGCTTAGCAGCTGTCTTTCAAAGGGTGAGCATACTTCGTCAACACTGGAAGAAAGATGATGGTGAAAAATTGGTGGATTGGTGGAGTGTAGGACAGCAGGAGCCACAGAGTGACAAGGGCAAGTGAAGATGAGATTGGACTGGGATAACTGGTTTCCTAGGGCTCTGTAGTTTTGTGTCACTCTGTGGGAGTTGGAATACAACAGCTTTACACCATACTGCTGAGGCTTCCTGAGATTCTGTGGCTTCATACCATGCAGTTGGGGCAGACTATGGCAGTTGAGATTTCCAAAGGTGGCTTAGTACTGCCTAGAGCGGCTTTGCATCAAGAAGCCCCTGATCCTCAGCAATCCCAGAGCCATACAGTTCTGGATTTGCTTGCCAACTTGCAAGCTAGCACACAGGACAGACAAAAAGACAGACTTTGGGAATGGGGGGAGGGGGAATAGATAGTTGAAGAGGAGGCAGTATCTTATTTTAGAAAAACTGAGGCTGTGGGCTGGGAGAGACCAAGTTGGCAGAAGTTTGGATTGGTGTGCTTGCTTGACTAACAATTGCTGAAATTCATTTAACTACGGCAACAGGAAGTGCTGAGGTTGCCATTGCTAAGAGATGTGATCATATGACATTGTGCTTTATGATTGCATCACGTGATGGAAATACTAGTACCAATTGTGGTTATAAGTCAAAGACTACCTGTAATAGAAAAGGTAGCATGAGAATAAGTAAAAAATATGTTCTATATTTGAGAATATACCTAAATTAGTCTTGTGTTTGTCTTTGAAGTCCAGTTATTGCATCTTGATTAAGCCACATTCGCTGTTCTCCAAAAGCTATAAATCACTTACGTTCTCAGCATTGCTTATTTGCATACAGATCTTTATTTATCATGTTAAAAATAACTTTCCACTCCATTTTTAACATTTAAATTTTAATTGACAACCTTCTCAGCATCTCTGATATGTGAGCGCCATTATAATCAGTATGTATTGTCCTGTGCCTAAACTGTGGTTTTCTTTTTCTTTCCCACTTTCCAGAATAGGAAGATTGGAGAGAGGGATTGCAAGAAAATAAGCACTTTATTCTTATACACTTCAAAAGCAACGTGATTGCACCAGCAGCAGAAAAGAGTTAGGCATAGGAGAGATTGCCTACAGAAATTGCTTTCCTCACACCTCCACATCTTCCAAGAGCAGAGAATTTGGAGAATTTTGGAGGTTTAAAGAGAATAATCTGCTATGAGATGTAGTCAGATTGCTTTTGATGTGTACAAGACAATAAGTAGGCATTCTAGCATTCAAAAAAGCAGGGGAGCAGTTAGGAGAAAATAAAAACTGAAGGAGTGAAACTCAGTGGTTGTTCTGACCTAGGCTTCCTGATATAGTAAAAAGCACACAATTAGTCCTAAAAACCTTTTTTTTATTTTAACGGCTGTGAATTACTTTCATTCACAGCACGTGCTGAATCACCAAGAGTTTATAAATAGTTCAACAGAAATCTGCCACAGTCCTTTGGATAAGGCTGGTAAACACCCACCTTTTTCTTCTTTCACACGCTGCCAAAGACCTAATTGGCAATTATCTTGGCAAGGCTACACGGAAACACAGAGTCAAAAACGGAGTTTCAAAGTACAAACCGACGCTATCCACAATGTTGCTTCCTGCAAAGGCCCACGTGTCTTTGCTCTTCCTTTATGTCTTATGGGAGGGGCCAATCATCTCCAAGCCTTACTCCCGAGTCATCCCTTTTGTTTTAACTGTTCTTGTCTTCTGGCAGCTCTGCGCATGTGCACACTAGGAACAGGCTTCCCCTGTTCTTCTGTCTCTCTGATGTCCGACTCTGGAGCTCCGGAGTCTGCACATAACTCCCAGATGGCCCTGGCCCCCTCTCTGCCTCCGATGCAGAGCCCTCGTCCTAGCCTTCCCCAGACTTTTTTTTTTTTTTTAATTTGATTTATATGCCGCCCTTCTCCAAAGACTCAGGGCGGCTTACAATGTGCTCAGCAATAGCCTTCATCCTTTTGTATATTTATACAAAGTCAGCTTATTGCCCCCACAACTGGGTCCTCATTTCACCTACCTTAGAAAGGATGGAAGGCTGAGTCAACCTTGAGCCTTGGCGAGATTCGAACCCTGCAGTAATTGCAGGCAGCTGGTCTTAATAACCAGCTTAATAACAGGGTGCCTTAAACCCCTGTACTACCAAGGCTCCAGGACTGGCCCATGTTCTTCCCCAGCCTCCTTACTGTCCGACTCTGCTGCCAGCCCTGCAGGCTGCTGGTGGACCACAACACTAGTCTTGTCACTTTCCCATTGGAAAGCACAGTCATGGTCATGTGATGTCACACTTAGCAACCGTTTTGCTTAATAGTGTTAAATTGCTGGTCCCAATTGCTGGTTTGTTAAGTGAAGACTTCCTGTACTGGAACATTTCTGCATGCAGGTATTCTTCAGAAGGGAATAACAAGGGAGTTCAAAACATTTTTAGCATAAAGCACTAATTCACTAATTCATGAAATTCAAATAATTGTTTCAAATTTAAAGCAAGTTGTTCCAGTTTAGTTGAGAAATATTCTGATGCTGTTCTAATTGTTATGCTAAAGAAAGTGATTTTGAAGTTGAAACACTTAATTGATTAGAATAACATAAAGCATTAGTAAGAACATTTCAACATATTTTTTTAAATTGTGACAAAACTGGAATACTGCATCCAATTTTGGTCATCACGATGTAGAAAAGACGTTGAGACTCTAGAAAGAGTGCAGAGAAGAGTAACAAAGATAATTAGGGGACTGGAGGCTAAAACATATAAAGAAAATAAAGACATATAAAGAAAACAAAACATAAAGAAAAGAAAATTGCTGAAATTGGGTATATCTACTTTAATGAAAAGAAGGACTAGGAGTAACATGATAGCAGTGTTCCAATAGCTCAGTGGTTGTCACAAAGAAAAGGGAGTCAAGCTATTCTCTAAAGCACCTGAGGGCAGGACAAGAAGCAATGGATGGAAACTAATCCAGGAGAAAAGCAATCTAGAACTAAGGAGAAATTTCCTGACAGAACAATTAATCAGTGGAATAACTTGCCTCCAGAAGTTGTGAATGCTCCAACACTGGAAGTTTTTAAGAGGAGATTGAACAACCATTTGTCTGAAATGGTATAGGGCACTGATGGCGAACCTTTTTGGCAACGAGTACCCCCACCGGAACGCGCACACGCCACAGCTCTGGAAACTCGAAAACTAGCTGCATGTGCACCGGAACGCACATGCACACCAGCCACTTAATCTTCTGGTTTCCAGCCACGCATGTGCACCAGCCACCTGATCTTTGGGTTTCCGGTGCGCACATGCATGCCGGCCAACTGATCTTTGTGCGTGCTGAAGCACTGGAAACCCAAAGACCAGGTGACCAGCGCACATGCCCACAGAGAGGGCTCTGTGTGCCACCTCTGGCACGCATGCCATAGGCTTCCCATCACAGGTAAGGGTTTCCTGCCTGATCAGGGGATTGGACTAGAACACCTCCAAGTTCCCTTCCAATTCTGTCGTTCTATTCTAATTGAACGATCTGTTTTGAACTGAAATATAATGTTTAAAGCTTGAAAGTACAATAATAAAATGTTTTAATATAGATTAAATTGTAATGTGATATATAGGTAATCCTCAACATGCAACAGGTCACCTAGTGACTGTTTGAAGTTATGACGGATCCCCTCTCAAAAACCTACTTGTGATCCATTTTTGAAGTTATGATGGTTGCCCCTCTCCTTTGCTTATCTCACTATGGATGCTTGGCAACCAGCTCAGTTTTATGGTCATTTGACTGATTTTGCCGCTCTTTGCTTAGTGGGAAAAAGTTATTCATTTAATGACCACAGCATTTACTTAATGACCACCACAAAACAATCACAACAAAAGTGTTAAAAATTTAGGTCCGGTCACATGGTGCCTCAACTTACAATCACAATAATTTACAACTGTAATTCTGGGCTCACAATTGTAAATCAAGTGCTATATGTAGTTTTATTTCCATAAAAATTTAACAATATGCCTTATATTTATAGGTAATTTTATTTTCTGTGTGTTTGAAATGTGCTAAATAACTGGTAGTTTGATATTTAATTTATGCTAGAATTTATATGTCTAAAGTCACAGAAGTAGTCAGGATAAAATTTCTGAGAGGACATGTTTTATCAAAGATAAGCATTAACTGTGAAAAGTGTTTATGTTTCTAGATTCATAAATTCATTATTTTGCTTCTGAATTGTAGGTCATGATTCTAATATGTGGCCAGAGTAAAGACTTTCATTCAAATGGTTGCACTAAATGACACTAAAATTTAATACTATAGAAAGAAAATCCAAATATCTATCCTTCTCTTAAAAAATTCTAAATGCCCATTGTAAATGCCCATTGATTCTAAATGCCCATTGTATATTGTTTTTCGTAATGTCATGTCACTCTTGGGTTGGTTGATGGGTTAAAGGCATTCCCACTGTCTTTTAACTACAATTTTTCTTTTTAACTGTTTTAATTTTGTTAATTTTTTTAACTATGATTTTATAATTTTATTTGTAAACTGCCCAGAGTTATGCAACTGTGATGAATAATATAAAATATTGATAGAGATAGACAGATGAACAGAAAGAAAGACAGACAGACAGATCTGTACCATTGGGAACTGTGTCACCATTTACTTCTATTCTCTCAGAAGTTATCAGATCAGATCTTTTGTAGCTTTTAGATGCTATTGTAGGATGAGGCAGCATGTACTACTACTTCAAATTGCAGAATATCAATGCACATTGTGTGAGTGCATGAAAGAAATAAAGAATGGTAGTTTTTATTTTCAGTTTAGTTTAATAATATAAGAAAGCCTTGCTGAATAAGTTATAAGTCCATTTTTTCTAGTATTCTTTCTCATATAGTGGCCAACAGTTGCTTGTAGCAAATTGTATACTGTGTAAAAAGTTTTTCTTTTTGACAATCTTGAATCTTCCTTTGTTTAGATTCAGCATGTGACTCAGGTCTCACTATTATATGTGTGTGCGAAAAAATAACTTTCTTTAAATAAAGATCTAATTCTTTAAATCATGCATTAAAAACAAGTTTATTTAGTGCAATATGCAGAAATAAATGTATTCTACAGAAAATATTGTTGTGGATAATTAAAAAATTAAGACATGCTATATAGAGATTGAAACTTCCCTTCATTTCTTTAATTCTACTTTATAAATTATTGGTCCAGATTTCTAAAAGTTATGAAAGTTTTATAAGCAGAGGATAATACTTTGGCATGCTTTGCAAAATATTCCTTTTCTATTCACATGTAAAAGTACAGATAGACCTTAGTTAATGATTTTAATTGGGACTAGAATATCTGTCACTAAGTGATGCAGTTGTAAACCATAATGTTATGTGACCACCTCACTTAGCAACAACAATTCTTGCTTTTTTCCATTTACATTGTTAAATGATATTCACAGGTTGTTAAGCAAGGACCTCCTCATAACTTCCTGCTGGTTTTTAACAACCAAAATCAGTGGGGAAGCCAGCAGGAATTTGTATGTCCCAGGTGACTTGAAAGCAGGCTTTCAGACATGTAAAGAGGGGTGTGCAGGTGGCTAAGAAGATGAGGTGCAAATTCAGCGATGCTTGGAATGGCAACTACCTGGCAGGGTGTGTGGGTGGCCAGGGAGACATGCATGATTTGTCTAACAGCCACCATAAAATCAGGTCTGATTACACTGGAAATTTTGTTCTTAATTGTTGTGAGTCGAGGACTACATGTACCTGTAATTTACAAGCTATAGAATTTTCAGTTGTTTGAATATTTCTTCAACCTGTAATAAATTGAATCTTTTCATGGGTTCACATGGTAGCCAGGAAAATACATGTTTGAATTAGGAGGCAGGAACAGAGTGTATCAAATCTATTGAGTACCTCCATAACTCAAGCATGTCTTTCCCTGAGACACAAGACTATTTTTGAATCCAGGAAAAAAATGCATCTTCTTAAAGAAGGTACTAGCAGGTACTGAAAGCTGTACCTGTTTTTCCTGAAACATCATTTTTAACTTCATAATCTGATTAGATGCACATTGTGAATACTTGTTTATTTGTTAGTTAGATTTATATGGTCGCCCACTAACTCTCAGTGATTCTGGGCAGTTTACAAATAATAAAAACCCAATATAAAAAGAATAAAAACAATAACTCCCTACCCACTGGTAACAACAGGTAATTAAATGAGCCACTGGATGGGCTCCATTCCACTCTGGGTTCTCCAGGCCTGTTGGCAGAACCAGTTCTTCAGGGCCTTGTCAAACCGTGTCAAAATGAAGGCCAGTGTAATCTCTGCAGGGATGATGTTCCAAAGGGAGGGAGCCATCACAAAAAAGGCCGTTCTTCTGGGTGCTGCCAGATATACCTCCTTAGGAGACAGGAATCGCAACATTCCGTGCCTCTTTGTCTAGCCCATCAGGTGGCTGTAACTGGGAAGAGACAAATAACCTGATCCCAAGCCATAAAGGACTTGAAAGGTGACAACCAGCACCTTGAATTGCACTGGAAGCAAATCAGCAGTCAATGCAGCTCCTGCAGGAGAGATGCCGACCTGGGTCTGCATAAAACCATTTGACTGCTGCATTTTGAACCAGTAGGAGCTTTTGGATGTTTTTCAAGAGCAGCGTCACATAGAAAGCACGTTGCAATAGTCAAGACAGGTGATAACTAGGATGTGAATGACTGAACAGGGATTGTTGGTCCAGGAAAGGATGTAACTGGCATATAACCCATAGTTGCGCAGAGGCTGTCCTACCCATAACTGCTACCTGCTCCTTGAGCAGAAGTTTTGAGTCCAGGAGAATCCCCAGATTAGGCACTGGATCTGTTTGGGGGTAATGTCACCCCATCCAAAACCAAAGGTGGCAATTCTTCATGGATCAAGGAGTCACAAACTCAGAGCTATTCTGTCTTGCTTAAATTCAGTTTCAGCCAGTTGCTCCCCATCCAGCCCTTAACACCCTCCAAGCACTGTCGGGGGGTGGGGGGTGGGGTGGATCATGGAATCACTCTTTTACTTATCTAAAATTTTAAAGCAGATTATTCATAAAATGAAAGTATTTTTATTTTGTCACTTAAGCTTGTCTGAAAAAGAAAATTTTATTACTTCCTCCCCCCCCCCCCACACCCTTCTCTCCCTTCACAGTGGGAACAGATTTGGAGGGTTACTTACAGTGGCATGCTACTTTTTCAACCACGGGGAGGTATGTCTGCAAATTAATAGTTATTTAAAAAATTGAATTAACATTTAAGATTTAAGTACTTTATAGTTAAACTAACTTTAAAGGATGTACTGTTGGAAATAAATTGAGATGTTCATATTTTCTGATTTGATCAAATGAATTTAGATCTATTCCAGAAAGTGCTTGGAGTACGCAGAACACCAATGTAGCATTTAGCTGTACCTCTTTAAATCAGATGCACATTTTGCTGCTTAAACAGTATGCTTCAAATCACACAATTATGTTCCTGCATTTTCAGAAAATCAAATCAAATCAAATCTGAAGCCCTGCAGAGCTCTGCTTACTATGCTTCTTATGTGTAAAACTAATTCTATTCATATTTATTTGGAAATAAGTTAGCTTTGGGTGCAATTTTAATGAAAACTGGAAATAACTATGGGTTTTTGACAAAACTATCATAAAATGAGATTACATGATCTCATTTGCAGGATGCTGCAAATGATGCTGTAGACTGCCATGTTGCCAACTGACCATAAGGTTAGGTTGTGACCATCATAACTATAGATCCAGATCATAAGTCCCTTTTTTCAGATAGGTTGTAACTTCGAATGATGGCTAAGTGAAGAGTCAAGTGTTACCTGTGTTTGTTTTGCAATTTGAGCTTCATTCATTGCTTGTTTGACCAAACTATCTCAATATCATTCTGATAACTGATTAGTCTATTTTGTATTTAGCCCACTTTATCCATATTGATGAAGAAAAAAACCCTGACACTGACAAGTTCTAGTTTGTATATCAAGTACCAAACAAACAACAAGTACTGAGACAAAATTTTCTCGTCAAAATGCTCAAACAAACTTTATATTCTTTTTACTGTTACTTTACTGTTTTTACTTCCAACAGTCTTAAGCTCTAGTTCATTCAAATATGGTTTTGATTTTCTTGATTTCTTGTTTGTTCCATCCCACAGAGCTCTTTAAGTCTTTAAGAAGCTGCTTTTGTACATCTAATTAAAAAATATTGTCCGGGTCATTATTTTGGTTTATCATCTGCATAATGCTTTTGAATTTTAAAACATCAGTCAATTTTTTTTATCGATCCAGTGAAACATCCTTTTTCAAATCATTCTATTAGTCTGCCTATTGTAAATTCATTTCCAATACCATTTCTGTCTTGCCAGATAAAATTTGTTCTAAAACTATCATTTCTTCAGTAACATCTTTTTGACTTAGAACTAGACATCATTACTGACATTATTGATATCGTAGCTACTAATTTTGACATCATTTTCAAAGTCTTGTTTGGTATTTTCATTATTACAATATTTTGTACTTTATAAGCTTGCATTTTTTCCCTCTATCTAAAATCTTCAGTCCTCTTTAGTATCCAGTTCATCACTGGATGATTATATGTTTATCACAGTGATATTTATTTATCATTGTTAATATCTTTCAAAAACTCAAACAAATTTATTAACTACAGTAATAACTGGTAGTTGCTCAGAGATTCTTCTGGCCATAACTACCATCTGCTTCTTGAGTAGGAGTTTCACAGCCTTGTGCAAGTCAACACAATTTTAGCAGAATTGCATGGAGTTATGGGCACACTGAAAAATGGCAGCCAGTTTCAGGAGGCCACTGCATGCCCCAGGGAAAACCACTCCGTTATGCTTCTAATGTGGTCTGCATTGTGCTCCAGAAAACTCTGGAATTCTTTGTAGCATTGTGCAGACTGTTAGGGAAGCAAAATGGAGTGGTTCATTTGAACTTTATGACTGCCTAACTGGAAACAGCCACTACTTCATTGTGACTATAAGGGATTGTGTGCAAGCTGAAATTGGTGGCTGTTCAAGGAGGCAGCCACACAGGCCAGAGATATGTAGCCTGTATTCCTTACGCAACATGCGCTCTAGAATTCTTCACATGATAAGTGTGTAGTGGGTGATGGGTGCAGCAAGAGAAGACTCAAAGCCTGCGGGGACCTGGCAGAGTGGAATGCATGAGAGAGAGGTGGAGCTGCTACAGCATCCCTGCAATTGGTCTTAATGGTGAATGACCATGGGGATGCTGCAGTGTCATCACTTTGAAATGGGGTTGTAAATTATAGATTGCTTCTAGAGGGATGTTATAACTTTGAACAATCAAAAAGTGACCAGTCCGTTTAGCATGAACTATGTGTATTTCATCACTCTTATCTTTAATTCCATTAACCCTCATGGCTTCTTATTTAGACCTTTTCACTAATTTCTAAAATATTTTATTTTCAACAAAATGATTTTTTCTGCCTTAGTTTCTAACTATCTTGTTTTAAATTATTTCTTCTTTCCCTATTCTCATTTTCATCAACCTATTTTTGTAGCAATAATCCTATTTTTACATTTTTTTCTTCTACAGCTTTATTCATTTCATCATTCTATCAAGCATCCTTTCTTCATAAATATAGTTACCTTAATTATATACATTTTTGAAATATTCAGTAACATAATAACTTCTTACTCTGTAAGAGCAGCTTCACTTGCCATCATATTTCCATTAATTCTGTAATGAGAGTTAACTATTTTCTAACATCTTTACATAGTTTTTCTTCCTGCAGGTTGCCGAAGCCAATTCTCTCATGTTCAAAAATAGATAACATAATGCTAGATTTGGCTTTATATCAAACCAAGGAAAAATATTATCCCTCATCCCTCACAAAAAAGAATTATTCTAATCCTAAATTTATGTAGACTAGATAGGCTTTGGAGACCAAGAATCTGAGCATTGATTGCAGTGCAAATAGAACTCTTAATTGATATAGATATAGATTAGATATACTGTAGATATAGAGTAGTAGTTGAAATACATGATAAGTTTTTCAAAAATTCATGAGAAGATTTTTTATCATTTTGTGCTATTCTAACTTGTCTGGAAAAACATGAGTTCTACTTACACTCAAGTTTTTTTCGCTTCTTTCCTTTTCTTCCATATCTACAGATAGTCCTTGATTTATAACCATTCATTTAATGACTGTTCGAAATAACAATGGTACTGAACAAAGTAACTTATGATTGTTTTTCACACTTATGACCATTGTGGCATCCCCATGGTCATGTGATCAAAATTTGGATGCTTGGCAACTGGCATGTATTTATGATAACTGCAGAAGCCTGAGGTCATGTTGATCATCTTTTGGGACCCTCTGACAAGCAAAGTCAGTGGGAAGCCAGATTCAGCCAACAGCCGTGTTCCTAACTTTCAAGTCAGGGAGTAGAGGGTTAAGACCAAAGCATCTCCTAGAAAATAACCTGAGACTTCCAACCAAAAAAAGTGCATATCACTTCATAAAGGGCCAAAAACACTTACATTTTAAAAAAATTTCTTAAGAAAAATTACTTTTCAATTTTTTTAAATTTCTTTTTTCAACTTTTAAATTCCTTGTTCCAATTTTAATCTTTTTTCTTTTTTAAGTTTTTTATTAATAGTACAAAATTAAAAAACATTGGACATAGATATGACGTCACTGGTTCCAAATATCTTCCGTCACTTTGCAATAATATTAGTACTCATATAAACATATAGTTCTTAAACTTTGTTCATTATTTAAACATAATATAATATTAATAATTGATCACAATCCCATTAAAATTAAGTGGAAAGGGCAAAAAAAGTTAAGGAAGTGGACCTTAAAAAAAACAATCTTAAATCAAAATGAATTTAAATTAAAGATGGATGATCACATGAGTTTGTTTTTTCAAAGTAATAAAAAAGAGGATACGAATAACCAGAACCTGTGGGATACGGCAAAAGCCTTTATGAGGGGTATCGCAATATCATACATGGCCAAAGACAACAAACAAAAAAGGCAATGGCAAAAAAAATTAGAGGAAGATCTTAGCAAATTGGAAAAAGAGCTGCAGAAAGAACCCATAAAATGGGAATTGAAACAACAAATAAACACAATTAAACACAAATATCATTGAAAAGGAAAATATGGCACAACAAATTAAAAGCATTAAACAAAATTTCTTTGAGAATGCAAATAAGCTGGGAAGATGGCTGGTTTACAGACTAAGAAAATGGAAAGAAAAGAATCAGATTAGTAAATTACATAATGAAGAAGGATTTATCAAAATGAGGCGAAGAGAAAGGTAGCGTATGAGTTTTTTAAAAAACCTATATGAGGATAAGGAGAAGATAGAAGAAGGTAAGAATAGAATTGCCCAGAATCTCGGAGGAAGGTAAAAATTTATGAAATAATGAGATAACAGCATGGGAGATAGCTGAGGCAATCAGAAAACAAAAAGGTAATTAAGCGCCAGGCCCCGATGGCCTACCTTCAGAAATCTATAAAAATTACCAGGAATTAGTAAGCCCACTGAGTTTATAATGATGTACTTAACGAAGCTAGGATATCTGAATCATGGAAAGAAGCAACAATTACATTGATTCCCAAGGAAAATTCCGATTTGACTTATATTAAAAATTACAGGCCAATATCCCTACTAAATTCGGATTATAAAATCTTTATGACAATTATGGCAGACAGACTAAAGAAAATTTTAGAGAATTTTATTCATATTGATCAAAATGGCTTTCTTTCCAGAAGGCATATAAGGAACAACATTAGGATTATCTTGGATATGATAGAAGATTATGAAGTCCACAATGAAAAACAGATGGCATTGATATTTATTGATGCGCAAAAAGCATTCTACAACATTAAATTGGACTTCATATTAGAACAATTAAAACATGGATTTTGGGGAAAATTTTACAAAGATGTTTAAAACAATCTACTCCAGACAAGAAGCCAGAGTGGTGATAAATAGGGAAATGACAAAGAACTTTTCAATCCAAAAAGGCAGAAGGCAAGGTTGTCTGCTATCACCACTGCTCTTTATTATATCACTAGAGGCTTTAATTAGAACAATTAGAGAAGACAAATCAAAGGTTTAAAAGTAAGAAAAGAAAATTTTAAGGTACAGGCATTTGCGGAAGACCTTGTATTCATTATTGAAGAGCCTGTACAATGTGGTCTTAGGCTGATGGAAGTGCTGGAAGACTATGGGGAAGTAGCAAGCCTAAAAATAAACAAGGATAAAACAAAAAAGATCGTTAAAAATATGACTGAAGAGCAAAAAAAAAAAAAAAAGAATTGGAGGAAAAGATAAATATTCAGACTACGAAAAAAATAAGATATTTGGGAATTCAATTGAAAGAGAGAGATGCATCACAGTTAATGACGCAAATTAGGTCTGATTTGGAAAAATGGGGGAAATAACAGTTATCTCTAGTGGGCATGATAGCCACCATCAAAATGAATGTCCTTCTGAAAATGTTGTTTTTATTTCAATGCATACCAATTCGTCTCAAAAAATTTTTTTTCTATAAATTTGGACAGACTCATTTCAGAATTCATATGGCAAGAGAAACAACTAAGAATTAGATTTAAACTATTACAAGATGCTAGAGAAAGAGGAGGATTTGGCCTACCAGACTGGACAAAGTATTATCAGGCAGCGGCGTTGGTCTGGCTAAGTGAGTGGATGCATCTCAAAAATATAAGACTATTGGCACTAGAAGGTCATGATTTACAGACAGGGTGGCACGTGATTCTATGGGAGGAAAAACATACAGTCCATCAGTATTTCCGGAGGCACTATATTAGGAGAGCACTATTGGATATTTGGAAAAAAACAAAAAGAAATAATTATATGGAAATTATATGGAAATTCCTAATTGGGTATCAACATTAGAAATGTATACACATCCAAATTTGACAATTTTAATCTTTTTTCAACTCTTAAATATCATTTTTAATTTAAATTTCTTTTTTCAATTTTTAAATCTTTTTCAATTTTTAAATTCTTTTTCAGTTTTTTTATAAAATTCTTTTTCAATTTTTTAAATTTTTCAATTTCTTTTTTCAACTAAATATTTTAAAGAACAGTTTACTTATATTAATTCTTTAGAAATTTTAAAATACTTAATGATATAAGAGGAAAAAAAATTAAAAACCATAGAAAAAAAGACAAGATACTTAGTGCACACTTGCAAAGTGTACTATATGTTTCAGTGTATACCAACAGAAGACCCAAACTATGTATGTATTAAATGTAAAATACTTGAATTACTAGAAGAAAAAGTAAGGCAACTTTTTAGAGGCAACTCTAGTCACTCTGAAAATCAATGAGCAAAATGAGAAATCCCAACTTAAACAAGAAGACTACAACAAAGTAAAATACAATAGGAAGCAAATGATGACCCCCATATATGAAGATAAAGAAGAAAACAGATACACCCAAATCAAACACAATAGGGAGCAAACAGCTTGTGTAAAACATGAACCTACATGAAAAGCAAGACCAATGGAAACATGTCACTCTTAGAAGAAAATAACCAAGAGCAAAGTCCCTACTATCTACCATAGCCCATGCCAATGAAGCCCCTCTGGAATTGAACAATCGCTTTCATAGCCTCCCCCTGGAAGAAAATATACAGAAACTCACAAAAGAGCATTCATCACTAGTTTCTAAAAAAGAAGCACAATCCAGCATTCCTGCGACAGGAAGAAAAGTATTCCAGGCTTCCCTAGGGGGGAAAAATGAATATTAGTGATAGGAGACTCAATTCTTAGCGGAATAGAAACTATAGTCTGCAGACTAGGCAGTCTATCTAGGGCCGTGATGGCAAGCCTATGGCACACATGCCGGAAGTGGCACACAGAGCCATCTCTCTGGCACGTGAGTCGTCGACCAGCTGGCTGGAAGTGGCACACCAGCCAGCTGGTCTTCATGTGTGCGAGAACGCCGGAAACCAGAAGATCAGCACACTCCCATTTCGGTAATCGGTGCCGAAAAGGTTTGCCAACACTGATCTAGGGAATTATATAGTCTCCCTGGAGCAAAAATCAAAGATATAACTGAATACCTTACTAAAATAATTAACCCCAGGGTTACTTCCCCTTTCTTCTCATACACATGGGAACCAATGACACAACAATGAATCTGAAAACAATAACAGAGATTACAACAGGAAAGAAAGTTAAAGAATTAGGAGTGTAAGTGGTATTTTCATCTATACTTCCAACAAAAGACCAAAATCCAATGAGAGAGCAAAACATTTTAGAAATGAATCACTGGTTTAAAAACTGGTGTCGACAACAGAACTTGGTCTGCATTACCTCAATGAAGGGTTACTGCCAAGAGGTGGACTGTACCTAACAAAAACTGGAAACAATATATTCGGAAAATGACTGGCTCATCTTATCTAAAGGGCTTTAAACTAAAATTGAGGGGGGAGAGGGGGCAATCTTCATGACCTATAGAATCTAATTTCAAGCAAAAATCACTAGATAACCAATCACGTAAGGAGGAAGGGAGTAAAGAGAAAAAAGAAATAAAAAAGAAAAACATAATGAAATAGAGAGTGATGGGAAGGATGGAAATCCCAGTTATAAAGTAGGAGATATAAGAAACATACCCAAGACCAATAAAGGACTCAAATGCCTATACATTAATGCTCAAAGTTTAGGGAAGAAACAGGGTCAATTGAAGTATTAGTACATGAAGGCAGATATGATATAGTTGCCATTACTGAAACTTGGTGGGATGAAACTTATGACTGGTATTTACCAGGAGTGAAATGCTCCCAGTTCGGACCAGATCCGGTAGCGATGGCGGCGGGTGGTTCAGAGAACCGGTAGCAAAAATCCCTGCCCCCCCCCATGCCCAGCTGAGCCACGCGATCATCAGAGGCTTTTTTTTTAACTTTTAAAAACATTTTTTCTACAACCTCTTTGGCCGAAAAAATGTTTTTAAAAGTAAAAAAAAAAAGCCTCTGATGATCGTGCAGCTCAGCTGGAATCGTCAGAGCCTTTTAAAAGCATTTTATTTAACAACCTCTTTGGCTGAAGAGGTTGTAGAAAAAATACTTTAAAAACTAAAAAAAAAAAAAGTTGGCCATGCCCACCCAGTGACATTACCACCCACCAAGCCACGCCCACAGAACCAGTATTAACAAATTTTACATTACACCACTGGAATATACTGATAGAAGGATAAAAACTATTCAAAACAAATAGACCTGACAAAAGAGGAGGTGGAGTTGCATTATATAGAAAAGATCACTACATCTCTACATAAAACCAAGGATTAAAACCTCCTAGAATCCATATGGGTCAATATAAAAGGGGGGCAAATTACATTGCTATAGGCCAGGGATTCAAACTTGATTTCATTGAGAACCGCATCAGGGTTATGTTTGACCTGGGGAACTGTGGTGGGTGGAGCCAGAGTGGGCATGACTTGCTTGATGTCACTCATGTCAGGGGCGCCTGTGACAACCTGAATGCTCTGCCAGTGAAAATAGGCTCCGAAGCTCCATTTCTGGCTGCAACAGCCTCTTGCAACGCTTTGCCAGCGAAAACGGAGCTTGGGCGGGAGGGTCCATTTTTGCTGGAAGAGGGTTGAAGGAAGGTGTTGCAGCCGGAAATGGAGCTTGGGAGTCTGTTTTTGCTGTCAGAGGCACCTCAGGCCAGCCCTTCACTGTTTCCAGGGTGGTCCCATGGGCTAGATCTAAGCACCTTGCAGGCTGGATCCAGCCTGCAGGCCTTGAGTTTGTCACCCCTGCTATAGGTGTATATTACAGGCCACCCAACCAAACAGAAGAAATTGATGAACTCTTTGCTAATCAATTAACAAATATATGTAGAAAACATATCACAATAGTAATGGGAGACTTTAACTACCCTGATAACAACTGGGAGACAAACTCTGCAGCAAGTGATTGAACAGATTCCTAACTTAGCTGACAACAAAGTCAAGGAAACACTAAAGCAGCGGTTCTCAACCTGGGGGTCGCGACCCCTTTGGGGGTCGAATGGCCATTTCACAGGGGTCGCCAAAGCCTTCTCTTGCCCCCCCACGCCTTCACTCACCCTCACCCTCTACCTTTGTTGGATCGCCGTTCGCCGTTCGTTTACCCTGCCCACTCCCAATCTATTGCTGTCTCCTGAGTCCCACCTGATGGCTAGAAGGAAACAAACCGTTTAAATTCTTGCCGCAGGGCTTCAAAGGACTGCCCTACAGCTGATCAGTGTTAAAAGAAAACAAATGAGAAGACCGGTGCCTGCAAAAATAGAAAAAAACAGCCCCTTTCAGCTTCAGCATAGGTTAATTACCATAAGTTGATTTGATCAGCCTCTGGACTCTTAGCTGATTTGCTCTCAGCTGTTTTGCGGAGGGCTCTGTTGCTAGCTGCAAAGAGAGGAGCAGATTTTTTTTTCTCCTAGCTATGCTGAAAAAACGAAACTGAAAGTAAAGCAGGGTCTTTGCTGCAACATGGCAAAATGAGGCAGAGAGAGATTTCTTTTTCTTTTTCCTCACCAAAAAAGGTAGTTGCAAAACTGTAAACAATGGGAAATTTAGGGCAAAAGAGGAGGTTCAAGATTTTAAAACACAAAAGAAAAAAAGCTCTATTTAACTAGGGAATTGTAATAATTGAGATACTATTAATTGTATATTGGTTGAAAGCAGAAATGGTTTAAGTTGTGGTTTGGAGGAATATATAGGGGAAATTATTTGGTTTATTATTATTGGTAAATATAATTAATTGATTTGTAAGAAATTGGATTGCATGGAAATAATTGGAATATTCATGTTCATATTGATTGATATACAAAAAAGATAGTTATATAACTAATTGATTTATATTAAAATGTTGAATTTGTATTAAACAACTGTATTACATAATTACATAATTAACCAATGTGAGGATGGATATAAAAATAGATGACAATGGGAAGGGGTATAATATAGAATAGAAGGGAAAAATTGAATTTGATTAAGATTAGAGATGAGGTTGAAGGGTAATATTGGTTTTTTTAAAAAATAGATGAGGAATAAATATGGCAAAAAAAATATATAGAAATTGTAAATTTAATTGAAATGACTAAACACTGGTTAAATTTGTGAACCGGCCAAATACTCTGTTCAAAGAAAATACATTGTATGTTTGTATGTGTGTTTCTAATTATTGCTATTTATTCATATTTGTTCTCTTTTATTCTTTAAAGTTTAACAATTCATTCTTTATCTTAATATCTTTATATTTGTTTGGGGTTGGTTTTCTTCCCTTTCATCTTTTTTATCGTATAGCAATCTTTCTCCTCAAACCTACCACCTCTCTCTTTTCTTTCCTTCTTACTTTCTCTTTCCCCCCTCTTCTTCTCCTTCCTACTTTCTCTTCCTTTCTCCTTCTCCTCTCTTCCTCCCTCTCTTACCCTCACTCCTACTCTAATTTCTCTTCCCTTCCTTCATCCCTCTCTATTGCTGTATCCTTTTATGCATATGGATTATTCCCTATTCAGAGGGCTGAAAAAGTTATTTTTGACTGGTCCTCGCACTTTTGACCAGTCCTCGAACTTACGACTGTCCTCACATTTTATGTTTTTGCCCTATCTTGTCACCATGGTGAAGAGAAGCAGTTGTGAAATGAGTGACACGGTTGTTAAGAATGCTACAATGGGCATGATGACCAGTCATAAGTGCAAAGACCGGTCAAAAGTGTGAGGACCTGTCAGAATGAAATTTAATGTGGTGAAAAGCAAAGTTTTACACCTGGGCCGAAAAAACTGTAACAGGGACCTAAACATAAATTAGCAGTGTACAGCAGCAGCCAAAAAAGCTAATACAATCCTTAATTGTATATAAACAGGGGCATAGAATCAAAATCATGTGAAGTATTAGTACAACTTTACAAAGCCTTGGTTAGACCACATCTGGAATACTGCATCCAATTACATTACAAAAAAGATGTTTAGATTTTGGAGAAAGTGCAAAGAAGAGCAACTAAGATGATTAAATCCTGGAGGCTAAAACATATGAAGAACGGTTGGAGGATTTGGGTTTGACTAGTGTAAAGAAAGAAGGACTAGGGGGGACATGATAGTATTCCAGTATTTAAGAGGCTGCCACAAAGAAGAGTGGGTCAATTTATTTTCCAAAGCACCAGAGGGCAGAACAAGAAACAATGGATGAAAACTAACCAAGGAGACAAGCAACCTGGAATTGAGGAGAAACTTCCTAATAGTGAGGACAATTAACCAGTGGAGCAGCTTGCCTTCAGATGTTGGTGCTTCATCACTGGAGGTTTTTAAGAAGAGAATGGATAGTCATGTATCTGTATAGGTTCTTCTGCTTGAGCAGGGGGCTGGACTAGAAGACCTCCAAGATCCCCTCCAGCTCTATTCTGATTCTGATTCTTTCATCAAGATTCACTATTGACATTTTAAAAAACAATAGTCTGCCCCATATTCATGACTCTTCATCCTTGAATCTTTTACAGATTTTCTTTCTTTTCATTTTAAACAATCAAATTAATTATTGTTTTAGATTTGCATGAATTCTTTTTTTCTGAAATATTTATGAGTGACTTTTGCATATATCAGTTATTTGAAATAAATAGGCTCTTACCTAAACAGATCTCAACGAATTTTCACCAATCTTACTCATGCTTTGAGTGGCTCAGTAACTTTGTATTCTCTTGTTTTTCCCTTCCAATCATGTTACGTAAAAGAACGTTTTCCCCAAAAGAATGTTGCTGAATAATTCCAAAAACTCATACTGTATCTGATTCTTCCATTATCATTAGTCAGTGGAGCTTAAATGGAGCTATCACTAACTAAAATAGATTTTTATTTTTATTTAGTATGTTGCTCATCGGCCATGCCGATATTTAACATTATTCATGAATCTACTCAACAATAGTTGGTAATATTTGTAGAAGTATCTGTTTGATAAATGTCAATGGATTAAATTAGCTATATAATTAGGAATGTAACTAAAAAAAAATTAAAATACCATTTACTAGTAAGGAAATCTGCAAATCTGATTATTAGCCATCAAATTATGTACAGCATTGAATCTGGGATTCTAATTTATACTATTGTTGTAATTCAAAACTGATATGCTTATTATCAATATATGTATAATGTTATTAGCTATAATTAATCTTAGTTTTCTTTTGAAGTTATGTTCCCAATTTAGAATAGAGGGACTAGTTTGGCTTATTGGGAAAATGGAATAAAAATTCCAGGAAGAAAAATAGCTGCAATATTCACCTATAAAGTAAAATTATAGTATATTTTTCTTATTAATATTGACAAATTTTCTTACATTATGGACAATTTTTTGAGTCTGTTTTTAAAAAAAAATTCCATAACTGTAATTCAAAACCCAGATAAATATATTTTCCAAAGATTGATGAAGGAAAAAAAGAACATTAGAATATGTAACAAATTACCTGAATTCTTATTTTCAGAGTACTCGTGTGATGTGGACTCCTCCTCTTCGTGAAAGCTTTTCTTATCCCTTCCTTGTGGTTCAGATGTTATTATTAACGTACATTCTAAGGTAATTTCATTCTTTCCCATTCTTAAATATAGAAACAATCTTCAAACATAATACTGGTTTATGCATTCATAAGTTATAAAATGGTATTACTGCTGTGTAAATAATTTGCTTTAATTTATGGTACATACATGTAATGGTATAGATACAAAAGCAGGAAGATGCTCTGAATTCATATTTAGCTGTACCTTCCTATTACAGCCATTACTATGTGTTGTCTTTTCTAGTCTCTTCAGTCTAGTATCCTTCCATCCAATGGTGGGATTCAAGTAATTTAACAACCGGTTCGCTGCCCTAATGACTTCTTCCAACAACCAGTTTGCAAACTGCTCAGAAAGTTAACAACCGGTTCTCCCAAAGGGGTGCGAACCGGCTGAATCCCACCACTGCTTCCATCATCTTCAAACAAAGATGATAGGATGAGAGAGATAGTTCAAAATGTTGGGGCACCATCAGATTGGGAAAGACTAGAAACCTCATTTATAATTGGTTCATAGAGAACCTATTCCTTTAACTGGGAGAAAATGTAAGTTTACATGTGACTAAATACCAAGTTTTCTGTATGTTTTCTTAAAAACTATTATCATTTCTCTTTCACGAGGAATGATTAGGATGATCCTGTGTACATCTAAATGTAGTAAGAATTTGTGTCAAAAATTATTTTTACTTCTGATAAAAAGGAAAAGTAATAAAAGATATCCTATCAGAGGAAGTGGGGAAATGAAGATCAGACTAACATTAAAAGAAACATGTTTTGAAAAGTGGGATTTTATGAGATTTTAAAACAAATCGGTGTTGACCCAAACTTTTTATAATGATTATGGTTTGTTGCAAAGTCAGCCAGCTGTTTAGACTGGATTTGGGATTTTTATCCAATTATTATGTAATTATTAATTATATTACACATAAATAAAGGGTGTGTGTGGAAGGTTCTTTTTTCTGTTTAATTTTATCATATTAGATATTTACAGTATTTTATGAATTTTTATATACATTGTTTTAAAGTTTAACCAGAGTTCAAGTCTGTTGAAAAAAAATAACTATTGTTATTTAGATACATTAACAGAGCCATTATTGTTAATCAATCTCTTATTTTTTTCCCCAAGGATGCAGAACGTTAATAGAAGAAGCTTGATTGCACTATCTGTTTCTAATGTTCTATTCATGCTTCCCTGGCAGTTTGCTCAGTTTGTTCTTTTAACACAGGTAACATAATATCAATAAATATTATTAGAATTTTGCATACTCCTTTATCAGTAATGCAATGGTTCAGCAGTTAAAGCCACTGAGTTTTCAGCTGGAAAATTGACAGCACAGGTTCAAGACCTGGTGCGCATAACAGGGTGAGCTCCTGTTACTTACCCCAGCTCTTGCCCATCTAGGAGATCAAAAGCATGCAAATGTGAGTAGATAAATAGATATCACTTTGGTGGTAAGGTAACAGAATTTGATGCACCTTGGCATATAGTCATGTTGGCCACATGACCATGGAAATGTCTTCAGACAATGCTGGCTCCCTTGACTAAGAAACAGCTATGAGAACTGCCTTTACCTTTATTTTATCTTTATGTATATTTGTTGTCTCAAATAACTGTTGAAAGAAGAATAGAATGCACATTATACATTTAACACCTAAGAACAATAATAATTTCTGATTTGACCATGAATGTGCCAGAGCCAGGTCAAAATTATCAAAAGATTACAAGGTTCTTGAATATTGTTGTTCATCTAGAATTGCTATTGAAAGGAAAAAGTTATATAGGCTCCTTCTGAAAAGAAAAAAAAACGATAAATTGGGAAAATTTGCCCAGATTACCACAGATAAACATACCGCAGTTATTTATTTATTTATTTATTTATTTATTTATTTATTTATTTATTTATTTTTCATATTTGTATACCGCCCTACTCCCGAAAGGACTCAGGGCGGTGAACAGCCATAAATAAATACAAAGACATATAAAAGTTAAAAACTATTAAAAAAACAGATTAAATAATTTAGGCTCAAAGATTAAAACATCCAAATTTATCTAAAAGAGATCTAAAATCTGATTTAAAAGCCAATTTAAAAGCCAATTTAAAAGGGAGAGTTAGGCCAGACCAGCCTGTTGGAATAGAAACGTTTTCAGGGCACGGCGGAAGATGCGTAAGTCTTGGATCCTTCGTAACTCCGGGGGGAGCCCGTTCCAGATGGTAGGTGCCCCCACAGAGAAGGCTCTCCCCCTGGGGGCCGTCAGTCGACATTGTTTGGCCGATGGTACCCCAAGGAGTCCCTCTCTATGAGAGCGAACTGGTCGGTGAGAGGCTATTGGTGGCAGGAGGCGGTCTCGTAAGTACCCTGGTCCTGAGCCATGGAGCGCTCTAAAGATAGTAACCAAAACCTTGAAGTGCACCCGGAAGATCACCGGGAGCCAGTGTAGCTCGCGCAGGAGGGGGGGGTCACATGAGAGCGCCACATTGCTCCCGTCACCACCTGCACAGCCGCATTCTGGACCAGTTGGAGCCTCCGGGTGTTTCTCAAGGGGAGCCCCATGTAGAGAGCATTACAATAATCCAAGCGTGAGGTGACAAGGGCGTGAGTGACCGTGCGTAACGAGTCCCGATCCAGAAAGGGACGCAACTGGCGAATCAGGCGAACCTGATAAAAAGTCCTCCTGGCCACGGCTGTCATATGCTCTTCTAAAGACAGCCGCGAGTCTAGGAGGACGCCCAAGTTGTGAACCCCATCTGTGGGGGCCAACGACTCGCCCCCAATAGTCAGAGATGGCGTTAACTGACTATATCGGGACGACGGAAACCACAGCCACTTGGTCTTGGATGGGTTGAGTCTGAGTTTGTTCCTCCCCATCCAGATCCGTACGGCCTCCAGACACCGAGACATCACCTCGAGGGCATCATTGGGGTGGTCTGGGGTGGAGATGTACAGCTGGGTGTCATCAGCATACTGATGGTACTTCACTCCAAAACCACGGATGATCTCACCCAGCGGCTTCACATAAATGTTGAATAGAAGGGGCAAGAGGACCGATCCTTGCGGCACCCCACATATAAGGGGCCTCGGGGTCGACCTCTGCCCCCCTGTCAACACAGACTGCGACCGGTCAGAGAGAAAGGAGGAGAACCACTGTAAAACAGTGCCCCCCACCCCTAACCCTTCCAACCGGTGCAGCATGATATCATGATCGATGGTATCAAAAGCCGCTGAGAGGTCTAGTAGGACTAGGACAGAGGAGCAACCCCTGTCCCGAGCCCTCCAGAGATCATCAACCAATGCGACCAATGCTGTCTCTGTGCTGTACCCGGGTCTGAAGCCCGACTGGAACGGATCTAGATAATTCGATTCATCCAGGTACTGAGGCAGTTGTCGTGCAACCACACTCTCAACAATCTTCGCAACAAAATGAAAGTTGGAGACAGGACGATAATTTGCTAACACAGCTGAGTCCAGGGAGGGCTTCTTGAGGAGGGGCCTTACCACCGCCTCTTTCAAGACGGTGGGAAAGATACCCTCACTCAAAGAAGCATTTATAATCTGGAGCCAGCCTCGCGTCACCTCCCGGGAGGCCAGTACCAACCTGGAGGGACACGGGTCCAATAAACATGTGGTCGCATTTAGTCTGTTCAGTATCCTGTCCACGCTTTCGGGAGTCACAGGATCAAACTCTTCCCAAATAATATTCTCAGGACCTGCCCTTGTCATCTCACCTGGATCAGTCCAGTCAGAGTCTAGTTGTTCCCGAATCTGAGCGATTTTGTCATACAGATATTGTACAAAATCCTCAGCTCTACCCTCCAAGGGGTCTTCCCGCGTCTCTTGGTGGAGCAGGGAGTGGGTCACCCTAAACAGGGCAGCTGGGCAATTATCTGATGACGCAATAAGAGTAGAAAAGTAGTTACTCTTCTCTACTCTTATCGCCACTAGGTAATTCTTAATATGAGATCTTACTAGTGTCCGGTCGGATTCAGAACGACTAGCCTCCAACTGCTATGTTTGTTTGTCTCATCTGCCTTTCCTAAGAATTCCCTCTGGATCAAAAGGTTTTTTAGGATACATCTCCCTCAAAGCATAACTTGAGCATTTTCAAGCCTATTTTGGTAGCATCAGTTGCGTTCCCATCTCCCAAAGTGGGATTTTGTGACTTTATCTGAAAAACTAAACTTATATTTCTACTAAAAATAGGGAAAGCTGCTGTGAAAGGTTGAACTTTTGCAGACCAACACAGATACATCAATTGCATAATTCAAATACTACCTTTTTTGTTTAAAACCATTAGCATCCCCAGTCTTTAAAAAAAGTGACTCCCCCCCAAAATTACTACTTTTTCCTCACTTATTTTGGTGAGCATTGTAAACAAAGTCTCTGTGAAATTAAGTCTAAAAGTGGCTGGCTGCTTGATGCAATACAGTATCTTAGTAGTGGAGCAAGCTGGAATTCTCTAGCATTTAAATAAATGGTATACTTCAATCTATGGAAATATATTATTAAAAAATGTCTACTATCTTAGCCAATGCTCTAATCATAAAGTAGTATAAAAACAACTTTCAATAATTTGATATAGTTTCTAGAATCTGTTGTTCTCCAGTATTAGAGCTCCAGTATTAGAGCTATAAACGCATAGAGTGAATCAGAGCTTATATATTGGCCCCTTCTTTTTCAATTTGTAAATTGAGTGTAAAACCTGTCAAGGCTGAAATTCCACCCATTCTTGTCAACTAATAGAACCATTATCATCCTATTGAATGCAGTTGATATATCTCTTGGTTAAATATCTTTGGTAGTTAGATCTTGCTCTCATAATATAGATAAAATGGCCTTGACATCAGATATGAAAAGAATACATTCGTTCTGTAGAAATGGTCTTCCATTTCACTACTTTTGGAAAATTTATACAGAGTATGGAGCGGAAAGCCAAACATCTTAAGAGTTTTCTGTTTTGCATGATGAAATGTCAATAATCATGTCCTGGTGACAGTTAAGATATGAAGAATGAAACTATGAGTGGTCTAAGTCTGTTTAGTTCTGTAAATATTGCTCTGAAGCAGCCCTTTCGGATCCTGAAATTTCCCAACTTATGACCATTGCTAGGAATTCTGGGAATAAGAGTTCACTTGTTGGAAAACAGGTGGAAATTTGGGGAAACAGGTGGAAATTCACAGTATTTCAAAAATTAGATATTGTACTGTAAATTATGAAATTAACCATTTAATTGTAGTACTTCTGTTGTTTGTAGTTTATATGATAAAACTGTTTAAAATTCCTTTTCTCTTTCCATTTTTTCAATTTATTTTCACAAAATGAATAATTTTGAGCTTTGATACCTTTCTTTAAAATATTTTAGATAAAATGCACTGTATTTTTTCAATTGCAGGTAGCATCTGTTTTTGGTATATACATTTTGGGATTTATAGATTCAGCCAAACTACAGAAGATACTTTATGCACATATGGTAATATTTCCTTTATATTTTTAACAATATTCTTTGGTAAAACTGGTTTCTGAATGTTTGTACTTATAATTATTCCACAAAGAATGTTGTTGTTGTTTTTATTAATAACAAAATGTTATCTCACTTTTTAAGCAGTGGTGGGTTTCAAAATTTTTTACTACCGGTTCTGTGGGTGTGGCTTGATGGGCGTAGTAGCATGGCTTGGTGGGCGTGGCAGGAGAAGAATACTGTAAAATCTCCATTCCCACCCCACTCCAGGGGAAGGTTACTATAAAATCTCCATTCCCTCCCCAGTCCAGGGGAAAGTTACTGTAAAATCTCCATTTCCTCCCGATCAGCTGGGACTTGGGAGGCAGAGAATAGATGGGGGTGGGGCCAGTCAGAATTTTTACTACCGGTTCTCCAGAACTGGTCAGAACCTGCTGAAACCCACCTCTGTTTTTAAGATAACATTAAGTGTAAGAGAGGTGTTCTTGACAGAAATATACAGAGAGCTAAAGTATTCTTTAATTCCTGTAAATCAGAATAGCATTCAGAAGAGACTCAGGCAGGCTCCTCCCTTACCCATTGGAATAAAACAGGAAGGGAAGATAAAGGTCACTCAGGCTTGCAAGATTTTATTAATATAGGTAGTCCATTAACCTATGACCACAGCGGAATCTGCAATTACAGTCATAAGTTGTGACAGTTGTTAAGTGGGTCACCATGTGACCCTGCCCAGTTTTACATCTTTTGCAACAATAATAAGTAAACACATTAGTCATTAAGTGAATCCATTGTTTGTCCTAGTTGCAGTCATAAGGCAGATCTCACCTGATTGCAGTATTCTGTGGTCACGTGATCACTGCTTGTAACTTCTTGATTCCCCCTTGACTTTATTTGTAAGAAGCAGCAGTGATCACAAATAGTGATCAAGTGATTACAGGATACTGCAACGTAGTTGCATGCTGATTGCAAGCACCCAAATTGCAGTTTAAGTGTTTACAATCGTTTCAAGAGTTGTTTAGTTGCTATTTTTTTAAAATAAACAAACATGGTTGTTAATTTGTTTATAAATTGAAACCTGAAATGTCATCATGATATAAAGTTAGGAAAAAATCTCAATTATTTTACAAGATTAATTTATATTTCTGAATATTTTGTCAAATTATTTTAAATATTTTAAATAGTGTATAAATTAGCATTTTATACACTTTGTTTTTAAATATCTTGTAGTGTAGATACTCTACATAATTGTCATGCCTCTGTAATCTTAATTAACATCTTTATTTATGTCTCATCAGGTATCACTTGCTATATGCTTTGTCTTTATGTTTGGAAATTCTATGTTGATGACATCCTATTATGCTGCCTTTTTGATAGTCAGCTGGGTAAGTCTTAAAGGAATAGCCAATAATGATTTACTTAGTAGTCAAGTTATCTAAGTTGAATATTTCATGCAGCTTATGCAGAGCCCAAAATTTCTATTTTAAAACGACACATTTTAAAGTGAATTTTGCCCCTTTTTATGACTTTTCTTGCCATACTTGTTTAAGTGAATCACTGCAATTATTAAGTTGAATCTGGCTTACCTATTGACTTTGCTTATCAGAAGGCTGTAAAAGGTGAACACATGACATGAGATCACTGCAACTGTCATGAATCTGAGTCAGAATCCAATCTGAGTTGGTTACTGGGACTAGAGATTTGTTCTTCCAAATTGAAATACATGCCCTCGTTCATTGCAATGTGAGGTTACCCATGAGTTCAGGTCTCCTTGTCTAACCATTCACTTGTGTTCTTGTAATCTTGTTAGCTTCCTCTCCTTTTGTCCTACATAGTGACAGGGCAATCCATGCAGGGAATCTGGTAAATTATATTAGAAGATTCACCTTCAAATAGTCTTTGTTCTGCATGCTTTATCTTCTTATGGTAGCCTACTGCTACCGTGTTCCCCCAAAAATAAGCCCTATCTAGAAAATAAGCCCTACCATGTTTTTGCGGGTGCACCCAATATAAGCCTTATCGCCAAAATAAGCCCTACTTAAGCACCTGCACAGCCTCCTGCCTGCCCATTCCATCTGGTTGCTTGTGGTGCTGTGGCTGTAAGGCAAGGCAGAAGGATGGAGCTGCCCTATGCGCCCCACAGCAGTTTACCTCAGGGCCCCCACAGCAAGGCCATCCATGCCCTGACACCTATCTTGCCTCGCAGTGGCAGCTCCACTAGTCCTGTCCAGTAGTACCTCGCGTGGCCGCTGGCCGATCCAGATCCACACGGCCTCCAGGCACCGGGACATCACATCAAGGGCATCGTTGGGGGGGTCCGGGGTGGAAATGTACAGCTGAGTATCATCAGCGTACAGATGACATTTCACCCCGAAACCATGGATGATCTCACCCAGCGGCTTCATATAAATGTTGAACAGAAGGGGCGAGAGAACCGACCCTTGCGGCACCCCACACCTCGAGGCGCCTCGAGGTCGATCTCTGTCCCCCTGTCAACACGAACTGCAACCAGCCGGAGAGGAAGGAGGAGAACCACTACAACACGGTGCCCCCTATCCCCAACCCCTCCAGTTGGCGCAGCATGATACCATGGTCGATGGTATCAAAAGCCACCGAGAGATCTAATAGGACCAGGACAGAGGAACAACCCCTGTCCTGAGCCCCCCAGAGATCATCCACCAACGCGACCAATGCCATTTCCGTGCTGTGCCCAGGCCTGAAACCCGACTGGAACAGGTCTAGATAAACCGTTTCCTCCAGGAACCGGGGAAACTTTGCGCCACCATACTCTCAACAACCTTCACCACAAAGCAGGACAATAATTTGCTAATACAGCCGGGTCCAGGGAAGGCTTCTTAAGGAGGGGCCTCACCACCGCCTCCTTCAAGGCGGCGGGGAAGTTACCCTCACTCAAAGAAGCATTGATAATCTGCTGGAGCCAGTCTCATGTAACCTCCTGGGAGGCCAGTACCAACTAGGAGGGACATAGGTCCAGTAAACACTGGCCGCACTAAGCCTGCTCAGAATCCTGTCCACGTCCTTGGGAGCCACAGGGTCAAATTCCTCCCAAATGACATTCCCAAGGCCTGCCTCCGTCACCCCGCCTGAAACTACCCAGTCAGAGTCCAATCCTTCCCGAATCTGAGTGATTTTGTCATACAGATATTGCACAAAGTCCTCAGCTCTTCCCTGTAAGGGATCTTCCCTCACTCCCTGATGGAGTAGGGAATGGGTCACCTAAACAGGGTGGCTGGGCGATTATCTGATGACGTGATAAGAGCGGAGAAATACTCAGATTTCGACGCTTTTCTCACCACTAGGTAGATCTTAATATGAGACCTCACCAGTGTCCGGTCGGATTCGGATCGGCTGGCCCTCCAACCGCTCTCTAGGCATCTTTTTTGGCGCTTCATTTCCCTGAGCTCCTCGGAGAACCAGGGAGCCACATGGGATCGGCACCGGGTCAGAGGCCACAAAGGCACAACGCGATCCAAGGCTCCAGCGGCGCCCTATCCCAGGCGGCTACCAGGTCCTCAGTCGAATCGTGAGCCAGAACCTCAGAAAATGGCCAAAGCTCCCTCTGGAATCCATCCGGATCCATCAGGCACCTGGGGTGGAACCACCTAACTGGTTCTGCCTCCCTGCAGCAGGGGGCAGCAGTACAGAAGTCCAGTCAGAGGAGCAAATGATCAGACCATGACAAGGGTTTGATGACTACATCCCCTATATCTAGATCATTCAGCCACTGACCTGAGATGAAAATCAAGTCCAGAGTGTGTCCCCCCATGTGCGTCAGGCCATGAACTACCTGGGTCAGGTCCATAGCCGTCATGGAAACCATGAACTCCCGAGCCGCTTCCGATGTCTCACCGACAGACGGCAGGTTAAAATCCCCCATGACCATAAGTCTGGGGGTATCCACCGCCACCCAAGCTATCACATGAGCAGCTCGGGCAGGGCCGCTGCTACGTGGCAGGGAGCCAGGTATGCAGTCAGCAGGCCCATCTGAACTCCACGACCCCACTTCACAAGGAGGGACTCACATCCGGCTATCTGAGGAACAGTGGCCTCCGTCGGACTCAGATCTTCTTTAATAATAACCGCCACCCCACCGCCCCTACCCTGAGCCCTCGGCCGATGGAACGCACAGAAACCTGGTGGACACAGTTCAACGAGGGGGACCCCCCCTCCTGTCCCAACCAGGTCTCTGTAACACCCGCCAGGTCCACACACCCCTCCTGTATGAGATTGCAAATGAGGGGGGCTTTATTTACCATGGACCTGGCGTTGCACAACATCAGCCGAAAACCCGGGCCCTGAGGATCTGGACTACCCAGGAAACAAGAGGAGCCTTGGGGGCCGGAGCGTGCAATCGCTTGGCGATAGCGAGTGCGCACTCCCCGAACATTATGTGGCCACCTGCTCCTGCCATATCTGCTCCCCCCAACCACAGTACCGATGGAGCAACCCTCCAAGTATGGACACTGGCCCCCTCATTTATACGTTTAAATATAGATTTTATTGCATAGACACTTAAGATTACTGTTAAGATTACCTTGATCAATTTAATTTTGAATATATGTGTTTTTAGGATAGATAAAATATAAGAAATAGAAGAGATTAGAAAATATAAGATAGAATAATAGATGAAAGCCTCTTTTGGTTAAAATACTGGAAGACTTTTTAGTGGGATATTATAGACCAATATAAACAAAGACAAGGAAAACAAGAATAAAACACTTCTGGTTTGGCATCGCGGCGAGACAGTCGGGGAAATAGTGGGCTCTGACGAGTCCCGCAAAAACCGCGGCTGCTGGACCGCCACCGATGGGTCTTCGGACCGGAACTGTCCTGCAGGGACGGGAAAGAAAGAGGGGTTCCTCAGCGAACGAGAGGGACAGGCAAGTTCCTCAGAGGTCAGAGGGAACCCTCTGTGAGTTGACGGCGGGGGTGGTGGCAGGTATGGTGGCTGCCACGAAACTGGGACAACCGGGCTAAAAAATGTGCTGGAGGAAAGCTGAGTAAAACGGAGCTCTTTGAAGCTGGGTGAGTGACAACAACCCAGGCTTGCAACAACGTTTGGAGCAATATTAATATTTAGAAGACCCCTAGCCTAAAACAGCAGCTATACAACCACGGGGCTTGGGAAAAATTATTAAACTGCAACCTTAAAGAGACAAAGACCCGAGAAACAACTAATTTTGGAACAGAACTAAGGGAATTAATCATGGAGATATGGTAAAAAGATTAAACACTTTAAAAATTGAATTGGATTTTAAAAAGAAAAAAAAGATTTGATATTTTTTAACTTAAAAGAAGAAGAAATAAATTGGATGGTTATATAATAGCAAAATGGAGCCTTGCATGACTAATGGAAAATGTGGATTATAGAGAGACACCATCTGGCCTAAAGAGGAACTTTGTAACTTCTCTTTGTTATGGGAAACTCTTGAGTTTTACAGATAAAAGTTACTGGATTTTGTGGAGGATTCCCTCCCCACCCCACTGTCTGTAGGCAGCTTGATTTTGGTGAAAAAAAAAAAGGAATTTACAATGGAACTCCTATAGTTGAAATAATAATAATTCAAATACTGGCACAAGAACAGAAGAAGGATTAAGCGCAGGCTCAAAAGAAAGAGAATTGATACATTATATCCGGAATAAAAATAAGAAAGAGAATTAATCTGATTTATGGAGAACAAAATTAAAAATTTGGAAAATGGAAGGAAATATACGTTTGCAGGCGAGGAAATGAAGATAATGTGATCAAAAATAAAATAAAGGTGGATTGTAATAATAAAAGGGAGGTTTCTATAGAAATTAAGAATGTAAAAAGGAATTAATAACTATATGTAAAGGTATGTTTGAAGCAAGAATTATGTTTTAATGTTAAAATGTTAGGAAAAAGAATAAGGATAAATATGATTAAATGAAAATGTTAAAAGGACTTTATAAATACATCTAAAGATATGTTTTAAGCAAGAACCATGTCTCAATGTTAAAATGTCATGAATGTCATGAAAAAGGACAAAGATAACTATGATTAAGTGAAAATAAGCAATGCATAGATGGATGGAAACAACAAAGAAAGGATTAAGTAGGGATCAATAGTTAAACCAACTATGAATATGCTGTGTTTAACAGCTACAAAGTAAAAATAGATATGCTGTGTAACAGTCAGAAAACAAAAATGAATATGCTGTGTTGAACAGCCAAACAAAATGGTAATCCTGTGTAACAGCCAAAACAAAACTGAATATTTTTTTTTCATTCATTCATTCATTCATTCATTCATTTATTTATTTATTGATTTATTTATTTATTTATTTATTTTATTGGATTTCTATACCGCCCTACTCCCGAAGGACTCAGGGCGGTGAACAGCCACAGAATAAAACACATAAATACAAAAATTTAAAATAGAATAAAAACGAATTAAATAATTTGGCTGAGACAAATTTAAAATACCTAATAATTTAAAAACAAATTAAAATTTACTTTTAAAACGAGAGAAGAATATGCCATGTAACGGCCAAAAAATAAAAATGAATATGCTGTGTTTAACAGCCAAACAAAAATGGGCATGCTTTGTAACAGCCAAAAAATAAAAATGGGTATGCTGTGTTCAACAGCCAAAAACAAAATGGTTATGCTGTGTTTAACAGCCAAGAAATAAAAATGATTGGTTTAACAACAAAGATAAAGATAACAATGCTGGGATTTTTAGCAAAATATAAAATGAGGTGGGATAATTAAAATGAGGAGGTGTCTTGAGAGTGACAGTTAAAATAAAATGAATAAGTTAGGTTTAATAATAGTAATAAAGAGTATAAATTTTGAGTTTAATAGTAAAAATAAAATGAGTATGTTGAAATTAAATACTTTAAGAATGTTTATCATAATTGTATGACTTATATTGTTAAAATATATCCATCTAAGCGAATGAAAGAAGAAAATGGAATGATAATTGGTTAGGATTTAAGATTTAAGTAACGGGTTTTTGGGGATAATGGCATAGTTAAATAGACAGATCTGAGGGAAATATTAAGTTGTGTTAATTGAAAATTAAGATTTATAAGTGATTGGTATTAATTTGTGACTGGAGCAAAAGCTTCGTTTTGAAAAGATGTGTTTTATGTTTCTGTTTTAAAAATAATAAAAATTTATAATAATAATAATAATAATAATAATAATAATAATAATAATAATAATAATAATAATGAATAAGACAAATAGATAACAATAGTGGATGATAGTCTGGAAAAATATAGATAGGATTGTGAGAGATCAAAGAAGGATACTGAAAGAAATGACAAGTGTCTCTACAACAGTGTTAAAAACCGGAAAGAAAACTACATCAAACCCAACAATTACCATGGTATCCCCCTCAACTCAACGATCAACAGAAGGATTGTCAAAGACCGAAAAATCTATGGTAATTCCAACGATGCAGGCCATGCAAACCACCTTAACACTGATACAGGAGACGATAATGAAGATGCAGGAGAAAATGTCCAGTAACCATAATGAACTGAAAATAGATATCCAGTCTTTGGATGGCAAAGTGAATGATGTTCAAGACTCAATCCACAAAAATGAACAAAAAATAAAGAACATAGAAACCAAAGTGGAACAAAATGAAAGGAAACTGCAACTGGTAGACCAAAAACTGATGGCCCAAAACAGAGAACTTGAAGATTCCATTATTCAGCTGGAAATGGACCAGGCAGCATTTTATCTGAGATTCCAGAATGTAACTGAAGGGAAAGAGGAAGATCTGGGACATGTAATGGCAGAAATGATTGCAGAGGCCCTACAGAGGGACAAGCAAGAAATAATAACAGAATTGGACGAGGTATACCAGGTTCAGACAAATTATGCTAGAAGACACAAATTGCCAAGAGAGGTCCATATTAGGTTTACTAGAAAAAACTCCATGATATCTTGTATAATACAACTAGAGACGAACCAATGATATACAGGGGGAAGGAGGTCATAACATTGAAACAAATCCACAGGAGAGTAAGGGAGCTACAAAGAGATTATCGCTTCCTTGCTATGCAATTAAACAAAAGAAATATCTTTTTTAGATGGACATTGCCAGTAGGAATGTTAATTACGTGGCAAGGGAAAAAAATAAAGATAGACAGTCTAGTAACAGCACAAGATTTCCTAGATCAACTGATAGGAATGGAAGAAGAACAGAGTAGCAAGGAAGAAACTGAGATGATAACCCAGGAAGAGGAAACTCCCTACCAACGAGATCCTAAAGAAGGACCTTTGGAGAAGAAGGACACAGAAGAAAAAGAGGACAAAGACACAAAAAGAAAGAAACCAAGAGCACAAAGGGTCACAAGGGCAAATAAATACTAACTCCTCTTAGAAAAATTAAAAAAATGGAAGATTGGAAATTATTATCGATTAATGTAAACGAACTGAACGAGATTAAAAAGAGGAGGCAGATATTCACAAAATTAGCTAAACAAAACATTGACATAATATGCCTCCAGGAAGTTCACATACGGAAACAAGATGAAAAGTACCTAGAATATAGTAAATTAGGGAAAACATTCACAGCGTTAGCGGGGGGAGGGAAAGAGGGGGGTAGCAATATATCTTAAAGGAGGGATTATCGCTGAACAAAAATATGCAGATCCCAAAGAAAGAACATTAATGATTGAAATAGAGGAAACTTACCAATATTACTAGTAGCCATCTATGCCCCCAATAAAAATCAGGGAGAATATTATAAAAAATTACATGAACAAATATGTAAAATGGAATACAGAAATATTTGTATAGTGGGACTTTAACGGGATAATAAACATAGAAAAAGATTATGAGAGTGGCAAAGATAATAAAAAAGGGGGGGGACAAACTACCTAAAACCTTTTTCAATTTGATAGAAGAATTAAATTTAATAGATATTTGGAGGACCCTACACCCAAATGAGAGAAAGTACACCTTCTACTCGAATCCCCAAACATCATGGTCCAGAATAGATATGTTGTGGGTAAATAAAGAATTAGGATTTGAAATAGAAGCAGCAGAAATTAATCCCAACATATGGGCAGATCACAATCCCTTGGAAGTAAAATGGAGGAACCCAAAAAGAAAGAAGTTCAGGAGATGGTGATTAAATTTACAAGTCTTAAGAGAAAAGGAATATATAGAAAAGACAATTGGAGAACTGAATTTTTTTTTTAAAGAAAATGAAAAGCAACATACATCCCGAACTAATCTATGGGATACGATGAAAGCTTACTTAAGTGGGATAACAATAACATATAATGCACATAAAAATAAAGAAAAATGGAAGGCACCTAACATCCTTCAGGAAGAAATTGGAAACATGGAAAAGAAACTCCAACTAAGCCCAGGAGACAAAGTGGTTAAAGAGAAATTGACAGTACTGAGGCATAAAATGAATATATTAGACCAGGAGGAAACGGCAAATAAACTTAGACAATCCAAACAATATTATTTTGAGAACGCAAACAAGACGGGCAGATGGTTGGCCTATAAATTAAAGAAAGAATATGAAAGGCGGATCATCCAACAATTGAAAGATACGAAGGGAAATCTACAGAATAAAGAAGAGGACAAACTCGAAATTGCCCAAGAATACTACACAGAGCTTTACGCTCAGGTGGGGGGGAGGATGGCGGCCAGATCCCCTTCGGGCATCCTCGCAGGCGCCGAATTGACTCCGCCCTTCGGCCAGGGGGGCAGAGGCACTTCTTCCTCTTCCTCCTTCCCTTCTCTGGCTTCTGGTCATCGGGATCGCCTGGCTAAGTCAGACGCCGGAGCGGCTGCCTTCGGGGACTCTGGCATCCCGGCATTGTTGTTGTGATCGTCATCGTGGCTACCTTCCCCCCACCCCTTTCCACCGTTGAGTATTTAACCCAGCTAGTGGGCTCATTGGAGCAGCCCCCTCACTACCCGCCTTGCCCTAAACTGCTCTGTTTATCAAATCCCGTCTGGTCTAGTCCTGGCGGGTTGAGGCTGTTTTAGCATCCGACCCACACACACCAAAAAAAGGTTTGCCAAGGGCGACGTTGGGTTGTGGAAATGGGCAGCAGACAGAAGGTGAAGGCAACCTCCCCACCCCTCCCCTGGCAACTCCAGGGCCGACTGAGAGACCTCCTTCCCGTTCTTCCTCCTCTGCCGCAGGGCTTTTGGCATCCACGGAGGCCGATCGCTACCCACCCATGGGGGGCTCCTTTCAGCGTGGGGAGCAGCAGGACGTCTCCGTGCCCTCCCATTGTGTGGAGCCAGGCGGACTGGGAAGCAAGTGGGGACTAAAAAGCATGCGGAGCTGGAGGGGGCAGGTGTGGGGGGGCTGACACCGGAGCTCTGGCGCCAGTCCCCCTCCCCCCAGTCCCAGGTCGACAGGGCTAGGGCTGGCAGGTTTTTTTCTTGCCAGTTTTTTCTAAGAGAAGGGGTATGCGAGCTATGGTTTGCGGGAGCAGCCTCCTCAAGGCCGTTCCACGTGGATGGCAGGGGTGCATGGGGCATGTTCCCCTCCCTTTCCCCCCTCTCCAGCCTTGCCTCCTCATGTTGTGTTGTTTGCGTGGCAGCTGCGCATGCGTCTAAGTATTTGGGGGGGCTTATTTTTTGGGGGGGGGCTTATTTTAGCGCATGCACTCAAAAGCCCAATTGGGCTTATTATCGGGATATGTCTTAGTTTCGGGGAAACACGGTACCTTGGACCGATACTCTCTCCATTGTTGATCACTCTATTTGGGTGTATTTGAGCACGGTTTACGTTTTGAAAAGAAGCAAAGTAATTATTTGTTACTGTCCTACCATATTCTTATAGCTATATGTCCTTTTACTATTAATGTAATAGAACATTTCTTTTTATTTATTTTAACTTCCCTGGTGAACTTAACTTTCTCAAAAATTAATTTTTGAGAAAATTAATTTTTTTTAGCATTATCTCCATTTCTATTCCAAGTTATGTATTTAATCTATATTTAAAAGTTTTATTTTTTATTATTATAACATAATATGACATTACAAGACATACAACATTTATATATATATACTCTCTTAACAGCTATTTTGTGATGATCTTCTTTTTTTTATATATATTTATTTATTTAAAACAGTACATCAAACAAAAAAAAGAAATAATCAAACAAATGATCGCGACAGAAACTTTACATGATATTTACACTTTCTACGGTATGTAAGCTTCGGTCAAATTTAACAAATATTAAACATAGTCCTGGTTATACTTGACTTTTTGGGTGTCTGTTGTTCAACCAAACATACCATTTGTCCCAACATTGGAAATATACGGAGTCCTTTTGATCTCGCAATGCTTTAGTCAGTCTGTCGGCTTCCGCATAATCCAAAATTTTCTCCAGAATCAAATCTTCAGCCGGCAGATCTTTCCCCTTCCAATGTTGGGCGAAACATATTCTTGCTGAGGTGGTGATAAATACACACAGACACCATATATTTGTGCCTATATTATCTGGCCTAATGTTCAGTAGATAGTACTCTGGTTTCAGAATTAGGTTATAACCTGTGATTTCCATAATCCATGCCTGTATGGTTTTCCAGAATTCCCTCGTCCTGGGACAGGTCCACCACATGTGGAAATAGGTGCCGATCTCCCCGCACTTCCAACAGTTTGGTGAGAGATTTGAATACATTTTAGAAAGACGGGCAGGTGGAAGGTGCCATCTATACAGCATCTTGTACACATTTTCTTTATATGATGTTGCCCACAGGAGTTTCATATGTTTGAGCCAGATTTCTTCCCATTTGGTCACATCAATTGGATAACCAATATTTCTCCCCCAGGCAATCATAGAGTCTTTAACTATTTCATCCCCTATCCAATAGTCTATTAGAAGTTTATATATCCTTGATAACATTTTATCCTCTTTTCCTAGAATGATATTGTCCAGTTCATGCTGATTCAAATTAATCCCAACTTGTTCCCTATCTTTTTTAAATTTCGAGCAAATTTGGGCATAAGCCCACCAATCCAGTTGTCTTCCCTGCAACTCCAACTCATTTCTTGTTTTCAGACTGCCATGGGGGTCCAAAAGTTCCCGGTAAGAGAGGTGATTTTCTTTGTTATATAGAGGCCTATACGTTATAGCTTCGAGTGGGACCAGCCAGGAGGGGACTGAGAAGTAAAATTTACCCTTAATTTTCCTCCACGACTCAATTAGAATATTCCTCACATAATGTCCTGCAAGACACCTGTGCTTTGGGATTTTATTTTGCCAAAGAAAATAATGCCATCCTTGATGTAACCCCTCACCTTCCAAAATCAGCAACCTCCTTCTTCTCAACAATATCCAATCCCTGATCCAGACTAAGTTTGCGGCCTGATAGTAGTATTCCCATTTTGGAACACCAAATCCCCCTCTTTCTTTAAGTTCTTGAAGCATTTTAAGTTTAATTCTGGGTTTTTTATTTTGCCAAATGAATTTAAGGACATAAGAATTTAATTTTTAAAAAAAATTATTATCCAATCTAACTGGTGCTGTGTAGAATAGGTATATCCATTTTGGAAGTATATAAGTTTTTATAATTGCTATTCTACCTAGTAGGGATATCTGCATACTCTTCCATTTCTCTAGATCCTGACCTGTTCTCTTGAGAAGGTTCAAATAGTTGTCCTCTTTGATCGTGGAGCATTTGGCTGATATAATAATGCCTAAGTATTTTAGTTTGTTTACAATTTGGAACCCCAAATTCACTTCTAATTCTTTCCCTTGCTTTACTGTTAAATTTTTGGCAATAATTTTAGTTTTTTCCCTATTGACTTTTAATCCCGCCACCTTACCATATTTTTCTATTTCCTGGGTCAGACACGGTCCCGATATCAACGGATCTTCTAATATAAATACTAAATCATCAGCGTAAGCCTGCACCTTATATTGTTGATTTTGGATATAAAGACCTTTTATCCCCATATTACGTCTAATTTCCCTCAATAAGGGTTCTAATGACAGAATAAATAACAACGGGGAGAGCGGACACCCTTGTCTAGTTCCTTTCTCAATATCAATTTGATTGGATACATCACCATTAATTGAAATTTTAGCAGTCTGCTTCGAATAAATTGCACGGATTGCCCGAATAAATCTTTCTCCAAATTGCATATGTTGCAGTAAACCTATTAAAAAGCTCCAATTCACACGATCAAAGGCCTTATGTGCATCCATGAATACCAGGGCCAATTGTTTATCAGTATGGGTTTCGTAATATTCCAAAACATTCATAACTATTCTTACGTTATCTCTAATCTGTCTGCCTGGTAGGAAACCATTTTGGTCTTCATGTATAAATTGGTTAAGAAACCCTTTGAGTCTCTCTGCTAAAACCGCTGCAAATAATTTATAATCCGCGTTAAGAAGTGAAATGGGCCTATAATTCTGAATCTGAGATAGGTCACTATTGTCCTTTGGCAAAAGAGTTATTAGTGCTTCTGTCCATGATTTCGGGATCTGTCCCTCCCGAATTACCCCATTAAATAGTTCAGTCATATGCGTACCTAATGTTTCCCAAAGTGCTTTATAATATTCAATCGGTAGGCCATCTGTACCGGGAGTTTTCCCTGTCTTTTGTTTTCCCATGACCCTTTCAATTTCCCCCTCCGTAATTTCTTCATCCAATACTTCCCTAGATAAGTCTGGTATTTTGGGTATGTCTTATTCCTCTAAGTATTTCTTTATTTCCTGCTCAGACTTATCTTCCTTACAATATAAATTAGTATAAAATTCCTGTACAATTACTTTCTTCCCTTCTTCCCCTGTAATCCAATTGCCTTTCCCATCTCTCAAATTATGAATTCTGTTCTTTTCTTTGTTTAGACGGTAAGTGAGCCACCTCCCTTGTTTATTTTCCCTTTCGAAGTATCTTTGCTTCATCCATCTTATTTTTTTCTCCAAATCCTGTTGATCTAATAAATTAATTTGGTGTCGTGCTACTTTCAAATTCATTTTAAATCCTATATTGCTTGGGTCCCGCTGTAACATAGCCTCACTTCTTACCAGGTCATCCAATAATTTATTACGCTCAGCCCTTTCCTTCTTTCGTTTCCCTGCCATATAGTTAATCACCAAACCACAAAACACAGCCTTCGCTGTGTCCCATACGTTGAAAGGGCATGCATCCTCCCTGTTATTTTCCTGAAAAAAGAACCCCATCTCTTTCTTTAGGTGTTTTAAGAATGGCTCATCTTTAAAAACTCCTATGTCCAATCTCCACTTAGGCCTTATTTTCCGGCTTCCCCATGTTATCCAAAGAGGGTTGTGATCTGCCCACTCATTGATGCCTATTTCTGCTTTCTGTATCCCCTGACTCAATTCCCCTGACAGCCACACCGCATCTATCCGTGACCAAGATGAGTGCCTGGCGGAGAAGTATGTATATTGTTTATCATCTGGGTGCTTTTCCCTCCAGATGTCTCTAAGTCCAAATTCTTCTTGTATTTGCTGCCAGATAAAAGGCAGCCTTTTCTTTACCGTATTCTTTTCTCCTTCCTGCTTCCTCTTTCGAGATATATAATCTTTGCTTTTATCCTCTATAGCATTAAAGTCTCCCACTACACAGATATGTGGGTAATCATATTCAACAAGTTTAGAGTGTAAGATCTGAAAAAAAACTTTCTGATTTCCATTAGGTGCGTATATACAAACCAATAAACATTTTTTATCACATATTTCTACCTCAACCATCAGCAGTCTCCCATCTTCGTCTGCAAAAATCAGCCTCGACTTTATGTGTTTTTGTACATAAATAGCTACTCCTCTTTTTTTTGTTTCTGCTAGGGATGTATATAGTTGACCCAATTTGCTATAATTCAATAGGTAGAGGTGATCTCTTTTTATATGTACCTCTTGGAGGTATACTATATTCAAACGTGCTTTCATTAATTTAGTAAAAACCTTTTTCCTTTTATTTGGACTATTCAATCCATTGATATTCACAGACATTAGATGCATCTCTTCCCCCATCCCGTCTTCCTTATTACCCTTACTTGCCTTCTGCTTGAGGTTTCTTTTTTGATTGTCTTGTTTCAACACCCCTCTCTACCTGAGTCTGAGTTTGTCCTTTCCCTTTCTTCCTTTCACCTACTTGTTCTATTTCCCCTCTCTCTTCCTCCTCTAGTACTTCTTCCCCGCTCTTGCTCTCTAACTCTTCTCCCACGTCTGCTTCTGAGGGGTTCAAATGTCTAATAAAGAAATCTCTAGCGTCTCTAAGATTATCGATTCTCACCCTTTTTTCTGCCCAAGTAAATAATAAACCTTCTGGGAGTAGCCACCTATATAATATTTTATGCTTTCTCAGTTGGGCCGTTAAGAAGTGATAATTACGCCGTATTTCCCGAACCCGCCTAGGGAGTTGCCTCAAAAATATCAATTGTTTATCCTTATAGGTTACTGTTTTATCTCTAGCCTTCGCAATTACCTCTTCCCTAAGGGCTTTCTTAGATAGTCTGATATGAACCTCAGTTGGGAGTTTCTGTCTCCTGGCATAACTCGTGTGAACCCGAAACACGTCGTCTATATCCCTCAAAACCTCTTCCTTTGTGATCTCCAAAGTCCCAGCCAGTATTTCTGCTACTATATCTCTTAATGGCTCCCCACTTTCTTCCACCACATTTTGAATCCTCAAGTAGAAAGATGATCTGTCCATTTCCAAAAAAATAATTTCCTCTTCAAAGACCCTGCTCACCGCTATTTGCTCCCTTTCCTCTCCATCTTGTCTTTCCTCACATCATCCCATCCTCCTTTCAGTGTCTTGTATTTTACTCTCCTGTTGCGTCAAGACCCCCTGAACACCTTCCAAGCTCTCATTCAACATTTTAATATCATTTCTAACGGCTCCCAACTCCCCTTTAATATCTAGTGTTAGGTCCTCTAAGTTTTTAGAAATAGCTTCTTGATTTTTGGTCATCACTTCGTACATAGCTTGCAGCATGTTCTGTAAGCTTGCTAGCGATGGTGGTTTCCCTGCAGCAACCATATCATCCAGTGACCTGGCAGACGAAGGCGATGAAGTGGGTGTAGCCGTAGCAGCGACCATAGGGAATGTCAGGACTTTTTTCCCAGTTTTTGCGGTTACCACTGATGTTGCCGTTGACATTTTGATTGGAGGAGTTTTTATCTGATCAGTTCCAAAGAAAAGGGGTAGTCAGGGGTAAGCAAGATTTAAATTAATCAGGTGAGCAGTCTAATCGGTAGTAGGGGTAGTATTCAATACATAGTTCAGAGAGGAAAGAAAGGTAAGGAAAAAAAAATCCAAAAAATATTACTCGGCAGAGTTCTTCTCTTCCTCAAGTTGCTATACACACGTTATAATAAAGATCTCCACTAGATGGGGGTATAGCGCTATTCTGCACACACACTCTTTAGTAAGCACGTTGAGGGGAAAAGGGGGTGGGGAAAGGGTAATAGATTTCTAGCAAAAGTATAGCTGTTTGTTCAGTCACAGGTCCTTCCAAATTCTCTGTAGAAAATATAAGAAAGGAGCAGGAGATCAGCCCAAAATCAATCACACCCTCCACCAGATACAACTCACAACTCGATCCTTTTCAAATGTTCCATTCAGCCAGCACAGTTCAAAATCAGCTCCACAAATAAGGAGTGGGACACACGTAGCCGCTATCCCGTCTTTGCTCCAACCACACACAGGGCACTTTTCATAGATCTCACCACCTCAGCATATCCAGTGGGGCTCTCAAAAGAGTCAAAACACCGTCTCCATTAGCTCTTATTTAATTGAAGGTGTAGGGCGTCTTGTCCGTCGCGATCAGGTTTCCCTTCCTAAATGGGCAGTCATCGCTACGGAGCCGCCATTACTGGCGCTGCCTTCTCAGCCTGAGACAGGAGAGATTCGCTTACACGTGCCGGATTGCCACTCCTAACACGCTCCTAGCACCTCTCCGCTTGCGGCTGGCTCTCCGGGGCTGCCGCCGGCAAAACAAAGCCGCCCAGGCTAAGAGATTGGCAAGATCGTGACAGGAGCTAACTCCAAATCCATCTTGCTGTCACGATGACGGGAACCGGAAACCTCTTGTGATGATCTTCTAATAGTCACATTCTACCCCTTTTCCCTTTATATTATTTCAGTTTCTTCTTGTCCCCGTCTCTTTCAATTACAGTGTATTTCTTAACATTCATATTAATTTTATATTTCCTATACATTGACATATTCATTCTTTCCATTTTTAAATTTCACCCCTATTTTTCTTTTCCGTTATTCCTATTCTCCAGCCACTTATACCATTTGTGCCAGATTATATAATATTCTGTATCCTCCTTTTCTTTAAGTTCTTTTGTTAATTTATCCGTCTCGGCGCATTCTAAGATTTTTTTTAATCAACTCTTAGGGTGGAATAGAAATAATAAAAATATTAATGATTACACTGGGATTAACAGTGAAAGAATAAAAAAGAGAAAGGGATGGAGAATAATGGGAAATACAGGGCAAAAGATAAGAGTGCAGGAATATAAAATGCAAATAAAAAGATGGGAGAAGGAAAAGAAGAAAATGAAAAAAAATGGAAGAAAGCGAGAAATAAAGATAGAAACATGGTGTAGGCATTTAGAATTAAAATGAATTAATGTAAAAGTTATAGAAAAAAATGAATGTCAGAAAAGGTAACAATTGAGATTATGATTTACTTAGAAATAAGAATAATTTGTGACAGATGGAGTATCTATGAAATTGTGAATTAAAAAATGAATTGGTAAGCAATTGTGATATTTGGAAGGTATTGAGTGGTAACAATGGAATTAATTAAGTATTGCAATAGTTGGATTATTTGAGTTAAGATTTACACCTAACTGATTTTTTATTGAATATTCTTAATTAATTAGAGAAAGTATAACATATTCCAATTGTTATTGGAATACTTTTAAGATAAGAGATAAGAATATAAATATTTGATGAAGTAATTGAAAATTGAATTTAAGATCTTTGAAAATGTAAATAAAAAAATGAACTGATAAAAAAAATTGTGACATTTGGAAGGTATTGAATGGTAATAATGAATTAATTAAGTTAATATGAAGTAATCGTAACATGTATGGATATTTAAGAATTGAAACAAGATTCAGAAATATAAATAAGCTTAATATATAAGATTGTAATAGTTGGAACATCTGAGTTAAGATCTACACTTAATTGGTTTTGTGATCAGAATAAAGGAATTTAAGGAAATAATTGGGAATTGTATTATGTTGTGAGAATTTACATTTAGGGGTTCAAATTTAGGGAGGAAAAAGAAAAATTGAATTATACCAGGATTAGAGGTTAGGATGAAGGGTAATATTGGTTTATTAAAATTAGAAAGAATAAATACTATGGTAAAAAACAAATATATAAAATTCTGTCAAAGATGAACAAAAATTTGTATAAATTTATGACCGGGCCAATATTCTGTTCAGAAAAGATGCATTGTATGTTTGTTTATATGTTTTAAAAATTAAAAAAAAACATTTATTAAAAAAATAAAATAAATTTTAACATTTTTCAAATCTATCCACCGCGGAACTAGAAAGTGCAGTGAAAGTTGGGATTAGAAAAAGGCTGAATGAGAGAAAGGAAAGAAATTCTGCTAAGGAGAAGATCACCTTGCCTTAACTAGTTATAGGCAAAATTCAGATAGATTAAAGCTGCCTAAAGTTGAGTCAAGGATTCCTTCTGTTGTCCTCTCTGCCACCAAATCAGAAGTCTTCCAATCCTCTCAACGAGTATCAGTGAAGCAAAATTAGGTGACAAAATTTCCCAACTCAGAAATCTCTTGAATCTGCCAGTGCAAAAAATTACATTGTTGTGGTTAATTGCGAAGTCATGTCTGACCCATCATGACCCCATGGACAACGTTCCTCCAGGCCTTCCTGTCCTCTACCATCCTCTGGAGTCCATTTAAGATCACGTCTATTGCTTCAGTGATTCCATCCAGCACCTCGTTCTCTGTCGTCCCCTTCTTCTTTTGCCCTCAATCTTTCCCAGAATTAGGCTCTTCTCCAATGAGTCCTTCCTTGTCATTAGGTGGCCAAAGTATTTGAGTTTTTTTTTTTTAAAATTTGATTTATATGCCGCCCTTCTCCGAAGACTCAGGGCGGCTTACAATGTGCTCAGCAATAGCCTTCATCCTTTTGTATATTTATACAAAGTCAGCTTATTGCCCCCACAACTGGGTCCTCATTTCACCTACCTTAGAAAGGATGGAAGGCTGAGTCAACCTTGAGCCTTGGCGAGATTCGAACCCTGCAGTAATTGCAGGCAGCTGGTCTTAATAACCAGCTTAATAACAGGGTGCCTTAAACCCCTGTACTACCAAGGCTCTTTCATCAAGTTTCATCTTCAGGATCTGGCCTTCTAAAAAGCAGTCAGAGGAGATCAACTAGAGCAGTCAGAGGAGATCAACTAGGGTTGACCGGTTTGATCGCCTTGCAGTCCAAGGGACTTGCAGGAGTCTTCTCCAGCACCATAGTTCAAAGGCCTCAATTCTTTACCACTCAGCCTTTCTTATGGTCCAACTTTCATAGCCATATATTGCAACTGGGAAAACCATAGCCTTGACTAAACACACTTTTGTTGGCAGGGTGATGTCTCTGCTTTTTGTATGCTGTCTAGATTTAACTTTCCTCCCAGGAGCAAGCATCTTTTAATTTCTTGCTGCAGTCCCCATCTGCAATGATCTTGGATCCCAGGAAAATAAAATCTGTCACTACCTCCATTTCTTCGCCATCTATTTGCCAGGAATTGAGAGGGCTAGATGCCATGATCTTAGTTTTCTTAATGTTTAGTTTCAAGCCAACTTTTGCACTCTCCTTCTTCACCTGGATCAAGAGTCTCTTTAGTCTGGCTTCCGGCCTGGGCACAGCATGGAAACGGCATTGGTCGCGTTGGTGGATGATCTCTGGAGGGCTCGGGATAGGGGTTGCTCCTCTATCCTGGTCCTGTTAGACCTCTCAGCGGCTTTTGATACCATCGACCATGGTATCATGTTGCGCCGGTTGGCGGGGTTGGGGGTGGGGGGCACCGTTTTGCGGTGGTTCTCCTCCTACCTCTCTGACCGGTTGCAATCTGTGTTGACGGGGGGGCAGCGGTCGACCCCGAGGCACCTTGCTTGTGGGGTGCCACAAGGGTCGGTCCTCTCGCCCCTGCTGTTCAACATTTATGTAAAGCCGCTGGGTGAGATCATCCGTGGCTTCGGGGTGGAGTTCCATCAGTACGCTGATGACACCCAGCTGTACATCTCCACCCCAGGCCACCCCAACGATGCCCTTGAAGTGATGTCCCAGTGCCTGGAGGCCGTGCGGGCCTGGATGGGGAGAAACAGGCTCCGACTCAACCCCTCCAAGACCGAGTGGCTGTGGCTTCCAGCGTCCTGATATAGCCAGCTGACGCCATCGCTGGCTATTGGGGGCGAATCACTCGCCCTCACGGAGAGGGCTTGTAACTTGGGCGTCCTCCTGGACGCACGGCTGTCTTTAGAAGATCATTTGACGGCCGTGGCCAGGGGGGCTTTTTATCAGGTTCGCCTGATACACCAGTTGCGTCCCTTTCTAGATCGGGACTCTTTACGCACAGTCACTCAGGCACTAGTCACTTCCCGCCTGGACTACTGCAACGCTCTCTACATGGGGCTCCCCCTGGGGTGCACCCGGAGGCTCCAGCTGGTCCAGAACGCGGCCGCGCGGGGGATTATGGGGGCGACGAGGCGCTCCCATGTGACAACTCTCCTGCGCGAGCTGCACTGGCTTCCGGTGGTCTTCCGGGTGCGCTTCAAGGTGTTGGTGACCACCTTTAAAGCGCTCCATGGCTTAGGGCCGGGGTACTTACGAGACCGCCTTCTGCCACCAATAGCCTCCCACCGGCCAGTACGCTCTCACAGAGTGGGCCTCCTCAGGGTGCCGTCCGCCAGACAATGTCGGCTGGTGACCCCCAGGGGGAGAGCCTTCTCTGTGACGGCGCCCACCCTCTGGAACAACCTTCCCCCAGAGTTGCGTACAATAACAGACCTCCGGATTTTTCGTCGGGCCCTGAAAACCCATTTATTCCAACTAGCTGGGCTGGCTTGAGCCAAATTTTAAATTTTAAATTGATTTTAAATTGGGTTGTTTAATTTACGGCCAAATATTTAATTATTTTAATACTGTTTTTAAATTTTGTATGCTCTGTTTTTACCTTGGCTGTGCACCGCCCTGAGTCCTATTTGGAGAAGGGCGGTATAGAAATTTAATAAATAAATAAATAAATAAATAAATAAATAGTTCCTCTTCACTTTCTGCCACTAGAGTGGTATCATCTGCATATCTGAGGTTGGTGATATTTCTCCCGGCAATCTTAACTCCAACTTTTGATTCATCTAGCCCCACCTTTCTCATGATATCCTCTGCATATCAGTTAAATTGGCAGGGTGACAGTATACAGCCTTGCTGAACTCCTTTCGTTATTTTGAACCAATCAGTGGATCCATGTCCAGTTCTCACTGTTGCTTCTTGATCCGCATATAGGTTTCTCAAGAGACAAATAAGATGGTCTGGTACTCCCATCTCTTTAAGAACTTGCCACAATTTGTTGTGATCCACACAATCAAAGGCTTTAGCATAGTCAATGAAGCAGAAGTAGATGTTTTTCTGGAACTCACTAGCTTTCTCCATGATCCAGCGTATGTTGGCAATTTGATCTCTAGTTCCTTTGCCTCTTCGCAATCCTGCCTGTACTTCTGGTAGTTCTTGATCCACATACTGCTGGAGCTTAGCTTGTCGGATTTTAAGCATAACCTTACTAGCATGTGGAATGAGTGCAATGTTGCGATAGTTTGAACATTCTTTGGCATTGCCTTTCTTTGGAATTGGAATGTAAACTGACATTTTTCAATCCTGTCCCACTGTTGAGTTTTCCAAATTTGCTGACAAATTGAGTGTAGCACTTTTACTGCATCGTCTTTTTAAGATTTTGAATAACTCAGCTGGAATACTGTCTCCTCCACTAGCTTTGTTGTTGCTCAGATTTCCTAAGGCCCATTTGACTTCACGTTCTAGGATGTCTGGCTCAAGGTCAGGGACCATCTCATCGTTGTTATCAGAGACATTAAGCTCATTCTTGTATAGTTCTTCTGTGTAATTTTGCCACCACTTCTTAATCTCTTCTGCCTCTGTTAAATCCCTATCATTTTGGTCCTTTATTATGCCCATCTTTGCATGAAACGTTCCCTTCATATCTCCAGTTTTCTTGAAGAGATCTCTGGTCCTCCCTATTCTATTGTTTTCTCCTATTTCTTTGCACTGTTCATTTAAGAAGGCATTCTTATTTCTTCTAGCTATTTTCTGGAATTCTGCATTCAATGGTTGTACCTTTCTCTTTCTCCCTTGCCTTTTGCTTCCCTTCTTTCCTCAGCTATTTGCAAAGCTTCCTCAGACAACCATTTTGCTTTCTTGCATTTCTTTTTCTTTGGGATGGTTTTAGTTGCTACCTCTTGTACAATGTTGCAAACCCCGTCCATAGTTCTTCAGGCACTCTGTCTATCAGATCTAATTCCGTAAATCTATTTGTCACCTCTACTGTATATTCAGGGATATTATTTAGTTCATACCTGAGTGGCCTAGTGCTTTACCCTACTTTCTTCAGTTTAAGTCTAAATTTTGCAGCGAGAAGCTCATGATCTGAGCCACAGTCAGCTCCTGGTCTTGTTTTTACTGACTGTGTAGAGCTTCTCCATCTTTGGCTGCAGAGCACATAGTCAGTCTGATTTCTGTGTTGACTGTCTGGTGATGTCCATGTGTAGAGTCGTCTCTTGGCTTGTTGGAAGAGTGTTTTCTATGACCATTGTATTCTCTTGACAAAATTCTATCAGCCTGGCCCTGCTTCATTTTCTACTCCAAGGCTTGTTATTCCGGTTATCTTTTGGCTTCCTACTTTAGCATTCCAATCCCCCATGATGATAAGGACATCATTTTTTGGTGTCATCTGAATTAAATTCATCCATTCCTGTCCATTTTAGTTCACTGATTCCTAAGATGTTGATGTTCAGTCTTGTCATCTCTTGTTTGACCACGTCCAGCTTGCCTTGATTCATGGATCTTATATTCCAGGTTCCTATGGAGAATAGATCTTTACAGCATCGGACTTTCCTTTCACCACAGATGCATCCACAGCTGAGCATCCTTTCGGCTTTGGCCCAGTCACTTTATTCTTTCTGGTGCTACTAGTACTAGCCCTCTGCTCTTCCCCAGTAGCATATTGGACATCTTCCGACCTGAGGGACTTATCTTCCAGCATCATATCTTTTCGCATTTTGGTACTGTCCATGGGGTTTTCATGGCAAAGATATTGGAATGGATTGCTATTTCCTTCTCAAGTGGATCACATTTTGTCAGAGCTCTCTGCTATGACCTGTCCATCTTGGGTGGCCCTACACGGCATAGCTCATAGCTTCATTGAGCTACACAAGCCCCTATGCCACAATAAGACAGTAATCCATGAAGGGACATGTCAGGCCCTGCCTGTCCTTGTTCTAACATTCTATTTCTCCTTGTTCGCTGCTTTGCTCAGACATTGTTACAGGGTTCCCATGGAAGAGCAAAAATGTGCTTCTCTGGGTTCACCTAACTTTGCAGAGTCTGCTTTCTCTCAGGCCCTGCCTCTCATCCTTTCCCAAGAAAGGATAGCCTCCCAAAACGTGGTATGTTATTGTAGTGGCTGTCCTGAGAGACAGATAAGGATCTTTTTCCACTTTCAACAGACTGAAACAATCCACATGGCCCTCTCTCCTTATTACATTCCAAAGAAGATGAGAATATGCATAGCGTTTAGGCGCTAGGAAAAAGATTATAAAATACAGCTTATCCCCATGCTCCCCCCTCCCTCCATTTGAATGTCAGTATCACGTTAGGGATCTGACATGCCACCCTCCTTAGAAAAAAAATAGAACCACCTGTAAGAGATAAAGAAAAAGAGCCATTATAGTATTTTAGCAAGGTTTGTGCAGGTATTGGGTGTGGAATTTCTTTAAGAATTGGGAGTGATGATGTGTTTTTGTCCACCCACTCATTTTCAAAGGGGGTAGGTGTTTCCACGCTGCTAGGTATTGGGTTTTCCCTCAATGGATTCTAGAATTAAGGATGTTTTTGATTTCAAAATGTTGCTCAGTCTGAACCATTATGGGTATGGGTGGTGCAGGGGGTTGTGGTCTAAGTGAGGATGTGGCTTCTCTTTTTTAATAGGCTAATGTGAAAGACTGGGTGTACTTGTCTGAGTGTTTCAGGGAATGCTAATTCTACTGTCACTGGGTTGATGATCCTAGTGATTGGAAATGGTCCCACAAATTTTGGCCCTAATTTCTTTGAGGGTTGTAGTGTTTGCAAGAATTTTGTGGGTAAGTATATTCTGTCACCTATTTGGAAAGGTTTTGGTTGTGTTCTTTTGTTGTCTGCTTGGTGTTTAAATGTTTCTCTAATGTCCTTTAGTGCTAATTTGACTACAGGCCAAGTGTTTTGTAGGGTTTCTATCCATTCCTTCAGGGAGAGGATTGTGGGTGTTTCCGTTGGTAGTTCTGGCATGGGGGTGAAATCTTGGCCTGTGGCTATTTTAAAAGCGGTGTAGCCTGTGCTATAGTGTATGGAATTATTGAATGCCCCCTCTGCAAAAATTAATAGTTCAGTCCAGTTATCTTGTTGATAATTAATAAAACACCTTAAATACTAGAATCCCATTCATTTTTTCACAGCCCCCATTGGTTATCATGATGGGAGGAGCTTAAGCCTTGGGCAGTGCCAAGTAGTGTTAGGAATGCCCTCTAAAATTTTGATGTGAATTGGACCCCCCTATCAAAAATGATTCTCTGTGTAGCTCCATGTAAACAAAAAAATGTGTTTCAGGGATGATTTTGCTAAGGGTTTGGCTGTTGGGATCTTTTGACAAGGAATAAAATGAGCCTGTTTAGAAAATAGGTCTGTTATGACCCAAATAACAGTGTTCCCTGTGCTCTCTGGCAATTCTACTATAAAATCCATAGAGATCTCTCTCCAGGGTGCTGAAGGTTCTGAAGGTAACAGTCCTGGGGTTTTCCCTTGCCTTGCTGAAGCGCAAATAGGACAGCTAGCCACATAATTTTCGATGTCCTTTTTCAGTGATGGCCACCAGAATTGTCTTTTGATGAGGTGCAATGTTTTGACAAAGCCAAAGTGACCAGCCAGTTTAGAGTTATGACAGCATTTCATAAGGTCCAATCTTTGGCTGGCTGGCACATAAAACTTTCCTCCCATCCATGCTAAGTCCTCTTTCATGAGGCAGAGTTTTTTGTGGTTTAGGAACCACTCTTTGTTGCTTAAGGCTTGCTTAAATGCTTGGGTGGATGTGTTATTGATGGTCCCTTCTTGTTTGGTTTGTGATCTACTGATTACTTTAACTGCTACTTGATTACCTTGAACGATTGGTCTGATTACTTCAGGCTTTGTGTTGTGGTATTGCAGTTTCCTTGATAGGGCATCTGCTAAGAAGTTTTTCCCCCGAGGGATATACTTAAGGGTAAAGTCAAACGGTTTGAAATATTGAGCCCACCTGACTTGTTTTGGAGAGAGTTTCCTTAGGGTTTTTAGAGCTTCCAAATTTTTGTGATCAGTCCAGACTTCAAAAGGGATCTTACTTCCCTCTAAGAATTGTCTCCACGTGAGGAGTGCCCCCTAACTGCATAGGCTTCCTTTTCCCAGATAGCTCATCTCTGCTCAGTTTCCGTTAGTTTTTTAGATGTGTAGGCGCAGGATTATAGCTGTCCCTGCTCGTTTGTTTGCAATAGGACTGCCCCTATTGCCACATCACTTGCATCTGCTTATATTACAAACAGTTTCTCTGGGTCTGGGTGTTTTAAAACTGGTTCACTGAAAAAAGCCGCTTGAGTTTCTCAAATGCCGTTTGGCATTCCATTGTCCAGTTCAATGGCTGTTTAGGTATTGGTTTCCCCTCCCCTTTTGTTTTTAGGAGGTTGGTTATAGGAAGGGCGATTTGAGCAAAAGTGGGAATAAACTGATGATAAAAGTTAGTAAATCCAGGAAGCTTTATGGTTGTTTGTGTGTGCGGGGCGTTTCCCAGTCAATTACCTCTTGAACTTTTGGAGGAGCCATTTCTATTCCTTGGTGTGAAATGCGATATCCCAGGTAATCAATCTTTTCCTGGTGGAATTTGCATTTAGAGAGCTTAGTATAGAGCTTTGCTGCACGGAGTTTATTTAGGACTGCCCTTAGTAATTTTACATGTTCTTCTTTTATTTATTTTATTATTTATTTTATTATTCATATTTCTATGCCGCCCACTCTCCAAGGACTCTGGGCGGCTTACACCAAAGACAGTATACTAAATAGCATATTGCCCCCAACAATCTGGGTCCTCATTTTACCCATCTTGGAAGGATGGAAGGCTGAGTCAACCTTGAGCCGCTGAGATTTGATCCGCTGATTTGCTGAACTAGCAGTCAGCTGAAGTAGCTGCAGTACTGCACCCTAACCACTGCGCCACCTCGGTTCCTCCTTTTGTCTCTTTATAGATTAAAATGTTCAGGTAAACCAGGACCCCTTTATATAAATGTTCTTGGAGCAATTTGTTTACTAGTTGCACAAAAGGAAGTACGTTAAATTGGTAGCAACCCAATAGTGTGTTAAATGCCATTTTCCACTCATCCCCCTCTCTTAGTCTTATTTGATAATATGCCTCTCTCAGGTCTAACTTTGAAAAAGATTTTTCCTTGGGAGAGGTGTGCCAGCATATTCTTCATAAGTGGGAAGGGGTACATGTTTTGTATGCTTAGTGTATTTAAGTTCCTATAGTCTATGCATAATCTCATAGAGCCATCTTTTTTTTCTCTGAAAAGTATTGGGGCTGCAATTTTCGGGCGTGCTGGTTCAATGAACCCTCTTTTCAGGTTTTTGTCAAAGAAAGCTCTTAATTCTGTCAGTTCTCTAGGGGACATGCAATACATCTTTTGTTTGGGAAGCTTTGCCCCTGGCAGGATTTTAATTGCACAGGTAGCGCGGGGGGAGGGGTAGTTTGTTGGAAGTCTTTTCACCAAAAACCTCAGCTAGGTCTCAGTATTCCTTTGGTATATCCCCGTTTGGCGTTCCCCAACCAGGCATCGCCACTTCGCCCCCCCCCCTTCCGGTCTCCTTTTTTCTTGTCAATAAAAGTTACCTGTAACTGAAATCTGATTGACCCTTGCTTCCGGTTAATTTGGGGATTCCATTTTTTTCAGCAATTCTAACCCCAATACTAACAGCCATTCCATGCCGGGTGCCACCACAAATGTCAGTGTCTCTTTGTGATTATCCATAGTTATTTGTAGGACCTCGGTAGCAAACATGGTGGGTTCTCCCCCAGATATTGATCCATCTAATTGGCAAAATGGGATTGGGTTTCTTAGTCTCCTTAGATTTATTCCCAGTTTCCCTACTAAGATGGGACTTATCAGGCACCTGGTGCATTCCGAGTCTAGAACAGCAGAGAGTTTTACTTCTCTTTCTTGAATGGGTATAAACAGTCTTGTTGTTGTTGTTGCTAAGTCATGTCCGACCCATCACAACTCCATGGACAACGTTCCTCTAGGCCTTCCTGTCCTCTACCATCCTCTGGAGTCCATTTAAGCTCATGCCTACTGCTTCAGTGACTCCATCCAGCCACCTTGTTCTCTGTCATCCCATTCTTCTTTTGCCTTCAGTCTTTCCCAGCATTAGGCTCTTCTCCAGTGAGTCCTTCCTTCTCATTAGGTGGCCAAAGTATTTGAGTTTCATCTTCCAGAACTGGCCTTCTAAAGAGCAATCAGGGTTGATCTTCTCTAGGACTGACCGGTTTGATCGCCTTGCAGTCCAATGGATTTGCAGGAGTCTTCTCCAGCACCATAGTTCAAAGGCCTCAATTGTTTGGCGCTCAGCCCTTTCTTATGGTCCAACTTTCACAGCCATACATTGCAACTGGGAAAACCATAGCCTTGACTATACACACTTTTGTTGGCAGGGTGATGTCTCTTCTTTTTAGTAAACTATCTAGATTTGCCATAGCTTTCCTCCCCAGGAGCAAGCATCTTTCAATTTCTTGGCTGCAGTCCCCATCTGCGGTGATCTTGGAGCCCAGGAAAATAAAATCTGTTACTATCTCCATTTCTTCCCCATCTGTTTGCCAGGATAAACAGTCTTAGGGGGAGGGTAGCTTACCAATGGCTCATCTTCTCAGTCGCTTTGAATGAAAATTGGCTCCTCTGGTTGGATTTCTAGAGTTTCAATCCCCAAGGGATGGAGGTCCTGAAACTCGATGGTTGCCTTGCTTCGCAGGGCAGTTTCCTTCTCTTGGGGGCTTGGCTTTGTGGGTCCCCCCCCCAAGGTGGTCTGATTTTCTCACCAGCATCTTCGAGCGGCACTCCGAAGCTCAGTGTTCCTCCTTCCCACACTTAGAACAGGCCAACGACCTCAGGGCGAAGGGTGATGGTGATTTGAATTGCTCTTTTTTCTTCTGGGGTGGGGATTTCTTCCAGCCTCGGCTCAGTCGGTAAGGGTTCCTAACCATGTTGATCTCAGCTTCCTCCATGCTGAGGTACCAGTCAGGCAGGCAATCTGGTGCTCCTCTGGTGACGCAGGCATTGTAGAGGTCATTGTTTAATCCATCTTTGAAGCAGTTCATCAAGATGTCTTCCGGCCAGTTGACGTGGCAGGCCAGGTCCCGGAACTCCTCAGTGTATTCAGCTATGGATCATCACCCTTGCTTCATGATTTTGATTCGGTCTTGGGCTTTTTGGTTGGCTAGTGGGTCCTCGAAAAGGTGACGCAGAGCCATTACGAATCTGTCAAAGCTTCTCAACTCTGTGGCATCTACGTTGTGCAGGATGACCATCCATCTGGCCACGGATCCTTCTAATGTGAGTGTCATGACTCGTACTCGAGTGCCTTGGGTTTGAAATGTTCGCCCATGTTCTTATATGCAGGTGAGTACATGTGCCATGAAGAATCCCAGCTGCTGCGGGTTTCCATTGAATTTCACTCCTAAGAGTGGTGCCTGTCTCTCCAACTATGGGCCCCTGGACTGACCTGGTATATTCGCAGTGGCTCGAATCACGGGGAGATTAGTTGCAACTATTCCAGCTTGATCCCCTGTGGCGGGATTTGGGATAATCACCCGGGTGTTGTTTGCAGCTTCTGCTCCTCTGGGTGGCGGTTCTGGTTTCCCCCTCAGGTTGATGTTTTCTAGCGCCTCTATTACCAGCTGGTTGATGTGGCGCTTCAGCTGGTCCTCCCTCCTGGTTTCTTCAAAAGTTTCCTCTTGATCAGACAGGGCTTCCAGCTCTAATTTCCAGACGGGCTTTCGAGTGCCTTGGGTTAGGGTGACTCCTCATGTTCTCCCGTCCCAGCTGTCTCTCTTTTTTCCAATTCCGAGTGACCATTGTGGTTTCTTGGAGTCCTCTTGGGGTATCCCCATCTCCACGACTGAGTATTAGGAGGATGCTTCAGGTTGAGTGATGGTGGAGATATCTGCATAACATTCTATTTCTTCTTGTTCGCTGCTTTGCTCAGACATGGTTGCATCGTTGCATCGTTGCAAGGTCCCCATGGTAGACCAAAAATGTGCTTCTCTGGGTTGACCTAACTTTGCAGAGTCTGCTTTCTCTCAGGCCCTCCCTTTCCCAAGAAAGTATAGATTCTTGAAATGTAGTATTTCAAAAGGAACCTTTTATTGAGAAGTGATAGTAGGACAGACGAAGCAGACTCTAAATTCACTCCCAAACTATATAGTTAGAAATAGGGCTTTTAGAATCCCTCCCTCCAGTCCAAATGTGGATTCAGCCAATCCACAGGTGTGAAGATGTTATTGTAGCGGCCGTCCTGAGAGACAGATAAGGATCTTCTTCCACTTTCAACAGACTGAAACAATCCACATGGCCCTCTCTCTCTTATTGCATTCCAAAGGTGAGAATACTGGAGGGCGCTTAGACGCCAGGAAAAAGATTATAAAATACAGCTTATCCCATGCTCCCCACTCCTTCCATTTGAATGGGAGTATCACATTAGGGATCTGACAAGAATTATATCATGCCCAATTTTACTGCCTTAAGAAATAGACTCTGGAAGAGGGATTTCTTTGCAACTGGAGTTTATTATCCAGTCCACAGTTTGATTTTTTAAACATCTTTTCTCATTACTATGCCATCTTTTCTTCTGTGACTGTGTGTCTCCCTTCACCTTATATTTGGACCAATTATTATCTTTCCCAACTATTTTCCGAACTATTTTCCTGCAGCGCTCTGGCAGCCAAAACGGGGCATGGGGGGGATCTGCGCAATGCCCCCCCCCCCCGGTGTCCCGTTTTGGCCTTGGAAGGCCTCCTGCACCACCTTCTGGAATGATTTTCCAAATCTGTTTCATATTGCTTTGCTGGCTGCTTCTCTGGCTTCCTGCCCCCAGCAGTTGTTGGCTTGGAGCCTGACTTGATGAGGCAATCAACTGCTCGGTGTCCCTCCTTCCCACACCTGAAGCATGCCATGGATCTTGGTTTGGCCTTATCCCGAAGGACTCTTTATAACTATTTGGGGCTCATCTGTGAATGAACAGAATTCACAGCTGTTACAATAAAAGAGGTTTTTGGGACTACTTGCGTGTTTTATTGACTCAGGAAGCCTAGATCAGAACATTCAGCAGGGGCCAGCTCAGGCAGCAGCCGTCCCAGCAGCAGCTGTTGCTGCAGCCTATTCCCCAGAGGTGCCAAATACCAAAGGTTCCTCAGCTGGGAATAAAATATGGAGGGGATCCCAAAGCCCTGGGATTCTTCCTAGCTCAAGTCTGGAATCACATGCAGGAGTATGGGGAGGATTTTGTTCATAGGAAACCAAAGTGAGATGTGTCACCATGGCCCTGGAAGGACCGCAGCAGATTGGATGGTCACCCTTCACAATGATGAAGCCCCCCAGCGGAGGGATTACAATCAGTTTATGGTGGTGCTCCGTGTGCGGTTCGAGGACCCCCTAGCCGAACACAAGGCTAGGACTAGGATGAAGACGATAAACCGGGGTGGAGGTCAGTAGCAGAATACACTCAGGAATTTCGCGAGTTGGCCTACCACATGCATGGTTTTAGCATCTTGTAACAACTTAAGTTTTATTCTCGCCTTTTTTCCCTGCCAAATGTATTTCAATACCATTTTATTCAAATCAACAAAGAATTCCTTACCCAGCTTTATTGGAATTGTCTGAAAAAGATACAAAATTCTAGGTAAAATATTCATCTTAATAGTTGTAATCCTGTCAATCAAAAATAGCTGTAAATTTCCCCATTTCACCAAATCTTGTCCTATCTTGCTTAAGCTTATTATAATTATTTTCTTTAAGAGAACTACATCTCATTGTCAGTTGTATCTCCAAATATTTTACCTTATTTGTGACCTGCATCTTAGAAATATCCATCAATTCTTCTTTTTTTAAAACATATTTTTAGTCATTATCTTCATTTTTTCTTTATTAATTTTCAAACCAGCAATTTCCCCAAACTCTCCAATTTTTTCTATCAGTTTATTTATTGATGCTAATGGTTCTTCAATAATAAAGACCAAGTCATCAGCAAAGGCTTGTAATTTATATTCTTCTTTTCTAATTTTCATTCCTTTTATCTCTTTTTCTTCTCTAATATTTCTATTCAAAACTTCCAAAGTCAATATAAACAACAATGGGGACAATGGGCATCCTTGTCGAGTACCTTTTTCTATCTCAATACAGTCAGTCAATTCTCCATTAATCATTACCTTCACCGTCTGTTTAGAATATATAGCTTCAATTGCCTGAATAAATTTCCTGCCAAAGCCCATCTCTTCCATTTGTAACATCATAAATCGCCAATTCACATTGTCAAATGCTTGTTGTGCATCTAAAAATATCAGAGCCATTTTCTTCTCAGGATGTGCTTCATAGTATTCTAAAGTATCCAAAATTATTCTTTAATTGTCTCTAACTTGTTTTTTTGGAAGAAATCCATTTTGATCTGAATGTATAAAATTATTTAAATATCTCTTAAGTCTTTCTGCCAGCATTGAAGAGAAAATTTTATAGTGCGAATTTAGCAGGGATATAGGCTTATAGTTTTTGATTTGTTGTGGGTCTGTGTCTTCTTTGTGAATCAATGTAATATACAGTAGGCCTCAGTCCATGATTGGGGTATTGTTTCATTTATCATTGCTTCATTCATAACATCCAATAACAGAAGGCTTATAGATTCTTGTAGTGTCCTATAATATTCAACAGGCAAACCGTCAAGTCATGGTGTCTTTCCATTTTTTTTTTGTTTCTTAATTGCTTCTGTTAGTTCCATCATCGTTATATGCCCTTCCAGCATTTCTTCAATGTCCTTGGGAATCAAGGGTAATTTTGCATTCTGTAAATACTTTTTAACTTTTCCATCTTATATCAGCTCTCTTTTATAAAGTTGTCTATAGTAATCTTGTATTATTTTTCCCATCTCTTTATTTCCAAATTTACTTTGTCCTTGATCAATCAATTGCATTATTTTTTTATCCTCTATCTTTTTTCAATTTATATGCTAACCATCTTCCTGGTTTATTCGCATTTTCAAAAAAATTCTGTTTAGCACTTCTTATTTTTTGGGCTAGCTCTTCCTTCTCCAGTAAGTCCATTTTGTGCTTTAACATATCCATTTTCATTTTTACATCTTTCTTACATGGATCTTTCTGGAGTTCCTTTTCAAATCTCTTATATTCATTGTTTAAAATTGTAAAAGTTTGTCTTTTCTTCACATTTCTTTTCCTTGTATAGTCTATTATTAGGCCTCTGGCATAGGCCTTCATTGTATCCCAAAGATTTTGTGTCGATGTATCTTCCCTTTTATTCTCCTTAAAGAAAAAATCCAGCTCTCTTTGCATTTTCTGTACAAAATCTTTTTCTTTTAAAATTGTATTATTCAAAGTCCAACTAGCTTTCCTTTTTTGGCCTTTCCAGGTTACTATCACTGGATTGTGGTCAGCCCACAAATTGGTTTCTATTTTCAAAGTCAAGTCCATTGTTGTCCATATCATGTCTAACCTGGACCAGGATGAGTGCCTGTTAGAATAAAAAGTATATTGTCTATTCTTCCCATTTTTTTTTTAATAATAATAATTTTATTTATATACCGCCCTCCTCCCGAAGGACTCGGGGAGGTGTACAGCCAAAATTAAAAACATAAATATACAATATCATAGTTAAAATTAATTAAAATCATTAAATAGTTTTGGCCAAATTTTAAAACCCAAAGTTAAAACCCAATTTAAAATCATTCAATTAGACAGCCCCGCCTGTCGGAACAATAAGGTCTTGAGGGCACAGCGAAAGACTTGGAGATCACAGATGTTACGAATATCAGGGGGCAATTTATTCCAAAGGGCAGGGGCTCCGACAGAGAAGGCTCTCCTCCTGGGTCTTGCCAGCCAGCATAACTTGGCCGACAGCACCCTGAGGAGTCCCTCTCCGTGGGAGCGAACTGGTTGGTGGGAGGCTGTTGGTGGCAGAAGGCGGTCCCGTAGATATCCTGATCCTATGCCATAGAGCGCTTTAAAGGTGGTAACCAACACCTTGAATTGCACTCGGAAGACCACTGGAAGCCAGTGCAGCTCGCGCAGGAGAGGTGTTACATGGGCGTAACGAGGTGTAATTTCTGTCTCTCCATACATCTTTCAAATTTGTTTCTGCTATCACTTTTAAAAAAAGAATTCGGAAATGTCTTTCTGTTATGTCTTCCTGTTTTTAATGTTTTGTAATCCAGTTTTTCATTTATTATTCCATTAAAATCTCCCATCATACATATATTATCATAGTCCATTTCAATTATTTTAATATGTAAATTTTGATAAAGGTCACTTTGGTTATTATTTGGCACGTATATTACTACTAATAGTACTTTCATATTATCAATTATTTCCACCATCAAAACTCTCTGAGTCTGCATATATTTGTTCCGCCTTTATTGAATTTCTAATGTATAAAACAACTCCTCTCTTTTTACTTTGCTATAGTGATGAAATTTTTTTTACCAGTTTAGGTTGTACCAATAATTGTTCATGTTATCTTTTAATATGAACTTCTTGTAAAGAAATTATGTCAAATTTTAATTTCTCTAATTTATGAAAAACCTTCTTTTCACAGCTGAATTGAGTCCATTTATAGTTATTGAAATTAATTTCGTTGTCTCCATATTAGCTCTAGTTGTTCCTTAAATTCCACAATCCCACTTACTGCGCCTTCCGTTGATTCAATCATTGCCATTTCCTCTTCTGTAAGTTTTAAAGGCATCACTGCAGCTTGTGTTTCTATTTCCATTGCCACTTCCTTTTCTTTCAGAAAATCTTCATAAAAAACTCTCGCTTTATCAATTGTATTCAACCTATATCTTTGAAGTTGCCATGTCAAAATTAATCATTCTGGTATCAGCCATCTATAGTTGACTCCCTTTTGGATTAATATTTTAGTCAAGAATTTATACTCTTTTCTCATATCTCTCACTTTTCTTGGTATTTGTTTCAGAACCACCACTTCTTTCTCCTTATATTTCAGTGTTTTTTCTCTTGCTGCTTGAAGAATTTGTGCTTTAATCAATTTCTTAGTAAATCTTATATGAACTCCTCTTGGCAATTTATTACGTATTGCATATCTAGTGTAAACTCGATAAATTTCATTCACTCCATATGTCATCTCTTCTTTATCTCCAAAGCATCTGCTAGCTTCGAAATCATAACGTCAGCAAGATTTTCTCCTTATTCTTCCTCCACATTTTGAAACCTGAGGTAGAATTCTGCTTTATCCATTTCCAATTCCACTACCCCGCTCCTTTCACTTTTCACCTCTCTCAGTCTATCATCAATATCTTTCACTTTTTTCCCCTTTTTGATCATCCTTCTTCTCCAGCTCTTGTAGTCTTCCTTCATATTTTAACATTGTCTGTTGGATGCTAACCACCTTTTCATTTGTCTTAATCAGTTGTTGTTCCATCCTTTGGATGTTCGCATCTGTCTTAAGCAGTTGTTGTTCCATCCTTTGAACTGTATTCAAAATTGTTTGTATCGACGTTTCTTTGTCTTTATCTTTCTCTTGTTGAAGCATCGCCTGAATAATAAATATATATAGAGAGAAAGAGAAGTCCAAATTCAAAAATCAACAAAAAAAAAGAAAAAAGAAAAAGCTTCAGACTCTTGAGTGCCTTAATCCAATTCAGTTCTTTAAAAATCTCCAAATAAAGAAGAACTTTCACTCATACTTATATCCAGAAAGCATACAGAGAGTTCTCTCTCATTCAAGCCTCAGATAGAGAGAATAAAAGTCACTTCTCAAAAGAATAATAAAAAAAAGTTTTCCTTCCACACTTTTCCAAGGCTCCTATTTCAAAACCAACAAGAACACCTGAATAAACAATGCAGATAATTCCACTTCCTCAGATGTTCTCTTCACACACTTAACAAGCTAAAGCTCGGAGCCGCTTTAATTATTATTATGGCTACAATGTACAGTGGGGCAAAAAAGTATTTAGTCAGCCACCAATTGTGCAAGTTCTCCCACTTAAAAAGATGAGAAAGACCTGTAATTGACATCATAGGTAGACTTCAACTATGAGGGACAAAATGAGAAAATAAATCCAGACAATCACATTGTCTGATTTGGAAAGAATTTATTTGCAAATTATGGTGGAAAATAAATATTTGGTCACCTACAAACAAGACAAACATCAATTAAAATAATTTAAAATTATTAAATAATTCAGCTCAATTTAAAACCCCAGAAATTTAAAACACCCAATTTAAAATTATTATGTTGATAGCCCGGCCTGGCGGAACAACAGGGTCTTGAGTGCACAGCAAAATATCCGGAAGTCGGAGATCTTACGCATTTCCGGGGGCAGTTCATGCCACAGGGTTGGAGAAGGCCCTCCCCCTGGGTGTCGCCAGCCGACATAACTTGGCCGATGGCACCCTGAAGAGACCCTCTCTGTGGGAGCGAACTGGCCGGTGGGAGGCTATTGGTGGCAGAAGTTGGTCTCGAAGGTACCCAGGTCCTATGCCATGGAGCACTTTAAAGGTAGTGACCAACACCTTGAATCGCACCCGGAAAACCACTGGGAGCCAGTGCAGCTCGCGCAGGAGGGGTGTCATGTGGGCATGTGTATCTCTCTGTGTATCTGTGTGTGTGTGTGTGTGTGTGTGTGTATCTCTGTATCTCTCTCTGTGTGTGTCTCTCTCTCCCCCCTGTATCTCTCTCTGTGTGTATCTCTATATGCCTGTGTGTGTGTGTCTGTATCTCTCTTTCTCTGTCTCTCCCTTCCCCCCCCCCCCCGGGTCTCTATTTCTCTTTTCTCTCTCTCAGGAAGCCGAGACTGGCTGAGGAACTAGCCTGAGCCGTGGCGGAGGCTTTCCTGAAGATGACCCTCCTCCCCCTCCTCCTCTTCTCATGACCCCCTATCTGGCTGTGGTGGAGCCGGGAGGGGGCACAGAAGCGGAGAGGCCCTTCTCAAGTGAGCAGCTGGGCTTGGCCAAAGCGCAGCAAAGGCACGTGGGATGGAGGGGTTGACTGGCAGATGGGCGAGTGTCTTTGGCGAAAGCGCTCTGGCTTTCACCGAGCCTGACCCTGGGGTGGGAGTGCAAGGTTAAGCGGGGCCAGCCCCCTTTTCCTGCTGCCCTGAGTTTCCTCCAGCGGAGCTATGCTGCTAGCAGCTTTCATTGAAAAGTGTCCTCCAGGCAGTTTAAAGCTACGGCTGGGCACTGCGGGTGGTCCCCCTTTCCATCCTTCCATCCTCCCAAATCCCATTCCCACCCTGCCAGCCCTTGTGTTAGCAAAGCCAGTGTCGGTTGCGACTGGGTCGAGCCAGTACCTCAGGGTGGAGAGCTGGTTGTGTATCTCCCCAAGTGACTGAGGCATGCCCAGCACCCACAAGAGTCAGAAGAAGCACCAGCAAGAGATGAGGCGCCGGAGAGTCAGCCCTGGATGCTTCTCCATTCCCCTTACCTTCTCAGGCCAGGCGATGAGTAACTGGGATGGGAGGACGAGGGGCGGGCCCAGCCAGTGGTGGGATCACCTGACAGGGAGCCTGATCAGAGGGACAAAAGAGCCACAGGTTGCCGACACCCGTGTTAGAGAAAAGGGAGAGGCTGTGTGAAAATGGAATGGAAAGGTGAATGAGAGAGTTGAACTTGGGCAAGTCACTGTGTTAGGAGATGCCTATACTCGTCTACTTAGGAAAAGCAGCAGGTCCTCCCAGACCTCCAAGGGTCTGAAAACTGATAGGCTGTTTTAGGAGGTGCCCGTACTCATCTGCTTAGGAAAAGCAGGTCCTCCTGGACTGTTTCTTTCTTTTTGGTCTGAAAACTGATAGGCTGTGTTCCCTATAAAGGAGGTGTCCTTACTCTGTGAGGGAACCAAGATCCTCCTAGACGCTTTTTCTTTTTGTCCAAAAACAGGTAGGCTGTGTCAGGCTCTGTCTTCTATGTAACTATGTGATATGTTTGTTAAGACTTGTGCCTTCCCTCATTTGAATTAACAGATTTATGATAGGAATGACTAGGGTGTGTGAACCTGAGAGTTCTGCTGTCTTTCTCTTTCCCTTGTCTCTGAATTTATGTCTTTGTGTGTAAGTCTGTGTGTTAGATAATTGTAACTGTTAAGTGTCTCTGATCCCTAGGAAATAATAATGATAATTAAATTATGAGAAATAATGTTAAATTAAGCAATGAAAAAATGCCTCCACCCTAGTTTGTCTGGCCAGCAAAACAGGGTGGAGAGAACTGTGTTCATTTCCCCCCCTCCCTCTTTGTACCTTTAAGAACAGCCCAAGGTTATGAGGGAATGTTTTAAGTTCATTTACAGGAAAAGTTTCATTCTTGCATTTACCGTTTCATTCTTGCATTTACCGTGGTTTTATTTGTTCATTTTCCCCCCTGAAGCGTGTGAATTCAGCTTCTTCTTTTCTAGTCTGTGTTGTCCCTATTTTGTTGTGACTGATTTATCTCTTTAACAACTGCAGTACTGATTTTTTTGTCTCAAAATCTCAATACATCATCAAGTTGGTGTATTGATGAAGCAAAACCACCAGCAGTGTGATTCTGAGACAGCTGACCAAATGGCTGAATGAGCGGATGGATCTTTATAGTTTCTGTAACTTTGAAGTTTGGAATTATTGCAATATGGGCTTTGTGTTCTGAAAGGGTTTGGATAATTATTGTGGCTGATGGCTATGTCCTGTGTTAGATTTTTGGGTGAGGGGCTGCTTGCTCTAATCCTGTCACTCTGCTTTTGTTAGCTGTTGAAATTGTTGTACGGGGTTTTGAAATATCCTGTCTTGAATGGACTTCTGCCGGCAGTATTTGCTTTGCTTATGAATGGAGCCATCTGGATAGTTGGCTTTCTCTTTCATTAAGCTCATTAAGCTTAAGTGCCAGCATCTGAAGTTAGCTTCATGTTACAATGTTTTCTTTAGGTGTCTGTCTGGGATGTGGAATGGGCTTCAGGCAGTTTTTTATTAGCGTCTTGGTCTTTTGATTTTTCTGAGGCTTTTCCTTATGGCTAATATTTCTAAAGCTTTTCCTTATGGTTAATATTTTATTTGGGATAACGGGGGACTTGATTTCTTCTTACAATCCCCCATTTTGTGCTAATTCAAATATTTTCTGAAATATTTATATTTAGCACAATTTAGGTCCTGTCTGAGTAGATGGTTTTGTTGTCTTTTTTGGCTCATCATTTAGGGATATTTGGCTGGCATCCTTACTTGGGTGTCTGTTGAGATGGGAGGTGATTTTGCAAGCTACTGGGGCAAGGGAAAATACACTAGTGGAGGCAGTAGAGAAGTGTTCCCATCAGTGGTAGGTTTCAAATTTTTTTTACTACTGGTTCTGTGGGTGTGGCTTGGTGGGTGTGGCATGGTTTGGTGGGCGTGACTTGGTGGGCATGGCATGGGAAGGATACTGTAAAATCTCCATTCCCACCCCACTTCAGGGGAAGGATACTGTAAAATCTCCATTCCCTCCCCAATCCAGGGGAAAGTTACTGCAAAATCTCCATTTCCTCCCAATCAACTGGGACTCAGGAGGCAGAGAATAGATGGGGGTGGGGCCAGTCAGAATTTTTACTACAGGTTCTCCGAACTACTCAAAATTTCTGCTACCGATTCTCCAGAACTGGTCAGAATCTGCTGAAACCCACCTCTAGTTCTCATAATGGTTATGGCAGTGGCCCCCAAAATGAGAGCTTTCAACCAATTAAGGTCTAGCAGCAAGGACCAAAGTTCTGGAAAGAAATTTACAGTATCCAATTTTCCTGTGCCAATTCTTTTCAGGTATTTGATATCACTTTATGTTAGCTTCCAGTCAGGTTTGAAGCAAGCACAAGCCCCAAAATTCACAGCCATGATCGTGCCTTAGTAAATGATCAAAGGCTGCCCATTTCCAAAGGTTGCTTAGTGAACCTGCTTTAGCTCTTAGTTTAGTGCATCCAGGGATTGTGGTTAGCCAGTGTGCAATCCGGGCTATTTATCATTTTTGAAATTGTGCACAATGAGCTCTGGGACTCCTACTAATGAGACCACCAGTGTAGTGGTGGGTTCCAATTTTTTTTTCTACTGGTTCTGTGGTCGTGGCTTATTTGGTGGGCGTGGCTTGGTGGGCATGTGACTGGGTGGGCATTGCTAGGTGGTCACGATCCTAGTTCCCCCTACGAGGATTCCCCCATCTGGACCTTATTCAATCCCCCAAGGGTCAAAGGAAATCAGATTCCATACAGCTCTGAACCCTTAAGGCAAACCAAATACAAGTAGTCTTCACTTAATGGCCGGTTGCTTAGCAAGTGTTCTAATTTATGAGTGACCTTTCCAGAGCTATTTGACCTGTTTTTGGAGTTATGACAGCCATGCGCACGGACGTGCACACACACACACATTTATGACCAGTTACAACATCCCACACAGTCATGTAACTGAGGTTTTCTAATTTTTTTTGCCAGTCTCCAACAACTCCCGTTATCTGGGAGGAGTTTGACCCAGTGCCTTTTGTCTCTGATTTCTGTTCACAGAGAGAAGGAAGAGGCAGAGGCGGCAGCAGCAGTGGCAGAGGAAGGGGCCAATCGCTTTGCAGCAGAGTCATTACTGCCTCCCTTCACCTGGCTCTCCTTTAGCGACCCCAGCCCTAGCCCCACTTCGTCCCCCACCACCTCCTGCTTACCTTCTGTGGCGGCTGGTCCAGAGTCCTACGGTTGCTGGAAAGCAGCTGGCAAAGAAGCCTCCAAAAAGGCTTCTTTGCAAGCCACTTTCTCCTCAGGCCTCCGAAAAGTACCAGCAGAAAAAGCTACTGCCATTGTCGCCATGTTCTTCACGCATGCACATCTCATTGGACTTGCAAGGCAATGGGATGTCGTGCACGAAGAACATGGCAGTGACAAACATGGCGGCCGGGGTGAGCAACTGGGTGACCGGTTCGGGGGCGTGGCCAGCCAGCCATTGCTAAGGGTTCTGTGATCCTGGCCAAATTTTTGCCAACAGTTCACGCGAACTGTTTTGAACTGGTAACAACCCACCACTGCACCAGGGCATCATATTCATCCTTACTGAGCAACTGGGCAACATCATTTGTGAGTCACAATCAGGGCTTGGGGTTTGGAAATATTTTTTCTGCTACCTCTTCAGTGGGGCATGTTAATTGCTTGAGTTGCGCACCCACTCCCCCATGGAATTTGCAGGGAGGTATGACTGCTTGGGCCTTAGTGCCACAGAGCAAGAACCAGTCTAGGGAAAGCTTTCATGGAGGTAGCTGAAGGGAATAGCCTCAGTCTGATTCTGAATGGTGTGTGTGTGTGTGTGTGTGTGTGTGTGTGTGTGCTACTTCTATAAAACAGACAACACAAATATCCCAAACAAATTTCCTTCCCACCAGACAGAAATCCAAGGTATTCAGGGTTTCCTAGATCAACCACTCCCAAATGCCATCGCTTTATGAATCCATTTAACTGATTACAACATAAACGAGGCAAGAAGGAAAACTTTAGTGAATTTCCACCCCACCCCCCACTCCTATAGTCTTCCCAGCTGTCTTCTGAGACTTTGAAGAGAGTCTTCAGTCTCCACTTGTCCATCTCAGGGTCCTTTCTTTCAAGTCTGCTGTATGGTCTTTAGGCTTGGCTTGGTGGTAAGACCGGTGAGTCAGGCTTGGGAAGGTCTGTTCCATTCTGCTTGCACTGATGACTGGATGACTGGATCCAAATCCAATTCCTTGGTTCGAATGGATGGAGGGTCTCTTCCGGAGGCAGCATCTGGGTCAGTGTGGTCTGTTTCCAAAGATTTATTTATTTATTTATTTATTTATTTATTAAATTTATATCCCGCCCGTCTCCCCGAAGGGACTCAGGGTGGTGAACAGCCGAGAATTAAAATAACATACAATATAAAAGTTAAAATAATTAAAAATAAATTAAATTAAACAGCCGCCCCAATTTAAAACCCCTAGCAATACAATTAAAAAATTAACCCATAAAACCTATTCAGGCCAGGCTGGCTTGCTGAAATAAAAACGCCTTCAGGGCCTTATGGAAAGTGCAGAGATCCGGAATCAGCCGTATTCCGGGAGGTAGCTCGTTCCAGAGGGCGGGTGCTCCCACAGAGAAGGCTCTCCCCCTGGGGGAGAGTTGTCTGTGCAGGGCTGAAAAACATAAGGCCAAGACCACTTCCCCACTTTGTGGATGATATTCCCAGAAAAGGCATTGTTGGTCTGACCTGAGGAATGGAGAATAGGGGATAAGAGATGAAGAGGTGGAGTAGGAGTGAATAGATAGCTTGCAGGGAGTTTAAGAGAGAGTAAAAAACATCAGTACTGCAGTTGTTAAACAGATAAACCAGTCATAACAAAATGAGGACATCACAGACGGGGTGAGAGGTGGGCGGGGGGAAGAAGCTGGATTCTCATGTTTTCTCAGGAAAAGAATTGACAGATAAAATCCCCTTACACCACATACAGTAAACTTTGGGCAGTTCTTAAAAGTACAGAGGGGGCAGGGAGAACACAGTTCTCTTCACCCTGTTTTGCTGGCCAGGCAAACTAGGGTTAAGATATTTTGCTTTGCGAGTCATGGACTTCCGTCGCTGTCAGATGGTCCCTTGGGACCGCCAGCCCCGTCGCCCGTAAAGAGCCGCCTTTACAGCTGAAAGGCGGCTCGAAAAACTCCATTTCCATAAGGAAATGTGAGATAGAGCAGGCGAGGGCAGGTAGAGCCCTCTGCGAAGTCCCCAGAGTTTTTCTTTTACTCTTGGGGACGAAGCAGGATGAGGCTCCCTATTTCCTTTGCCGCTGCTCCGGGCTTTGGGAGACCTCTGCCTTTTGCAGAGCCAGGCGACGAGATAAAACCTTTCAACGAAAAACAACAGATTGTTTAATTAAAGAGGATGAGATCTGGACTTGGGACCCTAAATTGCAAGTATTTTTAACGATTTTATAAGCGTTTCTAAGTGAAGGAAAAAAAAAAGCTTAAAATGGCGACTGCTGAGGCTTGAGAAGTAGCCGAAAGTGAAAGTCCTTCCGTAACAAGTTACCAAGTAGCGGAACAAACAGTGCTGGCTAGAATAGAGAAAAGAAAAATTTCTATTCTAAGTTTCTTCTTTTCTTGGAGATTTGATATTGATCTTGTTTGGAGAGAAGTCCTCTTTCTTTAAAAAGAGTTTGTGTGGCAGGATGGCGTTAAAATTAACAGAGCCAGACAAACAAGCAGCGGGGGGGGGTCCCCCATTTACAATTATGTAAACAAGTTTCGAATTTACAGACTCAGAAGAATGGTTTTAATTTAAAAGAATTTGTTTTGAAGGAAATGGCAAGACATTATGGATTGTGAACCAGAATTTTGAAAAATTTAGGCAGGAAATTAAAGAATTCATACAATTAAAATACGATAACTTACAACGAAAGATTGTAACAGTGACTAATGCTTTTTCAGAAATAGTTATAAAGATGGATACAAATATCAACTTATTAGAGTCTAAAATTGGAGGAAGTTGATGATAAGATTTATAATTTGAACAATAAAATACAAAGAATGGAAAATGATTTGATAAATATTCAAGACAATAGCTCTGAAGTAAAGTCTAAAAAGGAAGGTGATCACGAGACTTACAATGCAGAAAATATAAAACAAGGGATTGAAAAAGAAGTTACAATGATGCAATACAGGCTCACAGAATTTGCGGTTAGAATGAGAGAGTTACAGGAAAATAATAGAGATGATTTAAGAAAAATATCTGCTGAAGTTCTGGCCGGGATTTTAAAGGTTCATCCAGAGGAGGTATCTTGTAAGATCAACAAGTCCTATAGAGTAAATTCTTGGATTGCAAAGCAAAGGCAATTGCCTAGAGATGTGGTGATTTATTTTACAAATAAAGAAATAAATGATATTGTGCAAAAATCTTTTAATTCCACTCTACAATTGTATGGAAGAAAGATCTGGATATATAAAGAGTTGCCGCCCAAGATATTAAAAGATAGAAAGAAATTCGGATTTTTGGTGACTGAGCTAAAGAAACAAAACATCTCATTCAGGTGGGATGTCCCAGTTGGCATAATATTGAGACATCAAGGAGAAAGATACCAACTAAATACTGTTGAAAAAGCAGAAGAATTTTACTATAAGGTTCTTAAAATGGGTTCAACATCTTCATGTATAATACATGAGTGGAATAAAGAAAAGCAAATCAACAAGAGATAGAAATTCAGGATAAACAGAAGGAGATGGAAGTAATGGAAAAATAACAAGTTACAGAGGACTTTGTAGATGAGCCGCTTCTGGATTCTCCTTCAAAGGTTACAGCTGGACTATTTATAAATACAAGAGAGGCGGCTTTGGATTCTAATGTGATGGTTTATCAAGTTACAGACCAGCATAGAAATCAATCAGTTGACATACAACTCATAGAAAAGAAACCAGAATGGAGATTTAAGCCACAAAAGCAAAACCAACAAGATCAAGTTATAGATCAGCATGAAAACCAAATAGTTGATACACAATTTATAGAAAGGAAATCAGGATGGAGATCTAACCCACAAAAAGTCAAGAAAAGAAGAAGCAGGTCTTACAAAAACAAAAACTTTTAAACTAAACAACAGTGTAATGCTGTTGGAGATGTGACTGTTTAGATGCTACATATTATCATGTTTGGTGGACCTGTAGGAAAGTTAAGGCTTTTTGGATAAAAATTTGGTGGGTCATGCAGAATGTTTTGAAGAAAAAAATTCAATTTTCTCCACAATTGTTTTTATTGGGTATAGTTCAGGGTTTTACTTCGGGTGAAACAAAGTTGATATTGTACATGATAACAGCTGCGAGACTATTGATAGGTAAATACTGGAAGAATGAAGTTTTGCCCACGATCGAGGAATGGACTTTAAAGATGGCCAGTTTTGCAGAGATGGCGAAGATTTCAGCATATTTAAAAGACTGTTCACAAGAGACTTATGAATGGGAATGGAAAAAGTGGATAGATTATGTTCAGAACAAATATCAAACTAGGAAGTATCAAATAGCTTTTATTTGAAAATGATATATCAAGATAGAAATATTTCAATGTAATGAAGATTAAAAAAAATTATAAGGGGGAGGGAGGGGTTCAAGTTCTATATAAGTTTTATACTAAGGGTTTTTTTTTACCTGATATGAGTATATTGTGTGGAAGTCCGGGAGGAGGGGAGAGTTAGGGTGGGTTAGGGAGGTTGGGAAGTTTGGGGTGGGTTGAGGAGTGGGGGAAAGGGGTGAAAATGTAATTGTAAAACTTTTGCAATAAAAAAAAACAGTGTAATGCCAGTTATTTAAGAGATGATTGAATATATGAAAAGATAGCTGAGGCAAAGTATTGATTTATATTATCCTGAGGAGAGTGACAGACCTCTGCAGTGCTGTACTTTTGGGATGTGAAAAGGGCCTTAAACTGAATGGATTGAAATTATCTATTTTGGATTCTTTGATAAATGTATTACGTTTATGCTGAGCTACAAGGCAAGAGAGTTATGGGATTGGGGCACGCAGAAGATCTGGTTGTTACCCTATTACGGTGGTTGGAATTAATAATTTAGATGAAAGACACTACTGTAGACACTATATGGAATATAAATATAAAGTCACTCAGGTGGTTGTTTTTTATATATCAAGACATCTATTGTTGATGGGGGCAGATGGTAATTGAAGATATCGAACATACTGTTGGAATTAGGATGTGATGTTACCCTAATATGGGTGATGGAGTTAACAATCCAGCTGAAAGACACTACAGAAGATATTATATGGATGACAAGCTTAAAGTTATTTGAGGATTTTATTTATATAAGGGAATACTTCTTAGTGGTTTGGGCAGAAGAATAAAGATATTAACTATTATGTATGGTAGTCCTGTAGGAAAGTGGGTGGAGATAGGTTAGCTTATTGATTGTTTAGTTGAAGAAAAGGGATATTATGTTTAGATATGAATATATGTAAAAGATTTGAGTTAAGAGATATATCTATGGGGGTGGAGGAAATGGGCAGGCTATGAGTTGAATAAATGTTAAATTAGGATTTATTATATAGTTTTATAGTGGAAGGTTGCTTTGAAATGTCATATTAATATACAAAAAAGATTTGATTTAAGAGATATATGTATGGGGGAGGAGAAAAAGAGTAGATTATGAGTAGAAATTGTTAAATTGGGGGATATAAATATTACTATGCTAAATTAGGAATTATTACATAATGTTATAGTAGAATGTTATTTTGAAATGTATAGTATAAGGGGGATATAATAATATTATTAGAAAGAAAGGGTCAGCATATGGAGGATGGAGCAAGGGAATGGTAAAGTATTATATAATCTGTTATGAATTTGGGTTTTACTTTGAAGAAGCCACAGGGTGAGGGGAGGGCGAGGGGGGGGGAAGGGGGGAAAATTTGTATTTGAAAAACCTTTTCAATAAAAAAAAAAGATATTTTGCTTTGCTTTAACATTTTTTCTAATTAAAATAAATTAAATTAAACAGCCGCCCCAATTTAAAACCCCTAGCAATACAATTAAAAAATTAACCCATAAAACCTATTTTATGGGTTAACATAACAATTTAATCCCCCCCCCCCCGGATCAGAGACATTTAACATACAGTTATCTCGAGAGCACACAAAGACTTACACACAAAGACTTACACACACACACACACACACACACATGAGAAGGGAAAGGGAAAGAAAAGATCAGTAGAACTCTGTTCACACACTCTGTTTATTTTCACTATAAATAGTATAGCCTTTATTGTCATTGTACATCATGTATACAACAAAATTGGTTAAATCACTGTTAACGCCTGGTGGCGCAGCAGACTAAAGCACTGTTATTAACAGTTATTAACATCAGCTGCCTGCAATTACTGCAAGTTCAAATCTCAAACCAGGCTCAAGATTGACTCAGCCTTCCATCCTTTCTAAGGTAGGTAAAATGAGGACCCAGATTGTGGGGGCAATAAGCTGACTTTGTATAAAAATATACAAAAGTATGAAGGCTATTGCTTAACGCATTGTAAGCCACCCTGAGTCTCCGGAGAAGGGCGGCATATAAATCAATTTAAAAAAACAAAACAAAAACCACAACTTAAATTAGAAAGGCAAACAACTTCACAAACATTAATTTCCCAGTGGTTACATAGAAGAGGGGGGGAAATCAATGTTACTACTGTACTTTTTGCACTATAAGACACACTCCCCCCCCCCCCCGAAAGTGGGTGGAAATGTCTGTGCGTCTGATAGAGCGAATATTGCGGTGGGGATGAAGGGGATTGTCTTTCTCTTTCAATAAGCTCATTGCTCATTATGTCCTTAAGTGCTAGCATCTGCAATTAGCTTCTTGTTACAATATTTTCTGTAGGTGTCTGGCTGGAATTTGGAATGGGCTTCAGGCAGTTTTTTTTTTAAAGAAAATTTTTTATTTTAATTTTTTTAAAAAAACAAAAACAAAACATAAAAACATTATCATTCCAAACAATTAAAGACAGTGTATCAGTCGGTAACATTTTTTGTGCTCCTCCTCTCTTCAAATTATCACTAAACATGCTAGTTTATTTCCAAAAGTTTCAACATCCATTTATATCATAATTATCTCCAATTCTTATTCTCCATCCATTGATAAAATAAATCCCATATCAAATAATATTGTCTCGTATTTCAAATGTCAGTCTATTAATTTCAGGACATTCTATCATTTTCTTAATAATTTCTTCATCATTAGGTAATTTTTCTCCTTTCCAGTTTTTAGCAAATACAATTCTGGCTGCTGTCAAAAAATTCATAATTAAGTATTGCAGTTCTTTATTATATGTCTCGGTACGATCCCTAATAAAAATATTTCTGGTTTAAAGTCAATATGTCTCTTTATCATTTTTTCCAACCATGTGTGTATCTTAGTCCATTATCTCCTTGCTTCTACGCATGTCCACCACATGTGGTAATAGGATCCTGGGGTCTGATGACATTTCCAGGACTTCTCGGATTTACTCTGGAACATTCTGGCTATCCTCGTCAGGGGTAGATGCCACCTGTAAAACATCTTATACAAATTCTCCTTATATGCTGTAGACATTGTCATTTTATAATTATGTGACCACAATTTTTGCCATTTCTCTAAATCAATACCATAGCCAAAATTCTTCCCCCATGCTATCATTGATTCTTTAACTTGTTCTTCTTCCAGTTTAACCTCTAATAAATAACCATATAGCTTTTTAAATACATGATCATCAGAGCCCATTAAGATGTTATCTACAGTAGATTAGTCAAGTCATTATACAACCCTTCTTGTTTGAGATCTTCTCGATATCTAGAAAGTATTTGCATATATGAAAACCAATCCATCTTATATCCTTTATCTTCTATATCTTGCTTTAGTTTAAATTCACTCTTTTCACCCAATAATTCCTTATATCTTATAATTTGTTCCCCTTTAAAAGTCACTGGATATGAGAATGCTTCAATTGTGGATATCCAGACTGGTACCTTCAAATAGTGATATTTTTTAATCTTCTCCCAGTTCAACCATAAAGCTTCACATACTTTATATCTTCTAAAATACCCCTGTATTTTAGTTCCTTTATACCACAAAAAAGCATGCCTTCCCAACAACAAATCATGTCTCTCCAAATTTAACAATCTAGTATTTTTTAATAATATCCATTCTTTAATCCACATTAAGATAGCTGCTTGATAATAAAGTTCAAAGTTAGGTAAACCAAAACCACCCCTCATTTTAGCATCTTGTAACAATTTAATTTTTATTCTTGCCTTTTTCCCTTGCCAAATATATTTCAATATCATTTTATTCAAATCTGTAAAAAAATCCTTGTCCAACTTTTTTGGAATCGTCTGAAATAAATACAAAATTCTAGGCAAAGTATTCATCTTAATAGTTGCAATTCTCCCAATTAAAGATAGTTGCAAATTTCCCCATTTTTCCAAGTCTTGTCCTATCTGTCACTTAACCTTATTGTAATTATTTTCCTTAAGAAAACTACACCTTGCTGTCAATTGTATACCCAAATATTTTACCTTATTCATGACCTGCATATTTGAAATCTCCATCAATTCTTCTTTTTGCTTTTTCAACATATTTTTAGTCATTATCTTTGTCTTCTCTTTATTAATTTTCAGACCAGCTACTTCCCCAAACTCTCCAATGCTTTTTAACAATTTATTTATTGACATTAATGGTTCTTCAATAATAAAGACCAGGTCATCTGCAAAAGCTTGCAACTTATATTCTTCTTTCCGAATTTTCATACCTTTTATCTCTTTTTCTTCTGTAATGTTTCTATTTAAAACTTCCAATGTCAATATAAACAATAGTGGGGACAGTGGACATCCTTGTCTAGTGCCTTTTTCTATTTCAATAAAGTCGGACAATTCTCCATTTATCATGACCTTGGCCTTTTGTTTGGAGTATATAGCTTCAATTGCCTGAAGAAATTTCTTTCCAAAGCCCATCTCCTCCATTTGTAACGTCATAAATTGCCAATTCACGTTGTCAAAGGCTTTTTGTGCATCTACAAATATCAAAACCATCTGCTTTTCAGGATGAGCTTCATAATATTCTAAGGTATCCAAAATTATTCTTATATTGTCTCTAATTTGTCTTTTTGGCAGGAATCCATTTTGGTCAGAATGTATAAAGTTATTCAAATATCTCTTAAGCCTTTCTGCCAATATCGTAGCAAAGATTTTATAGTCCACATTTAGCAGGGATATAGGTCTATAGTTTTTGATTAGTTGTGGGTCTGTCTCTTCTTTGTGAATCAATGTAATATAAGCCGCAGTCCATGTTTTGGGTATTTCTCTTTTTGTCATTACTTCATTTATAACCTCCAGCATTGGGATCGATAAAGATTCTTGTAACGTCCTATAATATTCAGCTGGCAGTCCATCTGCTCCTGGTGCCTTTCCATTTTTCTGTTTCTTAATTGCCTCAGTTAGTTCCATCATTGTTATGTTTCCATCCAACAGCTCCTCAACATCTTTGGGAATTTGTGGTAGTTTTGCTTTTTGTAGATACCTTGCCACTTTATCCTCCTCTATTATATCTTTCTTGTACAGTTGTGTATAGTATTCCTGTATTATTTCCCCCATCTCTTTATTTCCAAATCTACTCTGTCCTTGGTGATGTTGTAATATTTTTCTTGATTCTCTTTCTTTTTTCAATTTATATGCTAACCATCTGCCTCGTTTATTTGCATTTTCAAAATAATTCTTTTTTGGCAGGTCTTATTTTTTGAGCTAATTCTTCCTTCTCCAGTAGATCCATTTTATGCTTTATAATATCCATTTTAATTTTTACATCTTTCTTATATGGATCTTTCTGGAATTCCTTTTCAAGTCTTTTATGATCATCTTATCAACATTTTAAGGATTTGTCTTTTCTTCACATTTCTTTTCCTTGTATAATCAATAATTAATACTCTGGCAAAGGCCTTCATTGTATCCCAACTGTTTTGTGTCAATGTTTCTTTCTTGTTTTCCTTGAAGAAAAAATCCAGTTCTCGATTCATTTTCTGTATGAAATCTTTCTCTTTTAATAGTGTGCTGTTTAATGTCCATCTAGATCTACCTTTTCGCCCTTTCCAAATAGCAATTACCGGGTTATGGTCCGCCCATAGGTTAGTATCTATTTTCACTTGTTCAATATTTAAAGTCAATTCCATTGTTGTCCATATCATATCTAATCTGGACCAAGATAGATGTCTGTCAGAGTAGAAAGTATATTGTCTATTTTTTCCATTTCTCTCCCTCCATATATCTTTCAAATTTATTTCCTCTATCATTTTAAAGAAAGTCCTCGGCAATACCTTTCTACTATGTTTTGTTGTTTTGTGTGTTTTATAGTCCAATTTTTCATCCACAATTCCATTAAAATCTCCCATCATACAGACATTTTCATACTCCATTTCAATTATCTTATTATGTAGTTTTCTATAAAGTCACTGATTAGGAGCGTAAATTGCTACTAAAAGTAATTTTGTATTGTTATCAATTATTTCCACCATCAAAATTCTACCTTCTGGATCAGCGTATTTCTGCTCTGCCATTAGTGCGTTTCTGATATACAAAGCAACTCCTCTTTTTTTACTTTGTGACAATAATAAAAAAGTTTTGCCAAGTTTTGGTTGAATCCATAGTTGTTCATATTGTTTTTTAATATGCACTTCCTGTAAACAAATTATATCAAATTTTAATTTTTCTATGTTGTGAAATACTATTCTTCTTTTACTGGCCAAATTGAGTCCATTTACATTTTTTTAAATTAATTTCCTTTCTTCTATATTCATACTTTATAAATAGGTTTTGTTGCTCTAGTCGATCTAGCTTCACATTGTTCCTTGTATTCCATAACTCTGCCAACCGATCCTTCTGTTGCATCCAGCATTATCAATTCCTCTTCAGTGGATTTTATTGGAACTAATATTGCTTGAGTTTCAACTTCCATATCTCCTTTCTCTTTAAGGAGAAAGTAGTTCTCCTCACAGAAGGCTCTTGCTTTGTCAATTGTATTTAACCTGTATCTTTAGAATTGCCATGTTAGACCTACTCCTTCTGGGAACAACCATCTGTAGTTAATCCCTTTTTGCAGCAAAACTTTGGTCAAAAATTGATATCCTCTTCTTAACTCTCTCACTTTCCTTGGAATTTGTCTCAGAACTGTCACTTCTTTCCCTTTGTATTTCAAAGCCTTGTCACGAACAACCTGAAGAATTTGTGTCTTAATTGATTTCTTAGTAAATCTTATATGTACTTCTCTTGGAAGCTTATTACGCGTGGCGTATCCAGTATAAACTCGATAAATTTCAACAATTCCTTCCATCATCTTCTCTTTAGTGACTTCTAATGCCTCAGCTAGAATCGTGTTCATGATCTCGGCTAAATTCTCTCCTTTTTCTTCTTCAACATTTTGTAATCTTAAGTAGAATTCTGCTTTATCCATTTCCCATCCAATTAAGCCAGAGATTCCTTGTTCTACCTCTCCCAATCTGTTCTCAATTTCCTTCATTTTTCCTTCTTTTTGGCCATCTCTTTCCTCCAATTTAACCAATCTTTCTTCATATTTCGACATTGTCTGTTGGATATTGACCACCTTTTCATCTGTTTGCAATAATTGCTGTTCCATCCTTTGTTGTTGCTGTTCCATCCTTTTTTGTTGTTGTTCCATTCTTTGAAGTGTTTGTAGAATCGTTTGTGTCACTGTTTTTTTTTTTTTTCTTTCTCGTAACATTGTCTGGATGGAACGTTGGCCTCCAGGCAGTTTTTTATTAGCGTCTTGGTCTTTTGACTTTTCTGAGGCTTTTCCTTATGATTAATATTTTATTTGGGATAATGGGAGGGCTTGATTTTTTCTTACATCAGCAAATTCAATAATTCTATAACTTTTTTAATATCTTGGCCTGGGTGAGGAACCCCTGCAATACTGTAATGTTTTTGTGTTTACCTTTTCTTATATTCATATCAAAAAGATTCTTGACTGGTCTCTCTGTTCAGATTCCTGGATCTTTCTTCACATATAAAGGTACCCATGAACCATTCCAATTCCCCAACCCTGATACTGTTTCTGGCCTATTCCTTTTGAATTTTGCTCCACCAGGTTTTAGTAAAGTCTATTAAATTGATCATTTTTAATTAAAACTTTTAATTTTTATAGGTTGTTGGTTCCCTGTAATCTGTGAATTTGTATAGCAAGACTGGAATCTTGGAGATCACATAATTGAAATATACCCTTTTTTATTTATATATCATATCCTGTTTATTTTCCACCTCGCTGCTCAGACACTCCTCATCATGGGTATAGCTCACTCCTATTTGCATGGCTGACTGTCAATCATATCCTTCTGGAGCTGGACCCGCCCTTCTTCCTGCTCCTACATCAGTCTTTTCACTCAGCCATTTGCGAGAGCATTGGAGTGTCTGTTTCTCAGCTAACAATTTGTCTGATATACAGTTTAATTTCGTTAATTTTCATTTTAGACCTTTTCTTTTGGTTTGTCAGTGTTGCGCTTCGCCTGGCTTCACTTTGGTGACGCTGGTAGGTGCAGAACAGCGGTTTGGGGCTCCGGCCGCCATTCGCGGCTTGGCTTTGCTGGCGGTTAATTTAATTTTCGTTTTGCCGCCATTTGCTTGCCGCTGGGCAGCTGGGACTGACAGCGGCCTCTTTTCACACTTAGTTTCATCGACGATCCTCACGGCTTGAGTCCCTGCCAGCTGGCATACTCATTAGCCGGACAGGACTTTGCTGTTAAACAAAATTACGTGTGGCTACAGTCCGGCCGTAGGCGCTTTGTTTCGCCTGGCTTGCGACTCTCTGTGGATTCCCTCACGGGCCGCCATTTTGTTTTTAACAGCCACCCACCTTTTTGCTGCTCCGTTTGCGCTGTGACCTGGGCTTTGGTTTCCAGGGTCGCTGGCTTGACCGCAGGTGTGGACGCTGTCCAGACCTTACCTGCGTGTGGCACCTGTCTGGAGAACTTTGATTGACAGCTTTCAGGGAAGTACCCACCTTTTATTCTTTAAAAAAAAACCTTCATAAATAAATATAATAATGTTATTCTTTATAAGAATATAGATACCTGTATATATATATATATATATATATATATATATATATATATATATACATACATACATACATACATACATACATACATACATACATATGAATTTGTTGATTGACCCACGTTGAGGGTTTGTTTTCTATGGACAATATGGAGGCAGTTGCCCTTTCCTCAGACCTTGACAGGAGCCCCTCACCATCTCCAGTTTCTTCTCCTAAACAGAACAAGGGGGGACCCATTCTTGGACTCTAATGCAGGAGGCGGAGAGGCTACTGTCGTGGGCAGAGCTCCATCTCCTATCGATCAGAGCCGAACACATCTCAGGGGCTGTAAATCGGGAAGCGGATTGGCTCAGCAGAGACCAGCTAGATCACTCCGAGTGGCAACTGGACCCTTGCCTGTTTCAGGACCTGTCGAGGAGGTTCAGCCTGCCGGTGGTGGACTTGTTTGCGACACCTCACAATGCTCAGCTCCCGAGATTTTTTTCCCGTTACCCATCTCCATCGGCGGAGGGCCTGGATGCACTTCGGAGTCCATGGCCCCAGCGGCTCCTTTATGCCTTCCCACCTCTACCAATCATCTCCAAGGTGATTCGGAAGGTAATTCAGGAACGGGCGGATCTTCTACTGGTGGCGCCGTATTGGCCTCGTCGGGAGTGGTTCGCCGACCTCAAGAACCTGTCTATCGAGCCACCTTGGCAGTTTCCTCCAGACAAGATTGTCTTGATTCAAGGTGCCGTGTGCCACCCGGAGCCAGAATGGCTCCGATTTAGCCGTGTGGCATTTGAACAGATAAGGTTGTTCAAAGACCATTTATCTGAAGATGTCATCTCCATTATTCAAGCCGCCAGACGCCCGTCTACAGTTCGTATATACAACGCATCCTGGACTGCCTTTACACGATGGTGCAGAGTTCATGTTGACCCGACGACTGCGGCTGTTCCGGACATTCTGCGGTTCCTGCATGCTGGATTTTCTAAAGGTCTAGCTCCTGCAACGTTCGCCGTCAGGTGGCTGCACTCGCTACTGTTTTGACTAGGGATAATCACGTCCCTTTGTCTCAGGACCCCAGAATCCGTTCCTTCCTCCAAGGGGTCACCAACCTGCGGCCCCCTCCAATTCATTGTTACCCTACATGGGACCTTACATTAGTATTACAAGTTTTGACTTCTCCACCATTCGAACCTCTAGCTTCGGTCAACCAAACCCCTCCCACACTACATCATTGCAGGGAAACAGAAAAAGAAACTTCATATAGAGATTAGCACAGTAATGCAGGAAACAGATACAGAAACTTCATATACAGATCACTCCATTCCTCCCCCCCTTCCTCCCATCAAAATGCCAGCTTCCCTGTAGAAATATCTGGGACCTGACCACCTCTCTAGAAAAATGGGAATTTCACCTGAAAGAAAACAAAAGAGGGAAGGGAAGACAAAGAAACATAAAAGCAACAAGGTTTGTCAGGGTACAATTGATGAAATATACGTACTAATTTATGGGCATCACATGTTTTTTGTGAACTCATTCATTATCTGAGAAGGGGAGGTGTTTTCAAGTCACCAGTTACTGAGTGGTCCCATGGAATTTCCTAGAATCAAGGATTTCCTGAACCTCAAAATGTTGTTCACCCTCCACCATAATAGGGGGTGGAACAGGGGTAGTAGCTGCGCTAAATTCAGAGCTGACTTCACGCTTCAATAAGTTACAATGGAAAACGGGGTGGACTTGCCGTACTGACTTAGGGAGTTGTAATTCCATTGTGACAGGGTTAATATGAATTTAAAGCCAGCTATTTAAAGCAATGCTAACCAAACCCCTCCCACACTACATCATTGCAGCAAAACAAAAACAGAAACTTCATATAGAGATTAACACAGTAATGCAGGAAACAGAAACAGAAACTTCATATACAGATCACTCCATTCCTCTCCCCTTCCTCCCACCAAAATGCCGCATCCCTGTAGAAATATGGTCTATCCTGGAGAGATATCCTGGTCTATCTCTCTCTTTTCCCTCAGGATTTTATTTAGAGTCCTCTGGTTCACATTGTTTGTCAGGCTTCCAAATATGTTCTCCTTAGGCTTTGTGAAGTATAGGGAATCTTACCAGATGCCCTTTATCTTTATCAGGGGTGTCAGACTGGATTTCTTCGAGGGCTGGATCAGCCTTGTAGTTCTCCACGGGCCAGCGGGGGGCAGGGAGCAGCGGGGTGATGGGACAGACGCCTCCTGCAGCACTCTGCCTCCTGCAGCACTCTGCCAAAACAGAGTGCGGGAGGGCCCCTCTGCCACATTTTCGGCCTGAATGGCCTCCTGCAGCACTTTGCCAGCCAAAACAGGCTGCACAGAGGCCCCGTGAGGCACCCACACAGTCCATTTTCGACCTCCATGGCCTACAGCAGCACTCTGCCAGCCAAAAACAGGCTGCATGGAGGCACCTCCACGCAACTCATTTTTGGCCAGTAGGGTGCTGCTGGAGACTGGGAAGGCCAAAAACGGGCCATGCAGGTGCCTCGCAAGGCCTCTATGAGGCCCATTTTTGTCCGGTAGAGGCACGGTGGACCAGTCCTTTGATATTTCCAGATGCTGCCTGCGGGCCTTGAGATTGATACCCCTGATCTATATGATAATGTCAAAAAAGAGAATGTATTTCTAGAGCCTCTCTTCGTTATTAGTTCAGTGAATTAAATGTGTTTCAGGGTCTGTACAAAATTATTTCTAGTTTCAACTGTAATATCTTCTAAACGTCATGCAGTTGCAGAAAATTATTTATTTATTTGTTAAATTGATATGTTGTCCATCTCACTCTGCAAAGTAACCCTTCACAGAAAATGTTGCTAGTTTTGTAATATAGTGATAAAATCATTAGCCTAATGCTAATATTTAGTAGATTAAAGATTAATATTTAATTAAGAAAAGCATTGATAGGCTTAGGGAAAACTATAAGTTGTATTTCAAATTAAATTAAGATGGCAAAATATTATGGGCTTCCTGAAATTCTCATCTTTCACTATGAATGAATATGGATGTGCTTTATATGTGATTGAAACAATTCTAAATATTCTTAGACCACATTTTAAAAATATTTTGATTGAAGTTAATTCCTTTTATATATTACAAAATGGGATTTACAATGACTCTGTCAGACTACATGATAGGCAAATTATGTATACTAAAATTCCACAGAATTGTGCCAGCCTACTTGAGTAACTCAATCTATACAAGTTGAACTAGCAGCGGTGATACTTCTCAGTTTATGCAATAATCAGTTATGTTTATTGTTTTACAATACTTCTTCAAGTATATCTGATGCCATTTTTACTGATTTATTGTTTCATCTTCTGAATCACATTTAAAGAAATATTCTGGAACTAATGTTTAAACCGCAAATGTTAATGCAACAATTTTCTTATTTTAGAGTATTCTGGAACTGGGCCCTAAGTACCTGAAATTGTATACTAAAAATATTCCTTCCTGGGTAAGTTTAATATTTTATGGCACAAATTTTATCAGTGACATGATTTTTATACTATATAAATATTAATGTTATATTGGTCTTTTCAAGTAAATTTTATTATTTAATCTGTTATTCTATCTGTTTTAATAGTAAATTTTATTTTATTTTATTTTTTTGCTATTTGTCCAACATTTGTTTATTAACCCCATTTTTATTTGTTTAAACTCTGATTTGCATTATTCTGATATTTATTTTCTGATCAAAGTGTTTATTTATGACCAGGTTTTGTGCCCTGATAACAAAAGCCATATGAAACGGATTAAGGTCTGGTCAGTTTCAGGCAGCAGTGTAAGTTGGCCAAACCAATTAAAGTCACCAAGCTGAGCATGTTAACTTATGGTTAGGGTTTTTTTAAAAACCCTTTGCTTTTCTTTGCTGTGTTGCAAAGAAAAGCAATTCTGGAAAAGATAGCTTATTTAAACAATTTCTCCTCAGTGTGAGAGAGTAAAAAAAGAGGGAAAAGTTAGGCACAGGACACAGTATAGAGAACTTTATTTGAATAAGACAATAGCAACCAATGATCTTTGTACTCTCTCTCTCTCTCCCATTCTCTCCCTTTCTATTTCTGTCACATGTTCACTTAGTGACTATTTCACTTAATAACCAAATTGTTGGAACATAATGAAATCATTAAAAAAGGAGAGGATATATTTTATGAGTTCAGTAAGCTACTGTCAACCTTCCTGGATAAACCAGACAGGAAACATAACTATATCAACTATACTACTTATTGTAAAAGCTATATTAGTAGACTCTTATGAGTCCGAAGGTACAAACTTTCAAATGCCACTTTTAACATTTGATCTGTTAAGGCAGGTTCATTCTTTATTTTCTTTCTCTGACAGCTAAGCCATTGGGAGCTCCTCCTTCTCTTCTCTGATTATTTCCCGGTCAGCATCTCTTTCTCTCATCCTACAATGACATTCACATATTCTATTTCAGCTACTCAACAATGTTATAAATAAAAAATACTGATTCTATAAACACAGTATTGCAAGCACAGGCAGAGCAAAATACTTGGCTTGCATGCTGCTTTTTCTTCCATCAAAATATTTTTTTCAACTTATTCCCTATTAGTTGGTAGACAGGTTGCTATTGCATCTCATTGCAGCAATAGACGCAAGTTATTATTAGTTTTTAAATCGGTAAAATCATGGCTTACAATTAGATTTAATAATAAAAGAATGGCTGAGACAGTAATTTTGACCATTCAGAGAAACATAAGCAAAAATCTTTATCCAGTTCCTTATAGCACATCTTGAATGAAAACTTCCTGATTTATATAAATTTAGAATATGATTCAGAACAAACAATAATGTAAAATTAAAATAGCTATTTTGCTATAATAATTATAACAAATTATAATATGGATTTGATTTTTCTTCAAATCCAACAATTTTTCTCATTTTTTTTCCAGAAAATATTCAGTCATCACTGTTTAAAGTTTGAAGGAAATACTTAAAGAATTGACTAGTACTAGTGAATGTATATATATTTGAAAGATTTCCACATAAGGACAACTATAGTTGTCCTTATGTCCTTATGTGGAAATCTTTCAAATATATATTCACTAGTACTGGTCAATTCTTTAAGTATTTCCTTCAAACTTTAATCAGTGATGACTGAATATTTTCTGGAAAAAAAATGAGAAAAATTGTTGGATTTGAAGAAAAATCAAATCAAGATGTAGATGAATCAGATTTTGCCTCACCTATTTTTAAGACTGAGTTTTCTTGCAGTTTGGGAAAGAATAAATGCAAACAGAGTTTATGGAAATTGCAATCAAATGTAATAGATCCAGTGGTGGGATTCAAATTTTTTAACAACTGGTTCTGTGGGCGTGGCTTGGTGGGCATGGCTGGGTGGTCCTGTGACTGGGTGGGTGTGGCCAACTTGCCATTACTCACGTTGAGGGGCGCCTCGCCCTGCCCCTCCCCTCCCAGCCACTCCTTGTCATGCACGGCCTCAACGTATTTATATTTCTGTAAAAATGTTGTTCACCTTTTTTTCAACTTCATTAAAGTTTTTCAACTTTATTACATACTATAGATGTATTTTCATGGACCACTGAAAGGAGGAAGTGGCTCACATGCTTTGCCCAAGAGTGTGATAGGCAGATCACAAAACAGGCTTTTGAGGGGCTGCAACAAAGAGGGATGGGGAATATATTTTCCAAAGAAGCAGAAGGCAAAACAAGAAGCAATAGATGGAAACTGAACAAAGAGAGAAGCAACCTAAAACTAAGAAGAAACTTCCTGACAGTGAGAACAATTAACCAGTAGAACTACTTGTCTCAAAACCTTTTGGGTGCTCGATCACTGGAAGTTTTTAAGAAAAGACTGGACAGCCATTTCTCTGAATTGGTATAGGGTCATTCTCCCCCAAAATCCTTTCTAAGTCTTATTCTATTATTCTGACACCTTTCCCAGGCCCTCCACTCAGATTTTGGCATCCTCAGTTTTCCTGCCTGAGCAGAGGATTAGACTAGAAGACCTCCAAAGTCCCTTTCAACTCTTTTATTCCATTATTCCTGAGAAATGCACACACACTCAATTCAATTTTCCCCACCACACACTTCCTTCTCCTGCTGCCCCATGTGAGGCAGGAGGCCTGAGAGAAAGTGCCTGGTCTGGACACACAGCCCTCCATGGCGGAGCCCTTCCCAGGGAGCAAAGCAAGAACTTACTGATCCATCCCAAAGGTCAGCTCCAGAGCAGTGGTGGCAGCAGCAGGAGAGCTCCAGTGCAGCAGCAGCATACTCCATGTGGGCAGCCCTCGGGGGAGGAATTTTCTCTCAGGCTTCCCACCCATCAAGATGTTGCTTGATCTTGCAGCCGCTTCTTGTGGCCCTTGTTGGTGCTGGGCATGCCTTGGGCACTTGGAGAGATGCTCCACATACTCTACGGGTTGGCAACTGTTTCTTTCTGCCGCTGCTCTTGTTGGGAGAGTGTCTTGTGCAGCACAGCGAAATTTAGCAGCCGTGAGCCACCACTTTCCTCTAAGTTCCATCTGTAAAGCACTGAAGCAGAGAAGCAGCCAGGTTGAATGCTGTTTCTTTCTGTCGCAGTGCTTTCCGGATGGGACTTAGGGAAAAGCAGCGGTTCAGAGTTGCTAAATTTCACTGTGCTGTGCAAGATTCTCTTCCAGCAAGAGCAGTGGTGGAGAGAAAACAGCTGACAACCCAGAGAACACGTGGAGCAGCTCCATGTGCTCTCAAGGTTAGCAGCTGCTTCTCTCCACTGCTGCTCTTGCTGGGAGAGTGTCTTTCGTGAGCCTCGGGCACTCGGAGAAATGCTCCACGTGTTCTTCTGAAAATGGCCCGAACCGTCTGCTTCTTTCCACTGCAGCGCTTTACAGATGGGTCAATAAGGTAAGAAGCTTACCCAAACCGCTTCAGCCTACCTGCGCCAATGCCGCCCCCGCCTCCTCTGCTATTTGGTTCTGGCTAGGGCCTAGGCTAGCTGGGGAGCCAGGAAAGCAGGTGAGGAAACCGGCTGGGCCGTGGGCGCCACGTAGGAAGGCAGGCAAGCTGGCTGGCTTGCAGAGACTGTGTGGTCAACACAATAGATGGGGCCAGCTGCATGCCGAGGCAATCCAACTGGGGTAGGCTGCTGCTGCCCGGGGAGGAGGTGGACCCAAGTCTATGGGGCTGGCTGCAGGGCAAGGCGATTTGAAGGGGGTAGGTTGCAGCCTGCAGGCGCAGGTCGACCACTCTTCCCAGCCCCGCTTCCCGAAGGGGGTACCCAGCTGTGCTTACCTGTTCTGCTGCTGGAGCGGTCGGGAGCAGTCTGAGGCGGGCGTTTGGGAGCAGGCCAAGACGAAGAGGAGGCCGCCGCGTTGTAGGCCACGTCAAAGGCAGGCAGGCTGGGCTGCGTGGCCACATGGTCGAAGCAAGGCAGCCAAAGAGCAGCTGCAGCTATGCCTTGCTGTGACTCTAAGGCACCAGCCAAGGCACGCAAGGCCAATAAGTAGTGGCAGGGCGTGGGGGGGGGGTCACCCAGCAATTTAACAACCTATTTGGCCAAAGTGGTGCGAACCAGTTGAATCCCACCACTGAATAGATCTAATCTGGAGGACTGTTGTGTCCCGTCAGCAGCCTGTGCAGATTGTAGCTGATTCTGACAACGAGGAGGCTGGTGTGGTGCTGCGTCAGCAACCTATGCAGCTGGCGCTCGAGTTGGAAAGTGAGGAGGCTGTAGAAGATGTGGTGCCAGAGGCAGGGATTCAGCCAGGGCCTTCAGAACCTCCAGAAGCTCCTTTAAGTGAAGAGGAAAAAGAAGAGGAGCCTCTTCTCAATGCACAGGCACGCAGAGCTGCCAAAAGGCAGGAGTAGATCCTCAGGTGGAGGTCTCCTCGAAAGTAAGGCTTGGGACTAATTGGCCACTCCCTTAGCCTATTTAAGAAGGAACACCACCTGCAACAAGCTGTAGAAAGCAACTTTAGTTCACTCTCCTTCGTGTCTGCAAAATTGCTTCTGGGCTTTCTGCCAATTTTCCTTATCTTAGAATTCTGGTAGGCTGTTAATTAATTAATTTATTTACTAGCTGTACCCGGCCACGCATTGCTGTGGCCCAGTCTGGTGCTTTCGCTGGGCTAAAAGAGCGAGGCTGAAGTTCCAAACTCTCCACGAACATTTGGTGGGCGTGGCCAACTCGACGTCACTCACTTTCATCAGTCATATGACAGCCCCCGAGCCATGCCTATGCAGCTGGTGATTAGGGCAGAGAACCAGTTGCTAAAAAACAATGGGAACCACAAAATCCTCCCTCTCTGTCTCCCCCTCTCTCTTTGTATCTCTCTGTCTCTCTCTCTCCCCACCTCTGTATCTCTCTATGTGTCTCTCTCTCCCGCGCTCTCTGTATCTCTTTCTCTTTTCCTCCCTCTCTCTGTATCTCTCTCTGTCTCTCTCTCCCCCCGTATCTCTCTATGTCTCTCCCCCCCTCTGTATCTCTCTATGTGTCTCTCTCTCCCCCTCTCTCTGTATCTCTCTATGCCTCTCTCTCCCCCCTCTGTACTTCTCTATGTCTCTCTCTCCCCCTCTCTCTGTATCTCTATGTCTCTCTCTCTCTCCCCTCTCTCTGTATCTCTCTCTCCCACCATCTATCTCTATATGTATCTCTCTCTCCCCCCACCCTGCCCGTCTCTCTGTATTTCTTTATGTATCTCTCTCCCTCTCTCTCTGTTTATCTCTGTCTATGGCCCGGCCTCTTCTGCATCCCCCGCCATCGCCCTTACCTTTTCAGGCCAGGCCTTCGCAGCTCTCCGCACCACAGCATGTTATGTTAACAATATATTTGTTTCTACTCTCCTACCTATCTTAAGCTAGAGCCCATTATTTTAATTTACAATTATTTATATTTTATAGAATTATGAATTTCTATATCTAAATTTCTATTGCTATGTTTGTTGCACTATATTTTTCTTATCTGGTTTTGAGCTCTTTAAATCTTTCCAATCGAATCCAATCAATCTTTAATACAGGTAGTCCTTAATTTACAATCACAACTGAAACCAAAATCTACATTGCTAAGTGAGAAATTTCTTAAGTGAGTTTTGCCCCATTTTACCACTTTTTTTTGTTGCCACATTTGTTAAATGAATCACAGCAGTTGTTAAATTAGTAATCCTGTTGTTAAGTGAATCTGGTTTCTCCATTGACTTTGCTTGTCAGAAGGTTGCAAAAAGTGATCACATGACCCAGGAACAGTGCAACCGTCATAAATGTAAGTCAGTTGTCAAGCAGCTGAATGTAAATCACATAACCATGGGGATGCTGCAGTGGTCATAAGCATGAAAAGTGGTAATAAGTCACTTTTTTCAGTACTGTTGTAACTTTGAATGGTCAGTAAGTGAATTGTTGCAAGTCGAGGACTACCTGAGTCTTCTGTATCTGGACTGCTGATATTTTTTTGTTGATATATTTTGGAATTATACCTAGTGAAAAATTTGTGATTTAATTTTCAAAATTCATGTGGTAAAATGTTCATTTTCTTTCATGGCATTGCCAACATTTGTTACTAAGTGATTTATCTATCCTGGAAATTATTGATGGGGTGACATTTCATAACCAGTCTGCTTTTCCCCAAAATTCCCTTCATCTGTGCTTCTTATAAGTATTCAGGTATATATGTGCAAATGCCCATTTTTAGACATTTCATTCAGTAAAAACACAACTGTAGCTGTGGTGTAGTATGTTTCCTGAGAAAACAGAGCAACAATTTTTATAGCATTTTTAAATATGTAAATGTATGTGCTACCTGAGTCTTCTGTATCTGGACTGCTGATATTTTTTTTGTTGATATATTTTGGAATTATACCTAGTGAAAAATTTGTGATTTAATTTTCAAAATTCATGTAGTAAAATGTTGGTGTGTTGGTTTTACGTCTAGAGGTAGCGCTGTTTTTCAATGTTTTTCAAAGTTTGTCAATGTCTTTCAATGTTTTCCAATGTTTTTCATGTTTTTACCTGTCACAGGTGTGACATGTATATAATATAGGTATATAAAAACACACCGGTAGTCGAATGCAACGTTGTGTCAAAATTTGAAAGCAATCGGTGAAGAACTTTCAGAGATGTGCGGTTATGTACAAACGGACGTTTACATTTTTATTTATATAGATTTATTGGTTCGATTTATATGCCACCCTTTCTCCGGAGACTCAGGGCGGCTTACAATGCGTTAAGTAATAGCCTTCATACTTTTGTATATACCTGCTTAGTAGGGCTTTCGCCCCCACCCACCCAAGCGGTGTTCTTTTTTATACAAAGTCAACTTATTGCCCCCACAATCTGGGTCCTCATTTTACCTACCTCGAAAGGATGGAAGGCTGAGTCAACCTTGAGCCTGGTGAGATTTGAACTTGCAGTAATTGCAGGCAGCTGGTGCTACTTAACAGCACTTTAGTCTGCTGCGCCACCAACGCTGTTAACACCAACTGTTAAGACAGTTCTTTAACAGCCTTTGAATGATAAAGACTAAGTTATTTGAGTAAAATAAGCTTTGTATAGAGTTTGTGTGTGCTGCGTTCTTTGGGGTCCATAGCTGGGGCAGAACAAGGACATTGTCCCTGTTCCATCTATTCTTATCATTTCTATAGGCTTTGGAAGGATTTTCTTGCCTGTTTGGGACAATTATCTTGAAATTCTTGATGTGTCTAATATTTGGAATATCTGACGATGTAAGTTAAAACTTAGTTTTTATTTTTGCTATCAGAGTAATGTTTATATATTTTGTATTCTATTCTGCTAATATGTATAATGTTAAAATTTCATATTAAATGCCATTGTTTTACTTGAAGTTGTAAAAATATACTTGAGAACTATGCCTATGAATAGAGTATTATAGTGTAGTTTAAAAAGTAAATTAATACTATGTTTACATCTATTAATTAATCACCCTCCTTAAATATCTTTTTTTTTCACTGCAATCATTGTGCAGTAGTAGGTTATTTGACAGTTTATAAATGTCTTAAACTATGGCTATATCAGGTGTACTCTCTGAATGATGTAGTTGAGTTTCACAGCGCTTTCCCTTGGAGATTTGAAGCAAGTGTCAAGTAATACATATCCTGCTCTTGGAATGAAAAACTAAGCCTCCATTTGTTACTGACACCCAGAAGCTACTGAAACTTTTGCAGAGGCATTCTTCTGCTCCTTTTTCCTTGGCTCTTTTATGGTGATGGAGATGCTGTGAATTATATAGGTTGCACATTTTGTTGCTCACAGTGAATTGCAGAAGTATCTGGTTCAGATTATTAAAAATAGGGGATAAGAGACACTTATATTAAGTGTAATAATGATAGAAATAATTAATCAAAATCTTTTTAATAAATAAATGATGAGAATAGGAAGCATAATTGAACTCCAAATAACTTAGGCAAATAAAAGAGGAAAACCCATACATTGTTTTATGAGTTGTGAGAATAAATATATTCCTGTAGTGATTTACCAGCAGTATTTTAGGCAGCATTAAATTATTTATTTATTTAGCAGCATTTCTAAACTATTCAAATCTTGAATTGTCTGGTGGAAAATAGTGAAAACAAGAAGAAAAGTCAAATTCAAATTTTGAATTTTGAATAGTATAATTAGTACAAAATAGTATAATTAGAACAATAAATCATATAAATCATAAAATCTACTTTGCCCTTCTGTCAGTTTAAGCCAAAGACTTGGTGGGAAAGATCTCCAAAAGGAGAGGACAGTCTCAAGTAGAGATTATTATTAAGAACACATGCCATCTTGTTGACATCTATGTACCTCACAAACAACAGAGATTCTTAGCAGGCCACCTCTGGGACACCAGATTGGATGGGTATATTCTATTCAATAAAGTATTGTTTCACATAATCCAGTACAATATTGTGTAGGGCTTTAAAAGTAACAGCACTTTAAATATGCATAGAAGCCTACTAGTAACAATGCACCAACTTTAAAATTTGTGTTATTTTTAATCAGCAGATTCATTCCATTACCAATCTTGTCACAATAACTTTGCATTAGTTGTAGCTTCCAGGTCATCTCCAGTGGCTGTCCCAGAGCTAGTTACAGAGTGATCTAGACATGAAATGCTGTTTCATGGAAAGGAGACATAAATAATGTGGAAATAAATACAGTGAAACATATATGCCTTCCAATTTCCTAGCCTTTTTAAAATTAGAATTCTGCCCACTTCTTGCAGTATATTCTGATATGACAAACAAAACTGAATGTAGTTATCAGTCAATAATGGTTACTTCCCCATTTTACATTACAGCTTACATAATACTAATTTGTCTAAAAAATGCTTCACTGTTATTTTTTTCAATTAGGTCCATATAAGTAATTTGTTAAAAGCAAAACTTACCGGTTATAGAGATTTTGATACATCAATGTATACTTGTGCTGTGGAGTTTGATTTCATGGAAAAAGAGGTAAGTATAATTGATTCATTTATTCAATACATTTCAATCCTTTTGCAATTAAGATTAAAATACTAATCTATTGATATAGGTAGGTGTTTAACTTACAACTAAAATTGGGCCATCACAGTACTAAGTCATGATAGTTGTAAACAAATTGGCCATATGTCAGACCAAATTTTATAACTTATTTTTTGTCAGTTGTTAAGCAAACCAATGGTTCACTATGGGTGTGGTTTTGGCAAAAACTGGAAGTAGGTACTGGTTTTCAGTAAAACATGCAGCACATGATGACAGGGCATTGCAAATGGCTATAAGTGTAGCCATGTTGCTGAGATCTCAAAGTTCAGACATGTGGCTAGAGAAACAATTTCTGGAACTTCAAATATGGATTTTAACTAGTCCCAGTGTAGGTATGTTATAACTTCAAATGGTTACAGGATACTAAGTTACTGGTCTTAAATCAAGGACTAACTGTAGTAAAAAACCTTTTAAAACATACAATTTTTAATCTGTCTTTTTTCTACTTTGCCAGCTCACCTCCATCCAAAATGATATTTTGACTAGATTGTATATATGTGTTTTTGTGTATGTACAAAAGCAGAGAAACTTCAAAAACTCTGTCTAAACACTATTCTGAATAATTAGCATATGATTGACAAAGTGCTCAGTTCTCACACATGGGAAATTTATATACTATATGCATTAAGGGCGAAGTTAAGAAAATGCTATTCAGTTTAAAAGTGAAATTCTAGTTTAAATAGTTTCACTTATATAAAAGCCAATTAAATTCTTCTTCAAAACAAGCCCCATCTAGCATAATAGAAATGATCAATGAAATGAGTTCAGAATAAATGCATATTTATTTATTATGGTCCAAAGGCTTTCCAGTCCAAATCAAAATAGTTCACTAAATATGTATTGCTGAAGTGATAGGCATAAATAAGAATTATTTATGAGCTCTGGAAACCCAGCAAGAAGCCTAGTCTGTCTTTGCATGGAACTACAGGCAGAGCAGGAAGTTTGCCTGGCTCCAGCCGGGGAAACTTCCATCTCTGGCCTCAACTTTTCTCTGCCAGGTAAGAATTGGTGGTGGCGGGAACATCGCCCTCTGCTTACCCGCCCAATGCCATTCATGCAGACTCCTGCAGGAGTGTAGGGTGCAAAGGAAAACGCTGAGCGGCTACTGCAGGACAATGTACAGCAACACAGCCTGAAACTGAGCCCCTGCAGAACCCCACTGCTCTGGCGGCGTGGCAGTGATATCACCCATGCCTTAAAAGAAGTGAACCGGAGCAGACTTGGCCCTAGAATGGTACTCTGCGAGCTGCTCGCTCACCCACTTGGCTGGCCTGAAAGCAGCAGGTCCTCCCATCATGGGCTGGATTTGGGACTCAAGGTGGAGGGGAGGGCAATTGGGCGGCAGTCACCCGGAGCCCTGCAGAAGCTGTGAGACGGGCCCAAAAGGTGGACAAACCTTGCCGTGTCCCCCAGAGTGGCCTGTGCCCTTTGGCTAAGAGCAGCAGGCCTGTAGTGGGTCTCTCCCCTGCCGTCAGCCTCACCTTCGCAGACAGCTGCAATAAGCATAGTGGTGTGAGCAGTGAGGGAGGGAGATCCACTCCGGGCCCGCCACACTCAGGGGCCAGCACGTTGGCCGCAGTTGCGTGCAGAAGTTTGGGCTGGAATTGTTTGTGAGAGGAAAGGGAGTTTCCCCTGAGGGTCAGCAGGGAACGTTCCCCTTCATTGGTATTCATCTGAAATGCATTATTCTTCCTTTCCTCTCATCTGGAACTATAGCATTGCAAACCATCCAAGGATTATACAGTAGCCCCCCTCCTCCTGAAACTCTCAGCTTCAGCAAGGCCTCTGGACGGGAGGCCCGAGAGAAAGTGCATGCAACCTGGGATATCCACCCGCCAGGCCAAGAGTGCTGCCGCCAGGCTCTGGCCCCATTTGGATCTGAAGGGCAGAGCAGCTGGCCTGGCGGAGATATGTGGAAATTTTGAAGCCCCTCGAGACTGGTCTTCAGGATGGATCTGGTCATCCAAGGCTTTGCTCTCCGGGAAGGGCTCTGTCGTGGAGGGCTGTGTGCCCGGTCCAGGCACTTTCTCTCGGGCCTCCCGTCCAGAGGCCTTGCTGAAGCTGAGAGCTGGGCCCGAAAGCGGCTGAGCCGAGCCTCCCGCCCCCTCCCCCCCCCCGGCAGCCCTTCAAGGTGGCCCTTCAGCCGAGCATAACAAGCCTGGAGTGGGTCTCCCTCCCTCGCTGTTGGCCTTGCCTTCTCAGGCCAAGCAAGGAGTGGCTGGGAGGGGAGGGGAGGAGTGTGGGGCGGGGCCAGACAGTGGTGGGATAAGCCAGTTCACCGAACTGCACAGAAAGATAGCCACCAGTTAAGCCGAACTGGTGCAAACTGGCTGAATCCCACCACTGGTTTATATGATGTCTTTCTAGAATGATTTTCCTAATGCAAAAAATATAAATTAAAAAGTTTCATTTTAAATGAAGGAATTTTACAAAATAAACTTGCATATGAGCCTAGCTGAGGCAGAAGTTTTTAAGTAGAAAGGAGAGAGACAGAAATCCATAGATGTGATAGTTGAAAATGCCAGACAAAATAAAACACTAATTTATTAGGGGTAATTGTGACTGCTTACTAACAATGAATTTTTTTACAGTTTTATTGTCAAATTTCTCTACATAAAAGTTACTTTAATTTCAGACTCCAGTTAGATATATGAAGACGCTTCTGCTTCCAGTAGTCCTTATTGTTTTTTCAGTAATTGTTGTAAAGGTATGTCATCACTTTTTTTTCTTTTACCTTTAGCATATTGTGTCACATGTTAAAACAAAATAGTTCCTGGAGATCAAATTCAAGGTCCAGTTTTCAACTACTCAATTTTGGTGGAACAATCCCAGGGATCCTATCATCCACAGAAAAACAATTTAGGGGTTGAATACATTATCAACTTTCATTATTCATAAATGCAGATGAACAGTACAGGTTTGAATGTATTGAATAGTATACACTCTTAGGCAAAAAACATCAGAATGAGTCTTTACACCTTTTCCTGCCCTGAAAAGCTTCCCAGCAGATTAATTCATAAGTTTATAGAAATATCGCTAGGCCTCATTTAGTGATTGCAATTTGTTTCTATGAAATGGTTGCTAGGCACACCATTTATCAGAGAAAGTGAGAAACTGGGAAGATTGCTGGTTGCTGCCATCTAATTCAGATAAAATTCTCTCACACAGTGTCCTTTGATCTGGTTTTTCCCCCTTTTTTCCCTCCTCTCAGCTATCTCTTCCGGAACTGTTTCTCTGCAGTGTAGCAGTTCCCTAAAAAGTGCTAACTGCAAGTTAAGAAGCTGAGCTCTGTGGCATTAATTAGTTGATTGGAACCCTTAATTGGCAGTTGCTGCCTGAAATTGACCAAACTTTAATTAATTTCACATTGAAGGTATTTTTGTAGTAACTGCACATATTGGTTGGAAAATTATTTTTATTACCGTTTATTAGTGTTATATTTACAAATGATCACTATCCAAGGCAGTTACCAAATGAGGACTTCTTGTGCAGAGGGTCTTGTGCAGAGGGTGCGAAATGGAGGAATTATTTGAAATTAGCTATTATGTGCAAAATACGTTTATTAATTGTAGATGATTTTCCCTCCATCCCACCCCAATTCATACTATAATTAAGAAAGTCACATTTTAGACTTTTCGTCTGATGCTGTAGATAAGCTTTTCAGGTGATATAAAGGGATGTATCAAAGGAGAAGGGGAAAGGAAAAAAAATTACTTCCACACATTTTCCTTCCTCTCACTTTTCAGTTATACCTAATAGATTTATTTAGTCTTTTTGCAATAATGTGATAGAACAAAGTCTTGCCCATTCAGATATGAATGACCAAGTTATTGTGTAAAGCAGAGGTGTCAAACTCACGTCGTCATGGCAGTGTCACATGACATATAGGGACTTTTTTCCCCTTCGCTATACCATGTGTGGGTGTGGCAGAGGTGGCATTAAGCCAGCTCACAGAGGTTCGCGTGAATCGTTGGCAGAAATTTGGCCAAGGTTGTCGAACTGGTAGCGATGGCCAGATAGCCATGCCCCCAAATCAGTTCCCAGGTTGCCGCTCACTTGCCCCACCCCGCATGTTCGTCGCCGCCATCCCATTGTCTTGCAAGTCCAATGGGATGCGCTTGGATGAAGAAGATGGTGGCGATGACAGCAGTTTTTTCTGCGACCTCCAGTACTTTTCGACAGCCTATGGCCAGCTGCCACCTCTTTGAGAGCCGCTTTGTGGCTGCGGTGGCTGGATGGGGGCCGCCAAAAATTCCAGTCAGCTTGTCTTCTGGACTCTAGACCAGCCACCACGGAAGATAAGCAGCTGGAACAAAGAGGCGGTGGTGGGGGAGGAAGTGGGGCTAGGGCCAGGGCTGCTAAAAGAGGGCAAACGGGAGTGATGGCGAAGGGAGGGTAGATAGGTGGAAATTCCAAAAATTTTCCTACCTTTTCCTGTGGGGGTGGCTAGGTGGGGGGGGCGTTGTGTGACTGAGTGGGCGTGGGTGCCATCAAGTTGGCCACATCCACTCAGTCACATCCCCCCCCCCCACCTAGCTATGCCCACCAAACCCAGTAGTGAAAATTTTTGAAACCCACCACTGGGGTGTGGCCATTGCGTGATGCATCCGGCCCATGGGCCAGGAATTTGACAGCCCTAGTCTAAAGTAATGTAGTGCCATGACGACATAAATGATTAGCAGTAGGTATCTCTTCCGATGTAATTCATACATGTCCTTAGAGAAAAAAGTGTTAACTTGTTTATTTTTTAATCGATGTTTCATAGGCATTTCAATATGTTATGCTTAAAAAGAAATCCTCTGAAAGGTAAATATATTTTTATTGAAGATCCAGTTAGAGAAATACCATTAGTAATGTTTTGTATCTTTAAAGGTATAAACGATTCCTGTATCTTTAGCATCAGTTTGTCATTTTTTTTTAGATATTAATCACATGGCTGGTTTCTTTTTCTAATATTACATACCTTGCACACAGTAAAATTTACTTCCTTTCTTGGGTTTGGGCTTATAGGAGCATCCTTCACAACACAAAAATATCATGCAGGCATGAAGTTCCCAATTCTGAAAACTAGTTTGGATGTTCTGTATTACAGTAGGCTTGAAAGTTTATTGTTTATAGAGCAATGGGAAAAGTTCTATATTCAGATGTTTATGAAAGGCAACTGTTAAATAAAATATAAGTACCAGGCTTTGTATTATGTCATATAAAGTTAAAGCACTTTTATATAAATAAATAACCTACTGTATAAATTCATCTACCCTATCATATATTAAGTACAGGTAGTCCTCGATGTGCAACCAGTGACTTAATGACTATTCAAAGGGGGATTCCAACAAGAAAGCTAAAGAATGCTTTTTCCAGTCTCTTTACTCTTCAGAAAGATTATATTTGCTAGCTTTCTAACCAGAAAGCTAGTGAATGCAATGTTTCTGAAGGCTTTGAAAAGCTAGCACACAGAGTGGAAAGTAACTGCCACATTGGATCAGAAAAAGGAAGCTTGGGTCTTTGGGATCCAATCTTCTTTTCTCTGGCCCAGAGCAGGAATTTCCTTCTGTGCATGGATGGGAGGGAAAGGCCTGCAATGGGCTGGACAAACAAAGCTCGGATCTTTGTGGTCTGAGTTTCCTTTCTCTGGCCCAGCACAGGAATTCCATTCTGCACATACAATACAACTGTCTGCCCTGTTTTAACAGGCAGCTCTTTTGCTCCGTGCACTTAATGATATGCATGGTCACTTAGTGACTGCAAGTGGCTGGTTTTTTTTAAAATATATTCAATGACAGGAGCAATGGCTCAGCAGTTAAAGATGCTGAGCTTATCAGCTGTTCAAGACCTGAGCGCTGCATGAAGGTGTGAGCTCCCATTACTTGCCCCAGCACCGGTCCACCCAGCAATTCGAAAGCATGCAAATGCAAGTCGGTAAACAGGTACCACTTTGGTGGGAAGGTAACAGTTTTCTATGTACCTTGATGTACAGTCATGCTGGCCACATGACCACAGAAATGTCTTCGGACAACAGTGACCCCCTTGGTTAAGAAATTGAGATTAACACCATTCTCTAGAATCAGGCACAACTGGAAAGGGGAAAACTTTACCTTTACCTGTATTCAATGAGAAAATCATGTTTACGTTGTTCTCAGATAAGTTTAGTTGCAAATCTTCTATAACAACATCTTCTGGGATCTTCCTGATAAACACAGTACACATTGACGTTGATTCAATGTTAATACTTTTAAAAAGTAAAATAGGAACCCTAATGTCATGATTTCAGTTATTTAAACATCTGTATAATTTTATAATTGTTTCTTTGTAAGGAGATGTATTCCACAATTTTGTTATATATTAAAATATATAACTTCTCATTAACAGACCTAAAGTAGCTCAGAAAATAATGCAATTAAAACACTAAATTAATATTAAAATCAAGAATTAAATTGTATAAGTTTTAAAAAAATCCTTAAATGACAGACATTGTAACAGTTAATAGCTAGGAAAAGCCAATATAAAAAAGTTGTGTTAAAAAAAAGATACCTAAAAATTTCAACATTTCAACCTAATGTACTACAGAGGGAGAGATCTCACATTTTCTCTCAAGTTCATTTTTATATTTATCACCAAATGACAATCTGCAAACTGTAACTGGAAGCATAGGATATCGTCTGATGATTGTAAATGTCTATGAGGCTGATGTAACTAAAATGTTTAAGATAACATGTAATTTACTTTACTTTACTTTTACTTTTATTAGACTTCTATACCGTCCTTCTCCCGAAGGACTTAGGGCGGTGTACAATTTACAAAATTTAAAAACCACTAAAATCAAATATACAAAAATTTGGCCCACAAATTAAAAAAAAAACTTACATACACCCATTAAAATTCATATTCATGTTAGGCCAGCCCGGCTTGTTGAAACAAGAGGGTCTTCAGGGTGCGGCGAAAGGTGCAGGTCGGGGATCATATGCACATCTAGGGGCAGCTCGTTCCAGAGGGCTGGTGCCCCCACAGAGAAGGCTCTCCCCCTGGGCGTCGCCAGTCGACATTGTTTGGCCGACGGCACCCTGAGGAGCCCCCCTCTGTGGGAGCGTATTGGCCGGTGGGAAACTGTCAGCAGCAGAAGGCGGTCTCGTATATACCCCGGTCCTAAGCCATGAAGCGCTTTAAAGGTGGTGACCACCACCTTGAATCGCACCCGAAAGACCACTGGGAGCCAATGCAGCTCGCGCAGGAGAGGTGTAACATGGATGCGACGAGTCACCCCCATAATCACCTGCACGGCCGCATTCTGGACCAGTTGGAACCTCCGAGTGCTCTTCAAGGGGAGCCCCATGTAGAGAGTGTTACAGTAGTCCAGACCGGATGTGACGAGGGCATGAGTGACCGTGCGCAGGGCATCCCGGTCCAGAAAGGGATGCAACTGGCGTACCAGGCAACCTGATAAAAAGCTCCCCTGGCCACGGCCGTCATAAGATCTTCCAAAGACATCCGTGTATCCAGGAGAACACCCAAATTGTGAGCCCTCTCTGAGGGGGCCAAGATGTCGCCCCCAATAGTCAGCGATGGAACCAGCTGACTATACCGGGACGCTGGGAGCCACAGCCACTCGGTCTTGGAAGGGTTGAGTCTGAGCTTGTTTCTCCCCAACCAGATCCGCACAATCTCCAGGCATCGGGACATCACGTCAAGGGCATCATTGGAATGGTCCGGGGTGGAGATGTACAGCTGGGTGTACATCTCTAGGGTTTTGTTTATTATTTTATAGACAAATTGATTAACCTTGTTTCTTTTATTCCAGACAGGAGTATTATTTTAACCAGGGTGAGGTAAGGATCTCATTCTCTGTTTTCTTTCAATATACGATTTAGATTTATTCTGCACAGCACTGTCTTGTTTTAAAAATATTTATTTAAAATAAAATGGAATTTTATGCATTTTTTAAAAAGTTAATGTCAAATTAAAGAAATAAGAAAACAAACATAAAGTAATCCAGTTGTTTGCAGAATAGTTTTTATAATGCTAAATTGCTACTTTGAGGCATATTATGGAATTAACAGTATATTTAATTGTTTCTGTGCGGGGAAAGGGAAAAAAAAGGCATTGACTTCCAACTCTTCTTAGCATAGTACAAGATAAAAACATTCCAACCTTAAGTTTTTGCTTTTACACATAAATATATAACTATTTCTATAATGACAAATCTTTCTGATCAACAAAACCAAAGTCAAAATTTCATTTTTTTTTTCATCACAAACACAAAATCCAGAAGTGATATCCAAATGAGAATATATTTTCCTCTTTGAATAAAATAATTAATTTAACCATTCCTGCTTTTATCTCTCTTGTTATAGAAATAGTATGTATTTCTATTTGCACCTAATAATCTTTGTGAACTGTCACCATTTTAGTAACAAGATTCATTGTTTCCTTTCAAATTCTTTGACCTTAGTGAAACCCCCCCCCCTTTTTTTTTAAAGTGCCAAGCTTTTTTTAAATTGAAGCTTTGTAATATAGGTGTACACACACACACTTTCAGGTTTTGGATTAAACCTTTCTTTCAGTTACACATATCAAATAAAGAAAAATACACACACATACACACACACACATAATGCATACATACATACACACACATACTTATATACATACAGTCATGGCCGTAAATGTTGGCACCCCTGAAATTTTTCCAGAAAATGAAGTATTTCTCACAGAAAAGTATTGCAGTAACACATGTTATGCTATACACATGTTTATTCCCTTTGCGTGTATTGGAACAAAACCAAAAAAGAGAGGAAAAAAAGCAAATTGGACATAATGTCACACAAAACTCCAAAAATGGGCTGGACAAAATCATTGGCACCCTTTCAAAATTGTGGATAAATAACATTGTTTCAAGCATGTGATCCTCCTTTAAACTCACTTGGGGCAAGTAACAGGTGTGGCCAATATAAAACTCACATCTGAAACCAGATAAAAAGGAGAGAAGTTCACTTAGTCTTTGCATTGTGTGTCTGTGTGTGCCACACTAAGCATGGACAACAGAAAGAGAAGAGAACTATCTGAGGACTTGAGAACCAAAATTGTGGAAAAATATCATCAATCTCAAGGTTACAAGTCCATCTCCAGAGATCTAGATTTGCCTTTGTCCACAGTGCGCAACATTATCAAGAAGTTTGCAACCCATGGCACTATAGCTAATCTCCCTGGGTGTGGACGGAAGAGAAAAATTGATGAAAGGTGCTAACGCAGGATAGTCCAGATGGTGGATAAGCAGCCCCAGACAAGTTCCAAAGCAATTCAAGCTGTCCTGCAGGCTCAGGGAGCATCAGTGTCAGCGCGAACTATCCATCGACATTTAAATGAAATGAAACGCTATGGCAGGAGACCCAGGAGGACCCCACTGCTGACACAGAGACATAAAAAAGCAAGACTACAGTTTGCCAACATGTACTTGACTAAGCCAAAATCCTTCTGGGCAAACGTCTTGTGGACAGATGAGACCGAGATAGAGCTTTTTGGTAAAGCACATCAGTCTACTGTTTACCGCAAACAGAATGAGGCCTACAAAGAAAAGAACACAGTACCTACAGTGAAATATGGTGGAGGTTTACTGATGTTTTGGGGTTGTTTTGCTGCCTCTGGCACTGGGTGCCTTGAATGTGTGCAAGGCATCATGAAATCTGAGGATTACCAACGGATTTTGGATCACACTGTAGAGCCCAGTGTCAGAAAGCTGGGTTTGCGTCGGAGATCTTGGGTCTTCCAGCAGGACAATGACCCCAAACATACGTCAAAAAGCACCCAGAAATGGATGGCAACAAAGCGCTGGAGAGTTCTGAAGTGGCCAGCAATGAGTCCAGATCTCAATCTCATTGAACACCTGTGGAGAGATCTTAAAATTGCTGTTGGGAAGAGACGCCCTTCGAATAAGAGATATCTAGAGCAGTTTGCAAAGGAAGAGTGGTTCAAAATTCCGGGTGAGAGGTATAAGAAGCTTATTGATGGTTATCGGAAGTGACTGATTTCAGTTATTTATTCCAAAGGGTGTGCAACCAAATATTAAGTAAAGGGTGCCAATGATTTTGTCCAGCCCATTTTTGGAGTTTTGTGTGACATTATGTCCAATTTGCTTTTTTTCCTCCCGTTTTTGGTTTTGTTCCAATACACACAAAGGGAATAAACACGTGTATAGCAAAACATGTGTTACTGCAATACTTTTCTGTGAGAAATACTTCATTTTTTGGAAAAATTTCAGGGGTGCCAACATTTACGGCCATGACTGTACATACATACATACATACATACAGTATGTATATATATTGTCGCTTATCGCTTATCTTCATGGAGTAAAACTGGAAGTTTTATTAGGGAGTTATACTTACTTTTTATCACGAAATCTTCAACCTTGTTAATATCCGTAAAGAAAAAGTCCCACATTTGTCTTTTTTCTCTGTGCTCTTCTTTCAGTTGTATCGAGAAATTTATATATAAACAATAATAGTGAAAATTAATATCAGGTTCTTCCAAAAATGCAATGAACTCCTCTGCATTTTCAGCTACTTGTGCAGTTGCCTCGGTAATCTGGTAATGTTCTCCACATGTTTACATCTCAAAAGTAATTTAAGAGGATTTTTTTATCATCCTTGGAGCACAGCTGGTCAATAAATTGGCAAATTTTATTTAGAGACCTTGCAAATATATCTCTAATACTTTGCTCCACCATCTTGTCTTCCTCTTTTAATCAGGATCAGAAAATTTTAGTCACCCACAGCAAAGAAGATCAAGCTACAAGTTACTACAATAATAAATTAAAATCACAGCCTTCAATCTTTATAATTCTCCGTCAGCTTTTTTTCTCCCCACCATACTTCCTTATTTGGCTTGCCTTCTTCCTTTTTTTTTTAAAGTATTTTTTTATTTTTTTTCCAACATAAACATTAAATATCTTTTAAGAGCGAAGTCTCGATCCAGTCACAGATAAGGTACAATCGCTTACATTTTTAAAAAAAAAAAGAAAAAAAGAAAAAACTGCATTCACAATTTCCCATTACATCTTTTAAAATTAAAAATCAGAACATAAAAAAAACTTTTTTAACATGAATTCTAATATCTTGATCAGAACTATTCTATTATATTATCACCAATTTAATTTCCTAAAAAAGAAAGCCTTAATTCATTTTTATATCCATTTATAAATTCAATTATATCTGGTTCTTTCCCAACTTCCCTTCATTAAGGGAATTGTTTTAACAACAATATCAAAACATTTTTTAAAAATATTCTAACCTCTTAATTTGATTGATTACCTTACAATTTTATCACCACACATCTTAATTTCAAATTGAATACAGCTCTATTTTTGTTTCAATTTATACGTGAAAGTTCTATCTATATTTCTTAATATCTAGACCCTTTCAACAGATCTCTGAATCTTAAGCTTTAACAGTTTACCTTTAATTTTACACATTTCATATTAGACAAATTTATCTCAACATCAGTATCCTCTTCCATAACTCCTACTATTGTTTGGCTGATTTACAGCATCTTTTATTTTGGCTGATTTACAGCATACTCTCCTCCATACCTCCGATTTTTGTTTAGCTGATTTCCAGCATGTTCTATTTTGGCTGATTTCCAGCATAATCTCCTCCAGACCTCCCATTGTTATTTGCTGATTTCCAACATATTCTATTTTGGCTGATTTCCAGCATATTCTCCTGAAAATCTCCATCTCTTGTTTGGCTAGTATTACCAGCATGCTTTCCTCCACTCCTAGACCTATTATTTTAGCTGTTTTATTTGACAAATTCACAGCCTATTACATAGGCTGTGAATTTACATAGCCTATTACATTATTCACAGCCTATTACATAGTTGCTTTTGCAGCGTATTCTCCTCTGTATCTCCCCCCAATTTTATATAAACATGTATTTCAACAACTATCTTCTCACATATTTTCTCCTAGGTTGTAAATTTCCCTTAAAATCTTCTCTCTTCATATTTATTCTTATTTTTCTATAGAAATTATATTTTTTCCGCTTTAAAAATCACTTTCCTCTGTTTATTCAATCTGTAAATATTTCTTATTGAAATTCAAAATTTCATTTAAGCATTAAGATATTTAAAGAAACATATTTTCTTTCAATCATTTATAATCGTATTTCATGACCAAGTTAATATTTATATATTTATATAGTCAAGTTCAGTAGAAATGGAAGTAAGAAATAAAAAAGAAGACAGAGAAAGAGAGAAGAAAAAGAACAAAAGTGAAGCAGAAGAGAATAAGAAAAAAGAAAAAGAAAAGAAAAAAGAAAAAAAACAAAAGAGAAAAGGGAGAAGGAAAACACTTCCTAACAGTATTCAGATCTCAAATGAGCATTAATCATTACATTTCCATTTTAATCAAACTGTATTATTTTTCTTGTCTTACTACCTACTATATTCCATTTCTTCTTTTTCCAATCTGTCCAAAACTACTACTTTTCAATTTCAACATTATCAGAGTTAAAAGTTCTATAAAGTTTAGTTCTTTTGTAGTAGCTATTCCATATATAGTATTATCATCTCTTCTTCTGTTGTCACGCCTTTTTCTTTTGTTGCTGCACCTGTTAGTTCAGTTTTAATTGTTCCATTTTATTTCTATCCATCAATAAATTCTCCAATAGACAGGTTGGATATCTCCAGAATCAAACCTCCTTAATTTTTTCCAAAGTTTAAATTTAATCCAGTTTAAATAGCAAGACACATAGTTTCTCTTTCAAATCGCAAACAATCCACAATTTGCACTTTCATTTCATCACAGCTAGTATTCATTTTGCCTATTACCACTTGTCTTTTCTGTTTACTTTGAAAAGTTCCTGTTTGTCGCCTCTTCCCTCTTTCTCTCTTCACAAGTAAGCCATTCCCATTTGAAAAAGAAAGTTTCAAATTTTTATATCTTTCCAGGAAAACGAACATTCCAAAACAGACAGTAGTTGCAATAATCCATTAAAGGGTCTTTTCCTCCTGTTAATTGTTTGGCTGAGTCATCTTGCCCCAATAGTTTGTAGCTGCTAATTAAGGCTAGGGGCACACTTGTTAATAGTCATCATTTAAGCGCTGCTCCCGCCTGGGTTGGATTTCACTCACCCGGCTTCCGAGCTCTTAGCTCTTTTTCCTGCTTCTTCCTCCTGCACAATGCTTTCCCGATTGGCCCCGGCTTCGAGGCAGCCACCATGGCTGCTGCTCCCCCGCCGTTGGCGCAGAGGGCTTCCTCTGGCCCCGAGGAACCTGCCCGTTCCTCTCGGCTGTCCAAGGGGTCCCTCCAGGACAGGGTAGGTCCTCAGACTCGGTGACGGCTCGACAGACGGGGTTTTCACGGGGCTCATTAGAGCCCCGCTATTTCCCCATCTAGATCACCGCAGCGCCAACCGGAAGTCCTGTTTGTCTTCCTTGTTGTTTAAGAAAAAAAGAAATCCCTAAAATGGCAGGAGTCTTCAAAAAGGCTTAGCAAGCTGTGACTAAGGAGAGCCTCTTTTAACTTGACTTTGCACAACATTTGAAAGGTGAATTTCAAAATGGCAGCTTTTTCAACCTCGAACAGATTGCAACCCCTCCCCTCCAGCTTTTGGCATGCAAATAGCTTTGGAGTTCAACTCCAGAAGCCATTTCCCAGCTTTCAACTGTTTTGGTGGGTTCCAAGGGAAAGTTCTTCAACTCACCCTGACCGGGTGGGTCATAAAAACTGAAGGAATGTCAGTCCCTTTAGTTAAAGGCTAAAGAGCTACACCCCAGGGAAAAATTCTTCAGAGATTTCTTCCCAGGTCTGTATTTTAGTTGGCCATCTTCCTGGAAGTCCCTTTGCTGTTTTTTTCTAAAATACATAATTTTAGTTCAAACTACAAAAAGTTTACATTTTCAAAATTATAGTATGCCCGGGAGAATAGGATTCAATAAAAATTAGATGTTACTTAATGCTTATGTACCATACACCACATTTAAAAACAATTGTATTTTCTGATGCTCTCTTTTATTTGCAGATCGTATACCATGCATTGCAACTAATTTTTTTTACTATACTTGCCATTTTAATAATGAGACTAAAGTTGTTTCTGACTCCACATATGTGCATTATGGCATCCTTGATATGCTCAAAACAGGTAAATTATTGCTTCATTGTCATACTATTTATTAGTATAGTGACATAACATATTTTATGGAGTAAGTGATAATACAGGTAGTCCTTAACAGAGCCTAAAATGGCACTTTTGAAATTATTTGAAATTCCAGTGGCAGCCTTCCGTGATGTGAATGCATTTAAGGTGCTCAGCAACCAGCAAATATTTATAATCATTGCAACACCCTTGGTCATGTAATTGTGATTTACATTTTTGCCAGAAATTGATGTTTACTTCTCACTTGCTCATTTAATGAGCACCACAAAATAAGTCATAAAATCAGGCCGATCACATTATGACTGCCTTAACTACTGACATGACTTTAGTTTGGATTCAGTTGAAGATTTAAGTCAGGAACTACATATCTGCAATTTTTTTAATATAGTAGTTTAAATTGTCTTTGTAATAGAGCACACCCTCTCTTACTTTGGAAACATAATTTATTCCCTAAATAAGAAGTGAAATGTTTGCTAAGTGAACAATTTGACAGAGAGAGAGAAAGACTGTAAAAATTCTGTCATGCCGCAATACCAGCCTTATTTTTACCCCAATTTACATTGTTGTGAGGCACATAAAATTTCTTTTTAAGTTTGCAGATTGATCAGAAAATGTTTTTAAATTTATTGTATTTATGAATAGTTGTTAAATGAAGCTGGTCATTGAAAAGTTGCTGTAAATGAATGTACAGAAACATGGATAGAATTATATAAATACATTATATTTGAAATATATAAAATACCTACAGTATATCACAGTACCATTTTTTTCTACATTGTGCATGATAGTAACAAGTTTCTTTCCAGTTTTAAGAAACATAAATTATTTTCAACCCACCCATAGGGATTCTAATAAAAAGGTAAAAGTGCTAGTTAAATGCTTGGGTAATGAAATGTTATGCAAAGCTTAGTGTGGCCCTCAGGCCAATGTTGCACACTATTATCTTTTATTCTATTTGTGTGGCACAACGTATGTGTATCATCACTATCTAATATGCAATGTGGAATATATCATCTAATATATCATGCATATGTCCTCCTACATATGCAACACTGTCAAAAAACATCTCAACTCAAGCAATAAAGAAAAGTCATTTATTACAAGACAAACAATAGAAAGAAAAAAGGTCTCAGGGTTCCCAGGCAAAACGCAGCAAGACACAGAAATAACCAATTTCGGTCTCTTTGGTTTAACACTGGTTTAATGCACGCTGGCTCCAGGTACACACAATCAAAATGATACAAATTCAGCGCTACAACCAGCCAGTTTGTGATGCCTAAATACCCCTCCCCATTAACTGTCACGTCCATCTCCCCATCATGCTGTTCCAGTGTTTTTAGTCCATTGGCGAAACGAAGGTGGAGTGTCGGCAGTCTTCCTGTCATCGCCAGCGGTCCATGGGCGTCCAACATTTTTTGTGCAAAGTCCCTAGCCCCGGCGTATGCGCCCCCCTACACCCCGCACACGGCCACCTAACACCTGGTGCCACCATCCCCCTCATGTGAGTCATGGTCTGTTCCCTTCTTCCGTTTCATTGCTTCCGCGTTAGTGTTGTCGAGCGCGAGGCTGGGCTCGACAGGCGGCTCCCCTTTCACCACGGGTCTTTCTGTAAGGTAGAAATCAGACATATTAGCACTAGGTTGTGGTTTCAGGGGATATTTCCGGTGAAACCATTTAAGCAGCTGCTTTGCATTAACATCACATGCTGGTACCCATGACTCTTCCTCATACGGGTAGCCTTTCCACCTAACAAGATACTGAAGCCTCCCCCTACTTATTCTGGAATCCAGAATTTAATTTAAATTCTGTCACTGGGCCGGGACGTACAGGAATATCTTGAATCGTGATTACTGGTTTGAGGAGGCTACTGTGGAAAACGGGGTGGATTTTACCCAGTAAGGGGAGAAGTTTTAGAGCGACTGTGACAGGGTTTATGACCTTTGTTACAGGAAAGGGGCCTAGGTATTTCGGTCCTAGCTTCTGGTTGGGCACCCGCAGTTTGATATATTTTGTTGAAAGATATACTTTGTCTCCCACTTGCAGGGGCTGGAGCTGTGCTCTCTTTTTGTCTGCCTGGTTCTTGTACTCCATCGCTGCCTTATCCAATGCATTTTTTACTTGCAGCCACAGCATCCGAATCTTATCGGCCCACTCTTGGGGTAACGTTGTGGCATCCGGGAGTTGTTCCAATTCGGGTATTGCCATAAACTCCCGTCCCATCACTACCTGAAATGGGGTACATCCCGTACTGCTATGTACCGTATTATTGTAAGCAACCTCCGCAAAAGGCAACAGAGATGACCAATCGTTCTGCTGGTAAGAAATGTAACAGCGGAGGTAGCGTTCCACCATGGCGTTTGTCTGTTCAACCGCACCATTGGTACTAGGGTGGAATGCTGAACTAAGTTCCTGAGTCGAACCAATGGCATGCAGAAAGTTCCTCCAGAAACGGGTGGTGAACTGCAAGCCTCTATCCGAAATGATATGACAGGGTACCCCATGTAGGTGTATATATGTTGGATAAAGAGTTTGGCCAGCTTTCGAGCCGACGGCAACCCGCTGCAGGGAATAAAATGGGCCTGCTTGGAAAACAGGTCTATAACGGTCCATATGACCGTGTTCCCGTTACTTTCTGGGAGGTCTACTATAAAGTCCATTGCAATATCATCCCATGGCTGGCTAGGGGTTGCCACCAATTGCAAGAAACCAAGGGGTTTGCCAGTTTGCGGTTTGGTTTTTGCACACGTGGAACAGCTCTTTATATACGCTTCTATATCATTACGCATATGTGGCCACCAGAACTGTCGCCGTGTTAAATGAAGTGTCTTGAGAAACCCAAGTGTCCGGCAACCTTGCTGTCATGGCACCAGTGCAACACTGTATGGCGTACATCTTTCGGCACGTACAACTTGTCGCCCTTCTAGTACAGCCCATCCCTCTGTGTGAGCGACTGTTTGTTGTGCTGTAGCCAGTCATCATGAACCACACCCCGCCGTAATAGCTCCTCCCATTCCATTCATCTATCCGTAGTTGTTGCCGCCACTTTCCTGTCTGCCTCTCCTTCCAATATCATAGCCTGCACTATCTCATCTCGTTTACTGTGGAATTGCAGCATTCGGGACAGGGCATCTGCTAGGAAATTCCTCCCCCCTGGCACATATTTTAGTATGAAGTGGAACTGCTGGAAGTATTGGTCCCAGCGTACCTGCTTAGGTGACAACTTCCTGGGTATTTGCAAAGCTATGAGGTTTCGATGGTCAGTCCAGACCTCGAATGGCACCTTTGCTCCTTCCAATAAGTGGCGCCAACTAAGGAGTGCCCAGGCAAAAGCCTCCTTCTTCCAGATAGCCCACCCTCGTTCTATGGGAGTGAATTTTTTAGAGGTGTAAGCACATGGATGTAACTGGCCCTGCGGATCAGCCTGCAGTAATACAGCCCCCACCGCCACATCACTCGTATCCACTTGTACCATGAACAGTTTCGTTTGATCGGGATGCTGTAGGATAGGGGCTTTGGCAAAGCGAGGTTTGAGGTCCTCAAAGGCCCTTTGGCATTCTACCGTCCAGTCTAGGTGCTGTCCAGGTCATGGGTTCCCGACTCCTTTAGTCCGTAAAAGGTTCATAAGGGGCAATGCGATGTGTGCAAAGGTCGGGATAAACTGCCTGTAAAAATTGGCAAAGCCGAGGAAACTCTGCAATTGCCTTCTAGTCCCCAGAGCTTGCCATTCTAATACGGTAGTCACCTTTTTGGGATCCATTCGTAACCTGTCTTTGGAGATCCTGTACCCAAGGTAGTCCAATTCCGTGCGGTGGAACTCACACTTGGACACTTTAACAAACAACCTAACCTTCAGTAGTCTCCCTAGTACTTGGCGTACGAGTCATATGTGCTCCTCCATGGTCTTTGTATAAATCAAAATGTCGTCAAGGTACATCAAGACACCTCGATACAGGAAGTCATGGAGGACCTCGTTGATTAGCTGCATAAAAACAGCTGGGGCTCCTTGTAGTCCGAAAGGCATAACCCAAAATTTATAACTGCCCAATGAGCAGTTGAACGTGGTTTTCCATTCATCCCCCTGCCTTACACTGACCCGGTAGTATGCTTCCCGTAGAACAAGCTTAGTGAAATAGGTGCCTGTGGCCAAGGCAGCAGGAGATCTTTCATTAACAGGAGGGGGTATAAGGGCTCTATGTGACTGCATTCAATCCCCGATAATCAACATATAACCGAAGGCCGCCATCCTTCTTCTCCCTGAAGAGCACCGGGGCGGCCATATGTGAACGACTGGGTTGTATGAACCCTCAGCCCAGGTTTTTATCAATATACTTGCGCAATTCCTCCACCTCTCTTGGAGTCATTGCATACATACGCAGCTTTGGCAATTTTACACCAGGGATGATGTCGATAGCACAATCTGTCGCTCAGTGCGGCAGTAAGGTATCACACTCCTGCTCATCAAATACCGCTGCCAGGTCGGCATATACCCCAGGCACCCCAGGAAGGGTGAGGTCTCCAAGCCCCAAAGCTACACCCTTCTTTGCTTGTGGAGACTCCGTCGCAGCTGGTTCAGGTCCAAGCTCAAGGTGGAGTTTTTGGAAACCCCCCACCCACCAAATGATGGGTTTCTATTTGTCTAGCCAGGCTAGGCCCAAGATTACAGGTTCAATCATTGTGTCCATCACTACGAATCGCAAGTACTCCCAGTGGGCCCCTATCTCCAGTTTGACTGGTTCTGTCATATGTGTTGTTGGAGATCCCCCCCCCAAAGTGGACCCATCCATAGCGTTGTTGAAACGCTATGGACTCCTTTAAATGAATCAGCCAAAGACCCAGGCGCGTGGCTAGTGCCCATCTCATCAAGCAACAGGTACACCCGGAGTCAATCAGTGCCTCCCGTTGTACCTCAACTGAACCGTGGTGCGTTTTCAGGGTCACCGGGATGAGGAAAGGGCGTATAGGAGCACTTACCATCGGATCACTGTTATCCTCGTCCTCATCACTATCCTCCACCACCACAGGAATGATACCAGGATGTGTAACCAGGCCGAGCTCTTTCTTTGGTGTTTCGTTATCGGCTTTCACTAGCTGTGATACCGCTCTGGACCTCTCAGGGGTTGTTCGTGCCCGGCTTTTCTCACTTGATATCGGTGTTGCAGCAACCAGTGATTGGGCCGGCGGTAGTGGGCACTCTAGGGCCCGGTGGCCCACCTGGTTGCATCAAAAACACCATAGCGGCCAGCGGGTGGAGTCCGTGGGTCTTGACTCAGGCGCCCCTCTACCCGTATCCTCTTCGGCATCCGCCGGACCGGGGATGTCCCCACAAGCCCTTTAACCTGAAATTCCCTCAAGCCCACGTCCAAATATATCGCTGCCTTAAACCATTCAGACAGGCGCGGTGGCAAATCTCTATACATGCATGCCTGCCATAATTCGCGGTCCAAACGGAGGTGGAACTGATGGACCAGCATTCGTTCGGGCCAAGCTCGCGCTCTCCCTACTAACTTCTGGAAGTCCCGGACATACTCTTTTGCAGAACGGCCCCGTTTTTTCAGGGCTACCAATTCCCCCCCGGCTATCTGTGTCCGGGTGTCATCGTCGAACCTGAGCCGGAGTCCCTCCAGGAACAAACCAACATCAGTTAATTCCCAGGTGTGGTCGCTATGTAGGTCCGTCACCCAGTCTGCTGCTTCCCCCGTTAGTGTTGTCGTAATGGCCACCACCACAGACCATTGAGACGGATATAAGTGACCATACAGATCGATGTATCTCAGAACCTGACTCAGGAAAAGAGCCACCCTATCTGGATTGCCATCGAACGTGGCCTGCAGTGGTGGGGGTCTCCACAGAGGTTGCGGGCCCCATACCCCCGGGGCTCCAGGTGGTCCATACCCGGGTGCCATGGTCTGTGGCGGCCCACGGGGCCCCTGAGAATGGAATGGGTGGCCCGTACCACCCGGGGCCTGTCTCTCACACCCTGAGCCAAGGCATGACGGAGGGACCCAGAACCCTCCCCTAAGGATGAACTAGGGGGTGGATTTAGAGTGGAGTGTAGGTCTGTTTTCTGAGGTTTACCCCCTGGGCCCTCTAACCGCAATTTAGGGCTAGCCAGACAAAACTGGGTCTCTGTCCCTGTTGACCCATGCCAGGACGTGCCAGGGTCTGTTCCTGCCATTCATGGTTGCCAGGACTGCGCATCTCTGAAGCTGGGTTCACCAAATAGATTGCGGAGAATGTCCATGGTGGTTTGGCCCGGGCCCGTTGAGTAGCTCCACTCACCCCCATCGTCATCCTCCACCCAACGCCTCTCCCTCCACATATGGAAACGTTCACGATCACTGTAAGGAGGAGAAGATGGGTCCTTCATTCCCCCTCCAGGGCTGGCCAAAGCGGGGCTGTGCCACCATTCCCAGATGCTGGTTGGGCCACGGCACCCCTCAACTCTGTAGCATCAGCCATGTCTCCCCCCGGCTCCGAACACGTTCCTTCGGTCATACTGCTGGCTGGGGTCTCCGCCGGCTTCACCTCCTGTAGCCCATCATCCTTGGGCACAACGAGAGCAGAATCCAGCCCTCCGCCATCCCGACATCAAAGTCCAACAGCAACACAAGAGGTCTGGAAGGGAGCGCCGAATTCCTCTCAGGGTTCCCAGGCAAAACGCAGCAAGACATAAAAATAACCAATTTCTGTCTCTTTGGTTTAATGCTGGTTTAATGCGTGCTGGCTCCAGGTACATGCTGCAATCAAAACGATATGAATTCGGCGCTACAACCAGCTGGTTTGTGTTGCTTAAATAGCCCTCCCCCTTAACTGTCACACCCATCGCCCCATCATGTTGTTCCAGTGTTATTAATCCATCGGCGAAACGAAGGTGGAGTGTCTGCAGGTCTTCCTGTCATCGCAAGCGGTCCGTGGGCGTCAGGCATTTCTTGTGCAAAGTCCCTAGCCCCAGCATACGTGCTCCCCTACACCCCGCACACGGCCGCCTAACACCCAGTGCCACCATCCCCCTCGTGAGTCATGGTCTGTTCTCTTCTTCCGTTTCATTGCTTCCGTGTTAGCGTTGTCAAGCGCGAGGCTCGGCTCGACAAAAGGATTGTTTTGGAGGGAATAAGGAGAATGAAAGGAAGTGATTGAAAGGATTATAAATGTTGAAGGGGTTTGGGTCAATTTGAATAAAAAATGAATAGGGAATATATTGCAGGATAGATATAAATCTGAAAAAGATAGATGAACAGTTGGAAAAAGAAAAGTTTGGTTTTTTTTTTAAAAAAAAGCAGAAGAATACATCTGAATCAGTTTTTTTTCCTCATCTCCTGTTTCAGTAGATTCTAATAAAAGAGTGAGGCATAAATAATGTATCACTCTTGCATTCCATCAAAGATTAAAGATAATATAAAACTAATAATTGAATCATTCCTTCAAAACTTACACTGCTATGCAATCTAGTCCATTGTCCCATGGCACTTCCACCCAGTATTATTTCTACTCTTCAGTTCTTTTTAAATTATTTTGAAAAGGGTTATGGTTTTCAAAATGCAAAGAATAGGCAAGGAATATCATACGCTTATCAATACTCTACTTCCAGGGAACTAGGAGGACAGGCAAAAAACCTCATTCAATCAGAACTTCTTAAGCTGTTTCTTGGAGCAAAATACCCTCCAAACCCTCCACTGTTCTCAGTATGAAAATAGAAATAAAATTCCAGCCATCAACCTTATATATATCTTGCAGAATGCAGCCACACTTTTGCGGACTTCTGCTCATAGCTGCCCGCATATTTCTGCTCACGGCTGCCCATGCACTTCTACTTACTGCTGCTTGCAAAGGTAAGGCCGAAAGGGCCGGCAGGTGGGGGCAAGCTGGCAGAGTGATTATACTGGTGGCCGGTGGACTGATGCACAGGGAGAGAGAGGAGTACTTGGGAGATGGTGGAATCGGAGCCCTTCCTGGGTGTTTCCAGAAGCCATGCTGCCTAAGTGGGGAGGGAGGAGAGTGTGTGTGAGAGTTCACTTTGAACTCTTCTCAGCTGCCCAGTCTAAGTTGGGAGGGAGGAGAGCGTGTATGACAGTGCGTTTTCAGCTCTTCCCGGGATTTTTTGCAGAAGCTGCCCAGTCTAAATTCAACTATCACATTTGAACTTTAGTTTTTAACTCTTTGTTTGCAAGAGATTCTTAGCAGCGCTGTGAAGCCTTTGCCTGGAACAAAAGGGGAAGGAACCATATGGACCCATAGAGAGGAGAAGGGAGGGGAGGGATGTTCACTGACAGCTTCCCTCAGTCTGTCATTACTTCCATGCTATAGTGATCCCTATTTGCCGCATAATGGTGTGAGCTCCTGTTACTTGTCCCAGCTTCTGCCAACCTAGCAGTTCGAAAGCATGTAAAAAATGCAAGTAGAAAAATAGGGGCCACTTTTGGTGGGAAGGTAACAGCGTTCTGTGCGCCTTTGGCATTTAGTCCTGCCAGCCACATGACCACGGAGACGTCTTCGGACAGTGCTGGCTCTTTGGTTTTGAAGCGGAGTTGAGCACCGCCCCCTAGAGTCAGGAACGGCTAGCATACATATGAGTGAAGGTAACCTTTACCTTTACCTTATTTATTGGTATTTTACTAATAGCAATTTTTAATCCCTAGGAAACAATTATGTCAAGGAAAAGAAAAAAGAAAGAAAGAAAAATGGACTCTGAGTGCAGGATCTTTAAAGAACAGTGGACTTCCAATTAGTTTTTTCATGCAATACAAGAAAAGAGCTGTTTGTCTGATATGCCAAGATTTAGTGGCTGTCAAGGAATATAATTTGCATTGGCACTACGAGACTCAACATAAGGACAAATATGATTGATTGGTTGGACAAGCGAGAAAAGACAAAATATTAAAACTGAAAAATGGATTGACAGCTCAGCAAAATGCTTTTGTAAAGCAGAAGCAGGTAAATATTTCATCACTGCGAGGAAGCTTTCAAGTTGCCAAGCCAAGTTACCAAGCACTGGCAGACCATTTGTAGAGGGAGAATTTGTTAAAAATGCCTTCTTTCTATTGCCAAAGAGATGTGTCCAAAGAAGATTGATTTATTTAGTATAGTGAGTCTTTCAGGACCTACAATTACACAAAGGATTGAAGAAATGGGGGACAATTTGCATCAGCATTTGCAAAACTCAAAAAAGGTTGCTATTTTTCGTTGGCACTCAACGAAAGCAATAACATTCGTGATTCTGCACAACTTCTAATTTTCATTCGCAGGACAAATGATTATTTTGAAGTCATGGAGGAGCTTGCTGCATTGAAAAGCATCAAAGGAACAACAACAGGAAAGGATATCTTTGAAAAGGTTCACCAAACTGTTAATGATTTGGAGCTGGACTGAGCTAAACTAGCCAATGTGACAACTGATGGTGCTCCTAGCATGGTTGGATGTATGAAAGGAGTGGTTGCATTAACAAAAAGATGGACAAACACAACCACTCGCACCGAATAGCCATATACTGCCTCATTCACCAACGAGTGTGTGTTGTAAGTCACTGAAGTGGGACTCTCTCATGAAAGTTATGGTCTTGTATTAACTTCATTAGGGCACATGCACTAAACCACAGACAGTTTCTGGAATTTCTATCTGAGCTACATGTTGCCTATGAAGATATTTTGTACCACACAGAAGTCTGTTAGCTGAGTCGAGGGAGAGTTTTGAAACATTTCTATGACAGGTTTTTGCTTTTCTAATTTCAAAAAAAAAAAAAAGATGAAGAATGGAAATGGCACCTTGCCTTTCTGACAGATGTAACAGAACTAGTCAACAGTTTGAATGTGCAACTTCAAGGAAGGGGGAAGCTCATCTGTTATATGCTTTCACATGTGAAGGCATTTGAAGTAAAATTGGACCTCTTCATTAAACAAGTGAGGAAAACCTCTGCCATCTCCCTACTTCTCAAAAGCTGTTGGCTGAAAAACTAACAGTTGCATTCCCAAACAAAAAGTGTGTGGATTCACTGGAAATGTTGCAAAGGGAATTTCAAATTAGATTTAAAGAGCTTCGTGCACATGAACAGGACATATAACTTCTCCAGAACCCATTTTCTGCTGACATAGAAATTGTTGATCCGATTTACCAAATAGAACTGGCTGAACTACAGAATTGTGACTCTCTGAAAGACACATTCAAGTCAAGCAGCCTTACTAATTTCTATGCACTTCTCCCCTCTGAGACATATCTTAATCTCAGTAACCATGTACTCAAAATGGTCACCATCTTTGGCAGTACCTATGTCTGTGAACAGACTTTTTCCCAAATGAAACAACTGGAATCTCCAACCAGATCCAGACTAACTGATGAACACTTGCATCACTTGCTATGACTGGCAGTGACAAATATGGAACCAGTCATTGAGTTTCTCATCAGCCAAAAGCAGGCCCACACTTCCCATTGAATTACTAGTATATTTATGTTGGTTAAAATTGTTCTTCATTTTAAATATTGTATTATTTCATGGTTTTTTGCACTACAAATAAAGATATGTGCAGCGTGCATAGGAATTTGTTCATTTTTTTTTCAAACTATAGTCTGGCTCCCAACAGTCTGAGGGACCGTATCCCTCCTTAGTGCACCACTGGGGGGAGGGGGTTATGTTGATTCTTGCCTTCTTCTGCCTGCTTCCAACATCTCTCAATGCCCATCTTGGGGGTTTTAGTTACAGTCTTAATTGGTGCAGTTCTCAGTCTGGTTTATTGTGTGGTCATCTGAAAGATATGGTCAGGAGTTTGTTTTATTCTTTTTTTAATGGCCTACTTTAAGGAGCCTGAAGCTGCTGTTGTAATGAAGTTAGGCATGTGGCAAGAAAGTTTTTGCCCTTTTTCCCTTGGGGGGGGGGTCTTATTAAGTAAATAGATTCCTTGGGTTGAGCAAGCACAGCTTAGGAAGGACAAAGGCAAAATGGACTGCTAAATTGACCACCCAGTCATGCCCACCCAGCTGGTCCGGCCCCACAACAGCCTGTGGGACCATGAATCAGCTCCCTGTTTAAAAAGTTTGAGGACCCATGTTTTAGAGGGTCGTTGAAACACTTGGAGGTTTATCTGTGTTCTCAGGGTCACCTGAGTAGTACTCCTGGTTCCTGTCATCTGCAATTTTTTTTCTGGAAATCCATTCCTACTCCCACACCATTCAAAGGGTGTTCAAAAAGCTTTTAGCTATACAATTTGGGATGAATACCCTTGAATACCCTGTTCAAGTAGGAGGGAGTAGAAATGGATTTCCAGTAAAAAAAATTGCAGTCCAGTTGCCTCCTGATAAAAGCATCTTTGGGACAACCATGACCTGGATGACTGAGAATCTCTACAGACTTTCAGTGAATGTATTATTATATCTTTAAGTTAATAAAAATGAGGACCTGCTAACTCATCAAGAGACCAATTAATTAAGCTAGAAATTAATTATCTAAGTTGCCAAATTTGGATGAAAATTTAGGAACCAAAGGACTGAAATTGACTCCAATCCAGACACCACCGGGGAACTACCAGAGGACTGGAAAAGAGCTGATGTAGTTCCCATCTTCAAAAAAAGGGGGAAAAATAGATCCAGGGAATCTATTTTATCAGCCTGACCTTAATACCAGGGAAGATTCTGGAAAAGATAATCAAGCAACGAATCAGAGAACACCTAGAAGCAAACAAAGTAATAACCAAAAGCCAACATTGGTTTGTCAAAAACAGGTCATGCCAGACAAATCTTATTGCATTCTTTGACAATACCTAGGAAGATTCTGGATAGGATAATCAAGCAAGTAAGCAGCAAACACCTAGAGGCAAACCAAAAGCCAACATGGGCTTGTCAAAAACAGATCATGCCAGACAAATCTTATTGCATTATTTGACAAAGTGACAAAATTAGTAAACCAGAAGAATGCTGTGCATATACTTTATTTAGACTTCAGTAAGGCATTTGATAGAGGAAACCACAACCTACTACTTGATAAGATAGAAAAAATGTGGGTAGATACCATTATCACCAGATGGATTTGTAACTGGCTGGACAACCACACTCAACATGTAGTCGTCAATGGAACTGCATCTACATGGAAGAAAGTATGCCATGGAGTATCCCAGGCTCTGTTTTAGGCCCAGTACTCTTCAACATCTTCATCTGTGATATGGATGAGGGGATAGATGGGGAACTCATCAAATTTCCAGATGACACCAAGCTGGCAAGAATAGCCAATACTCCAAAAGATATGCTTAAGATACAGAAAGATCTTGACAGACTTGAGCATTGGTACTATCTAACAAAATGAAATTCAGTGGTGAAGAAAATGAGGTTCTACATTTAGGCAAGAAAAACCAAATGCACAGGTATAGTGTAGGTGGTATCTTGCTCAGTAGTAACTGTGAGAGGGATCTTGGAGTCCTTCTAGGCTGCATTAGTTCTAGGAATATGTTTCAAGTAGGTTTAATCATAAGTAGAAGAACTTCCAACAAGCCATCATTACAGGTATATATCTACATATGACAGGAACTGGAAATACCTCACAGGCACAGCTGAAGGCAGCTCCTCGAGAGTCAGGGAATACATCTCAAACTAATCCTGCCAAGACTGCAGACATAACCCTTGTAACATCTTCCCTTTTTCATTAATACAACTATCACATTTTAAAACATTAAAAAAATCCACTAACCCTATAAGCATTACATATATACATTAAAATGATATAAAACACTATATTACTAAAACACTACATTGTGAAACATACGAAGTTCCGATGCCAGCAGCTGTAACATCTTCCCTTCATATTAACACAACTGTCACATATTAAAACATTATAAAACATTGCAAAAGAGTTCAAATTGTAAAAGGAAACAATATCAACACTGTACAAATTGAGTCTGTTAGATTGTAGAAAAAGAACAATATCAACACTTTCTACAAGTTGAGTCAGTCAGGTGGTCGCGGACATCAACCTCTGTGAGTAACAACTGGCCCTCTTCCGCCAACTGGCTCTCTTTGCACTATAGGCTTCTCCGACCTCCCTGGAACCGCTGGGCTCTTCTCGCTGCTTACTGGAGTGTCTGGCTCTCGACTGCTATTGGGTATACCTGCTTGCTCCGAGCTCTCATCAACATTAATCTGAGACCCCATCCTTGTGCATTCCTCATTGTCCATGGGTAAATGCGGCGTGGTAATACCAGATACGTCTGGCCTGTCCACAGGATATGTAAAGTCTGGCCGCTCAGCTACACGCAAGTCTACCCAATTGCGACAGTACAAAGTTCCTTCAACTAAATAGGAACGTGGAGCCACTTGTTGTAAGCAGCTACCCATTTTCCAGCGACCTGTTCGATCTCCAAACAGCGGTCTCATCTGAATCCATTCCCTGATCTTCAATTGTGGCAAATCTCTAGCTAAGTTGTCATATCTTGCCTTGACCACTTGTCTCTTCAGCCGTAACTTTTCTGGAACCCTTTGTATCACCGAGGGGTCAAGCAGCCTATCGGCCACTGGTAGTGATGTCTTTACTCTCCTTGCCATCAGTCTCTGTGCCGGACTACTGTCCATGCCCTCAGATGGGGTATTTCTCCAATGTAGAATAGCTTTCCATGGGTCTTTACCTTCACTGTGAGTTTTCCTACATAGATTCTTAGCGATCTTCACAGCTGATTCAGCTTTGCCATTAGTTTGCAGAAGACGTGGTGAAGAGGTCACATGCTCAAACTCCCACTCAGCGGCAAATTTCCTAAACTGTAAACTCATAAACTGAGGACCATTATCTGAGATCACTTTATCTGGTTGGCCATAATGTGCAAACTGCGTCTTGCATCTCTTAATGGTAGTCTCAGCCGAACAGTCCGTAAGGGATTCGATTTCCCAAAAGTCAGAATAATGATCAACTAATATTAGATACTCTTTTCCTGTATAGTTGAACACATCCATACCAACAATCTGCCAAGGATGTGATGGTATCTCATATGACATCATGGTTTCTCTTTGTTGCGAATATGCATATTCATTGCAGGTGGAACAATTGCTAATCAATTGCAATCAAGTCTTTGATTTCGCCCTGCATTTTGGGTCAGTAAAGCGTGTCATGGGCTTGTCTATAGCATGCCTCTCCGCCAATATGGCTCGAGTGTATGCGCAATAGCATCTCTGCTCTCATTGACCTAGGCACTATGACTCTTGGGCCCTTATACAAGATCCTATTTTGTATGGCGATCTCATCTCTGAAAGACCAATATTCCCTCACTATTGCCGGAACTGCCTCCTTCTCATCCGGCCACCCACTCATAAAGATAGCCTTCAGTGCGTGTAAAGTTACATCAGTACCTGTTGCCTAAGCTGACATAGCCAGTGATTTGTGACATTAAGATAGTCTACTTGGTTAACTTCGGCAAAAATAGTTTGTTCCTGTTGCAACCAGCAGACCGTCTGATACTCATATTTTCCTCCAAGTGTCACCTGATCTAATGTAGCCCTACTTAGGGTATCACTAATATACATTTCACATCCTGGCTTGTAGACAACATTAAGGTTGTAATTCTGCAAACTAAGCATTGTGCTCTGCAGACATTTGGGCGCACACAAAAGGGGCTTCTTGAATATGGCTATTAGCGGCTTGTGATCAATTTCAGTTATGATTGTATCCCAGCCATAAAGAAAATGATGGAAACGCTGGCAGGCAAATACAATACTAAAGCATTCCTTTTCAATTTGAGCATAGTTCAACTCGGCAGAAGAGAGCACTCTGGATGTGTATGTGATCGGCTGACCTTCTTGTGTTAGGCAACATCCTAGGCTATTTTTGCTCGAGTTACTTTGGATGGTAACAGTCTTTGTAACATTGTAATATTTTAACACTGGAGCAACACTTATTTCCTGTACTGCCTGCTCGTGCTTGGGGAGCCAATGCCAAACTGCATCTTTGTCCAGAAGGCGTCTCAATGGCTGACACACCTCCGATAGGTGCAGCAGAAATTTTGTTAAATAAGTAACAAATCTGATAAATCTCTGCACTGATTTAACATCAGCAGGCAGTGGCATCTCCGCAATGGCTCTAATCTTATCAGCTTTTAAACCTCGTGAGGACAAAATATGCCCATGGAAGCAGACTTCGTGCACCTTAAATTGCAACTTCTTTACACTGAGCCTTAACCTCATCTGCCTACACCGATCTATTAGTGCTATTAACTTCTCATCATGGTCATGCTCAGCTTCTTCGTCTGTTTCACCACAGTCAATTATAAGAATATCATCAGCTGTTGGCTCAATTCCATCGAGCCCACTCAGTAATTCATGCTGCTTTCGTGGATACACCTCTGGTGCTACCAAAACCCCAAAGGGAAATTTAAGCTATCTCTTTCTACCCCATGGGGTCTAGAACGTAGTCATGTAGTTACTCATTTCATCCAGTTTGCACTGTAAGAAGGCGTCTCTAGCGTCAACAAGCATAAAAACCCGTGCTTTGGGTAGTTTGTGCAAAACGTCATCAAGCGTTGGCATTAAATAATGTGACTGCTTCAAGGCCATATTCAGAAACTTGGGATCAATGCAAATTCTAATCTTCTCCGGCCTCCTAATAACAAGCATGCTGCTTATACAGTCAATGGGCTCAGTTACTGACGTAATATGTCCTTCCGCCTCGTATTTATCCAATTGTGCTTTAACCTGCTGCTTAATAGCTATAGGCACATTGCGTGGTGCACTTTGTACTGGGGAAATAGCAGGGTCAAGTTCAAAATGAACCTCGCCTGGAACAGATACTATGTGGCCCTCAATCACTTCCTGGTATACTTGGAGGATTTGCTGGTTTGTCAATGGCCCCACCATTGTGAGTTAGGGGGGTAACTCACAACATTGTGTAACTCGGCCGGAATGGTAAACTACATCAATCCCAAGTGCTCACATGTTGATCCTGACAATAATGGTTTCTCATCAGCTTCCACAATCTCAAATTCAAGTTTATAAATATCCCCACATATGCTGCATTCTGTTTGAAATTGGCCCAGTAAATTCATTAATTCTCCTGAATATAACTTCAGTTTAGTACTGCTAGGCTGAAGAAGTATCTCGGGTGCCAGTTTCATTTTGTCCTTTAAACTCATAACATCACAGGTTGCACCTGAGTCCAGCTGGCAGGGTTAAATTGTGTTGTTAAACCTGAAATTCACAAACTATTTTTTGCCCTTGGAATGTATTGAGCCAATACATCCTTTCCTATAAATCGCATCAGTGATAAACAAGGATGCATCCTCCTGAGATGCATTCTCCAAGTCTAACGTTTGCTCAATTGTATGCAGCTTCCTCACTTCCCTTTTCCATGCCTGATATACTCCTGCAAAATGATTTAGCCTCCCACACACACTGCAGATTTTTCCATATGCTGGGCACTGCTCTCTCATGTATGTGCATACTGCTGCAATATTTGCATGCTACTTGATTGTTCACAGATAAATTATAATACTGCCTTTTATTCTGATATTTGTATAATACTTGGCTGTTGTTTAGAGACTGTATTAATACTATCCTTACCCAGCTCTATGACTCTCAGCCATTTGTCAGTAAATTCTATAGTCCAACAAATCTCAATTGCTGCTTGTAGGCTTAAATTATGCTCCCTCAAGAGATGGTGCTGTGTGCTTTCACTAGTAACGCCCAAAACTATTTTGTCCTGAATGAGCTCATCCCTTAAGGGGCCATAGTCACAACTGGCTGCTTTTTCTTTTAAACATGTGACAAAATTATCTATCATTTCACCTTGTTCTTGCTTGCAGCTGCCAAATATATATCTTTCAAAAATAACATTTTTGAGAGGTCTGAAATAAGTCTCTAAAGCATCTAGAATAACTTTGGTATCTCTTTCTAGCTCCACAGAAAGGGTTACATTGTGTCTGTAGATATGGAGGCATTCATTGCCCATCAATCTCCTTAATGTGGTAGCTTGAACTGCTGCCGACTTCTCTTCCAAGGCTGTAGCTAAGGCATAATCTTTGAACTCTGCCCTGAACTTATTCCAATTGCTGCCACAGTCTCCACTAACCCTCATAGGTTCAGGCAGAGATATACTGTTAGCAGCTGCCGTACTTCCATTGCTTAGCTTTTGGGAGTATGCTTCAAATTTATCCAGAAGACATGGATTCAGGCTTCTGACACCATGTTTCAAGTAGGTTTAATCATAAGTAGAAGAACCTCCAACAAGCCATCATTACAGGTATATATCTACTTACTTTACTTACTTACTTATTTATTTATTGAATTTCTATACCACCCTTCTCCCGAAGGACTCAGGGCGGTTAACAGATTAAGATTTCATATACATATATACATAACCCTTGTAACAGAATACAACCAAGATCACATAAAGTGTTAATACCACTCTATAATGCCTTGGTAAAACTAATACTGCATCAAGTTTTGGTTGCCACGATAAAAAAAAAGTTGAGACTCTAGAAAGAGTGCAGAGAGGGGCAACAAAGATGATTAGGGGACTGGAAGCTAAAATATATAAAGAACAGTTGCTTTGAATTGCGTATGTCTAGTGTAATGAAAAAAAAAGTACTAGGGGTGGCATGATAGTAGTGTTCCAGTATCTCAGGGGTTGCCACAAAGAAGAGGGATAGTCAAACTATTCTCCAAAGCACCTGAGGGCAGGACAAGAAGCAATGAATGGAAACTAAGGGGGGGGGGGGGAAGCAACCTAAAACTTAGAAGAAATTTCATGACAGAACAATTAATCAGTAGAACAATTTGCCTCCAGAAGTTATGAATGCTCCAGCAGTGAAAGTTTTAAGAAGAGATTGGACAACCATTTGTCTGAAATGGTATAGGGTTTTCTGCCTGAGCAAGAGGTTGGACTAGAAGACCTCCAACTTCCCTTCCAACTCTGTATTTCTTTTCTATTGTTTGCCTGATTTTGTGAAAGTGACTTTATCATACAACTATCAACCAGATGTATCAAGAAATTCATAAATGGAACATAAGATGATTCCTTTTCATTGTTGCTCTTTAACAATGTTACCTTTGATTTTCAAGAGTATTTGGCTATCAGAATTGATAGACATAATTAGACCTTTTCTGTGTGATTTTGTTCAGTCCACTTTGGTAGTCATGAATTTTGAAAAGAAATAATACTTTTTTAAAAAATAGACATGAAACTATATTTTTCTCCTTGTTATTTTGACTTAAAGTTTGGCATATTTCATTACTGATACTATTGTTTTATTTATCCCATCTTTGAATGAAAGAAGTCCTTGATGTTTTCTGAGCTTCGTTGCTTGCTTGTAGATGTTTTATTACCGACTAGATAATATCATTAGGATATTACATAATTGACTAATGAAATGTCTTCAAGCAAATAACCAAGTTCAGAGAGAACCAAGGACTACACAGTTCAACACTGAGTTATTATATTCTCTTCTATTTGTCTATGGAGATTCTCAATTATCCAGGTCATGGTTGTGTCAAAAGTATTTTTTTTAAAGGCAACTTTTAAAGAAAGTCCAGTTGCCGTTTGAAAAAGCTCTTTTGAGACATGCTCTTCTATTGGCATTAATGACAATTTTCAAGTCTTTTTAAATCAATATAAAATTAAGTAGTCATAATGATGTGAATATTTATAATTACTGAGATTAACTTTAGTGATTAAATCAGCATGAACTGTGTTTTAAAATAGCTTGATGTAATGTTTTAAAACTTACAACTGAAATTAATAATCACCTTGATTAAATGCCTAACCATTTCCTTTCACAGTTGTTTGGATGGATTTTTTGCAAAATCCAACCTGGAACGCTTGTTCTTGCAATTTTGGCAATGATGGCATTTGAGGGAATAGCAAATCTTCAAAAAGAATGGAGTATTGTGGGAGAATTTAGTAATTTGCCCCAGGAAGAATTACTGTTGTGGATAAAAGCAAATACTAAATCAGGTAAAACAAGAGTAGAACAACTCCTTTTATAGCAATGTAGTATGTAAAATCTATTTGAAGGCTTAGCACTTTTAAGTGCTGTTGCCTTGATTTCTTGTGACTGCCATGTAAATGATACAGTTTAAGAAAAAACTGTCTTCATAAATACTATTATGTGGAATTATAAAATGTATTTTGAATGGAAAGGCATGTTTTAAATAGAAATAAAACCTTTAGAAGATTATGTTTAATTCTTTTAATTTTTGTGGTTTGGAGGGAGAAATTGATTTTTAATCAACTATACAACCTAAAAATGTATGGTAGTTTCTAGTTCTTTTTCCAATTATTCCTACATTTTTAGATATCCTGTTATTTCAGATGCTGTTTTTGCTGGTGCAATGCCCACAATGGCAAGTGTAAAACTATCTGCACAACGACCTATTGTGAATCATCCCCATTATGAGGATGCAGGTTTACGGTAAGGCTTAAATACATATTTTAAGGTTTGTTGTGATTGATGCATTATAGAAATTTTCTAATTGTGACTATTAATATGAAGGTAAAGAATCTGACACAGTTGAACAGGGAGGGAAAAAAAGTTATGTTCATAATAAAGCATATTACTGCTATTAATTGTAGGATACCAATATGCCATGAATAATTCTTGGTATTTATCAGTCTCCTGTCTCACTCTCTTTGTAATATTTTTTAAATATTTTAATTTGTGGCAGAATTTAAAAGAAAACAGGTACAATTAATATTTTCCTTTAAATGTGGTAGGAGGAAATATAGTAAGTAGATGATATTTTAGAATGCATTTATTATAGGCAGCAACTTCATCATTTTATTTTTTAGAAATTGGTGTTTTGTGAAAAGTAATACTCAGACTACTGTAAGACCAATTTTATGAATGAACAACCTCCCCCTTAGATATTTATTTTAATTTTGATTATTTGGAATGAAGGTTTAAATAGGGAATTTGAGTCAAATCAGTTAGCCAATTTCAAGTAAATGTGTTAAGTCACTAAAGCATTATAGTAGGATTATGCATTGTTATTCATTTGTTTCAAATAGATAAATAAACATACATTAACATAACATAAACATTAAGGATACCTAAGGGACCATCTTCTTCCAGTTGTTTCTACTAGTCCAATTTGGTCAGGCATGTTGGGCATGTGTAAATCCTATCAGTCAAGGAATATCGGGTTTGGGAACCAGGAGGCATGCCATCTCTGTTGTAGCCCCTGTCTTCTGGAATATTCTCCAGATAGTAGAATGATTCCAACCTGTTGGCCTTTCATAAGGTCATAAAGACTTGGTCATGGGCCCAGGCTTGGAATTTCAAATGTGTTAAGGGCATGTATTTTTATCCATAGTAACAGTTTTGCTTAGTGCTGTATATATTTATTTTGTGCTGCTTTAATTATTTCAATGTTTTATTTATTTTTATGTTTTGTAATGAATGCTGTCCCATGTCACTTGTTGAGATGGGTGGCTACAGTAAGTAAGCAAGCAAGCAAGTAAGTAAGTAAGTAAGTAAGTAAGTAAGTAAGTAAGTAAATAAATAAATAAATAAACAAGAAAGACTGATTTAGCTTTATCATAGAGAATTGGATGAATTGGTAAATATTTTTTTTCATTTAGGATAACAGACTCTAAGAATTACTCTATTTAAGGCAGGAAAGCACAAGATTTGTAACTTTGCAAGAACATCCATTATTAAAGGGGAACTCATATAAAACATGTCTAAAAGTATTTTCTTTTCTCTACTCTTCTCCTTTAAATAAATTTTAATCTCAGTTTTGATTCATAGGAAGCAGTTCTTTACTGCCAAATTATTTTTATTTGCTTCTTATTATTTTTCTTGTTAGTTGTGATGTTTCTGGTCATATGAGCAGCAAATATAGATAAGAAAAGTTCTATTCTTTTTCTCTAAAAACATATTCCCTTAAAATTATACACCCTTAAACTCTAGATATGTAAAACCAATTAAGACATTATTAACAAAATGAATATTTGTATTTAATTAAAAATTCTTAATAAAAGTAATATAACAGATATAAAGTTAAGTTCAAATTAAATTTAGCAATTGTGCACTTCATGAAGATATTAACAATCCTAGTTTACATAGGATAATTTTGATCTCGATTGCCGTGATTTCATTACCAATTTGTTCAAAAGTAATTTGAAAATTGGTAGAAAAAAAAGGACAATGGACAACTTTCTAAACGTTCTATTCATCTTTATGTAGGTTCTACTGCAGCAGCTTTATATTGCTTTTTCTCAAACAACCAATTTTGACATAAAAGATATGCTTCCCTTCCGTTTGAAGTGAAATGCACTTACCTTTGCTACCAGTTTGGGAGAGTGTGCATGTGCGCCTCTTATGCGCATGTGCGCCTCTTATGCGCATGTGCAGAGGGTCAAAAACAGACATAATGACACCCTGGCAGGTGGGCGGAGCCTCCCACTGCCGGCACTACCAATTTGCGTGAGACGGATAGATTCAGCCGGATTTCACCACTGTTCAGTAGACAAATACACTTAAATGTAGTAAGTACTACTGTCTGGGTCCAAAAGAATGTGATAGTGTACAACGAATCTTATATAGGAATTTATCCAGTTAATATTTTATAAACACTTTTTATAAAGTGTTATAGCAATAACACTTAAACTTATATACCATTCCATACTGCTTTAAAACCCTCTCTGAGCAGTTTACAGGCTCAATCTACAGTTTACAGTAGATTGGTCCCAACAATCTCATTTTACTGATATTGGAAGGATAGAAGGCTGAGTCAATCTTGAGCTGGTCAGGATCAAACTCCTGGCAAGGGCAGAGTTAGCCTGCGATACTGCAGCACTTGGTTACTTGCTATAAAATGTTTGTTTGTTTCTTTAAATATGCTATAAGAAATTCTTGGCCAGACTTTCTTATAAACTTGTTATGACTTGAATAGAAGTTTGATCACCAAATCCAGGTCAACATCTTCTCCCTTGAGCGAAGCTTCATCTGCACATGCACAGGATTTAGATCAGTGATGGCTAACCTTTTTGCCATCGCATGCCAAAAGCGGGGGGAGTGGAGGGGGTTGTGCGTGCCCACACCTATAATTCTGTACGCCCCGCACATACATGCGCAACCCTCTGCACTCCCCCACTTTTGGCACACGATGGCCCGGTAGGCCCGGTAGGATCGTTTTTCACTCTCCCCAGGCTACAGAGCCTTTCTAGGAGCCTGGGGAGGGCGAAAATGACCTTCCCCATCCCCTGGAGGCCCTCCGGAGGGTGGAAACGGGCCGGTGGGACCAGAAGTCAGCAAACGGGCCATTTCCGGCTTCCGGGAGGCGGGGAAGGCCGTTTTCGCCTTCCCCTGGCTCCTAGTAAGGCTCTGGAGCCTGGGGAAAGGGAAAAACGGGCCTTTCCGACCCCCCCCCTCCCTGGAGGCCTTCCGGAGGCCAGAAACATGTTTCCTGATTTCCAGTGGGCCCAGAAGGGCCAAAAATCAGCTGGCCGGTGCACACATTCATGCCGGAACTGAGTTCGTGTACCCACCAATATGGCTCCACGTACCACCTGTGGCACGCGTGCCATAGGATCACCATCACGGATCTAGATTGTGTGTGAAACCATATGCCTCCCCTTCCATTCCTTAGTCTTTCTGAGCCCATTTTGAGATGCAGATTCATAGATTAGATAGAAGATTCTAAAGCTTCTTTATCTTGTCCCAACACTCATATCAGCCCTCAAAACTTTTCCAAGCACTCTTTTGCTTGTACTTGCAGTTGTTTGAATCCACTGCCTGTAAGAAATAACTTCTTATGTACCATCATCAAAACTGAAGAAATTTCCTAATAAAGACTGGTAAGGGGCCTGCTGTATTTAGAGCAGAGCAGAGCAGAACAGAACAGAACAGAACAGAACAGAACAGAACAGAACAGAACAGAACAGAACAGGAAGGGACCTTCTAGTCCAGCCCCCCACTCAAGCAGGAGAACCTATACCATTTCAGACAAGAAGGACTTTTTCTGTGGTAGCTCCCTCCCAGTGGAACATCACTCTTGAAGAGATAAAATTGTCCCCTACCCCCTGATACTCTTTCAAAAGGCCTGAAGTCATGGTTTTGCCAGCAAGTCTGGGGACCCCAGGGTGACACAGAGCCCATTGTGATCATTATTGCCAGGGGGATAAGGGTTTATTGGGTTTTGTATTTGGGCTTTTACTTCTGTAATCTTTCTGGAGTCATTGTGAATTAGGCAATCTTATACATTTTTATGAAAATAATTTTTTCAAGGAGACCTCACATCCAAGTTGTATCCTTGTATGATCTTTTGCCCAAGGATTACTGTCATTCCTTAATCACTTCAGAGACTCTTCAACCTAAGCCTTTTGTTTTGCCATTAAATCATTGAAACTGCTCCATTTACCACCTAGTGGACCTCAGGCCTATCTCCCAGCAGGTATTGATTATATTTCACCATTCAAAAGATCTTTGGTAGATCCGTAACTCTTACATATTAATTCATACATGATCACTTGCAGAATTTCATTTACAGATATTAAATTATGTTCAGTATCCATTTTCTGATTTTTCTAGCAAAAGATTATATACTAATATATTTCCTAGATCTTAGTTTCCATATTATTAATTTTATTTATCTCCTTTATAATTTAATAGATATCTAGGGTTTTACATTAATGAGAAGGTATTTTGTTCTATAAACATGGATGCAAGAATAAATTATCTAGGGTATCTCTTCTATCACCTCTTCAATCATAATCTTTTGCTTTTCTGCAAAGGGCAAGAACAAAAATCATTTATTCCATGTATAGCCGAAAACCTGCAAAAGAAGTTAAAAGAGAACTATTAAAGATGGGAGTAAATTACTACATTTTAGAAGATTCTTGGTGCCTGAGGCGAACTAAGTAAGTATTTAATAATAAAACTGTAATTGTTTCTCTCAAATATTCAACGAGCAGAATGCTGCTCTTTAACACATATTAGGAAAATTTTGAGATTGATTGATTGATTGATTGATTGATTGATTGATTTGTCAAATACATATAAGATAATAGATATAAGTATAAACATGATTATGAATACAGGGTAAGGATACAAATAAATGGGACAAGGGCAAGGACGCTAGGCACGTTTGCATGCTTATGCACGCCCCTTACAGAACTCTTAGGAATGCGGTGAGGTCAGTGGTGGGATTCAAAATTTTTTACTACCAGTTCTGTGGGTGTGGTTAGGTGGTCATTTGACTGGGTGGGCGTGACTAGATGGACATTTGACTGGGTGGGCGTGACCAACTCGATATCATTCACACCAAAGTGGCCTTGCCTCGTCCGACCCCTCGCCTCACCCAGCCACTCCCCTCATCTCCAAAATTTATATGCAAAATGGAATTGCTTGAGAAACTATGATTCCAAGTCACTTGGGTTTAAATCTGATTTAAACTAACCTAATCCACCTTCATGAGTCAGGTATCAAAGATCTACAAATCTTTCTTTAGGTATACCAACCGTATCCCATTACTACAATCTATTAAAACTATACAGGTAGGCCTCAACTTATAACCACAATTAGGATCAAAACTTCTGTTGCTAAGTGAGGCAGTCATTAAATGAGTTGTACCCAATTTTATGACCTATTTTGTCACAGTTGTTAAGCGAACTGCCATGGTTGTTAAGTGAATCCAGTTTCCTACACTAACTTTGCTTGTTGGAAGCCAGTTGAAGAGGTCGCAAATGGCAATCATTTGACCTCAGGACACTGCAACCATCATATATACATGCTGGTTGTCAAGTACCTGAATTTTGAGCACACAGCTGCAGGGATTCTGCAATTGTCATAAGTGGGAAGATCAATCTTTTTTTTCTTTTGGCAAAAAGTTTTTTATTTTTTTCCAAACATACAAATTACATCCTTTCATAACAGAGCTTTGATCCAGTCACCACTTTGTTCAATTTTTAACAAAATCTTTAACAAAATTTTATCTATACTATTTTGCCACAGCACATTTCTAAATCTTATATCACATATTCAACTAATACCATCTTTAAAAAATTAATACATATTTACTTAATCAAAACAATTACCCTTCTATTAATCTACCTTAATTCTTAATTCAATTAATAACTCATAATACAACAATTCTTACCCTAAATCCTCACTATTAATAATACAATTCAAACATATTTATATTTCATTATGCTCATTAAATCTTTATTCCATTATTACTTTATCAAATTTAAATCTTATCTTTTTAATTTTAGAAATATAGCAATTTAACATTTGCTATGTTAACATTTAACATAGTTTTTAGTTCAAATAATGCTCTTTAACACAATTTCCCAATTATCCTAAATTCTATCTATCAAACCATACCATTTATATAACGCCAATTAAGTAATTTTTGTTTATAAATCATAATCATATATTGTTTCAGTTTTCTTTTTCACTTAAGTAATAAATGTTCAAATTATCACAATTGTTATACATATTTAAACAATATCCCAATTATTATAGCTATCAATTTTCTAATTTAACCTTTTCTTTTATCCTTCCACTGTTAATCCCAATGTACAAAATACATCTTTATTCCACTGTTAATCCCAGCGTAATCATCTTTATTTTTCTCACTGTTAATCTCAGTGTAATCATCTTTATTCACTGTTAATCTCAGTGTAATCATCTTTATTTTTCTCACTGTTAATCTCAGTGTAATCATCTTATTTACTGTTAATCCCAGTATAATTATCTTTATTTTTCTCACTATTACTCCCAACATAATCATCTTTTACTTTTGTAGTTATATTATTAAAAATATTCAAATTATAACAATTGTTATAGGTATTTAAACAATATCCCAGTTATTATAACCATCAATTTCCTCAAGTAGTATCTTTAAACATCTTAATAAAAAATTGGTTCATTATATCCATTGCTATATTTCTTTTAATGTAATCTATTTTCCATATATTTTAGCTTCAATCCCTATTTCATTTCTAAATACATGTAACATAATTCTTCTCCTATTTGTTTATCTCAATATAGTCATTTTATAAATCCAGGTCCTGTACTTTAAATTTCTTAATATTTTCCAACCTTTTATTCTTTTATCATTCAGTATTAATCTCCATATAATCATCATTATATCATTATTAATCTCAGTATAATCATTGTGTTATTGTAAATCACAATATAATCTCTAGAGACCTCCTTTTTATTAGTAGTATTCACATGTTCAATTATTTGTTCATATTTAATCACAATATCTTTATCTTCTTTATTTTCTAATTCTATGTCTTATTTCTCCATCTTCATTTTCTTGTTCACACATGTATACTCCATTTTGATTTTTATATCCTCAGATTTTGTCCTCTCTGCAGTTATTTTTTTTATCCCCATTCTCCAAATCAAATAGTTGCTCCAATTATAAAAGTTCCATTATATTCCCTTCTATTTCGTTTTTTTAGTCCTCCAAAAGTCAAGCCTCTTTTAGACAAGAAAATCCTCCTCCACAAGTTCTCAGGGTTATTATCTGGTGAAGTTCACAATTTTCCAAACCAAAAAACCAAGTTGCAATGTTCCTTTTTACTCCAGATGGTGTCTCTCTGCAATCCACAATTTCCAATTGCTTAATAAGTATCCATTTTGTTTCCATTACATCACGATCTTACTTGACTTCTCTTTTTTCTTTTTCAATTTAAAAATATCAAACATATTTAAAGTCCAATCCAAATTTAAATAGCTCTTCTCACTTCTTTTTTCTTTTTTCCCCTTTTATTTATACATCCCTTTTTTTTCTTCTTAAAGTTTATTATCCATTCTTTTTTTTTCTTGCCATTTAAAAAGAAAGGGAGAAAATCCTTTGACCATATCTAATTATTTAAAGTTTCCAAGTATTTTGTTCAGAAATCAATTTTCAATTGGATTTTTGTCTCTTCCAAATTACATTTCAAAATCCTCTGTATACCGGGAATACCAATCTTAAATCACATTTTTCAGCACCACTATAACTTTGAACAGTTGCTAAGCAAATGGTTGTAAGTCAAGGACTATCAGTATTTACATAAAGTGCTTGAGCAATCCCATTCCCACCCATTCCGCAAGCATATTTTCTGACTCAAGTACCTTTTATATCATAGATCTAAAACCTGTGAAATATTCTTTGTTTTCCCCTGAGGATAACTTTTGCACCTGCCTGTTTATCATTACTTAACAGTTACTTAACAAAAAAACAGATTTTTCTTTTCATATGTTTTGTAGCTATGGGAGCACCTTGGATATAAAGCAGTGGTGAAATCCAATTTTTTTTTACTACCGGTTCTGTGGGCGTGGTGTAGCTTGGTGGACGTGGCTTGGTGTTGTGGCAGGGGAAGGATATTGCAAAATCTCCATTCCCACCCCACTCCAGGGGAAGGATACTGCAAAATCTCCATTCCCACCCCACTGGCCCCAGAGGTGGCATTTGCCAGTTCTCCAAACTAATCAAAATTTCCGCTACCAGTTCTCCAGAACTTGTCACAACCTGCTAGATTTCACCCCTAATATAAAGTCAATTTTTATAACCCCCACTTGTCCAATAAGCACATTGATTAACAAAATTAATAAGAGTTTATTAATAAATACAGTGGATTTTAACAACTATTTCCAGTTATGAAATATTAATTATTAGCTTGATTAAGAAATAAATGCTTGCAAACACCCTACAAACAGAGCACATTATATAAATTTAGCATTTTCACATTGTCTTGTCACAGTGGTGAAGAGAAGCACCACAGTTGTGAAATGAGTGTCACGGTTGTTAAAAATGCTGCAACGGGCATAAATGTTATGAAGGTTTTAAGTGCAAGGACCGGTCAAAAGTGTGAGGACCGGTCAGAAATCACTTTTTCAGCCCTCTGAATAGTCCCTATGCACGTAGCCATGGCCACCCGGTCACATGACCAGCTAGCCACACCCATCCAATCACATGACCAGCTAGCTATACCCACCTGGTCACATGACCAACAAGTCCCCCCTCCCCCAATAAGCCATGCCGACAGAACTGGTTGTTAAAAAATTTGAATCCCACCACTGCATAAGGTATTCTATTGTGAGCAGAGGAGTGGAGTACTCTTCTCGTGAAATATCTCTGGACTTGCTCGATTGTATTAATGTCCGATATACAGTGCGAGTTCCAGGCAGATGAGCTGTATTTGAGAATTGGTCTAGCAAAGTTTTTGTATGCCCTAGTTTGCAGTACAATATTACCAGAGAACAAAGTTTGCAAGATTAGGTTATCAATTCCTAATGCCTTTTTGGCAATGTTGTTGCAGTGAGCTCTGGCACTTTTAACATCTTTTTAACATCACCCATTTCATGAAATGATGTGGTTACATGATGTGCTTTACAGTTGTATCATTTTAGTTATGGAAATTCTGGACCCTGTTTATTTATTTTATATCCCAGTTTTATTATTATTGTAAATAACTCAAGGTGGTGAACATATTTAACGTTCCTTTTTCCTCTTAATTCCTCCGCCCTCCCGCAACACAATCCTGTGAATTGAGTTGACTGAATGAGAGTAATTGGCTCAAAGTCATCCAGTGGACTTTAATGCCTAAGGAAAGACTAGGCATGCTTAAGTCATGGTCTTCTGTTTCTATGCTGGTGCCTTAAACCACTTGTATAGTGTATCTTTATCTTAGTTATATATTAAAATTCAGATAAATTATTCCAGTAGTTTAAAATACACTTCAAACAATGATTTAAATTAAAAGAATTTTATAATCTTGTGGGAAATAAAATGTGATCTTATGCTTTTACTGTACTGCTTTTATTTTAAACATTAAGATAAGTTTGGTCACCATGAGATTTCCAAAGTATGAAATTTCAGAAAATTTTACTGTTAACTTGTGGAAATGGCTTGGCTGCAATTTTAACTGATAGGGTAATTAGTTTAACCTTTTTGAATTTTAATGTAAAAAAGAAAAGCTTCCCATCCTCTTCTCTACCTAAAATGGCCTCTAGAAAATAATGTAGGAGAGTTTTGTTAAACACTGAGGCCTATGGCATAGTGGGAAGCTGCTGTGGGAATCACTATATATGACTTTGATCTAACACAAAGGAAAGTTTCTTGCTCACTTCTGAATACATTTTTCTGTGCTCTATCCACAATGTTCACTACAGTTTGAAGTTTGAAGTTTATTAGATTTCTATACCGCCCTTCTCCCGAAGGACTCAGGGCGGTGTACATCCATATTAAAACACATAGATTCATAAAATTTAAAACCAAATTAAAATCAATATATAAAATTGGCCCGCAAATTAAAACATAGATACACCCATAATAAAAATTGTAATTAGGCCAGTCCGGCTTGCTGGAATAAGAGAGTCTTAAGGGCACGGCGAAAAGTATGCAGGTCGGGGCTAAGACGGAGCTCTAGGGGCAGTTCATTCCAGAGGGCTGGTGCCCCCACAGAGAAGGCTCTCCCCCTGAGTGTCGCCAGTCGCCATTGTTTGGCTGACGGCACCCTGAGGAGCCCCTCTCTGTGGGAGCGTATTGGCCGGTGGGAGGTTGTTGATGGCAGAAGGCGGTCTCGTATATACCCTGGTCCTAAGCCATGGAGCACTTTAAAGGTGATAACCAACACCTTGAATCGCATCCAGAAGACCACCGGGAGCCAGTGCAGCTTGCGCAGGAGGGGTGTTATGTAGATGCGCCGAGTCACACCCATAACAACCTGCGTGGCTGCATTCTGGACCAGTTGGAGCCTCTGAGTGCTCTTCAAGGGGAGCCCCATATAGAGAGCGTTGCAGTAGTCCAGACAGGACATGACGAGGGCATGAGTGACTGTGCACAGGGCATCCCGGTCCAGAAAGGGATGTAACTGGCGTATCAGGCGAACCCAATAGAAAGCTCCCCTGGCCACAGCCGTCATATGATCATCCAAAGACAGCCGTGCATCCAGGAGAACACCCAAGTTGCGAGCCCTCTTTGTGGGGGCCAGCATCTCACCCCCAATAGTCAGCGATGGAGCCAGCTGACTATACCGGGATGCCGGAAGCCACAGCCACTCGGTCTTGGAAGGGTTGAGCTTGAGCTTGTTTCTCCCCATCCAGATCCGCACAACCTCCAGGCACTGGGACATCATGTCAAGGGCATCATTGGGGTGGTTCGGGGTGGAGTTGTACAACTGAGTATCATCAGCGTACTGATGGAACCTCACCCCGAAACCACAGATGATCTCGCCCAGTGGCTTTATATAAATGTTGAACAAAAGGGGCGAGAGGACTGACCCTTGTGGCAGAGGTCAACCTCTGCCTCCCTGCCAACACAAACGGCATACGGTTGGAGAGGAAGGAGGAGAACCACCGCAACACAGTGCCCCCCACTCCCAACCCCTCCAATCGGCGCAGCATGATACCACGGTCGATGGTATCAAAAGCCGCTGAGAGATCTAATAGGACCAGGACAGAGGAGCAGCCCCTGTCCTAAGTCCTCCAGAGATCATCAACCAATGCGACCAATGTCGTTTCCGTGCTGTGCCCCGGCCTGAAGCCCGACTGGAACAGATCTAGATAATCGGCTTCATCCAGGTACTGGGGAAGTTGTCGCGCCACCACACTCTCAACAACCACCACCACAAAGCGAAGGTTGGAGACTGGGCGATAATTGGCTAATACAGCTGGGTCCAGGGAAGGCTTCTTGAGGAGAGGCCTCACCACTGCCTCTTTCAAAGAGGGGGGGAGGTAGCCCTCACTCAAAGAAGCGTTAATAATCCCCTGGAGTCAGCCTCGTGTAACCTCCCGGGAAGCCAGCACCAGCGCTAAGCCTCCCCAGAATCCTGTCCACATCCTCGGGAGTCACAGTCTCAGAAGCCATATTCAGAGCTTCTATATTTGCATTGCATCTCTCTTACTGTATCTACATGTTGAGAGGAAAAAGTCTGAAATGAGAAGAACATTCTATATGTAAACTCCATGTAATTTAGAACTCATTATATAGAGGTCTAAAATGTGTGTGGGCCTACATACATAAAACAATGCATGGGCACTGACAAAGGGAGTGAATTCAGCCCCATTCTTCTAACAACTGAGATGTGAAGCCTGAGGTGGCTCTATTGACCTGCGTTAAAATGATACAGAATTCTTTCATTGCAAGATATGTGTCTTTGTTACTCATAATATATTATAAATATTTTTAGGCCTGGTTGCAGTATGCCAGAAATTTGGGATATAGAAGATCTTACCAATGCTGGGAAAATTCCTTTATGCAATCTCATGTGCAAAGATTCCAGGCCATACTTCAGGACAGTGTTCAACAATAATATATTCAAAATATTGGAAGTTACCAGAGAATGATTCTTCAGTACTGTATCATTGTTGGCAGTATATGTTTTAAACCAGCATTTTAAAAAAAAATCTGCTTGAATTCCATTAAAAAATAAAAAGAATTGATGTTAATTACAGGTACTGTTAGATTTGACTTGCATTCCTGAGAATTCAACACACAAGTTTTTGGTTTTTTTTTCATTTGAAGCAATTGAAGCTGTGTACCCATGTCACTGGATAAGATCCTTAGGAGTCCAACTGTATTTATTGAGAAGTAATGTCCAAAAAAGATGAAAATAATTTTAGTTTGGATCTGCAGGTGTTCTAAAGATTCTAAATGGAATACCACTCTTTAAAATGTGAACAGTTTGGCACAAATTTGTCTCTTTCTGGCACAGTTATTTTAAATTTGCTATGCAAATGTTTATTGCATTTCAACGCTTCTTAATAAATACTGATCCTAAGAAAGAGAGCAAAAATATTTGTAGAAAATAATGCCAAAAATCAATGAAATTGTGCAGGCAATGATTCCTAGCAAGAGTGTTGCAATTTTAAACCCTGAACAAATAAGAGTTGACAAAACCTAAAACATTTTCTCACATATAGTCATCATTATATTGCTAATTCAATTTTCTTTTCATGCTTCTCCTTTCCAAATAAGCATAGTTTTGTGGGGGGAAAAGGATGGTTTCCATGACCCTATATTAGCATAAATTGCTGTTTACTTTATTAAAACTGAAAAAGTTCACTTATCACATCCTATTTATTTGTTCTGCTTTAAAATTCTGAGTACCTTAAAATTTACATTGAGCCAAATGATACATAACAAGATAGAATGCTTCTAAATTCTTTTTTATCAAAGCTGAGAAAGCATTATAGTATATGTGATTAATCTTTACTATTCCTTTCTTTTTTCTTTATTTTCTTTTTCTTTCTTTTTCTTTTTTGATAAAATATTACATCCAAACCAGAATTCCTGGTTTGTTGTTTTTTAAGAAGCCAAACTTAGAATCCAACATTTATTCTTGGCTTGCTTATTGTCTTGAATCCAATTCCAAGGAATCCTTTTCTGAATAGTTTTTTAAACACTTTCACTGGTAGCAGAAACAGTTGAGAAGTAAACCACCCCAATATATATAGAAAGAGTATATACGCTTTTTCAGTAGTTACTAAAATAGGACTGCTGAAATTCATGTAAATTTATCTGAATTTTTCTACTATTGACGTGCTATGATAAACAAAATAAAGTTACTGCCTGTGTTAATCTTTTAAAAACAGAAATTTTCCAGGAAAACAGTACTATTTTGCCTTAATGCAATAAAGGATCATCATTAGTCCTTGTAGAAAGTTTAATATAAAAGGAAATAACATGTATTCTCTAAGAAATAAATTGTACCCACTTGGGAAAATGCAGTGTAAAACAATTATGCTTTTATGTTATTCCATTATACATACACCTTAGAGTTACTTTATACCACATAAATTCCAATACTGCAGCAAATGTTAGGTAAGTTAAAACCGCATTCTCAGGCTCATTTTTATAAAACCCTTTTAAAACTTCAAAAATACTGTAGTCATTTCTGATTACCTGTACAGATGATGCATAGCTCCAAAGCTTGGTTGCAGTTTACTTTTTTGTCCGGTACTATAGACCATGATTGTATACATTCTGTGTATGTTTAAAACTGTTGAAAAATCTTACAAGTTGTTTAACTGAGAATGTTAATGTAGGGGTTTTTCCCACTTTCAAAGCACAAAAGGGTAAATTTAAAATGTAAAGAAATGTATTTCCTTTTGAGGATTGAATCGTAAACTAAGATCCATTCAAAAGGCAGGAAATTGGAGTCATTATTTTGTACTTAGATTATACTATAGAATAGAAAATACTGTATTTTTATTGATTTTATGCCAATTGTTGATGTTCACTTTCAAATAAAAGTTTTGTTCATAATTGTGTTCATGTAAAAAGCATTTCACAAATATCAAGTAATATAATATATAATAGCAAATAATGCTATTATATTATTTTCCAGAAAATCATTGAAAAACAAGTAAAAATAGATTAATCTGAAGTTGCTCACTAAAAATTATTGTACTTACATATTACAGAAAAGGAGAAAATTCTGGTAACTATATACAGTTGGCATTTAATTATTCCATTGGAAACAATTACAGCAAATATGGCTACTCTTTTAGAAAATAAACATTTTAAAGAAGCTTGATGGATTTTCTATTTTGATAATTTGCTAAAGAATTAACTGTAGGAATATACATTCTAGAAGAGAAGATGGATAATTTGATAAAACAATAGTCTTAAATGTAAATTGAATCACCTTTCAAGAATAATTTTAGAATGTTTTAGTAAGAGTATGACTGTAACTCAGTGCTCTATCTTACTAATGTAAAAGGCAAAAATATACTCATTGTACCTGAGACAGTAAAAGAAAATATTACAGATTCTGTACTATTTTAAATTCCTATCAATGGAGTTACTTCACTCTGGTTATGTTAGCAGTTAAGCATACAAAAGAATAGGTGAACACAGAACTGAAGCAACCTAAACAAATTCAGTTCATTTCTGCTGTCAATGTGACAAATGCTTCCATTGGCTAAAATGTCCACAAAAGATTTTCTTTGAAGTAAAATTGATGGACCTTATAATTTCTTTATGTGGCAATCATGACAGAAATAGCAACTCAGTTTCATACAACTGAGAGTGACATTGTAGTGTAGCATACATTTCTCAAATAATAGCATGTTTTAATAATACAAATATTTTATATTGCATATTATAGCATCCAATAGTAACTTGGCATAGAATTGTTCTAAGGTAGACATTTAAGCTATATTTGTCTTATTATCAAAGGTAAACTAATGTTCACAATTTAAAATTATGAAAACTCTGCATTGGCTACATGGTATTGACATTACAGATAGCCTTCGAGTTACGACCATAATTGAGCCCAAAATTTATGTTTCTAAGTGAAAATTTTGTTAAATGAGTTTTATCCCATTTTACGACTTTCCTTGCCACAGTTATTAAATGAATCACTGCATTTGTTAAATTAGTAACATGGTTGTTAAGTGAATCTGAATTCGCAAAAACTGATTACATGACTCCAGGACACTGCAACCATCATAAATATGAACAAGTTGCCAAATATCTGAATTTTGAACATGTGAGCATGGGGATGTTGCACTGGTTGTAAGTATGAAAAATGGTCATGTCACTTTTTCAGTGCGGTTGTATCTTTCAACTGTCACTAAACAAACTGTTGTAAGGACTAGCTATATAGTAGATAGAGATGTGGTATGAAAAGATCTCCTTTGAATGATATGATATTGATTACTCTGGGTAGGGAAGGATATATTGCAACATATTGTTTGCCATCTTGCCAGTTGTGAGTTATGCACACAAACATACACTGCTGATTCTGTTCAAGTGAAGAGCTTGAACTATATCTGCAATTCTTTTGCTTCAATCATGCATTGTGCAAATTGACAGAAAATATTGTTTGTTGTATTGTAGTAAAAATTATCTTTCTTATACCAAATTAATAAATAACCTGCAAAAATCAATCTTCTGATAGATTTACTGGATCAAGGGTCAACATGAACTGTTCTCTTAAAAATGAGTGCTTGAAAGCATTCATTGAAAACATAATACCATGTTCCCCAACAATGAAACCCGGTCTTATTTCCTTTTAGACTTGAAAATAAGCATTTGGGCTTATTTTCAGGGAGGTCTTATTTTTTTTAAGTGCAGGAGGTGGTGAACACAGAGGCTGATAGGAGTGGGAGTGCAGTTACAGCTGTCCCTGCCTTCTCCATCCCACTGTCTGCTTACACTCAGCTGCAAAGGGCCAAGCTCTCGGCATGCTCTGGCCTCCATCCACGCTGCCTGCTGGCCCAGTTGCTATTGGGACACTTCTAGCTGTGGCGGGTGCCATGTCTGCCAAGCAGCTGCCCATGCTGCTGCTAGGAAGAGCCTTGTGTGGGCTCTTCAGCCTCCTGGCAGTGTGGGTGGAGGCCGGGGCATGCTGAGAGCTTGGCCCCGATTGAGGCCACGGGCAAGCAGACAGTGGGATGGAGAGGGTGGAGCCAGTGGTAGCTGCCCAAACACTTTTCACCAGAAGGAGATGAAGTTTCGTTTGCTTACAAAGGGAACGCTTTGAAACGGAACTAATTGCCCTATTTCAAACTCACGCACTGAGTTCATTCAGCAACAAAACAGCAGTCTGTAAAGTCTGTTTGAAGCAAACCTGTTAGATGCATCCGCCACCCAGCACCCTTAAATAGGCAAGGCACGCCTCTCTGTCCTCACCCCGGTGGTTGTCAAGCTCCAGCCCAGCTGATTGTCAGGCTGGAACAGCTGCTTGTGTCCTGCGCATGGCCATTCCTTCAGGCCCGCAGCTGAGCCCCGCTGTTGTCAATGCTGCTGCTGAGGCCACTGAGCGAAGCCGATCATGGTGAGGAGTGAGGAGGCTGTCTACGCCATGCCTCCCCACCTCACAGCTGGGCCTCCTCCATTGCTGCTGCAGCCGTCCCAACATGCCCTGTCACCAGTGCTCCGCGGTTGCTGCTCTGGTGTTCCTGACACCCCCCCTTCACCTGTGCTCCTTCCCACCCCGAGTATGGCAAGCCCGGGGTTCGAGGCTTGACACACAGTCTCTGCAGGCCAACCAGCTTGCCTGCCTTCCCACATGGCGCCCACGGCCCAGTCGGTTCCCTCGCCTGCTTTCCTGGCTCCCCAGCTGTCGCAGCTCACCTAGGCCCTTTCTGGTACTCTCACCAGCTTGCCCACTTTCCTGGTTCCCCAGCTGTCTAGGCCCTAGCCTAGACCACGCAGCCCAGCTGCTTTCCGGATTCCTCTCTCTCAACGTAAGGCTTTGTCACTCCCTAGTTAGGTAAGTTTCTGTTTACTTACATCTCCCCCAGGACCGTTGAATGCATTCCCCCTGGGAAATCTATGCTTGCTTCCCATGCTCGCCTAGAGAACCCTACCCTGGCCTCAAACTACATCCTCCCCCTGGGCTGAAGCAATTTACCTGGCCTGCGGCCTGCCGCACTCGGCTGAAGGGCCACGGGGGGGGGGCAGCACGGGCGCAGGTAGACTGAAGCGGTTTGTGTAAGGTTCTTACCTTACTTTCCCATCCATAAAGCACTGCAGCAGAGAGAAGCAACCAGGTCAGGCCATTGTCTCGGGAGAATATGTGGAGCATCTCCCCAAGCGCCCGAAGTTCGCTATGCTGTGAACTCCCTGCGAGAGCAGCAGTGGAGAGAAGCAGCCGCTAACCTGGAGAACAAATGGAGCCACTCCATGTGTCGGCACCTGTTTTCTCTCCATTGCTGCTCTTGCTGGGAAAGCATCTTGTGCAGCACAGCAAAATTTAGCAAGTGTAAGCCACCGCTTTCCTATAAGTCCCATCCGAAAAGCGCTGCAGCAGAAAGAAACAGCTTTCAACCTGGGTGCTTCTCTCTGCCGCAATGCTATCTGGATGGGACTTAGAGGAACATGGCGGATCACGGCTGCTAATTTCACTGTGCTGCACAAGGTGCTCTCCCAGAAAGAGCAGTGGCGGAGAGAAACAGCTGCCGACCCAGAAAGTAACTGGAGAGTCTCCCCAAGTGCCCAAGGCATGCCCAGTACCAACAAGGGCTGCAAGAAGCAGCCACGAGATCAAGTAACATCTTGATGGGTGGGAGGACTGAGGGAAATTCCTACCCCAAGGGCTGCCTGCCCGGAGTGCTGCTGTTGCTGCTCTGGAGCTTTCCTTCCACCGCCGCTGCTGCCACTGCCACTACTCTGGAAGTCACCTTCAGGATGGATCAGTAAGTTCTTGCTTTGCTCTCCGGGAAGGGCTCTGTCATGGAGGGCTGTCTGCCCAGACCAGGCATTTTCTCTCAGGCCACCTGCCTCACATGGGGCGGTGGAAGGAGGAAATGTGTGGTGGGGAAGGCTGCCTGCAGTTCTTGCAGTCAAAGCCGGGATGTCTGTGAACCTGCATATGTTCTCAGGAATAATGGAATAACAGTTGAAAGGGACTTTGGAGGTTTTCTAGTCTAACCCCCTGCTCAGGCAGGAAAACTGAGGATGCCAAAATCTGAGTGGAGGGCATGGGAAAGGTGTCAGAATAACAGAATAACACTTAGAAGGGACTTTGGGGAGGATCCTATACCATTTCAGAGAAATGGCTGTCCAGTCTTTTCTTAAAAACTTCCAGTAATCGAGCACCCAAAGGGTCTGGAGACAAGTAGTTCCACTGGTTAACTGTTTTCACTGTCAGGAAGTTTCTCCTTAGTTTTAGGTTGCTTCACTCTTTAGTCAGTTATTCATCTATTGCTTCTTGTTTTGCCTTCTACTTCTTTGGAAAATATATTGCCCCCCCCCCACCTTCTTTGTGGCAGCCTCTCAAAAGCCTGTTTTGTGACCTACCTATCACACTCGGGCAAAGCATGTGAGCCATTTCCTCCTTTCGGTGGTCCATGAAAATGCATCTATAGTATGTAGATGCAGATAATAAAGTCGAAAAAAGGTGAACAACATTTTTACAGAACTATAGATATGTTGAGGCCGGGTGTGACAAGGAGTGGCTGGGCGAGGCACCCCTCGACATGAGTGATGTCGAGTTGGCCACGCCCACCCACTCACATGACCACCAAGCCACACCTACCCAGTCACATGACCACCAAGTCATGCCCACCAAGCCATGCCCACAGGATCAGTTGTAAAAAAGTTTGAATCCTACCACTGCCTGTCTCCCCCACTGCCCCCCCCCCCCGCTTGTGCCTCCATACTCGGACTTATCGGTATTTGTGCTGTGCCAAGGGGCTGCGGGCTATGGCTACTGCTGGACACCATTGGGCCCTGGGCGCTCGCCACCTCTCATGCTGGCTACACCCATTCCCCCTGGGCTTATTTTCAAGGGAGGGCTTATATTAGGCCTACCCCAAAAAATCAGGCTAGGACTTGTATTCAGGGTGAGTCTTATTTTAAAAACATTTAGAAATGCAACAGAAAATAAAGCAAAGGTAGATTTATAAGTTTTAGTTTGGTCCACTGGTTTCCCAGAAAAGGCTAAAACTGCGTTTTAGCAGTTGTATAGTAGACTCACAAGTCAACTATCCTGGACAGTTTTTATGTTCTGCTCTCAGTGATTTCTGACAGTAGGCTTCATACATAAAATTCAATTGCAGAAAAATGTGAATGTATTATCTTGAAGCTATGTGCTTAGTAGCAAATTATCTTTTTAACCACATTGGCTTAGTTTGATTAAATTGTCATTGTTGATCAATATCAAGAGCTATCCACGCTGATATTTAAAAAAATTCTAAGAAATGATGTCTGAAATCACTTGAGCAACTTGTGCTAGGAATGTCCTGTCAGGGCATCGATTAATCCCATGTTTGGCTCTGGGACAAATCACCCTGGTTTAATTAGAGGATGGATCGTGGCTTATTCCAAGTTGCAATATTCTGAAAAGAAACGCGAAGAAAAGTTTTCTAATAAAACTCATTTATTTGTTATAAAGAAAATTAAACACCTCACTAACTAAGAAAAGTAATTGCTACATTTTTAAATAGTTCTTGCCAGCTATTTCTCAGCCGGACCTTTCTGGCAAGAGAACAAAGGAAAGAGTGTGTGAAAGGAATGTGGGTGGATGGACATATGTAGTAGCTTTTGATAACAATTCTTGGCAAGGTACGGAAAGTCTGATAGTCCAGAAATAATTGGCTCAGCTGGTAAATAAAATAACGCAGTGACATGTCCACCTAAAATAGGGGTATGCCCAGTGATGGGATTCAAATAATTTAACAACCGGTTCTCTGCCCTAATGACTGCTGAGTAGGCGTGGCTGAATGGGCATGGCCAACTCAATGTCAGTCACATCGAGGGGCACCTTGCCTGGCCTCTCCTCACCCATCTCCTCCCAGCCACTCCTCGCCTCGTCTTGCATGTTATGGTGAGAGAGGAAGCTTTTTCAAAGTCATCTTCCCCTTGATACTAGCCAATAAAATGAGATTTTGCTATCAGAAGACCCGATGTACATTTCCAAGTATTGTTTATCACCGTTCTCTTGATAAGACTGAATGGAGAGATTTATAAAGAATAACAAAGTTGGAAGGGATCTTGGAGGTTTTGTAGTCCAATCCCTGCTCAAACATGAGACCTTATACTATTACGGACAAATTTCTTCTTAAAAACCTCCAGTGATGGTATACCCACAACTTCTGAAGACATCCCATTCCTCTGATTACCGTATTTTTTGGAGTATAAGGCGCATCTTTTTACCCCCCTAAAGGGGGTGAAAATTTAGGTGCGTCTTATACACCAAATATAGCCCTGCCCACCCACTGGCCCCCACCCTTTGGCCTGTGCCTCGCAGCAGTTATTTCTTTGCAAGCACACAGCAAGAAAAAACAACTCCTTTCAGCTTCAGCATAGGCTAATTAGCACAAGTTGATTAGATCGGCCTCCCGACTCTCAGCTTTCAGCTGTTTTGCGCAGGGCTCTGCTGCTTGCTGCAAAGAGTGCTGGAGCAGATTTTTTTTTCCCCTTGTGCTAATCAAGCTATGCTGAAAAACGAAACTGAAAGTAAAGCAAGCTGTTTGCTGCAACGTGGCAAAATGAGGCAGAGAGAGATTTTTTTTCTTTTTCCTCACCAAAAAAAGTAGGTGCAAACAATGGGAAATTTAGGGCAAAAGAGAAGAGTTCAAGATTGTAAAACACAAAAGAAAAAAGGCAAAAATAAAAATGGGAAGGGAGAAAAAGAAATGAAAGAGAAAGATGTTATACATATTTAGAATTGAAATATGAATTGTAGTAAGAAATAAATGGGAAATCATGATTGTAAAAATGAAATGAATAATAATTGGAATATTTTTCTATATAGGCAAAACTTTGGGTTATTGGGAGAGTTTAAGATGTGAAAATGAGTAACATAAGGGGAACGCTCTATTTAACTAGGAAATTGTAATTGAGATACTATTAATTGTATATTATGTTGAAAGCAGAAATGGTTAAATTGTGGTTTGGATGAATATATGGGGAAAATTATTTGATTTATTATTATTGGTAAATATAATTAATTGATTTGTAAGAAATTGGATTGCATGGAAATAATTGGAATATTCATGTTCATATTGATTAATATACAAAAAAGATAGTTATATAACTAATTGATTTATATAAAAATGTTGAATTTGTATTAAACAATTGTAATATTACATAATTAACGTATGTGAGGGCATAATGTGAGGATGGATATAAAAATAGATGACAATGGGAAGGGGTATAATATAGAAAAAAAGAAAAAATTGAATTTGATTAAGATTAGAGATGAGAATGAAGGGTAATATTGGTTTTTTTAAAAAAAAATAGATGAGGAATAAATATGGCAAAAAAGGAAATATAGAAATTGTAAATTTAATTGAAATGACTAAACACTGTTTAAATTTGTGAACCAGACAAATACTCTGTTCAAAGAAAATACATTATATGTGTGTTTGTCTAAAAAATAAAAAAAAAACTTTAAGAAAACAACAACCAAAAAAGGTGGTGCGTCTTATACTCCGGTGCGTCTTATACTCCAAAAAATACAGTAATCATTCTCACTGTCAGGAAATTTCTTCTTATTTCTAGGTTGGATCTGTTTGATAAGTTTCCATCTCACAGACCCATCTCACAGTTACTTCTAGTTGAGCCATGCACCACCTATTCTATACCTGTGCATTTGGTTTTTTTCTTGCCTATGTGTAAAATCTTACTCTCCATTAAATTTCATTTTTGGTGAGAAATGATGTTCTACAGTGGCATTCAGTTTACTACAATGATTTTTGCAAAATGCACTAAATCTTGAAGAATACATCTCTGCTTATATAGATAAAGATTATTCTTTTTTAACATTGAAGCATATAGTCAAGCAAATATTTCCAATCCATTGTAAATGAAAACACATTTGAAAGGCATTTTCAAAGCAGTCAGTTAATGGATATCTTACATTTTTTCTCTTCTCCTTTAATTAAATCTGCTTTTTTTCCCTTGGGCCTTATTGCAATATTCCAAAACTTTCACAGATCCTTCATAAAGAACCATGTCTAATTTAACTGGAATACATTGTTTTCATTCTCAGTTTTTCTGGTTACAGAACTTCCTTTCTCCTTCACTCATCATTTCTCCCTTTAATGATGTTTGTACATACTTGGAAGAAAACAAAGCATTTAATTTTGGAGTCACCCGGGTGATGGCAGCCTGCCGCATCCAGGCCCGGCTGTATCCCCCAAACGGCGATCCCAGCATCAATGGCTATTGCTGCCTCATGAGCCAGCCAGCCTAGCCCAAGCCCGCCAGGCGCTCCTGGCCAGTTTCCCAGAGCCTGCGTGCAGATGATCATGTCTAGCTCCGTGTTGCCCAGAAAGGCCGGTGGGCAAGGCTTCTAGGTCCAACAAAGGGGACGGGGACCGGTCTTCCTCCCCTCTTTTGGAGAGATTTACAAACAAAGGGCTGGGAATTTCTAGCCAGGTGTGCACTGCAGCTGCCAACATCTCTGGGCTGGACAGCAGTTTGGCTTTCCCATCAGGCTGTGTCCTTACCTTTCTCCCGTGGCTTGTGGTAGAGCCAGTGGTGTGATCAGCAGGTTTTCCAAACTGCAAAATCTTAACAACCAGTCTGAACCAGCTGAATCTCACCTCTGGGTATGCTTTCTCCAATAGGGATGAGCAGCTCCTGCAAAATTGTTCTATATGTAGGGAGCAATGGGATTTTCTCTTTCTCACCACTACGACCCCCAATTCTGTCCTTAAGAGTAATATATTAACCGGTGTTAGGATTGCTGTTTTCACACATTTCCCCATATCACCAAAGTACAAACTACAATTTTTTTCATTTCCACTGCCCAAATTCATGGCAAATTGAACCTGAATGGTGTGTCGTCTGGATAAGAAAAGATTTACAGCTGAAGTTGGACCCCACAAAAAATTTAAGGGTAATACCTTTCAGAATAATTTGTTACAATGGCATGCAACTATTGTGAAAAAAAAAAACATATTGGAAATTTAAAGAAGTAACTATCTGTTTAAAAAGAAAATTAAGTGGAAAATGGAATCCCCAAAATAAAAGGCATGATGTTAAGGAGTCATATTAAGATGCTGGAACTATAAACCTACCTTTTCTTCAAATAAAAGAGCTGTAAGATAAACTAAGCAAGAGCCTTGGTAGTACAGGGGTTTAAGGCACCCTGTTATTAAGCTGGTTATTAAGACCAGCTGCCTGCAATTACTGCAGGGTTCGAATCTCGCCAAGGCTCAAGGTTGACTCAGCCTTCCATCCTTTCTAAGGTAGGTGAAATGAGGACCCAGTTGTGGGGGCAATAAGCTGACTTTGTATAAATATACAAAAGGATGAAGGCTATTGCTGAGCACATTGTAAGCCGCCCTGAGTCTTCGGAGAAGGGCGGCATATAAATCAAATTTTTTTAAAAAAAAGAGAGAAATAAACTGGGTGTGTCAAAATAAAAGTAGAACAGCAACAGAGTCATAATAAAAGCAGAGATGAAGCAGAGTGAAGTAAAGACCGCCATCTGCTGATGATAGTAAATTTGATTCGGGAGCAAATATTGAAATGGAGGGAAATAACTGTTGAACGGTGTATATTTACTTTCTAATCACTGGAGACTGGAATATTTAAAAAAAGAATTGGTGTCTGGACCCCTAAATGCTATTGAATATACAAAAACGACTAGAGGAGTGGAGGATCCCTGAAGTAACTAACTGATTTGATTGGACATTGATGAGGCATTTAAACTTGATTAGGAGATCTGGTTTCTGAACGGATGATTGAGGAGACCTAAATGAAATGGAGTTAATAACTCAAAATAACAAAGACATTAAGGACCTAATCCTGGAACTGCACAAAGACATGGTGGAAATATTGGATCTTATAGATAGAAGACTGGAAATTTGTATACGAGATAAGGAGCAAAGATCAGAACAAAAAGGAAAAAATGGAATTATCAACTGGAATAGAAGGAGAATTAGAACTGAGAAACCAGCAAACAGAAGATAACAAGGAGGAGACACTATTAAAATAATAAGAATTGAGGAATTAAAACAGGGGGGGAACACTTTAAAAGATTTAAAAAAGAAATGGGAGGAACAAGAAGAGGCTTGGGGGAAATTGATAAGATTTAGAACAGAAAGCTCTCAAATTAAACAGTGGGGAAAGACAGGGCAAGGAGGAAAAATTAAATTATTGATTCAGAATATAAACCTCGAAGTAGATGGAATGAAAGAGTTAAGAGGAAAACAGGGGAGACAAGTTTTTTAAAAAGGTAGGATTAAAGGAAAGGATGTGGATAAGAGATAATGGTTAAGGGAAGAAAAAGAGTTAAAGATATGTCATGATTATATGGTAATTGTATTAATATTAGAATGATATGGTTGAATGATATATTATTAAAACCGTATAAAATATGACTATTGTGTAGGTAAAGTGAAAGTAGATATATTTATGTGTATTAAATAAACTTTAAAATATATAGAAAGGAAGAGTTAGAGAATGGGAATATGAATGATAAAACAGTATCATGTCTTTGAATATAATAATATGGAGGGGGGAGAAAAATATTAGTGGAAGTTTAGAATGGAAGGATGTAAAGCAATGTATCACAAAGTCAAATAAGTTAGGAAAAGAAATATGAAAAATAGACACAAACAATGAAAATAGTGGTAAGCTTAAAATGTGAGGATGTAAGATACTGATATTTAGACGGTATGCTGTTTGATTAATGAAGTGATATTATTAAAAGAATAATATTGCAGTTGCATAGATATATGTGACTAGAATGATGATGTGTATAAAATTATTAACATGAATGTTAGGAAATGATTTTACCTAACTTGTTGGGTTGGTAATATATAAACCATGAATATAGCTTGAAGACTGCTGTATTGTTGTATTGCATCAACCTAACCTAACCTGATTGGTTAGCTCTGTAGCCAATGTCTTAAAAGGGAGCTAGAAACCTGGTTTGATTCTCTTTGCTTCTCTTTCCTAATATCTTTGCTGTTTGCTCTGTTTGCTACTGTTTGCAAACACAGAAGAACTATTAATGTGTATGACTAATGACGACTGGTAAGAAGACTTTGTTATTGGATTATCCCTGGACTATTGTTTTACTATCTACTGCTTTATCTCTGTATGACCTGGACTGTTTATTGGACTGTGCCTTATTACTATTTCCTGAAAGTAAACACAACTCAGTGTATCTGTGTGTTGGCTGTGTTATTTCCTAACTACTCAATCGCTTTTTATGTGCACACCCTTGCTACTCAAGGGTTGCTCTGTGAATTACTCAACATTAATTAATATAATTAATATTATAGTATAATTATGATGTTTATTATTATTAACAATATATGTGTAAGTGATTAAGTCTGTTTCTTTGATTTTTGAATGCAAGCTGTATGGTTTTAGTTGAAAGAGATTAATTGGAAAATACACCATATTCAATAGGTATTGGGAATATTATATGCAACAACGAAAAGACAGAGAGAAATGGAGTGCAGTGGAAGGGAGTGGGAGAGGAGGGGAGAAAGAGTAAGGGTAGAGAGGGGAAAGGAGAGGGGAATGTAGGGGAGGAGAAGAATAGAAAGGGAAGGAGATAGAAGCAGAGAAGAAGAGGGAGGGTAAATAGAGAGGGGACAGGAGAAGGAGACAAGAAGAAAGGGAAGGAGAGAAGGAGAGGGGAAGGAATGAGGGAAGTAGACAGAAGGAGGGAAGTAGAAAAGAGAGGGAGGAGAAAGGAGAGGGATGTTGTAAAAAATGGGTGAAATATGGTATACAGGAGAAAAGAATACAAACGGACAATTTCATTTTTCTTCTTGAGGGTTATACTATTGAAACTCTCATGGAAGATAATACAGATGCTACAGCACACCGGTTTAGATGTTATTGCATACTAGTTAATATTTATATGAAAATTAAAATTTTGTGTAAAAGGTTGGAGTAAATAATATGAAATAAGGAAAATGGAACATAATAATTAGGAATATGTTTATATGTATTGAAATGTATGATACTCAAACAATGCGCCATTCACACAATGATATGTATAATTTTTTTTAAAAGTAATAAAAACTTGATTTAAAAAAAAAGAAGTAAATGAACTACACCAGGGCTGTCAAACTTGATTTTATTGAGGACCACATCAGAGTTGTGTTTGACCTTGGTAGGCAGGGGTGGGCATGGCCAGTTTGACATCACTCCTGTCAGAGGCATCTGTGGTGGCCTGAGTGCTCTGCCAGCAAAAATGGCCTCCTGCAGCCCTCTGCCAGCGAAAACAGAGCTTGAGGCAAGCGCAGTCCCCCTGAGCTTCATTTTCACTGGCAGAGGGCTGCAGGAGGCAGTCACAGCTGAAAACGGAGCCTAGAACAGCTGCATGCAGCCCTCCCGAGCTCCGTTTTCACTGTCAGAAGCACCACGGGCCAGTCCTTGGCTATTTCCAGGATGGCCCCGCAGGCCAGATCTAGGCACTCCACGGGCCAGATCCAGCCAGAGGCCTTGAGTTTGATCCCCCTGAACTACACAGTCCTCTTCAAGCATAAATATTAAGTACATCGTTGGAATATTTATACTGGGACATTATGGAAGGGCCATCAAATGAGAAATAAACATGCTCATGTGATTATGACCAGCAAGAATCATTTGCTTTGGTGATATCTATCCTAAGCTGCACATTTTGTCTATATCACATGCTTGACCATGTCAGCTAAGGAGCCAGTAACACAAGTTCCAATGCCATTTGAATGTTCATAAACAGTATGTTCTTGTTGGTTTCTTTTTTTTTTTATTAAAAAGTTTTATAAGAAATACAAACAATTTTCTCCCCTCCACCCTTCCCCTTCCATACATGAATTATACATTTTCTTATACATAAGAAATCCTCCGTATATATGTTTCCCTTAAAGAAAGCATTAAAATAAAACATTTTAATTACATTTGGAGTTGCTCTTCTCCTTCTTCCCTCATTCCACAACAAACCTTCTTCTCCTCCTCCTTTCTTTCCCGTCCCTCCCTCCTCTTCCCTCCTACTTTCTCCTACCTCTTCTCCCACCTCATCCTACTTCCTTTCCCTTTCCCCCACTTCTCTCTTCTTTTCCCCCTTCTCGCCTTCACTCTTACTCCTGTCCCCTTCCCTTCCCTTCCTCCTCTCCTTTCTTCCATTCCTCTCCCTCCCTCTCCTCTTCCTACCCCCTCCTCCTCTCTCCTTTGCTGTGAAATATTTTCCTCCTTTAGTATCTGAGCAACTCCTATATTCTAGAATACATTTTCTTCTGCTAAAACATTTCTCTGTTCATCATTTCCCCCCCCTCCCTTATCCCCCCCCCTCCCCACCCCACCCATGACTTCCCGGAGCAAAAACAAGGTATAGCATCTAACAAACATATGCTAAAATAAACTAACAAATTATAAAGTTCAAAGCTCCCACATGTTCTTTAACTCCCTTTGCTCCAGTTCAACAACCTCCCTTTTATAAATTCTCAATACCAATTAAATTAAATTCATTCTTCCTACTTATATAGAAAAAAAGAAAAAAAACCTTTTTCTTGATGCATAATCCGATACTTTAGCAGTCTTACAAACAATAAAAATCATGAATAAATTCCATTTCTATACCAGAAAAAAAAAATTTCATCTTAAAATCTTACACATTTTATCTCATATATCTTTTAAAATAATATAGTCTAATGTTAAGCATTTTAAAAATCTCTTAATACCTTTAAAACACTTATTTACCAAATATAAATTTCAAAATCTACAGGAGGGTATCTTTCAATTTTTCAATTAACCGTCTTAATGCCTCTAACTTTTTAAAGAACAACCCTTAACTATCCAAAACTAATTATCAGTTTACAATAAAGTTCTGAGTTTAGCATTAATCCTCTTCGCTTCAAAGAGTTAGACATCCTAAAAGCTTATACAATTTATTTCATATATCTTGTAGAATAATATAACCTTATGTTAAACATTTTAAAAATCTTTTAGAACCATTAAAACACATATTTGCCCAATGCCAATTTCAAAATCCACAGGAGAATATCTTTCTTAATCTTCTGTTCTTCACTTCTTTTTATATTTTTTCCAATCCTTTTTTTTTTATAAATTCTTTCAACAATCCCCCCAGTTTTATTTTGGAAACTTTTAAAATAGTAATTTCAGGTTGATATTTCTGAAATACTCGCTCTCTTCTTGAAGTCACATTTTCTAACTTGAAATCCTCATTTTGTCTCTTCTGGCTTGTATAATCATTCAATCCATTTCTTTGTCCATATAGCCAAAATTTGTTGCCATAAAAATTGTCAGCTTGCAATAAAGAAACCATTTGTTGCTTTTCTGTCATTGGAATGGAAACGTCCACCAAAACCTTTGTTTCAGCTGTACCGGCCAATCTCTTAATCCTGTCCATTTCCTGATCTTCCAAAAACAAATTCTTCTGAATAATTTCCTGCTGTCCCTGTAACAACTGCTTATAATTTCCCAAGCTATTTTTTGAAAACGCCCTTTCGATTGTATTCAGCAGGGCTGAAGTAAAAAAGTCTAGAAGTTCTTGAAAAGCCTGGACAGTCATGGCTTGGGAATTTGCTGATTCACCAGCCCTGTTGTCAGCCATATTTCAGCTACTTTGTATTTCTCCAGCTATCAGGACAACAAATCAACTTTTTTCCACACAGTATAAAGACCAGATTTTAGTTAAAATCAGAACCAAATTCTTTTCCTGGCCGCTTCCATTTAAAACTTTCTCTTAGGATGTAATCCAGTAGCTGTAAAACGTTAACAAGCCTTAACGAGCACTTTTCCTGGTAGTTTCCTCCTCCCGCCCTCAGGCGCCATTTTCTGCATATTAAAACGGAGTTAAAGTGTTACTTGCAAGTTTCCTTTTGTTTTCTCCTGATTTGCTCCATCTGCTATCAAAGTAAAGCTGTTAAAAGTCCCCCCTGTTGATTTTCTGCAGATTCTGGTCGCAGCTTCTAGCTCCGCTTCAGCGGAGTCGTCTCTGGTCCGGAGTGGCTTGACAGGCTTCAATAGGGAGCCCACACCCTTTGCGCCCCAGGATTTCTCCTAGCGCACTTGGGGAGCTCTACCCCCGCCTGTCGACACTTCTCTCTCCCCTTTGCCCGGGGAGAGGGTTCCAAGCCTCCAGACAGCAGTTTTTTGGCTGTTCTGGGGCTTTTACGGAACCAGAGAACGGGCGCTCAAAAAAGAGCATCTTCAAAGCTGCGGAGCCAGGCAGTACAACAGTATGTTCTTGTTGGTTTCTGATGTAGCTTGTTTTCTTTGGATATCTGGTTGTATCAGGAAAATTTAGGACACATTAAGCCATTCTCAGTTTTGTGTTTGTGGATGTGGGTATATTTTTAGGAAGGAAATTTTCTGGAAATTTTTATTTTTTATTTATCAACTAAAATGAAAAGTCATACATTTCCCACAAATTTCACTTCATATAAGAAAACAAATCTTATTTCCAGAGAAATTAAAAACAAAACAAAATACAATAAAACTACATTCAACCAACTACTAACCAAACATGGATATAGTTCTCTAAAACATTGGGAAGACTCCCCCCACTTAAGTTAACAGTAATATTAAAGTAACTTGCCAAGCAGCTAAAGCTGAAAAATTATTTGAAAAATGAGAATACTAAAGAAGGCATTTTTCCTGAGAAACTTTAAAAGGAACTTCCGAGAGATAGTGCAAACATTGTTGTCCCAGTGATACAACCTAGATTGCCTTTTTTTTTTTTAATGTGGCAGTTCTCCCATAACGCTGATGGCTAATGTGAGAAAGCATTTTAAAATTCTATTTTAAATGAATGTGAATATTACTTTCAAGTACTCAGTGATGCCAGTCCAGAGTTCACAATGTGGTCTGTTAGCTTTCTACTCTGAGGAAAATGGAAAGAAGAAAAAATCCACAAAAATATTATTGATGTTTTTACATTAATTCTTTCTTCTTCTCCTTCAACTTTTGAAAATTTAATATCACATTTTAATTCTATTTATGCAAGAAAACTCTGTAATGCTAATACTTATTTTCTCCCTGTACTAACTTAGCAGCTATTTTATAGTATTGATCATGTAAAAATCTGAGCTTTGTATTAAGTAATAAGGCATGTAAGCATGTCTTAATGGTAGATATTCTAATCAATTCTATAGGCTTCCTGGTACATTTAAGAGTTTTGGGGAAACATACCAGATTTATCCACAAATTAAAAGACTGAAGTAATTTATTATTTCAGTGTGTTCTTGCAATTCACCTTGGAGTCAAAATAAAGATTATATCCACAGAGCAACCTTTTTCTTTTTAAATAAAAGTAACTTTATCTCCTACATTTATAATAGTCTATAATAGTGATGGCTAATCTTTTTGCCATCACGTGCCAAAAGCGGGGGGGGGGCGGGGGGGTCACACACATATGTGCCCACATCCATAATTTTATGCACCCCCCATGCTCCCCCATGCTCCCGGCACACAATGGCACGGTGGGCACAGTAAGCCCATTTTTCACTCTCCCCAGGCTCCAGAGCCTTTCTAGGAGTCTGGGGAGGGCAAAAACGTCCTTCCCCACCCCCTCAGAGGCCCTCCGGAGGCCGGAAACAGTATGTTTCCTGACTTCTGATGGGCCCAGAAGGTCTGAAAATCAACATGCCAGAGCTGAGCTCGCGTGCCCACCAATATGGCTCCATGTGCCACCTGTGGCACATGTGCCATAGGTTCGACATCATGGGTATATAACAATGATAGTAAAATACAATATTTGAAGATGAGCTGAGATTTTTGCCACAGTACTAGGTCATTGGCAAATTTTCAAATGTCTAAAATGTAATGCCAATATATATGGGATTCTAATTTAGCACATAAATGATTCCATTTTAAGGAATCACAAATATCAATATTCATATCCTAAATATAACATTGACAATAATACTATATTGTGCCTCCCAGCAAGATCATTCAAGGTATGAAGGCCATCCTAACTGCCCAGTTAAAATGAGCAGGCACCTATATTGAGCAGTAGAGATATAGGAAGATGGTAACTGTGCATAATTATTTTAGATATAACTGCGAAGACATTAATTTATCTGTGTGGGGAAAGCAATGTTCAGCTCTTTTATATTACCATGAAAACCACATGCATGGAAAGCCTATATTACAATCAATGACTATTACTAGGTTTATGATCCAACCATGCTGAAGAAGAAGATGAGTTTTATGATAATTAGAAATAGAACATGCAAACAAGAAGCACTGCTTATGGTTGGAGGCTGAAATGCCAGATTTGGAATTACTTAAAAGGACTGGCTTATGAAATTGAATGAAGCAGAACAACTTATATATTTCTGCCAATCCAATGATTTCTTCATGCTTGCACAGTCTTCAAACATCTAATATTATGTTAACGTACATGGACATCCTCAGATAAGAGTACACAAAAATCAAATTGACTATATTATTAGTATAATGAAATGGGAACACTCAGGAAAGAAGTGACTAAGTATGGAACAGATCACAAATTGCTCATATGCAAGTTCTGGGTAAAGCCAAAGAGAAAGAAGAAAGCCAACCAGTTTCCACAATACAATCTTGAGCATATACCCACCATTTTCTAGGAGAATATCAGGAACTGATTTGATGTTCTGAAACATATTGATAAAAAATCAGTGAACTTAAAGAAGTTAGAAATTGAGAGAGCTGTTAAAACTGAATGAATATTATAACAGTAAATATAGGTGAGCTGAGTACACAGAAAAACAAGGAAAATTTTCCAAAATACCCCTGAACTCAGGAGTAGCTTCCAGCCTCTCTAATTGGTAAGCTAAAGGATGCCGGTGGACACATCATAACTGAATTCATGAAGATCAAATGAAGATGGAAAGAGTATGTGAAATTCTGTACAGAGATCAACATCTAGGATACCTTAGCTTAGAAGATATTCCCTATTTATAAGAACATCTAATACTATAAAATAAACTTAGAACAGTACCCTGGTCATTACCAAATCAAAAAGCATCAGGGACCGATGGAATATTCATAGAAATATGACAAACAACAAAAGAATATATCATGATCATCTTGATCTTTGTATAGCTCTGAGTAGAATTTTCCAATTATTTCTAACATTTCCTGCCTTGTTCTACACACAGGGTCACCCTCACATTTAATGCAAATACCTTCTTTCTTGTGTTTATAAATTTGCATTTTGTTGTATTAATCCCTTTGTTTTATTCAGTTGCCTTTTTCATAAGCTTCATGTTAAACTGTCACGTTTCTTCTTGTATACGTTTCTTCTTATGCTCTTGCAAACTTCAATGTACTCCAGTTTATTAGTGAAACTTCTGGTATTCTGCATTGTCCATTTTTCCATTAAATCAATAGTTTCATCAGCGATTTTTGACTATACCAAGTATTTTTCTAGAGGTGCTATAGATGTAGCAGATTTAAGGATATTTTTGACTTATTTGTTTGTTTTGATCTGTAATGTTCATCTCTTCCAAATCTTGCAAAAGAGCAAAGCGATTTGACAGATTAATTTCAAAATCACTGTTCTCCTTTAACAGTTTATCACTCTTATTTTTCATGATACCTTCATCATTTTCATATCCTCTTTTCGACAGTCTATCTTCACTTTAGCTCATACCATTCTATGGTCACTTTCAATGTTAAAACAATTGAGGACAGTACAATTGTGGAATATGATATAGTTAATTTCATTTGTGCACTCAGATGGACCGTTCCATGCCCATTTTCTGCTAGCTTTTTTCTTGTAAAATGAGTTCATGATATAAAGTTCCTTTCCTTTAGCAAAATCTACTAGTCTGTCATCTCTATTATCTCATTCACCACTTTCATATAGGCCAGTCACTTTTTCTCCAGGTACTGTTCTTCCTATTCTTGCATTAAAGTCTCCCATTACTTTTTTGTATTGGCATTTTTCTTTGTTTTGAAGCCAGGCCACATCATCGTACAACTCTTCGACCTCATCAGCATTATAGCTTATTGTTGTGTATAAGCTGGATAATTTGAAGCTTGTATTGTTTGTTCAGTTAAATTATGCATTGGGCTACTCTGTCTGATATACTTTCAAATTTTACTACAGAATCTTTCAGCTTTTTGTTGATGAGAAAACCAACTCCTCCATATCGTCCATCTTCGGTACCTCTAGGGTAAAGTAAATGTCTAGTCCTATCACGTTAACTAAATTTTCATCTTTTCGTTATGTTTCACATATCCCAATGCATATTGTTGAGTTCAAACAGCAGTTCTAGTCGAGCACCCATTTTCATTGTTCGAATGTTGACAGTTCCTATGTCCAAAGTTCAAAGGCAGCCTGATTTAACCCAGTGATTCCTAGCCCCCTGCCTTTGGGCAGGTCTTCCCATGGGTAGTTGCCCTAGGGCTTCCGGAGAATGAAGAAGTTTTTGAAATTGTATTGGCATGTGGAAAAAATAGACCATAATGTGCCACACTGGTCCGATGCAGGTTGGTAGAAGTGTATGTGTATAGGTGTGTGGGTGTGTGTATGAAACACACAAAAAATGCTTCATAGTTTTGCTAGCACATGGAATTATGCAGATTACATAATTTCAATATAGATCATGTAGACTACAGCTATGGAAAAGGAAATACCAGGATTCAAGCTCACCTTAGAAGTATCATAATGTTTGATGCATCTGGATAATTGATAAAACTAAATAATTTCAAAAAAAAATATCAATATATCAACATCAACACTCCATAAATTATAGAAAGGCTTGTGTCAGTAGTGTCAAGTTGTGTAATAACCTTAGAATAATGGGAATGCCAGAGTATCTGCCTGGAGGCCGTGCAGGTCTGGATGGGGAGAAACAGGCTCAGACTCAATCCGTCCAAGACCAAGTGGCTGTGGCTGCCGGCGTCCCGATATAGTCAGCAGGTGCCATCGCTGACTATTGGGGGTGAATCTTTGCCCTCCACAGAGAGGGCTCACAATCTGGGTGTCCTCCTGGACACACGGCTGTCTTTAGAAGAGCATATGACGGCCGTGGCCAGGGGGGCCTTTTATCAGGTTCGCCTGATCCGCCAGTTGCAGCCCTTTCTGGACCGGGACGCCTTGCGCACGGTCACCCATGCCCTTGTCACCTCCCGGCTGGACTATTGTAATGCTCTCTACATGGGGCTCCCCTTGAAGAGCACTCGGAGGCTCCAACTGGTCCAGAATGTGGCCGCGCAGGTGGTTATGGGCGCAACTCGTTGTGCCCGCGTGACACCCCTCCTGCGCGAGCTGCACTGGCTCCCAGTGGTCTTCCGGGTGCGATTCAAGATGTTGGTTACTCTTCCGGTTTCCTCGTCTTCGGCGGCGACGGTGCTTTCTTTTGGCACCGCCACCCCCGCCGCTTGTAGAGCCGCTTCCTGATTGCGAAGCGGCTCGAAATCTTCGAAATCCTTAGGATTGAAGAAGAAGAGGCAGCAGGGCACAGGTAGAGCCCCTGCAACCCCCCCAGGGAACTGTTTCTGGGGAGGAAGCAGGCGCGGCTCCCTTACAACCTGCTGAAACTCCGGGCGGCGTGGGACGTCTTCTGCTTGTGCGGAACAAGCCGACCTCAGGAAACCTTTAAAGAGCGAGGAAATAACTCAAATAAACATCCGCAATCCACTTGAACCCTGAAACTTTGAACTGCAAGTATTAGTCCTTTGCTGAACTTTTTTACTGAAGTGAAAGTCTCGGAATGAGTGAAAGTGATTGAAAAAATATGGCGCTCAGCAAATGAATTAGTGGGTGTGGATTGGTGAAGTTATCTTGTCTTGCTACAAAGTTAAAAAGTTGTTACAGAGTTGCTCCGGCTGCAACAGAAATAAGAGGAAAATCTCTCCCTTTTACTTGTCTTTGCTGCATTATAGCTTTGCTTTGAGTAATTCTGGGGGATTTTTTTAGAAGGTATTGTGGAGGTGGCAGAAGAGGCGGACCCTCCCTTTTTAAGAAAGCTAGCTTACGTGGCAGGATGGCTTCAAAAAAGCAGGAAGGCAAAACAGGGGGGGGATCCCCCCCACGTAAGCAGGATACGCAGTCACAAGCCCAAAAAAAAAGATTTGGATATGGGAGAATTAAAAGCATTCATCTCAAATATTTTGGATGAGAAATTTCAAGACATGGATGACAAAATAAATAAAATAGATGAAAAAATTCAAAAGTCACAACAGGAAATCATGCAGGAAATGCAGCAGAGCCAAAAGATGGTGACCAAAAAAATAACGGATGTGGCGTCTGGTCTGGCAGGATTTATTATGAAAGTTGAGACAAAAGTGGATGAATTTAAATTAGAAGTTAATGCTAAGATGAAAAATAATGATCATAAATTTTTTGATGTTGATGACAAGATGCAGAGAATTGAGAATGATATTGTTATGATGCAATTTCGTGCAATGGAATTTGCTATAAGGCTTCGAGGAATTAGAGAAGAGGAGAGACAAGATTTGAGACAGATCTGTGCTGAAGCCCTAGCTGTGATTTTAAAAGTTGAACCTGAGATGGTTTTTTGCAAAATAGATAAAATCTATAGAGTTAACTCGTGGGTGGCCAGACAAAGACAATTGCCTAGAGATGTGGTCATATATTTTACAGATAGAGCAATACGAAATGACATTTTGCAAAAATCTTTTCTCACTTCTGTGCAAGTGAGTGGATCCAAGATTACAGTTTACAAGGAGCTCCCACCTAAGATGTTGAAATCTAGAAAAGAGTATGGTTTTCTTGTTAAAGAACTGCAGAATAATCAAATCCCATTTCGTTGGGACGCCCCAACTGGCATAATTTTGAGATATAAGGGAGAGAAACACTGTCTGAATACTGTGGAGAAGGCGGAGCAATTTTATAATGACATCTTTAAAGAAAGAACTCCATCCCCACGCACATCTACAGTTTTGGAGATTAAAGAACAACAATCTAAGCAGGAATTAGCAGAGCTGAAGGGTGCTGAAGGAGGCTCTTTGGATGAGCCTTTGCTGGAACCTTCTCCAATCACGGAGCTGGCTTGGGCGGCTGAAGTTAAGGATCAGCGTATAACTCGAGCAAAAGCCAAGGAACTTAAAGAAAAGTTACAGCAGGAGAGTCAAGACAAGGCTGGGGCTGTGGGAAAAGCAGGACAGAGGATCTCAGATGACATCCTAAGGTTCTGCGCTTCGCTCCAGAAGGAGAATAAGGATGATTAAATGTTTATCTTGGAATGTGAATGGGTTGAATGCAACACAAAAAAGGAAGAAAATATTTGCATATTTAAAACAACATAATAATGATATAATTTGTTTACAAGAAACGCATATTACAGTTCAAGATCAAAACTATTTGAAAAATTCCAAATTAGGAACACATTTTATATCCTCAACTAACCAAAAAAAGAATGGTGTGGTTATTTATGTAAACAAAAAATTAACAGCCAAACTTATAGAAGCTGATCAAGATGGTAGGTTTGTAGCAATTGAATTACTTTCTGCTAATAGTCAAATTCTTCTGATAGGAATTTATGCTCCTAATCAACAACAGGACTATTTTTATAAAATGCTGCATACTAAAATACTTCAATGGGATTATAGATCTATTTTAATTATGGGAGACTGGAATGGAGTAATTGACTCTAAATTAGATAAAAAGACTTTGGCAAAATCAAGAATTAGATTACCACAGACTTTTTTTGATATGAAAGAAGACCTGGAATTAAAAGATATTTGGAGAATACATAACCCAAAAGAACTGGACTATACTTTCTTTTCTGATAGACATAGATCCTTTTCCAGGATTGATTTTATTTTGTTGTCTGATGACTTACTTGTTAGGACAAAAAGAACAAAGATTCTGCCAAGAACTTTGACTGATCACAGTCCAGTCTGGATAGAAATTGAGACATGTAAGAATGAGAGACGCTCTTGGAGATTAAATGAAAACTTGTTTAGATATGAGAAAAATATAATAGAACTTAAAAAGCATCTGAAAGAGTTTTTTGAAATGAATTTGAATAAAGGCACCCCAATGGAAATTGTGTGGGACGCAAGCAAAGCTTATATGAGAGGGGTGCTTATATATATGAACTCTAAACATAAGCGGATTCGACAAAAGAAAAGACTTGAATTGGAAGCAGAAATAAAGGACAAAGAACAGTTACTTATCAAAAACCCAACAGATGAAAGAATACTTAGTGTTATAAAACTTTTGAAAGACCAATTCCAAATGCTGATAGCGGAACAAGTTGCAACAAATTTACAATATGCGAAGCATAATACATTCTGCAATGCTAATAAACCAGGCAGGTGGTTGGCTTACACATTAAGGAAGAAACAAAGCATACGGACTATTGATAGTGTTGATATTGGGGGGAAAGAAGTTTTTCAACAGAATTTAATAAAAGAAGCCTTTCTTCAATATTACACTAAACTATATGCCAGAGAGGAGGTGCAGAATGGACTTATAGAAAAATATTTGGACAATAAAAGAGTTACAAAAATCACTGAACAACAAAAGGAAAGAATGGATTATCCCATAACAGAGGAGGAGATAATAGCAGCAATAAAACAATTAAAAACAGCCAAAGCTCCTGGAACGGATGGTCTGACAGCAGTGTATTATAAAACTTTACAGGCAGAAATGGTGGAACAACTCAGAGACTTATTTTGCAACATACAACAAGGGGGAAAAGTACCTCCATCGTGGACTACAGCTTATATTTCTTTGATACCAAAAGAGCAAGCAGGTCCCAAAAAACCGGAGAATTACAGACCAATATCTCTTTTGAATACGGATTATAAAATTTACGCAAAAGTATTAGCCAACAGACTGATGCCAGTAATTCAAAAGGTGATTCATGATGACCAAGCGGGATTTATTGAGGGTAGGCACATGAAGGACAACGTAAGGCAAGTAATAGATTTATTGGAATATCTTGAGAAGAATAAACAGATCCCTGCAGTGCTGGTCTTTCTGGATGCAGAGAAGGCCTTTGATAGAGTGGATTGGAATTTTCTATTAAAGACATTAAAAAAGATGGACTTTGGGGACCAATATATACAGGCGGTCTCAGCAATTTATCAAGAGCAAAAGGCACAGATCATTATCAATGGAAGTTTGACAACAGAGTTTAAAATTGAAAAAGGTACAAGACAGGGATGTCCACTGTCCCCATTGTTGTTCATTTTAACACTAGAAGTCTTGTTAAATACAATAAGGGATTCTAACACATTGAAAGGTATAATGATAAGGCAAGAGGATTACAGAATAAAGGCATTTGCAGACGATCTGGTTGTTACCCTAACACAGCCAATGGAATCGATAATCCAGATGAAGGACATTATACAAGACTTTGGTAAAGTTTCAGGTTTCAGATTGAATCAGAGAAAAACTAAGATGGTAGTTAAAAATATGACACAAGATCGTAAACTGGAGTTAGAAAGGAGGGCAGGTTTTGAGATTGTACCAAAGGTAAAATATCTAGGAGTTCAGGTTGCAGAATCAAATATGAAATTGTTTCAAAATAACTATGAGGCGTTGTGGCGAGAGGTGCAAAAAGATATGGAGATTTGGAAAAAACTGCAGCTGTCTTTACTTGGAAGAATAGCAGCAGTTAAGATGAACATTTTGCCAAGATTTCTTTTTTTGTTTCAAATGATTCCGGTGCTCAAAAATGATAAACAACTAAAAGCATGGCAAACTGGTATCAACAAATTTGTCTGGAACGAGAAAAAACCAAGAGTAAAAATGAAAATTATGCAAGACATCCCAGAAAGGGGAGGTCTCAAACTTCCAAACCTACAATTATATTATGATGCAACAGCTTTGACTTTAGTAAGTGATTGGTTTGGAGGAAAAAAGACTGGAATATTGAATGCAGAAAGTTTTGACTTGGAATTTGGATGGCACGCTTACTTATTTTATGACAGCAAAGTGGATAAAGTATTTAAAAGCCATATACTTAGAGATTCTTTGCTGAGAGTTTGGAAGAAGCACCGAAACAACTGGAATTATAAAATACCGCTATGGCTGGATCTTGGTCATACCTTGTGGAATACAAATATAATGTCACTCGGGGGGTTTTTATATAAAGAGGTTCTTTTTACAGATGCGGGCAGATGGCAGCTGAAGACATTACAGACATTGTTGGCTGAAGGGATTAATTTAACTTGGTTACAATATAATCAACTGCAATTGAGATGGAAAGAGGACCAAAAAACTGGTATTATGATGTATGAGGAAGAATTAGTTAGACATATAAAAGAGAAAGGCCCAATGCATATTAAAAGACTTTATAATGCTTTGTTAGAAAGGGATTCAGAAACTGAACTAGTTAAAGACTGCATGGTTAAGTGGGCACAAAATTTTGAGGAACCAGTGATGTTGGAAACATGGGAAAAAAATTGGGTTCAGAATGTTAAATTTACAGTCGCAGAATCTGCGGGAAAATTTCTATAAAATGTTTTATAGATGGCATTTAGATCCAAAAAAATTGTCGTGTATGTACCCTAGTGCCCAGCCTAAATGTTGGAGATGTGACTGCTTAGACGCTACATATTATCATGTTTGGTGGACCTGTAAGAAAGTTAAGGCTTTTTGGGTAAAAATTTGGTGGGTCATGCAGAATGTTTTGAAGAGAAAAATTCAATTTTCTCCACAACTGTTTTTATTGGGTATAGTTAAGGGTTTTACATTGGGGGAAACAAAAATGATATTGTACATGATAACTGCAGCAAGATTGTTGATAGGTAAATACTGGAGAAATGAAGCGCTGCCTTCGATTGAGGAATGGACTTTGAAGATGGCCAGTTTTGCGGAGATGGCGAAGATTTCAGCATATTTAAAAGATTGTTCTCAAGAGACTTATGAATGGGAATGGAAGAAGTGGATAAATTATGTTCAGCATAAATATCAAACTAGGAAGTATCAAATAGCCTTTATTTAAAAATGTTATATAAGATAGAAACATTTTAGGGTTGAGGATAAAAATTTGTTAGAAAATGTTATATTAAGATAGAAATATTTTAAGGTTAAGGATGAAAATTTGTTAGAAAATGTTACATTATGATAGAAATATTTTTAAGGTAATCAGGATGAAAATTTATCTGAAAATGATATACCAAGATAGAAATAGGTTAATGTAATGAAGATGAAAATTTGTAAGGGGGAGGGAGGGGTTCAAGTTTTATATACAAAGGAGGGTTTTTTCCTTTTATCTGATATGAGTATACTAGGAAGTCTGGGGGGAGGGGAGGGTTAGGGTGGGCTGGGGAGGTTGGGAAGTTTGGGGGGGTAGTGGGGGGGGGAAAAGGGGGTGAAAATGTAATTGTAAAACTTTTGCAATAAAAAAAAAAAAAAAGATGTTGGTTACCACCTTTAAAGCGCTCCATGGCATAGGACCCGGGTACCTTCGAGACCGTCTTCTGCCACCAATAGCCTCCCACCGACCAGTCCGCTCCCACAGAGAGGGTCTCCTCAGGGTGCCATCAGCCAAGTTTTGTCGGCTGGCGACACCCAGGGGGAGGGCCTTCTCTGTGGGAGCCCCAGCCCTGTGGAATGAACTGCCCCCGGAAATACGTAAGATCTCCGACCTCCTGGTGTTTCGTTGCGCATTGAAGACCCTGTTGTTCCGCCAGGCCGGGCTATCAACTTAATAATTTTAAATTGGGGTATTTTAAATTTTTGGGGTTTTTAATCGGCCAAATCTATTTAATTATTTTAATTTTTAATTATTGTTGTGTCTTGTGTTTTTAAATTGGCTGTACACCGCCCTGAGTCCTTCGGGAGAAGGGCGGTATAGAAATAAAATTATTATTATTATTATTATTATTATTATTATTATTATTATTATTATTGTTGTTGTTGTTGTTGTTGTTATTGTTATTGTTATTGTTATTGTTATGCAAAATCTATTCCCAGTTTGAACAGGGAAAGCCCCAGTTTGAACAGAACATAGCAAAACAGACTGGCTTCAAGGTGGCAAATGAGCAAGACATGTCTACATAATCTCTTATTTATTCAACCTATATGAAGCATATATATGGAGAGAAACTGGATTGGAAGATGAAAGTGGTTTTAAAAGTAAAGGAAGATGCCCATGCTGCAGTGGTGATGCTACTCTGATAATTGACAATGCATCAATCTGCAAGCTCTAGTAATGAAAATTAAGAAACACAACGTAAAGATGGAACTAAGATTAAATATAAAGAAGACCAAACTAATACAACATATCTAAGCAGCCAGTCTTAGAACTGACAAAGAAAATACTTAAGAGCTTTTATCTTTTATGATCATCTATCAACATTAAAAGAATCCCAGCAAATAAATACTGTATAGTGCAGATTAGCAGTTGGGAGAATACCAGTAAAGACCTTTGAAAAGATATATAGATGCTGAATCAGAACTGTGTGGGTAATGCTTTTCTTTGTGAAACAAAGTTGGACTTTGAAGAATAATATGAGTATTGATGCTATTGAATTTCAGTGTTGGAGAAGATTCCTGCAAATACCATGAATAGCAAAGAGCTTGTGAATCATCAAAGAAATCACTCAGAGTTATCATTTGAAGCACAAGTAATCAGACTCAGATTATCATAATTTGGATACATTATACAAAGATATAGCTCTCTGGAGAAATCTATAATGGCAGGGAAGGTAGACAGAAAGAGAAGAGCAGTAGCAAAATGGATGGACTCATTTACTAAGTGTAGCATTGAAAGACTTGAAAGACTAGATTGAAAGCAGATAATTCTGAATAAAATGTATATAGTTGCTAAGAATCAATGCTGACTTGATGGCACATAATCAATCACTTAATATTATAATATTAATAGCCTAAGAAATATAATATAGCTAATTTGTCTTAAGTAGGCCTAAAATTATCAGTTAAATAAATCAATTTGTTGCAGTGATTAAAGATATTGTCCTACAAACTGGGACACTTGAATTTTCTTCGACACAAAAGCCAGTAGTCACTTTTCTCAGTACTAAATTGAGAAGTGAAAATGTTGCCATGACAAATGCCACAACAAATGCCCATTTAGTCTTTAGGAATCAAGGTTGACCTAAAGAGCCATAACAATTTTTAGTATATTTATGTATTTTATTTTCTGCTATCAAAGAATATATAGACTTTCCTGAAATATTTATAATTTGATCTACAATTCCAATTAATGAATACTATTCCTAACTGCAGTTAAATTTGCAACACATCAAGAGATTTTTGTCATATCCCATTCCTGTGATAAAAAGGAATAGCATAGGTCACATGAGGTTAATGATATTAGATAGAAATATGAAAAGGAAAATTTTTACACAGGGATAAAAGCTATTTACACAGAAATATGTTGCATATATAATAATATGCATTTTCTAATTAATGTGTTGTAAGTTGACATCTGGGTAGAATTTATGATGGCCAAAAGATGAATTATTTTTCCAATTTATGCTCCCTGAAATACATAATTTTATGAGGTTCTAAATTTTTGCCTTAAAAATCATTATGATCTTTATGGTCACATACAATATCTAAATATATTCTGGTTTGGACACTTGCATTTCCAGTCCTTCTGTTCAGTCTCTGAAAGTCCCCAAATTACTTCTTTGCCTGCAAATAATACTGAAATTAATGAGGTGCACAACATAATGATGGTAAGCTATTGTTTCATACACATACCTGCAAGTGCATACAATCTTGTCTCTCTCTATGTGTGTATACATGCATATAAACACATTTTATCTATCTTCTATCCCTTTATCATTTATCAAACCAAAAGTGCGGAGGCTGAAAACGGGGCATGTGGAGACCAAAAATGGGGCGCATGGAGGCCAAAAATGGCAGGTGGGTAGGGGCGGGTGGATGGGGCTTCAGCAATATTCGCTCCATAAGATGCACAGACATTTCCACCCACTTTTGGGAGACTAAAAAAGTGCATTTTATGGAATGAAAAATACAGTAACCCCCAACAAAGTCTAATTTTGTATGGAACAGAAAAATAGGAAGTAATTTTGCTGATTTCGTCCATTTGATTTTGCTGTTTTAAATATGCCTTTTTTTTCTCTGACCTAACCTTTCGGGAATATGATCTCAGAATATCACACATATGTACATATGATCTTTGCCTCAGTTAATGGTGTATATCAATAACTCTTACAGGTAATCCTCAAATTACCAGCATTCTTTAGTGAACGCTCAAAGTTACACAATGAGCGCCCCTTGTGCTTATGGAAAAATTAAAAATGTTGCAGCACAATGACAATTGTTCACCCTTATGAATGACTACAGAGGCTCTGCAACCTTCACCCTGCCTATTCCCCTCCCCCTAGTGCCAGTTCTTCATAAGCACTAGGCCTGTGGATACTGTACTGACCTTTCTTGGACCGTTTTCAGTGGTGGGATTCAGGCATTTCACACTGGTGCACTAGAACTGGTTGTTAACTGTTTGGTCAGTTCGGTGAACCAGCTGAAGCCTTGTTGCTCCCTCCTGGTCTCTCTTCATTGGGTGTCTTATCTAGCCACCCGGCCACTCGCCCGAGCTTATTAGAGCCACTTCGTGTCATGACATCACCCAAGTGGAAGGGAGCAGGAGCAGAGAGGCTCGTTTGCTCCATTTCTCTGCACCTGTGCTGTTTGGCCTTTCCTTTTCATTTTTGGTGTCCGAGCCATGCGAACTGCCACCATTAGGCACCAGCAGCTGTACCGGAGCCACCCCAAGAAGTTTGGACAGGGCTCACGTTCCTCATAGGTCTCCGACCCTTCCCGACTCCCTCTTTACAGTCTCTGCCGGGCCCAGCACCAATGCTGTCTGGTGGACACTGGCCTCTGCAACTGGGCCTGGTGGCAGCAGGGAACACGGGATTGCCCAACAGCTACAGGATTGCTGTGAATCAGACGTTAACATGGTATATTTATGCATCTATACTTCCCTTCATTTATCCATTATCTTCCTTCATTATCTTCCTTAATTATTTGTAGCACAAATGTCAGCACACCTAGACAAAATTGATTATTTGAAACTATACTATACTACTATGTCTTCAGTGGAAATATTCAAATAAATACTATATCCTGAAGGAAGAAGAACTGACTTAGTTTTAAATTTCACACTTGATGGTCTCTCTCCCAGCTTCAATTTCCTATCTATAAAATGGGACCAATATCTGTATTTCACAAGGTGTTACAGGTGATGGGGATGCAGATTCTCCACATTTGTGCACAAATGACTGTCTGAGAAAATGCTAAATGTCCTTAAATTTGGAGGTCTTTTTTCCTGAGCTGGACAGGATCTGTGTTCACCTGATGCAGGGTGCATTTTGGTTTGGAGAACAATATCACCTCTACGTCCCAAAGGTGCTTTTTCAAGAGGCAACTGGACTCTCTGGTTTTTCTTTGAAAATGTTTCACTTCTTGGATGGGAAGAGAAACATCTTCAAAGAAAAACCAGAAAGTCCAATTGCCTCTTGAAAAAGCACCTTTGGGACAACCATGACCTGGATGACTGAGAATCTCCATAGATAATCACCTCTATGAGAAATGTTTAGGCTTTAGAGATTCTTCATACTGACAACAAGTTATTACGCAGGTACTGTGAAGAAAGTACACATTTTCTTCATTTTCAGCAGCAGTATTTAAAACATACATATTCAAGATTGCTAGGGATGTAAATTTGTTTTGTGGTGGTCATTTACATAACAAATCCCCGGCTCTTCAAATCTTTTGACCTGAATGGGTTTTCAAGCTGCTTTACAAATTGGTTCTTCTTTGTTGAAAATGAAGATATTAGGTGTTATTTTAGCAGGTCCAGAGTGTTAAGCTCATCTCCCATGCCAAACCCAGTATATTACTTCAAAAAGACAGAGGTAGAAGTGTCCTGCCTCACTTTTGCTTCACTCAAATAAAAGCATTTTCCCTTTAAATTAATCAGCACTTTGAAGCAGCATCAGTGTGCTGGGGACAACTACTTAAGTTGCACATAAAGAAAAGAAACTATCCTATTTTTCTATTTGAAGATGACAGAAATCTACTCAGGATTGAAATTTGGATGCAGATCAAATACATATCTTTGCTAGAAAGGCTACCACAATTTAAAAAGCAGAATACATGTATAATGTGCAGGAAAAAAAATTCTATCATACTATCACGTACTTGCTCTGTTTCTCTTGTGTACTTTTGTTTTTTTAATGGTTTGATTATTCTGAGATATAATGATAAAAAGGCAAAATATAAAAGAAAGTTTATAAAGCCAGTATGGTCTTGATGGGCTATCTGCTAAAATAAAGCAAAGTCACACACTTGAAAGTAAATCAGGAACCCTGTAATTGTGGAGTCTGTCTGGCAAGAACAAAGAATGCTTCTTCACAGGAAATATGCATATGTAAAGCTTGTAACAATTCTGGGTAGTTAGAAAGCTGATAAAAGTAGCAAAGAGTTAGGCATCTTGCAGACCTCAGCTAGAAGTCAGGAATAGAGATGGCATGGAGCAAATAGAATGTGTATTAGATAACTCCTGAAGCATTCATTAGCCAAGGCTTAGGAATAGGGACAGCTAGAGACCAATAGAACAAATTGTAGAATTATTATTAAAATGTTTATTAGATGATATTTCTTTTTTTTAATTGAAAAAGTTTTACAATTACATTTTCTCCCCAATTTCACCCCCAACCCTCCCTGACCTCCCTAACCCTCCCTAACCCCCGCAACCCTCCTCTTCCCCCCAGACTTCCTCAGAATATAATCCAAATCAAAATCCCCTTTTTATAAAACTTGAACCCATCCACCCCCTGTAAATTTTTCACATCTTCACAAATTTCTATTATTCTATCCCTATATAGTATTTTCAGTTAAAAGCTATCTGATATTTCCTAGTTTGATATTTATTCTGCACATAATCTATCCACTTTTTCCACTCCCATACATAAGTCTCTTGTGAGCGATCTTTTAAATATGCTGAAATCTTCGCCATCTCTGCAAAACTGGCCATCTTCAAAGTCCATTCTTCAATAGTAGGCATAGCTTCATTTTTCCAATATTGACCTATCAGTAGTCTCGCTGCTGTTATCATATACAATATCAACTTTGTTTCACCCAATGTAAAACCCTTAACTATACCCAATAAAAACAATTGTGGAGAAAACTGAATTTTTTTCTTTAAAACATTCTGCATAACCCACCAGATTTTTATCCAAAAAGCCTTCACTTTCTTACAAGTCCACCACACATGATAATATGTGGCATCTAGGCAGTCACATCTCCAGCATTTTGGTTGAACATTAGGGTACATGCATGACAATTTCTTAGGATCTAAATGCCATCTATAAAACATTTTATAAAAAATTTCCCTCAAATTCTGCGACTGTGTAAATTTAACATTCTGAACCCATATTTTTTCCCATGTTTCCAACATCACTGGTTCTGCAAAATTTTGTGCCCACTTTATCATGCAATCTTTAACCAATTCAGTTTCTGAATCCCTTTCTAACAAAACATTATAAACCCTTTTAATATGCATTGGACCTTTTTCTTTTATATGTCTAACCAGTTCTTCCTCATGCATCATTATACCAGTTTTTTGGTCCTCTTTCCATCTCAATTGAAGTTGATTATACTGTAACCAAGTTAAATTAATCCCTTCTTCCAACAGCGTTTCTAAAATCTTCAGTTGCCATCTGCCCGCATCTGCAAAAAGAACTTCTTTATATAAAACCCCCCCGAGTGACATATTTGTATTCCAGATGATATGACCAAGATCCAGCCATAACGGTATTTTGTAATCCCATTTGAGTCGGGGCTTCTTCCAAACTCTCATCAAAGAGTCTCTAAATATGTGGCTTTTGAATACTTTATCCACTTTATTCTCATAAAATAAGTAAGCATGCCAACCAAATTCAAGATCAAAACTTTCTATATTCAATATTCCAGTCTTTTTCCTTCCAAACCAATCACTTGCTTGCGTCAAAGCTGCTGCTTCATAATATAATTGTAGGTTTGGAAGTTTAAGGCCTCCCCTTTCTGGAACATCTTGCATAATTTTCAGTTTAACTCTCGGCTTTTTCTCATTCCAGACAAACTTATTCAGTCCTCTTTGTCATTCTCTCAGTTGTTTATCACTTTTAAGCACTGGAATCATTTGAAACAAAAAAAGAAATCTTGGCAAAATGTTCATCTTAACTGCTGCTATTCTTCCAAGTAGAGACAGCTGCAGTTTTTTCCAGGTCTCCATATCTTTCTGTATGTCTCGCCACAACACCTCATAATTATTTTGGAACAGTTTCATATTTGATTCTGCAACTTGAACTCCTAGATATTTAACCTTTGGTACTATCTCAAAACCTGCCTTGCTTTCAAGTTCCTGTTTTCGATCTTGTGTCATATTTTTAACTATCATCTTAGTTTTTTTCTGGTTCAATCTAAATCCTGATACTGTACCATATTGTTCTATAATGTCTTTCATCTGGATTATTGATTCCATCGGCTGTGTTAGGGTAACAACCAGATCATCTGCAAATGCCCTTATTCTGTAATCCTCTTGCCTTATCACTATTCCTTTCAAAGTGCTCGAGTCCCGTATTGTATTCAACAAGACTTCTACTGTTAAAATAAATAACAATGGGGATAACGGACAACCTTGTCTTGTTCCTTTTTCAATATTAAAGTCTGTTGTCAAACTTCCATTAATAATAATCTGTGCCTTTTGTTCTTGATAAATTGCTGAAACCGCCTGTATAAATTGATCCCCAAAGTCCATCTTTTTTAATGTCTTTAATAGAAAGTTCCAATCCACTCTATCAAAGGCCTTCTCCGCATCCAAAAAGACCAGCGCTGCAGGGATCTGTTTATTCTTCTCGAGATATTCCAGTAGATCTATAACTTGCCTTACATTATCCTTCATGTATCTGCCTTCTATAAATCCCACTTGATCACAATGAATCACCTCTTGAATAATTGGCATCAACCTGTTGGCTAATACTTTTGCAAATATTTTATAGTCATTATTCAGAAGAGATATTGGTCTAAAATTCTCAGGTTTTTTAGGACCTATTTGCTCTTTCGGTATCAATGAAATATAAGCTGTTTTCCATGATGGGGGTATTTTACCCCCTTGTTGTATACTACAAAATAGATCTTTAAGATGTTTAATCATTTCTGCTTGTAAGGTTTTATAGTACACCGCTGTTAAACCATCCGTCCCAGGAGCTTTAGCTGTTTTCAATTGTTTAATTGCGGCAATAATCTCCTCAACTGTTATAAAATGGTTCATTCTCTCCTTTTATTGGCTAGTAATTTTTGTGACTCTTTTATTTTCTAGATATTTCTGTATAAGTCCATTCTGTGTATTATCTTTGAAATATAATTTAGTATAATAATCTACAAAAACTTCTTTAATTAATTTTTGTTGAGAGATTTCCTTCCCTCCAGTATCAATACTATCAATGATCCGTGTACTCTGTTTCTTCCTTAGTGTATAAGCCAACCATCTGCCCGGTTTGTTAGCATTGCAAAATGTGTTATGTTTCGCAAATTGTAAATTTGTTGCTGTTTGCTCCGCCATAAGCATTTGAAATTGATCTTTCAGCAGTTTTATAGCTCCTCGTATTTTTTCATCTGTTGGGTTTTTTATAAGTAACTGTTCTTTATTCTTTATTTCTGCTTCCATTTCAGCTCTTTTCTTTTGTCGATTCAATTTATGTTTAGAGTTCATATAGATGAGTACCCCTCTCATATACACTTTACTCGCATCCCACACGATTTCAATAGGGGTACCCTTATTTAAGTTCATTTCAAAAAATTCTTTCATCTGCTTTTTAAGTTCTGTTATATTCTTTTCATAGCTAAACAGATTTTCATTTAATCTCCATGATCTTCTCTCACTCTTTCCCATCTCAATTTCTATCCATACCGGGCTATGGTCAGTTAAAGTCCTTGGAAAAATCTTTGTTCTTTTTGTTTTTACAAGTAAGTCAGCTGATAGTAAAATAAAATCAATCCTAGAAAAGGATCTGTGTCTATCTGAAAAAAAAGCAAAGTCCAATTCTTTTGGGTTATGTATTCTCCAAATATCTTTTAATTCCAAATCTTCTTTCATATCAAAAAAAGTCTGTGGTAGTCTGATCCTTGACTTCGCCGAACTCTTTTTATCTATTTTAGAGTCAATTACTCCATTCCAATCTCCCATAATTAAAATAGATCTATAGTGCCATTGCAATATTTTAGAATGCAAAGTTTTGTAAAAATTGTCCTGTTGTTGATTAGGTGCATATATTCCAATCACTAGAATTGGGCCACTTGGTGTATGTAGTTCAATTGCTATAAACCTACCACATTCATCTGCTTCTATAATTTTAGCTGACAGTCTTTTATTTATATAAATAACCACACCATTTTTTTTCCAAATTTGAAGCTATAAAATGTGTTCCTAATCTTGAATTTATCAGATATTTTTGATCTTGTGTTCTAACGTGAGTTTCTTGTAAACAAATTATATCATTGTTAAATTGTCTCAAGTATGTAAATAATTTCTTCCTTTTCTGTGGTGAATTTAAACCATTCACATTCCAAGATAAAAACTTAATTGTCATGTATACTTTTTTGAAGCGACAAACACATTTGCCGAAGATTTTCCGAATCGGTAGTCTTCGGCTTTGCTCCCCCCATGGCTTCACATTCTTGTATATTACCCTTGACTCCTTTCTTATATTGCTGTGGCTTGGGCCTTTCCTGTTGTTGTCTTTCTTTGAGTTGCTTAGAAATTGCTCGAGTTATACGCTGATCTTTAGCTTCACACATCCAGGCTAGGTCCAAAGCCACTTCTCTTGTAGTCTTAGGTGGTTCAATCACAATTTTCGAAGGAAGATCTAGCAGGGGCTCATCCAGAAAACCTCCTGTAGCTCCCTGCATTTCCATTGCCTCTAGTTCCAGCTGCTTAGGCTGCTCTTCCCTCTCTTGCTGAAATTGCTTCTCCTTATCACTCTCCTTTATCTCCAACACAGAAGATGTACGTGGGAATGGTGAACTCTCTTTAAAGACATTAGAAAAAAATTCTTCCGCCTTCTCAACAGTATTTAGTCGGTATCTTTCTCCCTTATACCTCAAGATTATACCAGTTGGAGCATCCCACCTAAATGGAATTTGTTGTTTTTTTAATTCATTCAATAGAAATCCAAAATCCTTTCTATCTTTTAACATCTTAGGTGGTAGCTCTTTATAAACTCCAATCTCCTTTCCCTCCACTTGCACAGCAGAGAGAAATGACTTTTGCAAAATATCATTTCTCATTTTTCTATCTGTAAAGTATATCACCAAATCTGTAGGCAATTGTCTTTGTCTGGCCACCCACGAATTCACTCTGTACACTTTGTCCATTTTGCAAAAAATCTCTTCAGGACTAATCTTTAACAGCACAGCTAGAGCATCAGCACAAGTCTGTCTCAGGTCTTGTCTATCATTCTCTTTTAAGCTCTCAGCCTTATGGCAAATTCCATAGACCTGAACTGCATCATTGTAATCTCATTTTCAAGTCTTTGCATTTTGTTATCAGCATCAAAAATTTGATAATCAGTCTCCTTCATTTTAACATCCATTTCTAATCTAAATTCTTCCACCTTAGCATCTGTTTTAATATTTGCTTCTGACAATCCAGTCACCACAGTCATTAATTTTTGAGTCACCTTGTCATATTTTTTTTTGCACCACCTCTTTAATTTCTTTAATCTCCTGCTTGATTTCCTGTTGTGACTTTTTAAACTTCTCATCCAAAGCCTGAGTAATGAAATCCTTTAAACTTTCAAGATCAATCTCTTTTTTCTGACTCTGCTGGCTGGGAGACTGCTGTTCAGGCTTATGTGTGGGGGATCCCCCCCGCCGCCTTCACTTCCTGTTTAGTCTGCTTAGAAGCCATCCTGCCATGTAATCTAGCTTTTCCAAAAAAGGAAATCCTTTTTCCCTTTCCTCCACCACAAAGTCCGCTAAAAAATTCCCCCAGGTTTAGTCAAATTAAAGGTGAAATTGAAGCAAAATCAGGCTTGTTTTTAAAAAGGATTTTCTTTTCCTCCACTTGTTGCAGACGGTGCTACTTTGTAACTTGTTGAAATAACTTGCTAATCCACTCTCACTTTCAGCTCGTTAACGCTGAAGCTGGGCGCCATTTTCAAGAGACTTTCACTCATTCACTCTTCTGTTTTAAAATTAATCGCAGGGCTAGTAATACTTGCAGTTTCGTGGTTCAAGTTGTTATTCCACCCTGTTCGTTTGAATTTGCTTTGTATTCAATAGAAAGGTTGATCCTGCTGCCTTGTTCTACGCTGGGTAGACTCGTCCCACGCTGTCCGGAGTCTTGGCGAGCTGAAAGGGAGCTGCGCCTGTTTCCTCCCCAGAAGCAAAGGCTAGCTATCTGGGGGCTCACAGGGGCTCAACCTGCTTCTCGCCTACTCTATTCCACTAATCCTTTCAGATTCGGGAACTTCCAAGCTGCTTCTCTCGATCGAAGCGGCTCTGACAGGCAGAGGGGCTGGCTGTCCAAAAACGGGACCGTCTTTCGGTGACAGGAAGCAAACCGGAAGTCTCATTAGATGATATTTCTTATTATCCTGCCTTGTCCTGCCTTTTCCTTTAGTGAAAATGCATAAAGTTTTCTTAATCCTCTGTTCTTGGCTCTTGGCATTTTCCATGGGGAACTCCAAAAAAAAAAGCAATCAAAACCTGCACCTCATGTCTGGCGTCCCTCATTGGCCTTGGCACCAGGCTCAGACCCTTATTGGGGACAACAGTCTAGTGGTTAAGGCATCAGGTTAGAAGTCAGGAGATCAGTTCTAGTCCCACCTTAGGTACAAAGCCACTCTTCTCAGCCTAGCCCACCTCAAAGAGTGGGAAGAGTGGGAAGGTGGGAAAACAGGAGGAGGAGGATGACATATTAGATATATTGACTGTCTTGAATTATTTGTATGAATAATAAAGCAGGATTAAAAAATTGAAAAGAGAATGAAAGCAGAGTGGCCTCTGCTGTCTCTACTGCCTCTGCATGTAGATGCAGGATTATTTGCAAATTAAGTGGAAATGAGTGCATGTTAGTTTTCTAGTCTGTCAGAAACTAAAGCCAGCAGTTATATAGAACTGCCTACTATCTATAATCTTTATAAAAAGCTTAAACAACTTTCAGATTCCACCTTAACTCCCCCTCCACGTTACTAATCCAACCTTAACAAAAAATTAACATAAGGGAGACTTCTGGTTGGCGTCGCGGCGACCCTGACAGGGGAAATAGCGGGACTCTATGGAGCCCCACGAAAACCCCATCTGTTAAACCCCCGCCGGCAGGTCTATGGACCTACCCTGTCCTGGAGGGACAGGGGGTAAGAGAGGGACCCCTTGGTCAGCTGAGAGGAACGGTCAGGTTCCTCAGGGCTGGAGGATTACCCTCTGTGTTGGCGGCGGCTGAGTGGCAGCCATGGCGGCTGCCTCAAGGCTGTGACAACCGGGAAAGTAATGTTCAGGAGGAGAAGCAAGGAAACAGAGCAAACTGTTTGGAAGCTGGGTAAGTGAGTTTTACCCTGGCGGGAACAGCATTAAAAATGGATTTTGACAAGAGAGCCCCTAGCCTTAAGTAGCGGCTACAGACTGTGGGGGCAAGAAGATTTAGATAAGCTATGTGCTGGAGGAAGAGACCCATTTGTGAACTATCTTTAATGTGGATTTTTGTGAAATGACTGTAGTTGCCAACTATAAAACTTTGGAACTTTTCGTTATTGATATGGATTGCTTTTGAAGAGACAAGGAGGAAGGAGGCATTGAGCAGAAACCTTTTGAAACAATCGGAAAAGTTAAGTGGAGATTGCATATTGGCTAAAATGGAGTCGTGTCGTGGAGAAGTGAAAGTTTGAACTTGTGGATTACTTTCGGTTTGACTCAGACACAATGTATCTTGTTACCTAAGCTGGTTTACTATGAAAACAACTAAGGAGGTTCAACTTTGGGGATTTTTAATTTGTTCTTTGATGCTATTAAGGAAAGAAAGAAGAAAGAAGAAATGAGAAGGAACAATCTAAACTGCAGATGTAAGCAGAGGAAGCTAAAATGGTTGCCTATTAAGAAGAAATGAAAGTGTAAATTATGGACTGCTTGCTACTTAAAGGAGAAATTTTGACTTTTGCTTCCTAAATTGGATTACTTTGAAGAAAAACTAAAGAGGTTTGACTTTAGATGTACTTAATTTAACTCTGGACTACTTATGGATGGTTGGAAAGAAGGAATTATCTGGAACAATTAAAACTGCTGATTAATGGCGTGCCAATAAAAGGGAAGGATGTAACAGCGGAAGAAGACAAGATGATACCATACATGGAACACAAAAGAACTAAATCTTTTAGTCTTTACAAGTTTACAGATATTGGAACCGAAAAGGAAAAAAAGAGCTTGGACAGATTAGAGAAAGGGAAAAACTGGAATATATTGGGTAGCAAGACGAGAAAAGCGCTACAGTCTGATTAAGATGGATGTAAATGCTTCTATGTAATTCATGTTTAAATAATGTAAGGAGGAGATTTCCTCTTTCTTCTTTTTCTTTCTTTTCTATTTTTCTTTTCTTTCTTTTTCTCTATTATTCTTTGATCTTATCCCTCTCTTTCTTTTCTTTTTTTTTTGAATCTTTCTTCTTAATTTTTTCTTGCCATACTTTTATGTCTTTCTTCTCCCTTTTTCTTTCCTTTTTTACTTTCCATTATTATCATTGAGAGAAGTGGTTCTTAAGGTGGGAAAAATGTGATTATAGGACAATTATAGTAAATATGAAGATGATGAATGAATTTTTGATTGTCAACAAGAACTGCTGATAGACTTTATTTATTTATTATTCAAACTTATATACCGCCCTTCTCCTTTCGGATTCAGGGTGGTGAACAGCCAAAATAAAAACATTTATATATAACAGTACAATTAAAAATAGATTTAAAATAATTAATAAATTTGGCCCATAATTTAAAACTTGTCAATTTAAAATCAGTATCAAAATTTTAAAACCAACCCTAAAATCAAGACAGAATAATAACTACAGAAAATTGTTTTTTTTTAAAAAAAGGGTTTGTGAATGAAGCTTTGAATATTAACAAGAATTGTTTATAGAGTTTATGATTATTTTTTAAAGCGAGAAATGTTGCTATAGAAAAACCATAAGAAATGTGAAGACTCTGAAATTTTTTTTAAAAATATTAATAAGAGTCTTAATGGTTACAGAAAATTGATTTTAAAATACTGTGTTTTTTATAGTAAATAGAATGGGAATGAATTTTTGAATAAATTTAAAGAAAATTAATATTTTAGGAGAAGAATAGGAGATAGATATTAAAATGTATCATTATTTTTAATTGGTAAGTTAAAATAAAATGCTATGAATCAGTTAATTAAATGAAAATTAGGAGTGAAAAGAAGTATAATTTGGGTGATCAGATGCTTAAAACTAAACTGTGAATTAGTCAAGTATAAGATTAGGAGTGGAGGAAAGCATCCCTGGAGAACAGCTGATTAAGCTGTGAACCAGATAAAAATAAACCTAGGAGGAGTAGAGGAGATAACACTGGAGAGCAGTTAGAGCTAAACTGTGAACCAGTTAAATATAAGGTAAGGAGTGGAGGTAAGCATCCCTGGAAAACAGCTGATTAAGCCATTATCCAGCTAAAAATAAAACTAGGAGTAGTGGAGGAGAAAATGTTGGAGAGCAGTTAAAATCAAACTGTGATCCAGTCATTAAATAAGGTTAGGCGTGGAGGGAAGCATCCCTGGAAATGAGTTAACCAAGCTGTAATCCAGTTAAAAATAAACCTAGGAGGAGTGAAGGAGATATCTTAGAAGTAAATTTTAAAGTGAATTGATCTTGAAATGTTTGTAAGAGAGGAGTAAAATACTTTGTATTAGTTTTTAGATGCAATTTTGAAGAAATACTGATTGAGTTTGGGTCTTTGAAGTAAGGGAAATATATGAAATACTGATTGTTAAAATGATAAATGAATATTATAAAAAGCTGTTTAGATTTGGAATTTAAGATTTAAATTTAATAATTTAAATTTATATTTAATAGAATGTTAAATGTTAGAACAAGATGTTAGATTGAATAGAAAAATTGGGTTTAGAACTTTTTTCTTTTTTTTCTTTTTTTCTTTTTCTTCTTTTTTTCTTCTTTAAGATGGTAATGGATGAAATTTGGAATCTATACTTATTTTATACTGGATCAAACTTTTACTCTAAAAAGATATGTTTTATGTTTAAAATAAATAAAAAAAAATTTCAAAAAAAATTAACATAAGGGAGTTCACAAAAAGTTTATAAATATTTACTAAACCAGTCTCTCCTTTGTCCTTGATGAGCACTTGCTCTCTTGGAGTTCCTGTCTTCCATTCAATTGCATTCTATTCTCTTCCCTCAGAAACGTAATGCCATTTTAGGTAAAAAATTCTAAATTATTCTTACACTGCTTCTCTTTAGTTTTGCCTGGATTAAAATACAGATTTATCATAGCGGCAGGTGCTAGTTTTGACTTCAATAAGCCTAAGAGTAAGTATTTGGCAAGTGAGTCGCTGGACGAGGAGAGGAGTGGCTGGAAGAGGAGAGGCCAGGCGAGGCACTCCTTGGCATGAGTGATGTTGAGTTGGCCACACCCACCCAGTCACAAATGACCCAGCCACGCCTACCCAGCCAATCATTAGGGCAGAGAACCGGTTGTTAAATTATTTGAATCCTACCACTGCCTGTTTTGGTGCTTCAGGCCTTCAGTAAGTAGGCAGAGAATGGAGGCTTAATGTACTACAAGATCACACAAGATCAGTAGCACAAGATCTCATGCTATTGATCTCTCATGGTCTCACAGTACTTTAAGCCTCTGTTCTCTGCAAAAGGAGCCCTGGACGAGATCTGCAGCAAAAGGCTTTACAAATGGAGGGAAGGCCTGAAGCTTTCCCTCTGTTTGCAAAGCCTTTGCCATCTTTGAAAAAAGTCTTTGCAGCTCTGCAGTTCCGTTTTTGCATGCACAGGCCTCGTCTGGTACTTTGCAGCACCAAACAGAGCTCCGGAGGGGCAGGGGTGCCCCTCCGAAGCTCCCTTTTCAATTCAAAGTGCTGCAAAGTATGCTTCAGTGCAGCTGATGGCTGGAGAGGAGACAGCTTGCTAGATCTTTGCACGGTAAGTGTCCCGGTACAGCAAGTTGCCAGGGGGGGGGGGGGGGAATTGTGAGGAGCATGAGATATTTCAGTGGGTTAGGGAGACCTTGGGTGGTCTTAAGCAGATGGCCTGTTCCATCACTGCTTCCCCTATGGCTTTCCCCACCCTGATATATCTCATGCGCACTTAATGAACTGTGCATTCGATTAGCACATGTATGGGTGAAAGGAGTGAGCGATTGTGTTCAAAGTACAAAATTCATTCCTACAAATCCTCAGGTTATTATTTATTTATTTTTTAAAAAATATTTTTTATTTTGGCAAGCATGTATAAAATAACAGATATAAGTATAAACGTGATTTTTTTCCCAAAAAGTTTTTTTATTTTTTTCCAAACATACAAATTACATCCTTTCAGAACAGAGCTTTGATCGGATCATCACTTTGTTCAATTTTTAACAAAATATTTAACAAAATTTTATCTATACTATTTTGCCATAGCACTTATTTCTAAATCTTATATCACATATTCAACTAATACCATCTTTAAAAAAATTAACACATATTTACTTAATCAAAACAATTACTCTTCTATTAATCCACCTTAAATCTTAATTCTTCTCTTTTCAAATTAAATCTTTATTCCATTATTACTTTATCAAATTTAAATCTTATCTTTTTAATTTTAGAAATATAGCAATTTAACATTTAAACATAGTTCTTAGTTCAAATAATGCTCTTTAACACAATTTCCCAATTATCAATATTTCAATTTAAATATTATTAAAAATATTCAAATTATAACAATTGTTATAGGTATTTAAACAATATCCCAGTTATTATAACCATCATTTTCCTCAAATAGTATCTTTTAACATCTTAATAAAAAATTGGTTCATTATATCCATTGCTATATTTCTTTTAGTGTAATCTATTTTCCATATATTTTAGTTTCAATCCCTATTTCATTTCTAAATATCTGTAACATAATTCTTCTCCTATTTGTTTATCTCAATATAGTCATTTTATAAATCCAGGTCCTGGACTTCTTTAAATTTCTTAATATTTTCCAAGCTTTTATTCTTTTATCATTCAGTATTAATCTCCATATAATTTCTTTTTCAATTTAAAAATATCAAATCATATTTAAAATCCAGTCCAAATTTAAATAGCTCTTCTCACTTCTTTTTTTCTTTTTTTCCCTTTTATTTATACATCCCCCTTTTTTTCTTCTTAAAGCTTATTGTCCATTCTTTTTATTTTTCTTGCCATTTAAAAAAGAAAGGGGGGGGGAAGGATCTCTTTATTTCTTTCCAATCCTTTAACCATATCTAATTATTTAAAGTTTCCAATTAGTTTGTTCATAAATCAATTTTCAATTGGGTTTTTGTCTCTTCCAAATTACATTTCAAAATCCTCTTTGTCCCCATGTTCCTTAGCCGCTATTACACATTAGGGGTCTTGTAGTTGTAAGATGTTTCTCTTGTTATTCAAGCCTGAGTTGGCTGTCACTCACTTGGCTTCAAAAATACTCCATTCCGATTCTTTCTTTCCAGGTCTATACTTAGCCTGGTTGTCCCAGCTTCGTGGCAGCCGTCATGGATGCCGCCCCCCGCCGCTGACTCACAGAGAGTTCCCTCTGACCTCCGAGGAACTTGCCTGTTCCTCTTGGTCGTCCGAGGTGCCCCTCTTTCTTCCCCGTCCCTGCAGGACGGTTCCGGTCTGAAGACCCATCAGCAGCGGTTCGGCAGCCGGGGTTTTTGCAGCGCTCATCAGAGCCCACTATTTCCCTGACTGTCTTGCCGTGATGCTAAACTGGAAGCATGATTATTAATATATGAAGTGGATATGAATAAATGGGGACATTAGGACAGGGACGGTAGACACGTTGGTGTGCTTATGCACGCCCCTTACAGACCTTTTAGGAATGGGATGAGGTCAACAGTAGACAGTCTAAGTTTAAAATTGTGGGGGTTTTGGGAAGAAACCACAGAGTCAGGTAGTGTATTCTAGGCATTGACCACTCTGTTGCTGAAGTCATATTTTATGCAATCAAGTTTGGAGCGGTTTACCTTAAATTTATATATATTGTGTGCTCATGTATTGTTGAGGTTGAAGCTGAAGTAGTCATTGACAGGTAGGACATTGTAGCAGATAATTTTATGTACTACACTTAGGTCAGACCGAAGTCGGCGTAGTTCTAAGTTGTCTTAAGCCCAAAATTTCAAACCTAGTGGCATAAGGTATTCTGTTGCAAGCAGAAGAGTGGAGGATTTGATAGGGCGCTCCCTATTTTGACTACTTATTGCCTGCTTGACAGTAATGCAACTATCCAATTATGCAGGGGTCCAGAAATGCCATAAGATTTTAGTTTTAGAAGTAGTTTGTCGTGCACCACAGAATCTAAGGTTTTTCAGAAGTCTATTGCTTTACCCTGTTCGAGTTGTGTAGTCCATAGGTTTTTGCAGTGTAGGAGTTGCAGATTACAGGATGACTTTTTCCTGAAACCAAATTGTTCGTTAGAGAGTAGGTTGTTTGACTCTAAGTGGAGGGTAATGGATTGGTTTATGATTGATTTCATGACTTTACAGGTGATGAAACATAAAGAGATTGGTCTGTAATTTTCAACTAACCTGGGGTCTCCCTTTTTGAAGATAGAAATGACCATGGCTAGTGACCATAGGTTGGACAAGGAGCTGGTCCTGAAAGGTTTTTCAAAGATTATGCTTAGAGGTTCTGCTATGGCTATGGAAAGCTTTTTTAAGAAGTAGGCACATAGGCCAGCAGGTCCAATAGATTGAGATGATTTTAAGTTGTGTAGTGCCTTTTCAATAATACCTTCTGTAAAATTGATATGTATTAGATCATTACCCCTTCATGGATTACTGCCTTGTTGTGGCAAAAGGGCTTGCGTAGCTCAATGAAGCTATGAGCTATGCTGTGCAGGGACACCCAATACGATAATATGATGGTCATAGCAAACATTCTTTTCCAACAACCCAAGAGATGACTCTACATATGGACATCACCAGACGGTCAACACAGAAATCAGATTGACTATATGCTCTGCAGCCAAAGATGGGGAAGCTCTATACAGTCAATAAAAACAAGACCAAGAGCTGACTGTGGCTCAGATCATGAGCTTCTCGCTGCAAAATTTAGACTTAAATTGAAGAAAGTAGGGAAAAGCACTAGGCCACTCAGGTATGAACTGAATCATATCCTTGATGAATATACAGTAGATGTGGTAAATAGATTTAAGGAATTAGATCTGATAGACAGAGTGTATCATTGATACACTCAAAAGCATTTGATAAAATAAGACACAGCAAACTATTACAAATCCTGAAACAAGTGGGGCTAGACGACAACGACATCCAAATCATAAAGAATCTATATTGGCATCAGGTAGCAAATGTGAGACTAGACCAAAAATACTCAGATGATGCAGAAATATGAAGAGGGGTCACACAGGGCTGTATTCTGTCTCCGCTGTTATTTAATATCTACTCTGAGTCAATTTTCAATAAAGCACTGGAAAACATTGATGCTGGCCTCAAAGTAAATGATGTTCAGATGAACAATTTAAGATATGCTGATGATACAGTTCTGCTTGCCAGTAAGCATGAAGACCTTCAGCTCCTCATCAACAGAGTCTCAGAAATATCTGAAAAATATGGCTTGAAGTTTAACACCTCAAAAACCAAGATCACGGTCATCAGCAAACAATCCATTAATTTTCCGCTGATAAATTCGGAAGGAATGCCATTAGAAAAAGTTGAAAGGATCACGTACCTCGGTTTTATTTTACATATTTTACAAGCTGGGACATGATCAGTGAAGTAAAGACAAGGATAGAGAAAGCACAAACAGCATTCTTCAAAATGAAAAGGGTCTTCTGCAGTCACGACATAAGCCTAAGACTGAAAATCAGGCTTGTCAGATGTTACATCTTTTCTATCCTGCTCTACGGAGTAGAGAGTTGATCTCTGACAGAAAACCACTTGAAGAAATTAGAAGCATTTGAAATGTGGATTTACAGACGGCTGTTACGTATAAACTGGGTTAATAAAATCACAAATGAGGAGGGGATAAGCTGCCTGGGAAAGCAAAGGGAAATAATCAAAGCCATTAAAAAGCGAAAATTAGAGTATTTTGGACATCTGATGAGACACCCAGAAAAATACAGCATCCTTCACTTAATCCTCCAGGGAAAAATTGAAGGCAAATGAGGCCCAGGCAGAAGAACATCATGGCTTCAAAACCTAAGGGACTGGTTTGGACAAAACTCAGCAGCACTTTTTCATACAGCCATTGACAAAAATAGGATTGCCAACATGATCGTCAACGTCCGATAATGGACATGACACAAGAAGAAGAAGACAGAGTGTCAGCTTTGGAAGCCATATTAGGCCGGAAGCTTCCATGCTGCCACCTTCTCATGTGTCGAAAAGTGGGAGAGGGGATTTAGTAGAGGGGTTATCTGTAGACATAATAGCATTCTTCCTGATGGTCAAGGTCAAGGCAATCCTGCATCTGGAGCAGAAGTGGTCGGACTGATGTCTCGAGATGGGACGGCGGTTGATTGGAGCATGCAATCGTCTGAGGACTGAGGGGATGGTTTTGGGGGATTTACTGAAGGAAAACCCTGACCTCTCAGATTCAGGTTTTCCCACATGTGCCAGTTTACCTTTTCTAGTAAATAGAACTTTGAAAAATGCTTGCTTCAAAATCTTTACTTGGAGCTGGGGTTTTTTTCTGGAATGCTGACATTAACCCAAATCTCACTTAAAGCATAACGGCACCCTGAAAGGGGCTGTCGAGGGTGCTGAGCCCCAGCATCTACCTAAACTTCGCGTGCTGCAAAGACTCAGTGAAAATGGAGGAGAAAGAAGAGATCGTAGAGGGAGCCGTGGGGACAGATACTCAAGGAGTTACTGGCACCCTGCTTTATCCTTCTGAAGAAGTGGTGCGAGTCATTGAGGCTGCAGAGGAAGCCTGAAAGCTAGGCGCTCAGCCCAAAGAATCGGATTCCTGGAAAAGTTGCCAATCTGACCCAACTCCAGAAAGGGGACCAGAAGAAAGACCGCCTGGATATAGGGCTGCTCTCAGCCCAATGAAGTCACTCCATAAGCCAGAGTGGAGAAGAGAGACAGCTATGGGATCCAGAGACTCCTGGCACTGCGACCTATTGTCCCAATGCGAAGCCAATCCTTAACTGAGCTCCCTGAGTGAATGGATGGAAGTGGGAAATTATGCATCCCTCTTCCCAACCTCCTCATGTGAGATGAAGATTAGTGCAACCTACATTCACCTTCCCCAATCCAGGACCTGGCAGAGGAATTAGCGGGGGGGGGGGAGCAGACACCTCTCTACTTAGCCAGGGGCAAAACGAGCAGAGCAGTGCAGCATGGCCATCCTGCAGTTGGGAGACATCAGATGCAGCCAGCATGCGGGATGCAAAACCCCCTTTTGGGACCCCTCGCCAGACTGTCTTTTGTTGTGACTCCGACTCCTGAGCCAGTCTTATCGGAGGGAGAAGACTCCAAAAGTGAAGGAGAGGAGTTGGCAAGGCCTCCCTCTCCAGGACCCTCCTCTCTGGCAATGCCTCAGGTGTCTTCCAAAGGAGAAGAGATAGGCCAGGAGCCAGGCACTTCCGAGCAGCCACAGTTAGACAGTGACGGAGATAAGTCTTGGCTGGATCCCCAACAGCGTCGGAAAGACAAGCGTGCACAGCAGAGAAGGAGGCATGCCAGAGATTAAGATGAGTCACTGGACCACACCCCACAGGGGATAAAAGGGGGTGTGGTGGCCATTCAGGCTTTGTGACAGACAAAACTGAAAGCTAACAAGTCATTCTGCATTTCTGGAACTTTGTTATGTGCTCTGCTTGGATTGATTTTTGGACTGGACTTGACTATTCTTTGGCTTTTGTGGACTTACTTTGATGTTTTCAGTTGGAGGAGATAAACCTCCCTTTGTAAGTAAAAACTTTTGGCAAGCAGCCACTGGGTTGCTGCCAATTCTGTTATCGAAGGAAATTCTTGTCTGCTGGTTTATTTTAACTCTTGGTCGACTGCTGGTGTGCGTGAGTGAGATGGGGACAGAACAACTTTGTGCTACCTCCTGCTGAATGTATACCCCCAGGCTGGGTGGGTCCAGTGCCAGTGGTATCCAACACCATCTGCTCCAAGTTTCCAGGCCCAAATATGGCCCAATGATCCCGGCATCATGGGGAGGGGCTAATCCAGCAGCCGGCTGGAGTCCCCCCATCTCTACAGCCCAGCAAGCAGTTCAGCAGCCGCCCCCCTCCCCCAGCAGCTGGCTGGAATCCAGCAACCAGCAGCAGCTCTGCCACAGGTTCCAGCTCAGCCACCCATTGCCGGGTCCTCTCAACCCGTGAGACCAACGCCTCAGAGCAATGTTTGATGGTACGCCTGCCAAACTGGCTTACTTTCTCAGCAGGATCTGGGTTCATGGAGATCAATATGGAGATCAATATGAGTCAGACCAGGATTTGGTATCAGCGATTTCTGATGGGATGAATGAGGGGGAGGCCTCTGAATGGATAGCCCAGCTGCACAATGAGGGCGCTGCGGAACTAAATGATGCCGATGGGTTTATTGTACTGCTCCGGGCCAGATTTGAAGACCCAGATTGAATAAATGAAAATGAAGCCACACTAAAGGTGATGAAGCAAGGTAATTGACCCATAAAAGAGTTGTATGGGACTTTAGACGGGTCGCAGGGAACCTGGGGCATTGGCCAGACCATATACTCCTACACTATTTTAAAGAGGCCATTGACCAAGAAGTCAGAACAGCCTGTGGGGTCCGGAGGGTGCCTGAGCAACTACACGACTGATATACCATGTCCATAGCTCTAGACAGAGAAATCCACCCCCACTGCAAAACCCCAGCAGAGAAGCCTCCTCAGAGAGCTTTAGCTAGATGGCCCCTTTCAAAGCCTGCTGAATTCACCCCCCCCCCCTCAACCAGCAGGGGTGATTAAATGCTATCGGTGTGGACAACCGGGACATCGAGCTTCTGAGTGCCTGGCCCCTGCCCCAGTTCCACAGCAACATCCTGCACAGTTGCATGTGGCAGAAGGGCTCCAAGGAAGGCCCCAGACACCGGTCAATTCACCAGACAAGCCATAGAGGTTCCCCTCCCCACTGAAGAGAGCGAGGAACCTCCGCCCAAAGAAGTTCCTCCCGGCGAGGCTAGCAGAGATGGAGACCCAATGGTGAGTTCACCCATTCCCCCCCTTTTCAATTAAAGTGAAACTGGTGGTGCCAGAGACAGGAAAGCAAGGAGAACTGCCAGCAATAATAGATACCGGCTGCACCAGATGTTTAATTGGACTTCTAATTGTTGAACAATTGGGGATCAAAACAACAGTCTTAAAACACCCAATTAAATTTCACCAGGTGGATAGGACGTTAATTGGAGGGGTCCCCGCCACCCATATTACAGAATTGGTTAGATTAGAAATTGGAAGACATCATGAACTTATACTATTTATAGTAATCCCAAAGATGTCAGAATCTGTCCTACTGGGCCTGGCTTGGCTGGACAAATGGATACCAGAAAATCATAATGGGGGTTGGCCCACTACCCCCTACCAGTTCTCCCCAGGAACAGCCTACCCATAAGGGCCAGCTGCCAGAAACAGCAGCCGCTTGTTCAGATAGGCTTCCAGGAGAACCCCAGATTCCTAAGGTATATGCAGACTTAGCCAAAGCGTTCAGTGAGGAGGAATGTAACCTCTTCCCCCCTCATTGGCCGATGGATTGTGCCATAGAATTAGAACCAGGAGCCAAGTTGCCAAAACCCAGGATGTACTTCATGACCTGCTGAAATGACCGAGTTGAGGAAGTACATTGACACCAATCTAGCCAGAGGGTTCATTGAGCCCGCAAAATCCAGGGTGGCCGCCCCTGTATTGTTTAAAGAAAAGAAAGATGGGGGGCTGAGATTGTATGTGGACTTTAGGGGGTAAACTGCATTTGCATACAAAATACCTACCCCCTACCACTAATAAAAGTATTGCTGAACCATTTGTCAAAAGGCAAAATTTTCACCAAGTTAGATCTAAGAGAAGCCTACTACCGGGTTCACATAAAGGAGGGAGACGAATGGAAGACTGCTTTTAACTGCCCCTTGGGCAGCTTCCAATTCCGGGTCATGCCTTTTGGACTCCAAGGGCCCCCCGCAGTCTTCATGCAACTGATCAATGAAGTTCTGCATGAGCACCTGTATAAGGGGGTCCTTGTTTACCTGGTTGACATTCTTATATTCAGCAAAAATTTGGAAGAACATGTCAAATTTGTCAGGCAAGTGCTGAAAAACTCCTAGCGGCCAAACTTTATGCAAAGCTGTCAAAATGCAAGTTCCATAAGGAGTCTTTGGACTACCTGGGATACAGGGTCTCAAATCAAGGAATTGAAATAGACCTGGGGAAGGTGAAGGCAGTGCTGGACTGGCAACCCCCATGAACATGTAAGCAACTTCAAAGCTTTCTGGGGTTTGCAAATTTTTACAGACAATTCATCCCTTTCTTCAATGAGGTTGCTCTCCCCTTGGCGGAATTACTAAAAACTGGTCCGTCTCCCAACAAGCCAAAACCTAGCCAACACCTAGCTTGGACAATGGACTGTCAAAAATCCTTTCAACAATTAAAATGCCTATTTGCAGTGGCGATCCTCCAGTACCCTGACCCAAATAAACCCTTTGTGGTCCAGGCTGATGCGAGTGATGTGGCGGTGGCTGCTATTCTACTGCAAAGGAACACCCAAAATGAACTAATGCCATGTGCTTACATATTGAGAAAGTTAAAAGACACTGAGTGCAGATGGGCAGTATGGGAGAAGGAGGTTTTTGCGGTGCGATGGGCTCTCCTATCCTGGAGTCCCTTTCTAGAGGGGCTTAAGGAGCCTTTTGAAGTGTGGACTGACCACAAAAATCTTGAGGCACTGAAGACCCCACGGAAGCTTTCCCCCAAGCAGGTTCACTGGGCTCAGTATTTCAAATGCTTTAACTTTAATCTGAAATACATTCCGGGTGGGGGAGGACCTATTAGCTGATGCTCTCTCCCGTAAGCCCCAGTTTGACAGCCAATGAGAAGAGATAGTTCACGCCATGATCTCTGAAACTCAGCCAGTAGCCCAAGCCCACACTAGAGCACAAACACGTCAGGGTTCCAACCTCCCAGATGATAAGTTGACAGCAGAGTTAAAAGCGGTGCTCTCAACCGATTCCTGGTTCAAGGAAAACCAGATGGACCTAACCCTAAGAGAGGGATTGGTTTGGAAGGGGAGTAAGATTTATGTGCCCTGCAGCATGCGACTCCTGGTGCTAAGGAGGAGTCATGATTCTCGACTAGGGGGCCACTTTGGATTTTTAAAAACCCTCCATTTGACTAGGAGACAATTCTGGTGGCCAGGAATGAAAGCAGATGTAGAAGACTATGTGAAAAACTGTGCCACCTGCACTACTATGAAGTCCAGACCAGGGAAGCCCCCTGGACTTCTCCAGACCGTGACCAAACCCACCAAACCCTGGGAGGAGATTGCAATGGACTTCATAGTCAAACTCCCTGACAGCAGGGGGAACAAGGTGATTTGGACTGTCATTGATTTATTCTCCAAACGAGCACACTTCACTGCCTGCAACGGACTACCCTCGTCCAAGAAGCTGGCAAAACTTTTTGTGAAGCTTATCTACAGACTACATGGAGTTCCAAGGAGAATAATATCAGATCGCAGCATCCAGTTTACTGCTAAGTTCTGGAAGGAGTTCCTGTGGTCCATTGGGTCGTCCCAGGGGCTTAGCTCAGCTTTCCACCCATCGACTAACGGATCGGCTGAAAAATTGAACTCAATGGTAGAACAATACATTAGATGTTACATAAATTATCAACAAGAAAACTGGGCGGACTTATTACCGTTCGCGGAAATAGCTTATAATAATGCAGTACACAGCAGTACTAGGTTACTCCTTTTCAGATAACTATGGGCATGGATTTTGTGCCAATGCCTGAGTTGCCTAGAGAGCCGCCCACTTCCATGTCCCTAACAGAGTGGATGACCTCATTAAAAAAGGATTGGGAGAATACTAAGAAAGCTTTAGCTGAATCAGTGGAAAGATATAAGGCCCAAGCCTGTTGAGAGTAAAACTTCCCTCTGCATAGTAGGCAACAGACCGGACAGCAAAGAGATACCTTGCTGGTTAAACCCACAGATACTCACAGACTCTGAACGGTGAGAAAAAAACATTCTTTACTCTTAGTGAAAAAACAAACTTTGTTTCTCAAAACAATGATAACACATCTTTGAATAATCACTCTCCAACACAAAACATAGTTTGCTAACAGTTCTCTTCAGTCACACACAGTCCCTCTTCAGGAGATCAACTATCAAATAGCAGGAGCAGGAGCACCCGGGCTTCCTGTCTATTTTTATGGCTGCCTGATAATAGCACAGCCAATCATTCTTCTTATAACATTTAAAGTCACAAACATAGTTTTTCTATATATTACCTACCCAACCGTAGGATAAATATCCAACATTCTCCCCTTTGGGTAGCTTAATATATTTACAATCTCAAACCATATTGTTCACATGTATCTTTATGTTTCCTACTTCCTTGTGCTTTCATGAAATGATCAGCCACATTGTCTTCCAATGCACAATATACAAGTTCTATCATCTTGTTCATTATACACTCCCTTACATTTAGATACCAAAGATCTGTATGCTTCGTTCTAGTTTTCACAGCTATATCCGCCACCATTTGAATCGCTGCCTGATTACCTTCATATACTGTTATAAGATCTCTTATATTTATTCCTATATTTAGCATCAGTTGCTTAATACTAATCAGATCAGTACATAATAAAGATAAACAAGAAAATTCTGCCTCCATCGTAGACATACTCAAATGCTTCTGTCTAATTGAACGCCACCATATCAAAGATTTTCCCAGAAATATAGCGATTCCTGAGGTTGATTTCCTTGTATTCAAATCTGTTGCGAAACTAGCATCTGCATAAGCAATTACGGGTAAATCTTCTGATAGTTGTAGATATAATGCATGATGCATGGTATATTTCAAATACCTTAGGACAGTGATGGCTAACCTTTTTGCCGTCATGTGCCAAAAATGGGGAGAGTGTGTGGGGGGTCGCGCCCTCGTGTGCCCACACCCATAATTCAATGCCCCCAGTGCCCCCCATGCATGCACACATGACCCCCCCCGCATGTGCGCATGACCCCACTGCATTCCCCTGCTTTTGGCACACGACAGCAAAAAGCTTATCCGTGGGCCCAGTAGGCCCATTTTTTCGCCCTCCTCAGGCTCCAGAAGCTTTCTTGGAGCCTGGGGAGGGCGAAAATGGCCTTCCTCATCCCCCGGAGACCCTCCAGAGGCTGGAAACGGTCCATTTCCCGACTTCCAGTGGGCCCAGAAGGCCCGAAAATCAGCTGGCCGGCGCACACATGCATGCTGGAGCTGAGCTAGGGCAATGCTCATGTGCCCACAGATATGGCTCCACGTGCCACCTGTGGCACGCGTGCCATAGGTTCGCCATCACGGCCTTAGGATATGTTTTGCTCCCTGCCAGTGTCTTTCTCTAGGTTCCTTGTTAAGCCTATCCAATTGGTTAACACTATAAGAAATACCGGGCCTAGACCAATTGCTGATATATGATAAGCTGCTAACCAGTGATTGGTAAATCCCTTTATCAAACAACGGACTGTTTACATCAGTGTTACAATAGTCTTGAACCATAGGTGTCTTTGATGGTTTACATAACTCCATCTTAAATTGTTTTAATAAATTATTGATTTTATCAGTTTGGGATAATTTAAATCCTCCCCTGGTTTTTTCAATTCATAAACCCAGGTATTGTTGTATCTCCCCTAGATTTTTAATTCTGAAATGAGTTTTTAATTGATCAACAATCCTGCTGGTCTCTTGTTCAAGAGTGTATTTGCACATATTATGGCTTCTCCCCATAGACTGGCAGGTAAACCTGCATCAGCTAACATTGTTCTCATCATTGCTTGTAAAGTTTGTCCTCTCCTTTCAACATATGAGTTATGTTGTGCTCTATATGGAGCTGAACATTTATGTTTCATACCAGCATTGTCCAACATTGATTTAAACCTCGTGTTTACAAACTCAGTACCAATGTCAGTTACAGTGGTAACTATTTTTTGCTTTGTTTTTCTCTCGACAAACTTGATCCACTGAACAAAATACCGAAATGTATCTGTCTTATTCCTCAATAGGTAGCAAAAACCATACCTGGAGTAATGGTCAACCATGCTTCGGACATAACAAGCACCCCCTAGACTAGCTTTCATTGGCCCTATTAGATCAGCGAATACCACTTCCAGTGGTCTCTTCATTTTAAATCCATCAAACCTATTGGCAGGGAGTGTTCTGCTCTTTTGCTGATTACAAATATTGCAATTTAAATACTGGTTACATGGCTTCAGCTTCAACCCATCAACTAATTTAACAGTTTTCTGCAGCATCTTAAAACTGATATGCCCCATTCATCTTTGGAGCAAGTGAACACATTCGTCGTGTGGTTTGGTATTCGAGTATACAGCATTTGTAACATGATTATTAGATAATACATACAAACCATCTTTCAATTTTCCAGTAATCTTCGTTCCACCCTTTTCAATTAAACAATCATTATCCCTAAAAGTTACTGTATATCCTAGCTTAACTAATACTCTAACTGATAATAAATTAAAGTTTAGATTTGGAACATATAACATATGCATTTTTTCTTTTGCGTATGGACATATCGCCGTTCCCTCACCACATGCCTTTAACTTCCACCCATTTGCTAAAGAAATCTTATTGTTACTGGGCAACATTTTTCCAAAATAGTTTCTAGTTCTGATAATACACAGCGACGCCCCGCTATCAATAACCCATGATTCATGGTTAACCGGTGCCTTATCCGACATGGCTACATTACATTGTTTCCTATCTTTAACCATGGGGTTGTTTGTTTCAGCCTTCTACAAAATTTGGCTATATGACCCTTCTTGCCACAATTAAAACAATGTTTCACAGCATATACATGGTTATTTGCATTTGCATTTACATTAGTCGACCCAGGTTCTTCTCTCAGCTGTTTTCTTTCTTCTCTCCTTCTGGCCTCTTCTAGTAGTTGCGAGGTTACATTGGCCAAAGTTAGTTCTTGCTGTGTGAAGACTTCAAATGATGTTACTACGTCGTCATAGCTCTCATCCAGCAATGATAACAGTATATAAACCTGTTGCTGCTCAGAAAAAACCACCTCCTTCTGATGTAGCTTTCGAAAAACGCCTTTCATGTAATTCAGGTGTGTTAACATGTCACCACTCTTAAGGAGTCGTGTGCGAAATAACTTTCGTGTAATGTCAATTTGTGCCCCCACAGTGTCTGGGGTGGAGATGTACAGCTGAGTGTCGTCAGCATACAGCTGGCACTGCACCCCAAAACCACGGATGATCTCACCCAGCGGCTTCACATAAACATTGAACAGGAGAGGCGAGAGGACCGACCCTTGCGTTACCCCACAAACAAGGTGCCTTAAGGTCGACCTCTGCCCCCCTGCCAATACGGACTGTGACCGGTCAGAGAGATAGGAGGAGAACCTCCATAACACAGTACCTCCCACTCCCAACCCCTTCAGCCAGCGCAGCATGATACCATGGTCGATGGTATCAAAAGCCACTGAGATATCTAATAGGACCAGGACAGAGGAGCACCCCCTGTCCCAAGCCCTCCAGAGATCATCAACCAATGCGAACAATGCCATTTCCATGCTGTACCCAGGCCTGAAGCCGGACTGGAACAGATCTAGATAGACAGTTTGATCCAGGTACTGTGGGAGCTGTTGCGCAACCACACTCTCAACAACCATCGCTACAAAGCGAAGGTTGGAGACTGGATGGTAGTTTGCCAGAACAGCCAGGTCCAGAGAGGGCTTCTTGAGGAGGGGCCTCACCACCGCCTCTTTCAAGGCAGGAAGCAGGAAACCCTCACTCAAAGACGCGTTAATAATCCTCTGGAGCCAGCCTCGTGTAACCTCCCGGGTAGCCAGCACCAACCAGGAGGGACACGGATCCAATAAACATGTGGTTGCATTCAACCTCCCCAGCAACCTATTAGATCTCTCAGCGGCTTTTGATACCATCGACCATGGTATCATGCTGCACCGGCTGGAAGAGTTGGGGGTGGGAGGCACTGTGTTGCGGTGGTTCTCCTCCTTTCTCTCCGACCGGTCGCAGTTTGTGTTGGCAGGGGGGCAGAGGTCGACCTCGAGGCCTCTCATCTGTGGAGTGCCGCAGGGATCGGTCCTCTCGCCCCTTCTGTTCAACATTTATGTGAAGCCGCTGGGCGAGATCATCCGTGGCTTTGGGGTGAGATACCACCAGTACGCTGATGACACCCAGCTGTACATCTCCACCCCAGGCCACCCCAACGATGCCCTTGAAGTGATGTCCCAGTGCCTGGAGGCTGTGCGGATCTGGATGGGGAGGAACAGGCTCAAGCTCAACCCTTCCAAGACTGAGTGGCTGTGGCTCCCGGCATCCCGATATAGTCAGTTGACTCCATCGCTGACTATTGGGGGCGAGTCTCTGGCCCCCTCGGAGAGGGCGCGCAATCTGGGAGTCCTCCTGGATAGGCAGCTGTCCTTGGAGGAACATCTGACGGCTGTTACCAGGGGGACCTTTTATCAGGTTCGCCTGATTCGCCAGTTGCGGCCCTTTCTTGATCGGGATTCCTTGTGCACAGTCACTCACGCCCTCGTCACCTCTCGCCTTGACTACTGCAACGCTAACAAATCACCCTCTCTCTCCTTCGCCAAACAACCTGCCCTCCCAAGACCCCTTAAAAGATTGGCTAATGACAATTCTAAAAAACCCCTCAGCCCCTCTTCGCCGCATGCCACCTCTCGGGGTTCCAAAACCTGTCATCGAGGTAGGCCCTCGATAGAGTGGAGAGCCAATCCTGCGAGAGGGGGGAGTTTCACAGAACAAGAAGCTCAGCTGCCAAATACATCTTGCCACAAGAGGATAAAGTGATCATATGGCTTCCCCCCTAACAAATCACCCTCTCTCTCCTTCGCCAAACAACCTGCCCTCCCAATTAAATCATGTCCCAAGGAAAATAAAAGGTCCAGGGGAGAGCAAATAAGATGGGAGCATCCAAAATCCAAGGTCCAAAGTCCACTGTCCCCTCACAACAGTGGGCAAAGTCTGCTCATGCAGATCCCAGCCAATCCAGAACAGTAGATGTTTGTCTGCAACGTTGATCCCATTGACCACATCAGTAAGGCTAACAATGGACGCTCTCCTCCCTGCCATCATCAGACGGCCGTCATTATAGCCATTGCAGCCGCAGCCGAAATTGCCGTTGCCACTACCACTGCCAGACAAAAAAGTTCTGGCAGTGTCCCAAAGCTCACCAGGGAATCCGGCAGTCCATAAGGCAACCAGAAGAAACCCCCATGCCTGGGGGCATTGCCGAGTCGCAAACGGCTCCAGCAGACCCGTTCGCTGCTGCCGCTCCAGCCTCTGAAAGCCTCCGACTCAGAAACGCCGCCGCCGCCCAGCTGATGCGAAGCGATGCAATCTGCCATCCGCCATACCAAACCTCGCTGACACCACCGCCGCCGCAATCTTCATCCAGCCGCGATGTCCTGGGGGGGGGCAAAGCACCCGACCGGCTGGCAAAGAGCTCCCCTATATGCCGCCCTTCTCCCAAAGGACTCGGGGCGGCTCACAGAAATTAAAACAATGAAAACAATAAAAATAGCTACTAAAATAATCAATTAAAATTTCCCAATTAAAAATCACCCATCAGATCAGCAAATTTGTTGGAAAAGCCATGTCTTCAGGTCAAAGAGTGGAGGTTGGGGCCGTCCGGAGCCCCATAGGTAACCCATTCCAGAGGGTCAGTGCGTGCACAGAGAACAACCTCATCCTGGGCGCCACTGGCCAACATTGTCTGGCCGATGGCACCCAGAGGAGGGCAGTCCTATGTGAGTGCACAGGGCAGTGGGAGGCAGGCAGAAAGTGGTCCTGCAGGTACCCCGGGCCCATGCCATGTAGGGCTTTATAGGTAAGTACCAGCACCTTGAAACGGATCTGAAGGACCACCGATAACCAGTACAGCTCGCACAGTAGAGGTAACACGGGAGTAATGGGAAGCTCCCGGAACAATTCTGGACCAGCTGGAGCCTCCGAGTACACCCCAAGGGCAGCCCCATGTAGAGGCCATTGCAGAAGTCCAAACGAGAGATAACGAGAGCTTGGGTGACTGTACGGAGAGCATCCCTGTCTAGGAAAGGGCGTAACTGGAGCACCAGGCGAACCTGTGCAAAAGCCCCCCTGGTCACGGCAGTTCCTTGGAGGTCAGAGTTGACTCGGCAGCGTGGGGTGTGTGTGTGGCCATTGTGGCCATCATTAAGCTGGGGCAACCGGACCAAGTATTGAGCAGGAGCAGTGATTTGAATGGAGTACTGATGCCGGGTGAGTGATTGCCAGCTCATTGGGGAGGGCGGGGGAGGAAGATCTTTAAATTTGTTATTAATGTCCCAGCGGAGTAACAGCAGCTAATGGGCATGGGGGAAAGGAAGGAGGAAGACTAAAGCAGAAGTTCAAAGTGACAAAACCCAAAAAGAAAATTGATTTTTGGACTAAAATTTGTGGAGAACTTTAAAAAATTAGAAGAAATAAAAACCCATAACAGGTGTGGAGAGGATTGGAAAGGGAAAAAAAAAGATTTTTATTGAACGTTGAAGAAAAAACAAAGAGGAACTTAAAACTAAAGTTTTTCATTTAAAAAAAGGGGGGGGAATGGACTTTGTAATTTGGATTAGATTTTAAATTGATTTGAGGAAATACAAAATAAAAAAGAAGGGAAGAAATTAGTAAAGATTGGTAATGTGGATTGCAAACAAAATGGATACTTTTTTAGGCTGTTGATTGGAATTGTGGATTGTAGAGAGACACTTTCAGACGAAATAAGATCATTACAACACTGAACTTTTACTTTGAAAAAAATTTTTTTGAACTCTGATAGTTATAACAGCTGTGGGAATTTCTAAGGAGGGTTTTTTTGTCTGCAAGCAGCTCGACCTTGATGATAAAAGAAGGTGGATTATAACGGAACTCAAAATTCGAATAACACTAACCCAGAAAAAATAAAATGGCACAGGAACTTATTGAATGATTAAAATGATGCATATATCACTGAAAACGGAAGTAAGGGAAATAATTACAATGCTCCAGGGAAAACCGGAATCTGATGAATCAGAAATTGTGTTGGAATACACTCAAGTGGACAAAGAAATAATGAACGAGAAGCAAGAAAGAGTGACTAAAAATAAAGAGGAAGATAAAGACAAAGATATTGAATATGAAAATTAAATGATCATGTGGCTAGTAACAATGAAAAGGAGAGGAAAATAGGGAGTAAAGGGAAAAGCTTAGCGATAGAGTTGAACTTTAAAGATTACATTGGGATTAACAATGGAAAAAATAGAGGAGGTTGAAAGAGACAAGGAGAGAAAGAAGGGCGGAATAGAAAGAATATAAAAAATTCAAATGATTACACTGGAATTAATAGTTGGAAAATAAGAAAGAGGAAAAAGGGATGGAGAATAATGGGAAATACAGGGCAAAACATATGATTTCAGGATTTTAAAATACAAAAAAAAAAGATGGGGAAGAAAAAGAAGAAAATAAAAAATGGGAGAAAGGGAGAAAGAAATAAAAGGAGTATGTTGTACACATTTAGAATTAAAAAATGATTTGAAGTAAGACACAGATACAATGAATTTCAGAAAATGTAATAGTTGATATTGTGATACTTGGAAGGTATTGAACTGTAATAATGAAATTAACTAAGTATAAAGTAATGGAAAATTACATGGATGTATAAATGAATTGAAATAAGATTTAGAAATATGAATGTTTAATATATGAGATTGTAATATTTGGAATATTTTCAAATTAATTAGGGAAATTGTAACAATTGGAATATTTTTAAGTGCAATTTTGGAATTTAATTAAGAAAATTGGAAATGATATTGTATTGTGAATTAATCAGACTTCTTGTGAAATTAGAAATGATTAAGATACTTGAGAGAAATAAGAATTATTCCTGTAAAAAACATAACCTGAGTAACGCCATTTTAAATGCCATGTTTTACCTGATATAACCTGATTATATAACTTGGTAGTGAGGACATAAGAAAGGAAACTGTGTTGTTCCTGAGATGCTTGTTTTACAGGATATGTGATGCATATTTTTGAGGAAATGGATGTTCTGGTAACATTCTGAAATGGGCCTGAGGAAAAGCCTACAACTGACGATACCATTTAACATGGAAACATCTGTGTAGGATATTTTCGAAGGGTATTGTTGGAGGGGAATTTCCAGGGCGGAACATGTGCCAAATATGTTATATAAGACCTGAAACCAATTCCCTGGTGGACCGTTTGTATCCTGTTGTATTGGGCTTCTGTATCCTGAAAACTGTATTTAACTCATTTAACCGAAGTGGCCAGTGTTCCTTCCATCCAGGAAGGAATCGTTTTGCAAAAGTTCATAATAAATCTGCTGTTCATGCTCTCTGTTTCACTTATTAAATAGTAATGCTGATTTCTGCATCTTACAATACTGTTTGAAGAGGTATAAATACATATATTTGACAAAGTAATTGAAAATTGGAGTTAAGATATAAGAAAATGTATTGTATAAAGTAACTTGGTTTATTTAATAAGAAGAGATTAGATACTTGAAAAAATAATAGAAAAGAAATGAACTGATTTTGATTAAGATGTTGGAAAATTACATTATGTTGTGAGATTTTAAATTTAGGGGTTTAATTTAGAGATGAAAACAGAAAAATTGAATTTCATTAAGATTAGAGATTAGAATGAAGGGTAATATTGATTTATAAAAATTAGAGAGAATAAACACTGGCAAAAAGTGAATATATAAAATTGGAGATGACTAAAAATTGCATAAATTTGTGAACCGGCCAATACTCTGTTCAGAAAAATGTATTGTATGTTTGTTTGTGTGTTTGTGTAAAAAAAAAAAACCAAAAAACTTTTTTTAAAAAAGAGAGAAACCTATATGCAGGTCAAGAAGCAACAGTGAGAACTGGACACGGAACCACTGATTGGTTCAAAATTGGGAAAGGAGTCCAGCAAGGTTGTATATTGTGGCCCTGCCTATTTAACTTATATGCAGAGCATATCATGAGAAAGGCAGGGCTAGTGAATCAAAAGTTGGAATTAAGATTGTCGGGAGAAATATCAACAACCTCAGAAATGCAGATGATACCATTCTAATGGCAGAAAGCAAAGAGGAACTAAAGAGCCTCTTGATCCGGGTGAAGAAGGAGAGTGCAAAAGTTGGTTTGAAACTCAACATTAAGAAAACTAAGATCATGGCATCCGGCCCTCTCAATTCCTGGCAAATAAATGGGGAAGAAATGGAGGTAGTGACAGATTTTATTTTCCTGGGCCCCAAGATCACCGCAGATCGGGACTATAGCCAAGAAATTAAAAGACGCTTGCTCCTGGGGAGGAAAGCTATGGCAAATCTAGACAGCATACTAAAAAGCAGAGACATCACCCTGCCAACAAAAGTGCGTATAGTCAAAGCTATGGCTTTCCCAATTGCAATGTATGGCTGTGAAAGTTGGACCATAAGAAAGGCTAAGTGCCAAAGAATTGAGGCCTTTGAACTATGGTGCTGGAGAAGACTCCTGTGAGTCACTTGGACTGCAAGGTGATCAAACTGGTCAGTCCTAGAGCAGTCCTGGCTGCTCTTTAGAAGGCCAAATCCTGAAGATGAAACTCAAATATTTTGGCCACCTAATGAGAAGGAAGGACTCACTAGAGAAGAATCTAATATTGGGAAAGATTGAGGGCAAAAGAAGAAAGGGACGACAGAGAATGAGGTGGCTGGATGGAGTCACTGAAGCAGTAGGTGTGAGCTTAAATAGAGTCCAGAGGATGGTAGAGGAACGGAAGCCCTGGAGGAACATTGTCCATGGGGTCACGATGGGTCAGACACGACTTCACAACTAACAAAAACAATTAGATCATTTTAATTAGTTGTGGTATGACTAGGAAATGTGGGGCATGAGCCATTGCTGTTTACAAAGACTGAGCCGAAGAATGTGTTAAAGAGGTTGGCTTTAATGGTTTCATCATTACAGTCTTTACCGTTAGATCCTTTTAGAAGTATTTATTTATTTATTTTATTTTATTTATTTATGTAATTTATATGCCACCCTTCTCCCAAAGAACTCAGGGCAGCTTACAAAGAAAACATTCAACAATTTGAAAATTACATAAAAATTAAAGTCCAATTAAAATTAATTAAAATTATTTCAATGTAAAAATCCCCCAACAGACCAGCCCATTTGATAAAAGAGCCATGTCTTCAGTTTGCGGCGGAAGGAGAGGAGGTCGGAGGCTGTCCTAAGCCCGGTGGGCAAACCGTTCCAGAGGGTCGGCGCTCGCAGAGAACACTCTCCCCCTGGGGGCCGCCAGCCAACATTGTCAGGCTGACGGCACCCTGAGGAGGCCTGCTCTGTGGAAGCACACGGGACGATGGGAGGATGGCAGCAGATGGGATGGATCTCAAGCCTTTAAGTTTGTTGTTTACAAAATTATAGACGGTGCGGGTGGATTTTGTGCCTAGAAAGTTTTCCTCTTGTTTGATGTGATAATTGGTGCATTCAGTCTTTATCTGGTGGCATAAGTTTTTGTAGCTGCTTTTACAATTTTTACAATTGCTGAGCACATTGTAAGCCGCCCTGAGTCTCCGGAGAAGGGCGGCATATAAATCAAATTAAAAAAACAAAAAAAAAAAAAAACAATTAGCTACGTATCCAGTTTTGTTTTTCTCCCAAAGAGATTTTTTTTAAAAAAATTGGAACTTCCTTATTGTTATGGGTAATTTGTTTTTTCTGGTTTTGGGGGTTATTAGTGGTACCTATAGTTTAATGACTCTTTTGATTTCAAGCATAAAATCATTATAATGGTCTTCGGCAGTATAACAGCCAGTGAATAGAATTTGCCAATCAAGTGATGAGAGGTCAGTGTCTATGAGATCATAGTTGGCTTTTTTAAAGTTATAATTGGGGATCCCATCATTATGATGATTTTTGTAAGGATGTATATTGAGACAAAAGTCAAACATGCTGTGGTCACTGTTGGAAAAGGGTTCTTTTATTTGTAGTCCATTATTTGAGTTTAAGCTGTTGCAGAAGATGGGGTAAAGGCAGTTGTTGAGTCTAGTATTGTTAGTTACTAGTTGATCTATTCCCAGATTAATAACAGCATTGTACAGGGTTGCATGTATGGGTTCAGTTGTACATTTGTTTAGGGTCCAATTAATAAGAGGTAAATTGAGGTCACCAAGAAAGATAAAAGGGTGTGGACAGGAGGCTGCCCATCTTAGTAGTGAAGTTAATTTGTTTGCATATACGATATCATAATCAGGGGCTCTGTAACATAGTAAGACTCAAAATGTGGAATTTAAGGACAGCTCGCAGACGGTCTCAGGGAGGGCAAGCTCCTGTGTAACTTGAATATTTTTTAGATTTAGGGACTTTTTATAGAAGATAACAACAACACCTCCTCTACAGATTTCATGATCGGACTGGTAAACATGACAGTCTTTTACTGTGGTAATGGAGTCAGGAAGGGATGCATTCAGCCAGGTTTCATAGACAAATATAATGTTGAATATAGCCATATTTAATAAGAGGAATTCAGATATTTTGTTTACGAGGCTTGTTGCGTTAAGTAGCTTGCATTTAAGGTCAGTAGTGGTTGGTATTGAGGAAGTTAGGGGCGTGCCTAGTTTTGGATGATGGGGGATTAGATGTTGAGACATGGGTTGTGGTACTTACTTTTGATACAGTCAATGTATAAATCAGTCTCTCCTTGGTCTTGACATCTTTTAAATTCTGAGTGGAGTTTGCAGGAGCGGGCTCATTGCAGTATGGATAGATTCCCAATCTTCTTGTTGTTTTTGCCTTTAGGATTTTCATCCAAGGAATCTTTCCCAAGTTTTCTCTGAGTTTGTTAAAATCAGTTCTTTTAAAATCTAAGACTTTGGTATTGTTATGTTCTATTGCTTGTGTTTGTGTTATGTTGAATTCTAGTATGACATGGTCACTCTCACCCAAGGTTCCTGCAGTTTCAACTCTCCCTATCATTTCTTCTCTGTTGGTAAGAATTAAGCCCAGTATGGCTGTCTCTCTAGTTCCCCCCTCTACCTTTTGGACAACAAAGTTGTCATCTAGGTAGGTCAGGAACCTATTTGATTTGTCACTTGGTGCAGAATTAGTCTTACAATTGATGTCAGAGTAATTGAAGTCCCCCATTACTATTGTAGTGTATTTCCCACATATAATTGTTAGATGGTTAGCAAAAAGTACATCTATTTTTTCTGCTTGGTTGAGTGGCCTGCAGTATACACCTATGGCAATGTCATTCTTTTTTTCTTTTATATTGACCATATGAATTCCAAGAGGTTTTCGTCTTTGGTTTCATGCATTTCTGTAGCAATATAGTGGTCCTTTACATACAGTGCAACTTCACCTTCTCTTTTAGGGAGTCTGGTTTTTTTAATAATTTTGGATAGATTCTCAGCCATATCTTTGATTTTTGCTCCAGGGAGACAACATACCTCTCTGTATTGACTGTGTGGTCTACAGATAGCTGGTTCTGTTCCCTTGAGAATTGAATCTCCTATCATCAACCCTCACTTTTTTTCCCTTGGGAGGGGTATTTTTCTATCTATCACAGAACCATTTGATGGACATTTGATGATACTTCTTTTCTAGGAGTCTGCGTGTTTTTTTCCAGGCAGAATCCATGAAATTGATTGCTTTGCACCAGTGGGGCTGCATCAGAGTGGGTTGTGTTGGTTTTGTATTGGGGTTTTGTACTAGGTTTGTGGTTTTTTTCTATGAGTGACATGTTTCCATTTTTTTTCTTCTTCTTCTATGGGGTCAATTCTTTTAGAAGTTTTTTTATCATTATTAATCCTCAATGTACGACCACGATTGAGCCCAAGCAAGACAATTGCTAAGCGAGACAATTGTTAAATGATTTTTGCCCCATTCTGTGACTTTTACTGCCACAGTTTTAAATGAATCACTACAGTTTTAACATGGTTGGTAAGTGAATCTGGCTTCCTCATTGACTTTGCTTCTCAGAAGATTGTAAAAGATGATTACATGACTTTGGGACACTGCAGCCATCATAAATATCAGTTAGTAGCCAACCATCTGAATTTTTATCATGTGACCATAGTTACATTGCAATGGTTAGAATATAAGTTATCTTATTTGGTACTTGTATAAGTACAGATAGAGCAAATAATAGTTATGGATATTTATCTGTTTGTGGTTTATCTAAACTAAAGACTTAATGAAACTAATCTAAACTAATTTAGACCGTTTAAAAGACATGACACTTTCTTCAGTGCCATTGTAATTTCGAAAGGTCATTAAACGAAGTCAGGAACTACATGTATTAAATACATGTGTTGGACACGTTTTCAACATGGGTAGTTCTAAACTGGTGTGTATAATGTGCAGCTAAGCTCTTATCTGAGGAACATTTTCTCATGAAAATGCTATGAGGGAAAAAAGACAAAAAAGTTTACCTGAAAGCATGGCAAAGGGTATCACTGAAAATACAATAGATGATGGAGTTGACAGCACTGTTTAAAGCTGGCAGGTTCTGAATAATCACTGCTGCATAGAAGTATTGTGGAGTTTCTGTTTTTTTTATCAAGTTTTTTTTTTTTTTAGACAAAGACACATACAAACATACAATGTATTTTCTTTGAACAGAGTATTTTGCCAGTTCACAAATTTAGACAGTATTTAGTCATTTCAATTTCAATTTACAATTTCTATATTTCCTTTTTGCCATATTCATTTCTCATCTATTTTTAAAGAACCAATATTACCCTTCATTCTCATCTCTAATCTTAATTAAATTCAGTTTTCCCTTCTATTCTATATTATATCCCTTCCCATTGTCATCTATTTGTATATCTTTCCTCACTTTGGTTAGTTATGTAATGTTACACAGTTTAATTCTTATGATTATAATAAATCCGCTTATTTTATAACATACATTTCCTTTGATAATACAAATCCAACATTTTAGTCTAAATCAGTTAGTTATATAGCTATCTTTTTTTATATTAATCAATATAAACATGAATATTCCAGTTGTTTCCATGCAATCCAATTCCTTACAAATCAATTAATTATAGCCAATTCTGCTTTCAACATAATATACAATTGGAAGTATTTCAATTATTACAATTAATCATTTCTACTTTCTTCACATTGTAGAATTAAAGAATTAAAAATATTCCAACCATTACAATTTCCCTAGTGAATTTTAAAGTATTCTAGCTGTTTTTCAAGCCACAACTTTATCCCTTCTACTTTCACCACCATATACCGTTAAAGGTATTTCACTTGTTACAATTTAAACTTATTCATATTTCTTTTAAAAAATGAAATAAAAAAGCTTATCATTATCTATGTTTCAAAGATACAATACAAATATTCCAATTATTATTCATTTCATTTTTGCAACTATATGATTTCCCATTTTTTTTACTACAATTCATAATTCAATTCTAAGTACATATAGCATCTTTCTCTTTCATTTCTTTTTCTCCCTTCCCATTTTTATTTTTACCTTTTTCTTTCCCCTTTTTTTCTTTTGTACTTTAAAATCTTGAGCTCTCCTCTTTTGCCTAAATTTCCCATTGTTTCCCATCTCTTTTCTCCTTTTCTTACTTCCCCATTATTTATCCCACTGTTTATCCCAGTGTATTCATTCTGTGTTTCACAAATCTGAACTCTTCTATTTTGCCCTGCATTTCCTGTTATTTCCCATTCTTTTCCTCTCTTTTTTTTCTTTTCGTATTGTGGAGTTTCTGTAAGGATGCTGAAGTTATCCAGAATATCAAAGAGAAAATAAGGACTCCAGCAGAGCAAATGTTGGAATAAATTAATGAGAAAAAGGCTCTATATTAAAAGAGCTGGCAATACCATTTTGCTCCCATCAACAACCTCTAGAGAATTAAAGCTGAAAAAAAATGATGTATTCTTTTCAGCCTGAGATGTGGCCAATTGTAATGATTTCAGCATAAGCTCTGGTTCTTTATGATTATTGTTATTAACAATGATTTGTCCTAAAATCAGACTAAAAGATCTTTTAAAAATAGATCTGCAATATCATCTTTTAGAAGGACATGGTTCTTAAGTTCTGAAAAGATTTTTAGTTCTAAAAACCCTCAAAAACATGGCTGCTTCTGTAGCTGAATGTCATAATAATAAAAATTGGCTGGATCCAAGATGGTGCCACCAAACGCTATCTTGGTGAAATGCTCGCTAATGGTTTCTTTATTTTTTATTATTCTCTGTGACTCACTATGGATTTCATACTCACAAGACCATCTGCTAAGAATTAAGCAACTTTCTTTAAGGAGCAGCTTTCTGTGATCTCACACACACCTACACACAAACCCCGTCTTTACAAACACGGAGGAGACTCTAACATAGGAAGAAGCAATTTCCCTGGAGCTATGGATTACCAACAAAAACCAAATGGAGGAAATGGAGATGGAGAGGTAAAAGGGCAGGAATTTTAAACAGGCTAAGGAATAAGGAAAATAGAACTGCTCTGCCTTCAGTCTTCCTGACAAATTTACGTTCACTTGCTAACGAGATAGATGAAATATTCCTTTTAAAAAGAGCTTTGATGCTGCAGCAGACTAAAGTGCTGTTAAGTAGCACCAGCTGCCTGCAATTACTGCAAGTTCAAATCTCACCAGGCTCAAGGTTGACTCAGCCTTCCATCCTTTCGAGGTAGGTAAAATGAGAACCCGGATTGTGGGGCAATAAGCTGACTTTGTATAAAAAAGAACACTGCTTGGGGGGGGCCCTGAAAGCCCTATTAAACAGGTATATACAAAAGTATGAAGGCTATTGCTTAATGCATTGTAAGCCGCCCTGAGTCTCCAGAGAAGGGCGGCATATAAATCGAACCAATAAATAAATAAATAAATAAATGAATAAACAGATGCAACTCTGATTTTCACAGTGCAGCTGCCCTATGCTTTATTGAAACCTGGTTACATGATGATATTGATGACAACAGCATGCAAATTCCTGGATTTCAGATACATAGAGCAGACAGAATTGCAGAATCATCGGGTAAAAAGAAGGGAGGAGGCTTATGCTTATATATCAACAACAGTCTCAGGATATAACTATAATATATAAATTCTGTGATGAAAACTTAGAGTCTTTACTTATCAACCGTAAACCATTTTACTCTCCACGCAAGTTCTCCTCATTTTTACTAATTGCTGTTTATGTCTTTCCACAAGCCTGTGTAAACAAGGCATTATGAACTCTAGCTGACCAGATTAAGGAGGCTGAAGCCAAATACCTCGATTCACTGGCCATTATTTTGGGAGATCTAAACAAAGCAAACTTAAGGAAAGAGCTACCAAAATACTTTCAGCATGTCCATTGTCCCACTAGAGGCAAGAATACTTTAGACCATTGCTACGCAACACTAAAAGATGTTTATCTGTCCTTATCATGAGCAGCTGTGGGACATTCTGATCATTGCATGATTCACCTTGTACCTGCTTACAGGCAAAGACTTAAAACCACAAAACCAACAATTAAATAAGTGAGGACCAGGACTGAGGAGGCAAAGTTAAAGCTAAAGTTAAAGACTGCACTGATTGGAATATTTTCAAAAGTATCTCTGCAGACTTAGATGAACTCACAGATACTGTAACATCATATGTCAGCTTCTGTGAAGACCTATATGTACCGACCAGGAACTTGCAAATATACAGTAACAGCAAACCTTAGTTCACAGCTAAACTTAAGCAGCTACATCGTTCCAAAGAGAAAGCCTATAGAAAAGGTGATAAAATGCTGTACAATTAGGCCAGAAATGTATTAACAAGGGACATCAGAGCAGCAAAAAGAAGCTACTCTGAAAGCTAAAGAATTAGTTCTCAACAAATGAACCAGCAAACATGTAGAAAACTCTTAAAAATATCACCGGTTACGGCAAACCTCCTTCCCAGGCTGAAGGAAATCAACAACTGGCAGATGACCTGAACGTGTTTTACTGCAGGTTTGAACCTAGAGCCACCTATCTCCACAACCCCCATCTCAGACACACCAACAACAGCTAAACCCCCTACAACTGACCCCATTACATTGGATTCACAACCCCTAGTGATCACAGATAAGGAAGTACAAGACCTATTTCATGACAAAAGCCAGGAAAAGCTCCAGGGCCAGACAAGATAACTCCTTCTTGCTTAAAAGTCTATGCTGACCAAGTGGCCCCCATCTTCACCCGTATCTTCAATAAATCACTAGATATGTGCTATGTTCCTTCTTGCTTCAAACGCTCTACTATCATCCCAGTGCCGAAGAAGCCCATCATCAAGGAACTGAATGACTACAGACCGGTTGCTCTAACATCTGTAGTTATGAAAACCTTTGAAAGGCTAGTGCTGTCCCACTTGAAAACCATCACAGATCCACTGTTAGACCCCCTGAAATTTGCGCTCTGAGCAAATAGATCAACAGATGATACTGTTAATATGACTCTGCACTACATCCTACAACATCTTGAATCTCCAAAGACCTATGCAAGGGTCCTCTTTCTAGACTTTAGTTCAGCATTCAACACCATCATTCCAGAAATTCTTCTAACTAAGCTAAACCAGCTAAAGGTACTTGAACACACTTGTAAGTGGATCATAAGCTTCCTAACGGACAGGAAGCAGCAGGTGAAGCTAAGCAGAATCACATCAGATACCTATACAATTAGCACAGGGGCCCCCCAAGGATGTGTGCTTTCTCCACTTCTCTCTATACACCAATGACTGCATCTCAAACAATCCATCTGTTAAACTACTGAAGTTTGTAGATGACAGAACAGTGATTGGTCTCATTCGAGACAATGATGAATCCGCAGACAGGCGGGAGGTTGAACAACTAGCCTTGTAGTGCAACCAGAACAATCTGGAACTGAACACACTCAAAACCGTAGAAATGGTGGTGGACTTTAGGAGAAACCCTCCCATGCTACCACCTTTTACAATATTAGACAACACAGTATCAACAGTAGAGACCTTCAAATTTCTAGGTTCTACCATATCTCAGGACCTAAAATGGACACCTAACATCAAAAACGTCATCAAAAAAGCATAACAAAGAAGGTTTTTTCTGCGCCAATTCAGAAAGCTCAAACTGCCCTAGGAGCTGCTGATACAGTTCTACAGAGGAATTATTGAGTCTGTCATCTGCACCTCTGTAACTGTCTGGTTTGGTTCTGCAACCCAACAAAACAAACACAGACTTTAGTGGATAATTAGAACTGCAGAAAAAATAATTACAACCAACCTGCCTTCCATTAAGGACCTGTATACTGCACGAGTCAAAAAGAGGGCTGTGAAAATATTTACAGACCCCTTGCATCCTGGACATAAACTGTTTCAAGTCCTACCATCAAAACAACACTATAGAGCACTGCACACCAGAACAACTAGACACAAGAACATTTTTTTCCTGAACTCCATCACTTTGCTAAACAAATAATTCCCTCAACACTGTCAAACTAGTTATTAAGTCTGCGTTACTATTAATCTTCTCATTGTTCCTATCACCAATCTCCTCCCACTTATGACTGTATGACTGTAACTTTGTTGCTGGTATCCTTACGATTTATATTGTTTCCTAATACGATTTGATTGCTTATTTGTTCTCTATGACTATCATTAAGTGTTACACCTTATGATTCTTGATGAAGGTATCTTTTCTTTTATGTACACTGAGAGCGTATGCACCAAGATAAATTCCTTGTGTGTCCAATTATACTTGGCCAATAAAGAATTCTATTCTATTCTATTCTATTCTATTCTATTCTATTCTATTCTATTCTATTCTATTCTATTCTATTCTATTCTATTCTATTCTATTCTAAAAAAACCTCTTCATTCTTTCAATAACTTACTGGGAGCAGCTACTTCAGGCAGCAACCATTCAAAAAAAAACAAAAAAAACACGATGGTAATAAATAGCACAAAAAGTTCCAACCAATGTACCCATTTATGCCCAAATTTCTGTGCCTGACAAGGCACATTATAATGAGAGTAATGCTGGTATTTCTGCATAAGAGAAGTTTATCAAAATAAGGTGGATCTAAACCAGTGAGCTTTACAGCATCCCCTCCCCACTTTCTCTCTCTTGTGATTTGCTTGGTATCCATTTTGCCAGTTGGGAAAGGAGGATTACTTGTAATAGTAGCAATCTTCTGGAGATTTGTGGACAACAGAAAGTGTGTAAATATAACAATCTCAGTTGAAGGTCCTATCAGCAAAGACACTTCTAAGAAAACAATGTGCAACACAGAATGCTTTAGCCTCTTTATATTCATTCCTCAGAACTACAGTAATCCCTGCAAACAGAACATCCAATAACAGTCACAAATGTACATCTAAAAAAAAAAATCACAAATATACATCTAATTAAATCATTATTATATGATAGGGAGTACTTTTATATGTACCCTGGGTTAATAACTATGTAATCAAATTAATATAATTCTCAACTCCAAGCCAGGGAGTTTTTTAGCTTACCTGTGGTAGATAGCTATAACAAATAACTATTAAAATACAGCTAAGAGAAAAGAAAATCGTACAAATTAGTTGCGTCCTTCTCCCCTTTTAGGTTTCTGGGTGTTGCAAAAATGAAAGAAAAACGGGGGGAAGGTATTTTGAAGACATCTTTTAATCTCAACTATATATGCTGCTAAAACTCTCATCCCCATAACTTTTAATTGGACAAAACAGTGTATCAAAGGGCAAAAAAATTAAATCAAGGTACCTCAATGGGCTAACTTTCAATAAACATCTGAAATTCAGGACTCCCATGGAACTGAAATTTGATAAATTTTATAAAACATTTTATGTCATAAAATTATAATGAAATAGTTTATGACGTAGAAAACAGTTCAGTATGGGCTATTTTCAAGGCAGATAGATCTCTGAATGTATCTTGTTTTTTCCTAGTAAAGGCAGTAAGAAGTTTTGTAAGGCAGCAGGAAAGTCATGGTTTGTCTAATTAAATATTTTTGGTAAATTAGTGCATATGTGTAAGATTGAGTTTCTGGTGGTACAGTATTGCAGGCGAACTCTGCCCTCATGGCAATTCAATCCTGATATCCTTCCAAAATCGATAAAATGAGAAACAGATTGTTAGAGGCAATATGCAAATAATGCTTCTACATTATAAACCACCCAGAGAATGCTATAAAGTGCTATGTGGTGGTATATAAGCCTAAATGCTATTGCTATTCTTAAGAGATAAGGTTTCTCAATAGGTCTCAGTTTTCTGATTCTATATGCAACTAGTGCATATAGTTGCATATAGATGTGGGCGGGGGAGGAGAAAGAAATTAAATATAGTACAGATAACACCAAAATCAGGGCCTACTGGTGAGAAGAGCAGGGAGCAAGAATACTTGGTGCTCTTTTTATGCCTGAAGCACAAGACTATTGGCTACATTTGCCATCAATAATTCTTAGGAAATGGTTAATAGCACTAATAATCACAAATTGTATATGATTTGAAGGAACTTCATACAATCCTACTCAATTGGGTTGTCTGGAGAGGTTTGGTGAAAGTACTTCCATCAAGTGCAGTTTCATACTGGGCTTATCTTGGCAAAGCAATAATTCAGAAAATTTAAAATGCATTATTTTTCCTGCATTTTTTTGTTTAAATAAAATCACACTCGCTGCTTGCAAGCTGTGAAAAGCAATTAAAAATTCTGGTTTCCTTCTGAACTCATGGCAAAGTAGAGCTTCTTGTATTATCTCCTATCTTTGGATGTGTTCTTACATTGAGTTTTCCTGTGAAAAGAGTTAGCTGTGAAGACTGGCAGAAGACTGATACATTTTCATCTCCAAATTCCCCTCCTTTTTTTTTTAAATAAATTTTTATTATAATTCAAAAAAACAAAAACAAATGTATAATAGTTTTTCTATCACAGTGTAACATCACCAAAATATCCATGTATATATACACCAATAATCAGAAAGTAAAAATAGAAATTATTTACATATTCAAGTCTTGGTGTATTCGGGTCTTCTCCTGTGTAAGATTTTTTTTATTATTAAAAAGTTTTATCAAATATTACAACAATTTTTTCCCATCCCTCCTCCCCCCAACCCCCATCCCCTCTCTCCCTCCAGCCCCCTCCCCCCACCCCGGACTTCCCAGAGCAAATACAGGGTATACCATTTAACAAACATAAACTAAAATATGCTAACTTTCTGTAGGCTCTTAGTTCCCTCTTGCTCTTTAACTCCCCTTTCAACTAACAAAACATAATTCAAGAAGAAAAAGTTGGTTTCATTCATAAGCTATTTGAAGCTTTTTAGTCCGATATTTGTTTTGAATATAGTCAATCCATCTTCTCCATTCCAATATATATCTTTCATTTGAATGGTCCTTCAAATACACTGAAATTTTGGCCATCTCTGCTAAGTTCACCACTTTTAGTGTCCATTCTTCAATAGTAGGCAAGTCTCCCTTCTTCCAATTCTGCACCACCAGAAGTCTGGCTGCTGTTATTAAATTTAAAATCAACTTAATCTTTATAACAGTACAATGTGTAATTATACCTAACAAAAAGAACTGTGGAGTAAATGTCATCTTCTTTTTGAGAATATTTTGAATAATCCACCATATTTTTATCCAAAATGCCTTAATTTTTTTACATGTCCACCATATATGATAATATGTGGCATCATCACATTCACATCTCCAACAATCACATGTGATTTGGCTGGAGGTCTCAGGGTGTGTGTGTCTGGCTTCTGGGGTGTAGATTTTTCTATCTGTGGGTGCTGGGACTCGTTTGTTGACAAGGGTTAGTTTCCAGATGTCTGGTAGGCGGGAGGTATCATCACGTTTATTCATGTTATGGGGGCGTTTTTCTATTTCAATGGCTTCCATAATTATTCTCTTGTTGAAGTGTTCAGTTTTGGAGATTAATTTGGTTCCTTCAAAATCAATTTCATGTCCTGTTGCTTTAAGGTGCTGGAAAAGGGAGGAAGTTTTTTCTTCTTTTCTGACTGCATTCTTGTGTTCTGCAATGCGTGCATTTATTCTCCTATTAGTTTGTCCAATGTATGTGGCTGGGCAGATTTTGCACGGTATTTCATAGACTCCTTGGTTTTCTAGCTGGATCTTGTCTTTGGGGTTTCTTAAGATGTTGGCTATTTTTGGGTCAGTGCAGAAGGCTGTCTTGATATTGTGTTTGTGGAGAATTTTGCTGATTTTATCTGTGGTGCCTTTGATGTAAGGGAGGTGCTCTGTATGGCAACCCGGGGTCAGTAATTGAGGTGAGACCAGGTAAAGTCAAACAGGAACGTTTATTGCTAACAGAACAGGTAGAGAGAAACAGAGCAAAGAGCTAGGCGTTTGACAGCTATTTATACCATAGCTGTCAAACCAACAACCAATAGGAATGTAGTATTCTCCCACCAGCTGGATGGTGCGTCTTAGCCAATCAGGGCCACGCGTCGTAAGTACGAGGACCTTGTCGTAAGTGCGAGGACTCAACACCCCTTCCCCCTTGGACGGAGCAGGCGTAGTTGGCCAGGTAGGCAGGGCACCTGCGCGGCCAGGTAGATCTGCGCAGTTCGGGTTTGGCAGTGGCAGGAGCTGGAGGCATCTCTGCGATCGGCGGAACTCCCTGCGACTCGTCTGGTACCCTGACGTCAACTTCTTCGGCGGGCAGCTGGAATGGTAAGACTAGTTCTGGAGGCGGGTTTGTGTCAGGGAATGTGGGTATGTAGTCAGGGACTGGACTTGTTGCGCTGTCTTCTAGGACAGTTGGGGTTTCCGGCCTGGGCGTTAAGCGAGCTCTTAGTTAGTTAATATGGCGATGCCATAGCCGGCCATCGGGCAGCCAGACCTGGTAAGAGTAGGGTCCGGTGACTTGTTCGATAGTCCCAGGAAGCCACCTTGGCTCGCCCCCAAAGTTCTGGGCATAGACAGGGTCACCCACGCCGAAGCTGCGGTGCCGGCCAGTAGAGTCTGGGGGCTTTTCTGGGGCATAGGAAGGGTGAAGGCGGTCGAGGTCAGTGCGGAGGCGCCGGCCCATCAAAAGTTCCGCGGGGCTCCTATTGGTCAAGGGGCATGGAGTTACATGTTGTGCCAACAGGTAGCGGGTCAGTTTCTCTTGCCATTCCCCATGTCCGTAACATGACAGGGTCTCTTTGGCAGACCTCACGGCCCTCTCTGCCAGCCCATTACTGGCAGGGCAAAATGGTGCCACCCTGGCATGGCAAATCCCTTGGCTTGCCAAGTACACTTGGAAGGCTGCGGAGGATAGCTGGGGGCCATTGTCCGAGACAATGATGTCTGGCAGCCCATGGGTGGCAAAGATTCTTTGTAGGGCTCTTATGAGTGCAGCAGACGTGGTAGATGCCATGGTGACTACCTCTACCCACTTAGAATAGGCGTCTACCACCACTAGAAATGTTTGCCCATGGAAGGGCCCAGCAAAATCCACATGGATCCTTGACCAGGGCAACTAGGGCATTTCCCATTCCTTAACTGGGACAGCATGGGCCACTGGTCTAGAGAGTTGGCAGGGTTGACACCCTGCAACCCACTGGGCGGCTGCGTGGTCGAAGTTCAGCCACCAGACGTAGCTGCGTCCTAGGGACTTCATTCTCCTTATGCCCAGGTGTCCATCGTGCAGGGCTTCTAGGACTGGCTGTTGTAGTTTGGCGGGCACTATTAGTATTATTATTATTATTTATTTATTTATTTATTTATTTATTTATTTATTTATTTATTGAATTTCTATACCGCCCTACTCCTGAAGGACTCAGGGCGGTGAACAGCCATAAAATAAAACACATACATATACAAAATTTAAAATCGAATAACATGAATTAAATAAATTTGGCTGAATTAATACCTGTAATTTAAAATACCCATATTTTAAAATACATTACAAATTTAAAAATTTTGCATACTTGAGACAATTTAATAATGATATAATTTGTTTACAAGAAACTCATATCACAACTCAAGATGAAAGATATTTGATAAACTCTAAATTAGGAACACATTTTATATCTTCAACTTCGCAAAAAAAGAATGGTGTGGTTATTTATGTAAACAGCTAAAATTATAGAAACAGATGAAGATGGTAGGTTTACAGCAATTGAATTGCATACAGTAAATGGCCAAATTCTTTTGATTGGAATTTATGCTCCCAACCAACAACAGGATCATTTCTATAAAATGTTACATACTAAAATACTGCAATGGGACTATAGATCTATTTTAATTATGGGAGATTGGAATGGAGTAATTGATTCTAAATTAGACAAAAAGAGTTTGGCGAAATCCAGGATCAGATTACCACAGACTTTTTTTGACATGAAAGAAGACTTGGAATTAAAAGATATTTGGAGAATACATAATCCAAAAGAATTGGACTATACTTTTTTTTCCGATAGACATAGATCCTTCTCTAGGATTGACTTAATTTTGTTGTCAGATGATTTACTTGTTAAGACAAAAAGAACAAAGATTTTCCCAAGAACTTTGACCGACCATAGCCCAGTATGGATAGAAATCGAGATGGGCAAGACTGAGCGACGCTCTTGGAGAATAAATGAAAACTTGTTCAGATATGAAAAAAATATAATAGAACTTAAAAGGCACTTGAAAGAATTTTTTGAAATAAATTTGAATAAAGGTACCCCAATTGAAATTGTGTGGGATGCGAGTAAAGCTTATATGAGAGGGGTGCTCATTTATATGAACTCTAAACATAGATTGATTCGACAAAAGAAAAGATCTGAATTGGAAGTAGAAATAAAGAACAAAGAACAGCTACTTATTAAAAACCCAACAGATGACAGAATACGTGGTGTTATAAAACTTTTGAAAGACCAATTTCAAATGCTTATGGCGGAACAAGTTGCAACAAACTTACAATATGCGAAGCATAGTACATTTTGTAATGCCAATAAGCCGGGCAGATGGTTGGCCTATACATTAAGGAAAAAACAGAGTGTACGGATTATTGATAGTATTGATATTGGAGGGAAAGAAATCTATCAACAAAAATTAATTAAAGAAACTTTTGTGGACTATTATACTAAACTATATGCTAAAGATGATGTGCAGAATGGACTTATAGAAAAATACTTAGATAATAAAAGAATTACAAAAATCACTGACCAACGAAAGGAAAGAATGGATTATCCTATAACAGACGAGGAGATAATAGCAGCAATTAAACAATTAAAAACAGCTAAAGCTCCTGGAACGGATGGTTTGACTGCAGTGTATTATAAAGCCTTGCAAGCAGAAATGGTGGAACAACTTAGAGATTTATTTTGTAATATTCAACAAGGGGGTAAAATACCCCCATCATGGACAACAGCTTATATTTCTTTGATACCAAAAGAGCAAGCAGGTCCTAAAAAACCGGACAATTATAGACCAATATCTCTTTTGAATACTGATTATAAAATTTATGCTAAAGTACTAGCCAACAGGTTGATGCCAGTAATCCAAAAGGTGATTCATGATGATCAAGCGGGATTTATCGAGGGTAGATACATGAAGGACAATGTAAGGCAAGTAATAGATTTATTGGAATATCTTGAGAAGAATAAACAGATCCCTGCAGTGCTGGTCTTCTTGGATGCAGAGAAGGCCTTTGATAGAGTGGACTGGAACTTTCTACTAAAGACTTTAAAAAAGATGGACTTTGGGGATCAATTTATACAGGCGGTTTCAGCAATTTACCAAGAGCAAAAGGCATAGATTATTATTAATGGAAGTTTGACAACAGAGTTTAAAATTGAAAAAGGAACAAGACAGGGATGTCCGTTATCCCCACTGTTGTTTATTTTAACACTAGAAGTCTTGTTAAATATAATACGGGACTCTAATATCTTGAAAGGTATAGTGATAAGGCAAGAGGACTACAGAATAAAGGCATTTGCAGATGATCTGGTTGTTACCCTAACACTGCCAATGGAATCATTAATCCAGATGAAGGACATTATACAAGACTATGGTAAAGTTTCAGGTCTTAGACTGAACCAGAAAAAAACCAAGATGATAGCTAAAAATATGACACAAGATCGTAAACACGAGCTTGAAAGGAGGGCAGGTTTTGAGATTGTACCAAAGGTAAAATATCTAGGAGTTCAAGTTGCAGAATCAAATATGAAATTGTTTCAAAATAATTATGAGGTGTTGTGGCGAGAGGTGCAGAAAGATATGGAGACTTGGAAAAAACTGCAGCTGTCTTTACTTGGAAGAATAGCAGCAGTTAAGATGAACATTTTGCCAAGATTTCTTTTTTTGTTTCAAATGATTCCAGTGCTTAAAAGTGATAAACAACTAAAAGTGTGGCAAACTGGAGTGAATAAGTTTGTCTGGAACGAGAAAAAACCGAGAGCGAAATTGAAAATCATGCAAGATGTTCCAGAAAGGGGAGGCCTTAAACTTCCAAACCTACAACTATATTATGAAGCAGCAGCTTTGACTCTAGCAAGTGATTGGTTTGGAAGGAAAAAGACTGGGACATGTATGCTATTATCCTATCCAATCAACAAATGGGATTATAAAATACCGCTATGGCTGGATCTTGGTCATATTATGTGGAATACAAATATAATGTTACTCGGGGGGTTTTTATACAAAGAGGTTCTTTTTACAGATGCGGGCAGATGGCAGTTGAAGACACTACAGACACTGTTGGATGAAGGGATTAATTTAACTTGGTTACAATATAATCAACTACAATTGAGATGGAAAGAGGACCAAAAAACTGGTATTATGTTGCATGAGGAAGAATTGGTTAGACACATTAAGGAGAAAGGTCCAATGCATATTAAAAGGCTTTATAATGTTTTGTTAGAAAGGGATTCAGAAACTGAACTGGTTAAAGATTGTATGATTAAGTGGGCACAAAACTTTGGGGAACCAGTGATGTTGGAAACATGTGAAAAAGTTTGGGTTCAGAATGTTAAATCTACACAGTTGCAGAATTTGAGGGAAAATTTTTATAAAATGTTTTATAGATGGCAGTTAGACCCCAAAAAATTGTCGTGTATATACCCTAATGTTCAGCCCAAATGTTGGCTGACTGTTTAGATGCTACATATTATCATGTTTGGTGGACCTGTAGGAAAGTTAGGGCTTTTTGGATAAAAATTTGTTGGGTCATGCAGAATGTTTTGAAGAAAAAAATTCGATTTTCTCCACAATTGTTTTTATTGGGTATAGTTAAGGGTTTTACATTGGGTGAAACAAAATTGATATTGTATATGATAACAGCAGCAAGATTGTTGATAGGTAAATACTGGAAAAATGAAGCTTTGCCCACGATCGAGGAATGGACTTTGAAGATGGCCAGTTTTGCAGAAATGGTGAAGATTTCAGCATATTTAAAAGACTGTTCACAAGAGACTTATGAATGGGAATGGGAAAAGTGGATAGATTATGTTCAGAACAAATATCAAACAAGGAAGTATCAAATAGCTTTTATTTGAAATTGTTATATTAAGATAGAAATATTTTAATGTAATGAAGATGAAAATTTATAAGCGGGAGGGAGGGGTTCAAGTTTTATATAAGTTTTATACAAAGGAGGGGTTTTTTTTTCTTTTTTCTTTTACCTGATATGAGTATACTGTGCGGAAATCCGGGGGGAGGGGAGGGTTAGGGTGGGTTAGGGAGGTTGGGAAGTTTGGGGTGGGTGGAGGGGGGGAAAGGGGTGAAAATGTAATTGTAAAACTCTTGCAATAAAAGTAAATAAATAAATAAATAAAATTTTAAATTTACACTTAAAAGGGAGAAGATTTAGGCGAGGCCAGCTTGATGAAATGAAAGAGTCTTCAGTTCGCGGCGGAAGGTGCGCAGATCCGGAATCCTCCGTATCTCTGGGGGGAGCTCATTCCAGATCGTCGGTGCCCCCACAGAGAAGGCTTTCCCCCTAGGGGCTGACAGCCGACATTGTTTGGCCGATGGCACCTGGAGGAGCCCCTCTCTGTGGAAGCGTACTGGTCGGTGGGAGGCTATTGGTGGTAGCAGGCGGTCCCGTAAGTAACCAGGTCCTAAGCCATGGAGTGCTTTAAAGGTGGTAACCAGAACCTTGAAGTGCACCCGGAAGTCCACCGAGAGCCAGTGCAGCTCGTGCAGGAGAGGTGTTACATGGGAGCTCCACGCTGCTCCCATAACCACTACAACCCTATCGCCCCATAGCAGGCATCCACACAGCACAGATAGCTTGTGCTGCCTAATATAGTAGGGTTTGAACTCAGGTCCCAGATTCCCAGGTGGCCATCGCCTGCGCACCCAGTCTAAAACTCTGCGGACAGTAGGGTCCTTGGCAGAGTGGGCTGTGATGTCAGCAGCGGTGATTGGCAGGTGTAAAGAGTGAATGAGAAGGACAGGAGAAATAGGAGAGGGGTCATATACAGAGATAGGAAGGGGGCAGCGGCTGAGAGCATCAGCATGGGCAAGGTGCTTGCCAGGGTGGTGAATGAGGGTGTAAGAATAGGCAGCCAGGAATTCAACCCAGCGTGACATGCGGGGGGAGAGAACCTGGGGTGTTGCAATGTTGCTAGCTAGTATGCCTAGAAGGGGCTTGTGATCCATCACAAGAATGAACGGATGGCCATATAAGTATTCGTGGAAATGCTTGACGGCCGCCACGGCAGCCAGCGCTTCCTTGTCAATTTGGCCGTAATTGCACTCCGTGGAGGAGAGTGTGAGGGAATAAAAAGCAATTGGGGCTTCAGTGCCATCAGGAAGGACGTGGCTGAGGACTGCCCCAATATCAAAGGGGGAAGCGTCTGCTACTAAGATCAAGGGGAGGCTATCCGTGTACTGGACAAGGACTGCCTCAGATGTCAAAAGAGATTTGACTGCTGAGAAGGACGTGGCTTCTTGGGTGCCCCAACGCCAAGAGGTCTTTTTATCTAAGAGGTGGTGAAGGGGTTCAGCAACAGTGGCCTTGTGAGGGAGGACAGAACTGTAGAAATTTAAGAGGCCAAGGAAGGCTTACAGGTCTGTTTTATTAGTGGGTGTGGGGGCCCTTCTGATGGCAGCTATCTTAGATGATGTGGGGTGTTTGCCAGAGGCATCTATTAGATAGCCTAGAAATTCTACCTGGGATACCCCAATCCTGCATTTATTTTTCTTGAGCCTGAGGCCAGCCGTTTGGAAACGGCGCAGGACGGTCCTTAGCTTCCCCTTGAGTTCTGGTGGGCTAGAAGCTGAGATGATGACATCATTGAAGTATGGAACGATTCCAGGCAGCCCCTGCAGGAGTCGCTCCATAAGGCCCTGAAAGATGCCCGGGGCAACGCTTATGCCAAACTGGAGACGATGGCAAAGGAATACTCCCCTGTGGGTAATAATTGTTTGGGCTGCAGCCGTGGCCAAATCAATGGGGAGCTGTTGGTAAGCCTGCGCCATGTCCAGTTTGGCAAAAATGGAGCCCTTGCCCAGGCAGTGCAACAAGTGTTGCACCACGGGCACTGGATATGGATTGGCCTGGAGCGCCTTATTGATGGTATTTTTGTAATCCACGCAGATGTGGATTGACCCGTCAGGTTTGATGAGTATGACAATAGGGGTTTCCCAGGGGGTGTGGTCTGTGGGCTCTAGGATGCCCTGGGCTATGAGTTTGTCTAACTCGTTGTCAACTAGTGGCTTGAGTGCAAAAGGCACTCATCGAGGCTTAAGCCTAATAGAGGCAATCTTAGGATCTAGATTGAGGGTGATGGGTGAACCCTTATATTTACCCAAATCTTCACTAAAGACATCTGCGAATTCTGCCAGGATGTCTTCAAAATCATGCGGGGAGGTGGAATGGATGCCTGTGATGCCTAGCCCCAGAGCGCCAAACCAGTCAAGTCCAAGCAGGCTGGGCAGAGGATCTCTCACGATGAGCAGGGATAGCTTGCCTGTGAAGGTTCTGTGTTCCACCAAGAGATTGGCGCCACCTAGAATAGGAATGTCGTTGCCTTGATAGTCTCTGAGGTGAACTTGGCTAGGAAGGAGAGCGCTTTTGTGCATTTTTGGGGCTAGCCGCTTCAGGGTGTTCCAGGAGATTAGAGATTTGGATGACCCTGTGTCCAGCTCCATCCGGCAAGGGGTTCCTTCAATGGTCACTGTGAGGTAGGTTTTTTTGTTGGGACTGATTTTTGCTTCGTGGGCTGACCTCGCAGGGGCGTTGTTGGCCCTGGAAATGGCAAAACAATCACCGCCCGGCTTCAGCCCTTTCTGGAAAGGTCTGCTAGAGGGCTTGGATGGTGTGCCAGATAGATTGGCCTGGCAGACTCGTGCCAAGTGTCCTTTTTTACCACATCTGTGGCAGATGGTGGTCTTAAAGCGACAAGCCGCTCTGGGGTGCAATTCTCTGCACCCTTGACAGGGAGGCCCCGTGAAGGCTTTATTTGGGGGGTTTCCCTGTCCTTTGACAGTTCTGAGGCAGCTAACTTTGTCGTCCTCTTCTTCAGCTAACTCAGAGTCTAGTTCTTCTGAGTGGACGGTGCTGGGCTTGAGGATGGGGGCGCTGGGCTGCGATTTGCGGATCTCTAGAGTGGACTTACTTGATAATTCACAAGCCTGCGCCTCTTCAATAGCAATTGTGAGGGTGATCTCCTTTCTCTCGAATAAGTGACATTGCACCCTCAGGTCCCTCACACCGCACACGAACTGCTCCAGCAGAGAGTCTTCTAGGTTGGCAAATTCGCAATTTAAAGCAGCAGTTCTGAGGGAGGCGATGTAATGGTTAATGGACTCTCCCTCTGCTTGCAAAATTTGCCTGAAAGAGTACCGGTGGGCGATGAGCGAAGGGGTGGGCTCGTAGTGGTGCTTGAGCTTTTCCCTCAGGACCTCCCATGGCACCGACTGTACTGGAACTGGGGCTAGCAGGGCCCTGGTGACTGAGAACATCTCGGGACCACAGGCATTTAAGAAGTGTGCCCTTTTCCACTGCTGGTCAGTCCCGTGTAGTAGTTCGCCTCCAAGAAACATTCGAACCGTGCCTCATACGATTTCCAGGTTTCTATGGCCTGGTGAAGGGGGCGAATGTTGGAGGTGCCATCCTTTAGACAGATGGGCTCTGTTTCTGAGAGGAATTTTTCTCTAACACGACGTCTCGTCATGTAGTGATTCAGCTGAGCGCTTCGGCTTAGCGCTAGTGACTTCAGCTGTTGACCACCTGTCTCTGTCCTCAGAATCCCATCCTCGTCGCCAGTGCTCTGTATGGCAACCTGGGGTCAGTAACTGAGGCGAAACCAGGTAAAGTCAAACAGGAATGTTTATTGCTAATAGAACAGGTAGAGAGAAACAGAGCAAAGAGCTAGGCGTTTGACAGCTATTTATACCATAGCTGTCAAACCAACAACCAATAGGAATGTAGTATTCTCCCACCAGCTGAATGGTGCGTCTTAGCCAATCAGGGCCACGTGTCATAAGTGCGAGGACCTTGTCGTAAGTGCGAGGACTCAACAGGAGGAGGGCGATGTCATTGTCCTGTTCTGTGTCTTGGTTCTTCGGGGATGTCTCCCTTTGGATTAAGTTGGTGATAGTGTTTCTTTGGAATCCATTAGAAATTAATACGTTTGTGAGAGTGTGTAATTCAGTTTTCAGATGGTCTTTGTCGGCTAGGGGTTTGGTTCTGGAGATGAGAGTCTTGGCTACAGAGTTGTTCTGTGCAGGGTGGTGATGTGATTGTGCATTTAAGTAGCAGTTGTTGTGTGTTTTTTTCTTGTAGATGGTGTGTCCTAGGGAGCCGTTGGGTTTTTTGTAGATTAGGACGTCCAGAAAGGGAAGTTTGTTGTTAGCTTCTCACACCCACCCCGAGACCTCCAGCCAAATCACATTCCAGCCAGCCACAGAGATGAAGCCCTGCCACCTGGTGGAGAAAAACTAACCATACACCCGAAGCCAAGCCAGTAGACACAGACTGGGACTCCCAACCAATCAGAATGAAAAGATGGGGCGATCCCAGCAAAGCAGACTACCAGCACCAGATATGAAATAGGAACGGCAGTTGCTGCAAAAGACCCCTTGCATAAGCCTGATGATGGCAGATGAGATTCTGCCGAAATGTTGCCAAAGTGCTCTCAATCTTACATGGGAGAAGACCCAAATACACCAAGACTTGCATACCTGTACCTGTGAAAATCTACGAAAACAAATATTTACATATTCTTATATACAAATTTACATTTCCAATACTTATTGATTACCATAATTATACCATCATCTATAATTATAATCCAACCTTATCCTTTATCTCTCTCCCATCATTTCTGGATCCAATCATACTACCTGTTCCAACTACTATAAAAATCTGAATCTCTTTTACCCTTGATCAGTGTGGTAAGTCTGTCGGACTCCACACATTCCATGATTTTATAAATTATTTTTGAGTCCGTTGGTAAATCCTCATTCTTCCATTCTTTTTTTTTTTTTTTGTAAATATTTTTTATTTATTTTTTCAAATTTAAACATAAAAACATAACTTTCAAGAGCAAAAATCTTGATCCGGTCATAGATGGTTACCACGCTTACATTCCTTTCACAAGCTCAATTCACAATTTCCATTACATCTTTTATAAATAAACAAAAAAAGGGAAAAAAAAAGAAGATAAAAAAGAAATTCAAAACTTAAGAAAAAACCAATTTTACCTCAAATTTAACATTTTCATCTATATAAATCCATTATATCTATCCAAAATTAGTTTCAAATTCACTTTCACTCATTTTTACATCTGCATAACAATTCTAAACATATCTTTATTCTTCTTTACCTTATATCTTATACAAGTCATATCAAAATAATTTTTACAATATTCTAACCTCTTGTTAAGTGTTTACCTTACAATTTTATCACCATTTATTCTTGGTTTCAATTCAATACCACTCCGTTTTTATTATATTTTATAAAACAACATTTTATCTAATTTTTTAAAAATTTTATTTATATGCCGCCCTTCTCCGGAGACTCAGGGCAGCTTACAATGCGTTAAGCAATAGCCTTCATACTTTTGTATATTTATACAAAGTCAGCTTATTGCCCCCACAAACTGGGTCCTCATTTAACCTACTTTAGAAAGGATGGAAGGCTGAGTCAACCTTGAACCTGGTAAGATTCGAACCTGCAGTAATTGCAAGCAGCTGTGTTAATAACAGGGTGCTTTAGACCACTGTACTACCAAGGCCCTTTTAATCCTTTGACCCTTATCCTCAAATCAGTTTACCTTAGTTTTTTCTCTCTCCCAGTTTACATATTACACAGATTTCTCTCAAAGGCATATTTTATTTACTCCAATTTCTAATATATTTTCCACTATATCTCCCTCTAATATTTAACTATCTTCCAGCTTGTTCTATTTGATTAATTCTCAGCTTGATCTCCTCCAAAACACCAACTATTTAGTTGATTTTAGAATAGTTCCTCAATCTCTTCCAACTCTCCTCCTATTTGTTTGACTGTTTCCAGCATTTTATGGGCTGATTTCCAGCATAGTCTCCTCCTTGAGTCCCTCCATTGTTTGACTGATTACTAGCATAGTCTCCTCCAACTCTCCTCCTATTTGTTTGGCTGTTTCCAGCATTTTATGGGCTGATTTCCAGCATTTTATGGGCTGATTTCCCTCCATTGTTTGGCTGATTACCAGCATAGTCTCCTCCAACTCTCCTCCTATTTGTTTGGCTGTTTCCAGCATTTTGAATTAATTTCCAATGTATTTCCACTGAGTCTCAAACTCTTATCTAGTTGGTATCCATCCCACACATTTTAACTGTAATATAATTATCTGTTTTATATCATTTTTCCATCCTGCTCTTTCAATTTAAATCTCAGTATATTTCATAATAGTCATCATTTCCAACTTGTATTACCTTAATTCAAGACTAATCACTAGCATCTGTGTATCTTGTATTTTGTTCAATCAATCCTTATTCATCAGTTTAACATTTGTTTGCAAATTAAAATTAAAATGTATTACATCAAACAGTACATTTTCTTAAAATTTTCCTGCCTCAAAATATATTCTTCTTTATTATTTTTATCCCCTTGATATCATCCACTATTTTAATAGCCACCTCTTATTTTCTATTTTTATTATTTCACAATCCTTCCTGTTTTTATCCAAAAATCATATATACCTAGGCTTTTAAACTTTATCATATATACATAGGCTTTTAAACTTTACATTTCAGTTAGTCACATTTAAATTTATCCACTTTAATTCTTCCTTTTCTTCCTTTTCCTCTCTGTCCAAAGTGCTCTATTTCAAGGTTCATCAGTTCAAAGTAAAGAATTTCTGTATGTCCCTTTAAAACTTTTAAAATGTCTTATCCAAGCATAGTGCATCAGCTTCCTGTCTTTGTTAACTACGCCACACCTAGTTTTGTCAGTCTCCATTGTTAAAATCCAAAATGTTTTTTCTTTCTTCTTTCTTCTTTCTTAAAATCATCTGGGACAGAGTAGGAATCTCCAAAATCCTTATATCCAATATTAATTTCAAGTAATCCAAGGTAAAAAGCCAATTAATATGTTTCTTTTCCACCCAGAAAGGGAAATCTCTTCAATCCACTTCCCTGCTTAATCACTGCAGACTCCATGGCTATTTTGTAGCCATCCATCTGTCTATCTTCATTAGCTTCATTTTCTTTTAGAGGCATTAATTCTCAAGAATATCCATTTCTCCTCTCCACTCCAGTTAAAGGCACAGTCAAATTTCAGAAATTTATTAATACCAAATCATCCAGTTTAAGTTTACTGCAACAAAATTCAATTTGGGTCTTTTAGCCATTTTTTTTTCTTTTCAATTTTTAAGCCCCGCAGTTCAGCAGCCGCTTTTAATTTTGGGGTCTTATTTTCCAATAATTTCAAATAGGTACGTTATATTGCCTGGGTTGGTGTCACTCACCCGGCTTCTTGATTTTTGCTCTTTCTTCATCTTCTTCCTCCAGCACAATCCTTGTTCCCGATTGCCGCGGTTTCAGGGCAGCTGCCATGGCTGCCGTTCCGCTGCTGCCAGCGTGAAGGAGAAGCCTCCGGCCCCGAGGAACCTGCCTGTTCCTCTCGGCCGCCCAAGGCATTCCTTCTTGTCCCCCTGTCCCTACAAGACAGGGGAGGTCCGCAGACCTATCGGCGGCAGCTTAGCAGAGGGGATTTGGCAGGGCTCAGTGGAGCTCGCCATTTCCCCATCTGTCCCTGCGGCACCAACCGGAAGTCCCCCTCATTCTTCCATTCTTATGCGAATGCCAGTCTCCCTGCAGTGATTATGTGCAGCATCAGATACCATTTAATCAATCCAATATTTGCGGATCTAACTCCCAGCAGAAAGGTTTCAGGTTTCAGTTCCACTCTACAGTGTGTAATTTCAAGCAACCATCGTCATATTTTCATCCAATATTTAGCTGCCAATGGACATATCCACCATTGGTGGAAGTAGGTTTCATTGCTATGCCCACATTTCCAGCACTGTGGAGATGTCCCGGGGAACATTTTAGCTAATCTTGCTGGAGGTAGGTGCCATCTATAAACCATCTTATAAATATTCTCTTTATAAGAAGATGCCATAGTTAATTTTAAATTTTTAAGCCAAATTTCCTCCCATTTTTGAAAATCCAATGAATAACCCATATTTCGCCCCCAGGCAATCATGGAGTCTTTGACGACTTCCTCCCCAGCTTTCAATGATAATAGGTAAGAATAGCATCTCGATAAAACTTTCCTGTCATTACCTAACAATATTTTATCCAATTCTTGTTTCCCATGATATATCCCTTCACTCTCCTGATCTTTCTTCCACCTTGAGTGTATTTGGGTGTAGGCCCACCAGTCTATATTACACCTCTCCAACCTCAGTTGTTCCCGTGTCTTCAGTCTGCCCTGAGTATCCAAAATGTCTTCATAGGTCAAGATCTTCTCTCCTTTATATAACGTCGGGTATACCAGGGCCTCCTGGATCGAAATCCAACATGGTATCTTCAGATACAACTTTCTCCTAAGTCTTTCCCAGGTATCCCTTAGGGTCTTATGTAAATAATGCTCCCGAAAATACCTCGGTCGGGTTGACTGTCCTGGCCATAAAAAGTGATGCCAATCGTGTTGAAGGCCGTGGCCTTCTACCATCAATAGCTGCCTCCTTTTCAGGGCGATCCAATCCTTCACCCATATCAGAATGGCTGCCTGATGGTAAAGCTCCCAATTTGGGAGTCCAAATCCCCTTCTATGCCTAGGTTCCTGCATCATCCTAAACTTAATCCTTGATTTTTTACCTTGCCAAATAAATTTAGAAATAACCCTGTTCAAGGTGTTGAAGAATTCCCTATCCAGTCTTACCGGGGCAGTTTGGAACAAAAACAACCATTTGGGGAGGACGTACATTTTGATGGCAGCTATCCTTCCCATAAGTGATAGTTGTAAATTTTTCCACCTCTCCAAATCTCTGATTGTCTGATTATAAAGGGGAACATAATTATCCTCCTTTACTAAAGAACACCTTGGTGTCAACCAAATTCCCAAGTATTTTATTTTATTAGTTATCTGCATCCCCAGGAGTCCCTCCAACTGGCATCTCTGCCTCTGTGTCATGTTCTTAACTAATATTTTCTTTTTTTCCTCGTTAATTAATAATCCTGCTACTCTCCCATAATCCCTGAGTATCTGTAATAGCTTTGGTCCTGATTCTGATTAGGTAAAAAATTTACTTCATTAGCTGATCAAAAAAAAAAAGAGGAGTGGTGATTTATGTGCAGCATCATTTGGTGACTAAGAAAGTATTTGCGGATCAGGAAGGCAGGGTATTAATGCTGGAATTGGAGATTGCTCAGCGGAAATGTCTATTAGTTTGTATTTATGCCCCCAACTGTAACCAAAGGACCTTTTATGAAAATTTATGTAACAAATTCGCAGAAATGGAATATGAATATATTTGCCTGCTGGGTGATTTCAATGCTGTTATAGATAAGGCCAAAGATTATGTCCCGGGGAAAAGCAAATTCCCCTCCTACTTTTTAATAACCATGCCATTTTACATTTTAATCAGAAAGGAAGAAAATATGTTGTTGTAAGATATATTGTAAGGGCATGGCTCTAAATAAAGCTGCAGTACATTAGAGAAAAATACAAGGTACTCCAAATTTTGGACAGATCTGTGGTTTTAAATCAAGAATTTAAAAAATCTGAAGACATTCCTTTTGCTTTTCTCTAATTTGTTTCTCCTTACTCAATGGACTACCATAGCACATATAAGGTGGAAACAATAAAAAGGTGGGATATACAGTGAACAAAAAATAAATACATTATGAAAATGTTGAAAATACTTGAAAATTCGATCTTAGTTAGCTGCTATAAAAATCTGTTGTGAAAAAAAAATGCACCAGAAGAAAGAAGGAAGTAATAGTCTGCAGAGCTCAGCCCAATCAGTAAGGAGATTTTGTAGTTCTGGGCTCTTTTCAAAATGACCTACTTATTCAGATGTCACAGAAATGGAATTTTTCCATTTTTAAAAATAATTCTGTTAAATGATAATGATAAATGAGGGGCAAATAACATGGGTTTTGTTATTTGTTAGCTAACATAGTTATTTTGTATTTTAATTTGATTTATATTATTTCTTTTAAAGTGATGTTCAAGATTTATTCGTTTTTAACATTCTTAAACTGATAAACAAACTGGAGACTAGCTCCTGATAAGAAAAGTTTGTTAGTACAAATTGGGGTCTGCTTTATCTTTTTTGTGAACCCTAAACAACCTTTCTCCTTACAATTTTTTTTCTCCTTACAATTTATTCCCTTTCAGACCTCATTTTAATAAACATGTATGCTATTATCCTATCCAATCAACTTTCCTCTTTCAGATTTCTTTGTTATTTTAACTATAAAAGGGGGCATAAACTAAAGATCAGCGTTCCCTCTTTGAATGAGGAAGCCCTTTTGTCTGAATATTCTGATAAATTGTAATAAAATGATCTTCCTGTCTCAGTTTGTCTCATTGGAAAATATGCACACCAAGGCATGAGCCTGAAAAAGCCATATTTGGTCATCAATTTTGGTGAATTCTGCCAGCAGAATTATGCCTCAGAGCAATGATTCCCAGTCAAGGGTAAGCAATAGGCAGGTGCATCCCTGGACTTTTTTTCAGGACTTTCTTTTGTCTTTGTCATTGACTGGACACATTGCCTCAAAGGTGCTTTTAAGAAAGAGAAGATCATTGAATGGTAGGGATTAGAGAGGGACTGAAACAGCCATCTATCCTTCCCTGGACAGAGAAATTGGTGAGTCTATTGTATTTCTATTGTATTTCTAAAAAGCCCCAATTCCCTTTTTCCTGTATGCTATGTATAAGCAGCTTCTTAGTTAATTACTTCCTTTGTGAAAAGGAGGTGTAAAGTCCCTTTAGAAGGACCTTAGTTAGTACCAGTAGTAAAAAGAGAAAAGAAGAAAAAAGCTGAATACACATTGTTTCAGCCACCCCCACCCCCACCCCGCCCTTTCCAGGTCATTTAGCAAGTAGATTGAAAATTGCCTGAAGTGGGGAATGTAGGACTCACAAGAAATGGATGATGGAAATGCTTGTACCTTTCTCAGATGTTTATACTATATTTTTTTTAGCAGCCGTCTACAGGCTGGTTAGAATGGGAAAAAAAAGAAAAGAAAAGAAAAAAGAAAAGAAAACAAGGCCTATTAAAATTTTGTAAGCATATCTGACAAAAATTAAAACTCCCAAAGAATTACTCATGGCCTTCTGAAGCTACTTTTGAACAACCAATTATACTTGCTCTTATAACTGAATTATGGGAGTCTAGAAAATTTGAACAACACTGGTATGCTCAGCTGTTTTTAAATGTCAGTAGTAATAGAGTTATTGAGCAAATGCCATCATATTATGTATCCCCTCCCCAACAAAGGAAATTCTTTTCCAATAGACCCATTTTGAGAGCAACTGCACCATATTTAAATAACTCAAATATTTTACCAGATGCCCCCATGGAATTTCTCCCACTAATATATAACCCTCCTAATGGGGCAGCCCAAGGCCAAATAGTCCCACAACAGGAAGTCCCTAGATTACTCCACCATATAGTGAAAATCCTACAACAATGGCTGAGTTGTTTAAAAGCATTATTTCTACTCATAATCTTACATGGAATGTGTGTGTGTGTGTGTGAGTGAGTGAGTGAGAGAGAGAGAGAGAGAGAGAGAGAGAGAGTGTTTGTGTGAGTCATTTCTAAGATCTGGGAGGGGGAGGGCTACTTAGCCTTTTCTTAGTAATTAGAAGGACAATGGAATGTGTTAAAACAAAATGGAGATGATCCCATAGGATGGAAAAGTTGTTGGTATATATAAGTGGAAAAAGAGAGGGAGGGAGGGAGGGAGAGAGAGAGAGAAAGAGAGGGGGCAGTATTTTATGCCTAGCCAGGATGAATGAAAGGTGAGAACTTAGATTTTTTATTTTTGTGAGAAGACTTACGTTGAGAATTGATCTATAGAAAACTCAGAGAAAGTTAAGTATTTCTCTAAGTTCCAAAAATTTAGAGAGAACAGGAAAAAAAATGTTTTAAAGAAACATTACCACTCTCCTGAAGAAAATGCATTCACTGCCCCCAACTTTTTCTAACCGGAATGTGTGAGACAAAGAAGAAGGAATGAAAGTGATTGTAAGAAATCTGTTATTGGAGCAAAATTTCGTTTTGAAAAATTTCTGTGTGTCTGTCTGTAATTTTTTGCTAACTCACTGCTTATATAGCATTTGAGATCTTTTCTGACAGAATTGTTTTCTATTCTTCCTTTCTTAAATTAAGAAACATCTGTATTATGTTTGTGGGTGATGGCTTTAGAGATTTTCTTTTCTACACCTTGGTAATGTCTGAATGTGGTTCCTTTCTTTCCTGATAACGTCTGATTGTGACTTCTTTCTTTCTGCCAAAGATTGAAGGAATGTAATTAAGATTAACTGCTGGACAGCAGATTCAAGGTAATGCAATTTTTTTAAAAAAGTTTTTTATATATTTTTTTTAAACACATAGACAGACACACATACAATGTATTTTTTCTGAACAGAGTATTGGTCGATTCACAAATTTAAACAATTTTTTGTCATTTCAACACAATTTATATATTCCCTTTTTGCCATAGTATTTATTCTCTCTATCTTCATCTTAATTCTAATCTTAACCAAAAACCAATTTTCTTCATCTCTCTATATTAAACCCTTTAGGTTTAAAATCTCATTTAACATAATTCCTTAAATCTTATCTCTAATTTTCAAATATTTTGTCAAAGATATATATTTATACCTCTTCAAACAACAGCTTAATCAGTTCTACTTTCAAAGTTTCCTGATGGAGCTTGGGTCATTTCCCGCCTCCTTAGCCCACGATTCATCTGAGACCCTTGTCGCGGCCTGGGAACAGGCTGCGGTGGGGGCCTTGGATCGAATTGTGCCTTTGCGGCCTCTGATCCAACGCAGATCCCGGGCGGCTCCTTGGTTTACCGCGGAGCTCAGGGAAATGAAGCGTCGGAAAAGACGCCTGGAGGGTGGTTGGAGATCCTCCCGATCCGAGTCCGACCGAACACAACTAAGAACCCATATTAGGTCTTATCTTGTGGCGATGGAAGTGGCGAAATGTAACTATTTCGCCACTCTCATTGCATCTGCAGAAAATCGCCCAGCAGCCCTGTTTAGAGTGACCTGCTCCCTCCTTAATCAGGGAGCGAGGGAGGACCCCTTACAGGGCCGTGCTGAGGACTTTGCACAGTTTCTGCAAGATAAAATCACTCAGATTCGGACCGGGTTGGACTCCGACTGGACAGAGTCCGTGGAGGTGACAGGGCCTAGTCTCGGTGGAGACATCTGGGTTGAGTTTGAGCCTGTTTCATTGGATGATGTGGACAGGATTATGGGTAGGCTGGGGTCTTCCACATGCTTATTGGACCCTTGTCCCTCCTGGCTTGTTTCGGCAGCCAGGGAGGTGACTGGAGACTGGATCCAGGCTATTGTCAACGCTTCACTAAAGGAAGGGGTCTTTCCCGCTGCGCTTAAAGAGGCGGTGGTTTGACCCCTCCTTAATAAGCCTAACCTGGATCCTGACGTACTTAACAACTACCGTCCAGTCTCCAACCTTCGCTTTTTAGCAAAGGTTGTTGAGTCCGTGGTGGCACAGCAATTCCCTCAATTCCTGGAGGAAACTGACTACGTGGATCCTTACCAATCTGGTTTCAGGCGTGGCCACAGCACGGAAACGGCATTGGTCGCCCTAGTAAATGATCTCTGGCGGGCCAGGGATGGGGGTTGCTCCTCCATCCTAGTCCTTCTTGACCTCTCAGCGGCGTTCGATACCATCGACCATGGTATCCTGCTGGTTAGGAGGCACCGTTTTACGGTGGTTCTCCTCCTATCTCTCGGGCCGTCTGCAGTTTGTTTGGGCAGGGGGTCAGGGATCCTCCCGGAGGCCTCTCACTTGTGGGGTGCCTCAGGGTTCGGTTCTTTCTCCTCTGCTCTTTAATATTTATTTATTTATTTATTTATTTATTTATTTATTTATTTAATTTGTATACTGCCCTTCTCCCAGAGGGACTCAGGGCGGTGAACAGCCAAAATTAAAAAAACATACAAATACAAAAGTTAAGATAATTAAAAGAATTAAATCATTGGCTACCCAATTTAAAACCCCAAATCCATAAAATTTAAAATCCCAATTAAAAACCATTTAGGCTAGGCCGGCTTGATGAAATAAAAACGTCTTCAGGGCTTTACGGAAGGTCCGGAGGTCCGGGATCAATCGTATTCCAGGAGGCAGCTCATTCCACAGGGCGGGTGCCCCCACAGAGAAGGCTCGCCCCCTGGGGGCCACCAGCCGACATTGCCTGATCGACGGCACCCCGAGGAGGCCCTCTCTGTGAGAGCGTATTGGCCGGTGGGAGGTTATTGGTAGCAGCAGGCGGTCTCGCAAATACCCTGGCCCTAAGCCATGGAGCGCTTTAAAGATGAGAACCAACACCTTAAAGCGCACCCGGAAGACCACCGGGAGCCAATGCAGCTCACGCAGGAGAGGTGTTACGTGGGAGCGCCACGTCGCTCCCATAATTACCCGCGCGGCCGCATTCTGCACCAGCTGGAGCCTCCGGGTGCTCCTCAGGGGGAGCCCCATGTAGAGAGTGTTACAGTAGTCCAGGTGTGATGTAACCAAGGCATGAGTGACTGTGCACAAGGAGTCCCGATCCAGAAAGGGGCGCAACTGGCATATCAGGCGAACCTGATAAAAAGCCCCCCTGGCCACGGCCGTCATATGCTCTTCTAAAGACAGCCATGTGTCCAGGAGGACGCCCAAGTTGCGAGCCCCCTCTGTGAGGGTCAGTGACTCGCCCCCAATAGCCAGCGATGGCACCAGCTGGCTATACCGGGACGCTGGCATCCACAGCCACTCGGTCTTGGAAGGGTTGAGCCGAAGCCTGTTCCTCCCCATCCAGACCCGCACGGCCTCCAGACACTGGGACATCACTTCGAGGGCATCATTGGGGTGGTCTGGGGTGGAAATGTACAGCTGAGTGTCATCAGCGTACAGATGGCATCGCACCCCAAAACCACGGATGATCTCACCCAGTGGCTTCACATAAATGTTGAACAGGAGCAGCGAGAGGACCGACCCTTGCGGCACCCCGCAAGCAAGGCGCCTCGAGGTCGACCTCTGCCCCCCTACCAACACAGACTGCGACCGGTCAGAGAGATAGGAGGAGAACCACCGCAGCACGGTGCCTCCCACCCCCAATCCCTCCAGCCGGCGCAGCATGATACCATGGTCGATGGTATCAAAAGCCGCTGAGAGGTCTAACAGGACCAGAACAGAGGAACAACCCCTGTCCCAAGCCCTCCAGAGATCATCCACCAATGCGACTAATGCCGTCTCCGTGCTGTACCCAGGCCTGAAGCTGGACTGGCACGGATCTAGATAGACGGTTTCATCCAGGAACTGTGGGAGCTGTCGCGCAACCACACTCTCCACAATCTTCGCAACAAAGCGAAGGTTGGAGACCGGACGATAGTTTGCCAAAACGGCCGGGTCCAGAGAAGGCTTCTTGAGGAGGGGCCTCACCACCGCCTCTTTCAAGGCGGGAGGCAAGAAACCCTCTCTCAAAGAAGCATTTATGATCCTCTGGAGCCAGCCTCGTGTTACCTCCCGGGTGGCCGGTACCAGCCAGGAGGGGCACGGGTCCAATAAACATGTGGTTGCGTTTAGCCTCCCCAGGATCCTGTCCACGTCCTCAGGAGTCACAGGGTCGAACTCATCCCAGGTAACATTCTCAAGACCAGCCTCAGTCACCCCGCCGGGATCTACCCAGTCAGAGTCCAAGCCTTCCCGAATCTGAGTGATTTTATCATGCAGATACTGTGCAAAATCCTCAGCCTGCCCTTGCAAGGGGTCTTCCCGCGCTCCTGATGTAAGAGGGAGCGAGTCACCCTAAACAAGGCGGCTGGGCTGTTATCTGCCGATGCAATAAGAGTGGAAAAGTGGTTACGCTTTGCCGCTTTTATCGCCACTAGATAGGTCTTAATATGAGACCTAACTAGTGTTCGGTCGGATTCGGAGCGACTGGCCCTCCAACCACTCTCTAGGCGTCTTTTCCGGCACTTCATCTCCCTCAGGTCCTCGGAAAACCAAGGGGCCAGGCAGGTTCAGCGTCGGGTCAGAGGCTGCAAAGGCACGACTTGGTCCAGAGCACCGGCGGCTGTCCTATCCCAGGCAGCCACCAGATCTTCAGCCGAGTCGTGAGCCAGAGTTTCAGGAACTGGCCCAAGCTCCCTCTGGAACCTATCAGGATCCATCAGGCGCCTGGGACGGAACCACCTAGTCGGTTCCGCCTCCCTGCAGTGGGGTGCAGCGGTCGAAAGGTCCAGTCTCAGGAGAGAATGGTCCGACCATGACAGGGGTTCAATAATTATACCCCCTATATCCAGACCACTCCGCCACTGACCAGAGATAAAAACCAAGTCCAGAGTGTGTCCTCCCACGTGAGTGGGGCCATGAATTAATTGTGTCAGGTCCATGGCTGTCATGGAAGCCATAAACTCCTGAGCCATCCCAGACGCCTCACCGGTAGATGGCAGGTTGAAATCCCCCATGACCAAAAGTCTGGGGGTATCAACCGCCACCCCAGCAATAACATTGAGAAGGTCGGGCAGGGCCGCTGTCACGTGGCAGGGAGCCAGGTACGCGATCAGCAGGCCCACCTGCATCCCATGGCCCCACTTCACCAGGAGAGACTCACATCCGGCTATCTGAGGTACAGTGGTCTCCCTCGGACCAAGACCTTCCTTTATAATGACCGCCACCCCCCCCCACCCCTGCCCTGGGACCTTGGCTGATGGAATGCACGGAAACCTGGTGGGCACATCTCTATATGAAACCGCTGGGTGAGATCATCCATGGTTTTGGGGTGAGGTATCATCAATATGCTGATGATACCCAGCTTTACATCTCCACCCCTGACCACCCTAGGGATGCCCTTTCCGTGATGTTCCACTGCCTGGAAGCGGTGTGGGTTTGGATGGGGAGGAACAGGCTTAGACTCAACCCGTCCAAGACTGAGTGGCTGTGGATGCCGGCATCCCGGGATCTGGAGGTTCCATCCTTAATGATCGGAGGTGAAACCCTTGCTCCCTCTGATAGGGTCCGCAACTTGGGTGTCCTCCTGGATTCTCGGCTGTCTATAGATGACCATCTGACGGCCGTAACCAGGGGGGCCTTCGCACTGGTCCATCTTGTGCGCCAGTTGCGCCCGTTCCTAGACCGGGATGCCCTCACCATGGTCACTCACGCCCTTGTTACCTCTAGGTTGGACTACTGTAACACCCTCTACATGGGGCTGCCCTTGGGATGTGTCCGGAGGCTTCAGCTAGTCCAAAATGCAGCCGCGCGGGTAGTTACAGGGGCGTCTAGATACTCCCGTGTAACACCTCTCCTGAATGAGCTGCACTGGCTACCGGTGGCACTCCGGATACGTTTCAAGGTGCTGGTGCTCACCTATAAAGCCCTTCATGGCTTAGGCCCAGGGTACTTGCAGGACCATCTCCAGCCGTTCTCCCATCGTCCTGTGCGCTCTCACAGAGTTGGCCTCCTCAGGGTCCCGTCAGCCAAACAATGTCGGCTGACAACCCCCAGGGGGAGGGTGTTCTCTGTGGGTGCCCCGACCCTCTGGAATGGATTGCCCACTGAGCTCAGGACAGTCCCCGACCCTCTTTCCTTCCGTCGTGAGCTGAAGACGTGGCTCTTCCGCCAATTAAACTGATCCATTTGGGGGTACACTGGTATAATTTTAAATCGTTTTTTAATTGGGTTACCGATTTTAATTTGGTATTGTATTGTGATTTGTATTGAAGTTGTCATTTTGTAAGCCACCTTGAGTCCCTAGGGAGAAAGGCGGCATATAAATCGAAATAAATAAATAAATAAATAAATAAATAAATAAATAAATAAATAAATAAACAATCTAGCTAATTCATAATACAATATCGTCTCACCTTCTTTTCTTTTTTAATTAATAAACCAAAACATTTTATACCATACATTTCCTTAGGTCTTATTCCAAATAGTACACTCCAACATCTTAATAAAAATCAGTTAATTATTAAGCAGTTTTTTTCTCTTTATATAATAATAATAAACCAAATTGTTCCTTAAATCTTATCTCTAATTTTGAAATATTTTGTCAAAAATATATATTTACTCTTTAAACAACATCTTAATCATTTAATTATGTTTCAAATATGCAGTTAAAAATATTCCAATTATTACAATTTCCCTAATTAGATTTATTCATATTTTTAGAACTTGTCATTTAATAAACTCCAACAATACAGTTAAAAATATACCAATTGTTACAATTTCTCTGATTTTAAATAAAATATATTTCTAAATTTTATTTCATTTTCTAACATTCATTTCATCTATAAGTCTTACTTCAAGTCTTATTCAATTCTAAATGTATTCCTCTTTCATTTCTTTCTCCCTTTCTCCCTTTCTGTTTTTTTCTTTTTCTTTCCCCTTCTTTTCTTTTGTGCTTTATAATCCTGAATTTTCCTATTCTGTCCTATATTTCCCATCTCTTTTCCTTTTTTCTTATCTTTCCATTGTTAGTCCCAATGTAATCATTTTGTATTTTAAAATCATAAGCTCTTTTATTTTGCCCTATATTTCCCATCATTTCCCATCCCTTTTCCCTCTTTCTTGTATTTCCACTGTTAATCCCAGTGTAATCATTTAAGTTTTTTATAATCTTTCTATTCCACCATCTTTTCCTTCTTTGTCTCTTTCCCCCTTTTGTATTTTTTCCATTGTTAATCCCAATGTAATCTTTGAAGTTCTCCTTTTTATTATTACTATCCACATAATTATTTAATATCCCAGTCAATCTCTTTGTTTTTGTCTTCTTCTTTGTTGTCAATCTTTCTTTCTTGCTTCTCATTGGTTATTTCTTTGTCAACTTGAATGTGTTCTAATTCAATTTTTAAGTCATCAAATTTCGATTTTCCATGTAACATTGTAGTCATTTCCCTTATTTCCATTTTCAGTGATAAGTACATCATTTTCATCATTTCCTTAAGTTCCTGCACCATTTTGTTCCTTCTGGGTTAATATTATTCCAATTTAAAGTTACGTTGTAATCCTCCTTTTTTAATTATCAAAGTCACGCTGCTTATAGACAAACAAATCCTTCTTAGTTCTCACCGCTTATCATTTTCAAACTTCAAGGTTTTTTTTCTCACTGCTGTTATCCCTTTCAAAGTTTTCCAAAGCAAAAATTCAGTGTAATGATCTTGTTTCTCCTGAAGATGTCTCTCTACAATCCACAATTCCACTCAGCAATATAAAAAAGTATCCATTTTGTTTGCAATCCACTTTAACAGTCTTTACTAATTTAATGTTTTTTTCTTTTTCCCCTTCTTCTTCTTTTTGCCTTTATTTGCAACAAATCAATTTATAATCCAATCCGAGTTTACAAAGTCCAAATTCCAACTTTACATTCCAGTTCAAGTTCAATTTAAAATCTTTAACCATGTTTTTGTATCGTACACTTTTCTTCATTCTTTAATCTTCCTTTAAAGTTTATATCCTGTCCTGTTCCAAAGATATTTGTCAGCGTTCTAGAAAAACCCCAACTTCAAGTAAAAACACGGAAGCAAACATTTTCCAAAGTTCTCTTTACTAGAATAGGCACACTGGCACATCTGGGAAAACCCGAATCTGAAAAGCCCGGATTTTCCTTCAGTAAGTCAAAGCTCCCAAAACCATCCCCCTTTCCCCCCAGTCGGTCACATGCTCCAATCAACATCCACGCCATCTCTATCCAGCCCCCCGACTACTCCTTCTCCAGATGCTGGATCACCCTGACCTTGACTGACAGGATGAATGCTATTATGTCTACTAACAACCCCTCTTCTTAATCCCCCTCCTACTTTCCCACACACAAGAAGGTGGCAGCATTGGAGCTTCCGGCCTAATATGGCTTCCAAAGCTGACAGTTGTTCCCCCCCCCCCCGCAAAAAGAACCACCTACTGAAAAATAAAGCAGACAAAACACAAAAGAAGGGATTAAGACCATGCACCAGACCCCTTAACTCCCCCCCCCCCCGGGTGACCTTTTGGTTTCTCAGGAAATTTATCATGAAATTGTTTCACTAGAGCATCAGCAATTACATCCCAACTCTTCACCCAAGTAGCTTTGGCCAAAGGGTTACCTTTCCAATGTACCAAATATTGTAAGCGACCCCTGTAGAGTCTAGAGTCCAGGATTTTCTTCACCTCATAATGAGTCTTCCCTTGCACAACGAAAGGAGGTGGTGGAGCAGCTGGCAAGGATCTTAGGTTAGATTCTCTGGCCGGTCTCAATAAGCTACTGTGGAAAACGGGGTGTACTTTCCCTAATATGTGAGGGAGTCTAAGTTGGATAGTCACTGGGTTAATAACTTTCACTATAGGGAAGGAACCTATGAATTTGGGTCCAAACTTCTTGCTGGGTAACCTCAATCTTAGGTACTTGGTTGACAAATACACCTTATTGCCTATTTGGAAAGGTGGTTGGAGGGACTGGCATTTGTCGGCCTGGGCCTTATATCTTTTTGCTGACTCCGCTAAAGCTTTCTTAGTATTCTCCCAACCCTTTTTCAACGAGGTCATCCATTCCTTTAGGGACATAGAAGTGGGCGGCTCTCTAGGCAACTCAGGCATCAGCACAAAATCCATGCCCATAGTTATTTGAAAAGGAGTCAACCCAGTACTGCTGTGTACTGCATTATTATAAGCCACTTCTGCGAATGGTAGCAAGTCCGCCCTGTTTTCCTGTTGATAATTTACATAACACCTAATGTATTGCTCCACCATTGAGTTCAATTTTTCAGCTGATCCGTTAGCCGATGGGTGAAAAGCTGAGCTGAGCACCTGGGATGACCCAATGGATCGTAGAAACTCTCTCCAGAACTTAGCGGTAAACTGGACCCCGCGGTCCGATATTATTCTCCTTGGGACTCCATGTAGCCTGTAGATGTGTTTCACAAACAGCTTTGCCAGCTTCTTGGCCAAGGGTAGTCCATGTTATGGGGTTGTGTTGCTTTTAATCTTTATCTCTATGTGCCTCTATGAGGTGTTTCCGGTTCCTGGGTGTTGCCTTTGAAGACGCTTTATAAGCGTTGTTTGTTAGTTTTACTTTGTTAATAAAAGCTTATCTGAAACATGGTATCAGAAGTGGTTCGGTCCTGAAAGTGGAGCCTTTGAAGTAAGAAATATAGCACCATGGCAGATAATATACCACTGCCGCAACCCATGTGACTAAGTGAGGACTCTAGCACTAATTGGGAAAACTTTAGGGCAGAGTTTGAAGATTACTCTTTGGCGACAGGCTTAAATGATAAGCCGGCAGCAGTACAAGCTGATTAAGAAGATTGATGGGTGCAGACTGTCTTCATGTTTATAAGCATAGTTTAACTCTTACAGAAGAGCAGAGGACTGATACTAAGGCTATTTTGGATGCTTTGGAAGCTTTCTTCAGACTGCATAAGAATGTTATATAAGAAAGGTATCTTTTTGGCAGCTGCATGCAGGAAGAAGGGGAGATGATAGACGCCTTTGTAACACGCTTAAAGGAAAAAGGGGCAAGCTGTGATTACGGTTCCCTGAGAGACGAACTCATCCGAGACAAAATAGTTTTGGGTGTTGCCAAGGAAAGTACACGCCGCCGTTTATTAAGGGAACATGGTTTAACTTTGCAATTAGCCATAGAAATATGTCGGACTACTGAATTTACAGATAAGCGGCTGATGGCGTTGGAGCGAGGTAAACAGACCAACTGTGTTAATGTAGCTTCCAGGCACCAGCCAAATGTGAGGAATCGTCAGCAACAGCAGCAGTTTAAACAGAAGCCTCGCAATTTGTCAGCAGACAACCACACACCATGTAAATACTGTGACAATGTGCATGCACGTGGGAAAGATCGGTGTCTAGCGTATGGTAAAATCTGTAGGGTGTGTGGGAGGCTGAACCATTTTGCTGGGGTGTGTCTGGCAGCAAGGAAGTTGCATATGGTTGAGCAAACACCGGACTTAGAGGATGTATCGCTGTTTACCACAGATGCGATCTATACGAAAGAATGCATTGGTGCAGTACATTCAAAAGGCAAAACGTGGTTTGTTAATCTTCAATTTAATGATATAACTCAATCTTGTCAGTTGGACTCGGGGGCAACATGTGATGTGATGAGCCTAAAGGATAAAAGGAAATTGGCACCTGAGACACCCCTTCAGCCTAGTAGTGCCACATTAAAGTTATATTCGGGGGAACTGATGGAGTCACTAGGCTTATTTTATACAGAGTGTAACATACGTGGGGTTACTCACAAATTGGAATTTGAAATTGTGGATGTAGATCAAAAGCCGTTACTGTCAGGCTCAACGTGTGAGTGTTTGGGACTGATGCGATTTACCATTCCGAGGGAGTGCATAATGTTGAAACCTATTCCTCCAAAGCCTTGGGGAGACCATTGATAAAGCATCAAGTCCTCCAAGTTTATAGGGAGGTGTTTGAGGGCCCTATTGCATCCGTTCCAGGAGAGGTTCACTTTCAACTTGATCCCGCTGTCCCTCCAGTACAAAATGCCCCGTGCAATGTTCCTATATCCATTAAGGCACAGGTTAAAGCACAGTTGGATAAATATGAAGCAGAGGGACATATTGTTTCAGTAGCTGAGCCAACCAACTGGATAAGTAATATGGTGGTGATTAGGAAGTTGGAAAAGATCCGAATTTGCATCGATCCCAAGTTTTTGAATATGGCTTTGAAACAATCGCATTACCCAATGCCAACATTAGAGGATGTTTTGCACAAGCTGCCTGAGGCACGAGTTTTTACACTTGTTGATGCCAGGGATGCCTTCCTACAGTGTAAACTGGACGAAGAGAGCAGTTATATGACTATATTTTGGACTCCTTGGGGCAGAAAGAGGTGGCTTAAACTGCCCTTTGGTGTATCCGTAGCACCAGAGACCTATCAAAGGAAGCAGCAGGAATTAGTGAGTGGCCTCAGCGGAATTGAGCCTATAGCTGACAATATCCTTGTAGTTGGGTGTGGCGACACTGATGATGAAGCGGAGCATGATCATGACAGGAAATTGATGGCACTATTGGAGAGGTGTAAGCAGGTGAAGTTGAGGCTCAGTATAAAGAAGCTGCAGTTTAAGGTGCGAGAAGTCCGCTTTCATGGACATATTGCTTACCAGCGTTTCCATTATTACCTTTATGGTAGAGATATAATTACAGTTGAAACTGATCACAAACCGTTAATAACTATATTCAAAAAGCCTCTTCTGTGTGCCCCGAAGCGTTTGCAAAGCATGATGCTCAGTTTACAGCATTATAATCTTGATGTCGTTTTTAAGCCAGGACGTGAAATGTATATCAGCAATACTCTGAGTAGAGCCACAGTAGATCAGACAGCTACAGGAGGAGAACATGAATATCAGACAGTTTGTTGGCTGCAACAGGAACAAATATGTTTTGCTGAAATTAACCAAGTAGATTATCTTAATGTTATGAATCAGCGGTTACAGCAGTTGAGGCAACATACGGACGCTGACGTGGCCCTACAGACACTAAAGAATATCGTGCTGAGTGGGTGGCCGGATATGAAAGAGGCAGTTCCCATGATTGTAAGGGAATACTGGTCCTTCAAAGATGAGATCGCTGTACAAGATGGCATTCTGTATAAGGGTCCAAGAGTTATAGTGCCAAAATTATTGAGACCGGAGATGTTATTGCGCATCCATTCAAGCCATATTGGTGGGGAGGCATGCTATAGACAAGCCTGTGACACATTGTACTGGCCGAATATGCGAGGCGAAATTGAGGATTTTGTCAGTAATTGTACCATCTGTAATGAATATGCATATCGGCAACAGAAAGAAACTATGATGTCACACGAGATACCATCCCGACCCTGGCAGATCATTAATATGAACTTGTTTAATTATGCAGGGAAAGAGCACTTTTTTTAAAAAAAATTGATTTATATGCCGCCCTTCTCCGGAGACTCAGGACGGCTTACAATGCGTTAAGCAATAATAAACTTGATAATAGTGGACCATTATTCGGATTATTGGGAAATTGACCTCCTTCCAGACCTTTCATCTGAGACCACCATCAAGAGATGTAAGTCTCAGTTTGCACGTTACGGGCAACCAAATGTAGTGATTACAGATAATGGTCCTCAATTTGTAAGTCTGCAATTCAAGAAATTTGCTGCTGAGTGGGAGTTTGATCATATTACTTCATTGCCACGTTATCCGCAAGCGAATGGAAAAGCCAATTCAGCTGTAAAGATTGCTAAGAACTTATGTAGGAAAGCACATGGTAAATGTAGCGATCCGTGGAAGGCTATTTTACATTGGAGGAATACTCCAACTGAAGGTATGGACAGTAGCCCAGCACAAAGATTAATGTCATGGAGATTAAAGACATCCTTACCCGTGGCAAATAAGTTGCTTGAGCCCATGGTGATACAAGGGGTCCCGGAAAGGCTACGGCAGAGGAGGCAAGTGGAGAAGGCCAAATATGATAGATCTGCAAGAGACTTGCCAGAGTTAAAGGTGGGAGAACGAATTCGGATGAGACAACTGCCTGGAGATCGGACTGGGCGTTGGGAAAGGGGTACCTGTTTACAACAAGTGGCACCTCGCTCCTATTTGGTGGAGGTTGGAGGAACCCGATATCGGCGGAACCGTGTGGACTTGTGTGTGGCTGAGCAACCAGACTTGCGTGTGGCTGAGCAACCAGACTCCTCATATCCAGTGGGTGGGTCAGAGCCAGTTGCCAAGCCAAACCTACTTAAGGATAATAATGAATGCTCGTCTGACATTGATGACAGTCCTGAGCAAGTTGGTGCGTCTGGTGATAGCCAAACATCCGAGGCTTCAGAAAATGGCGAGCGAAGAGATCTGCCCTGCGTGAGAGAGTCAGGTGTGAGAGAGCTGGTTGTTACTCGGAGTGGTAGATGCTCACACCCCCCTGATAGACTCAATTTGTAGAAAGTGTTGCTGTTATTAGAAAAGGGGAGATGTTATGGGGTTGTGTTGCTTTTAATCTTTATCTCTATGTGCCTCTATGAGGTGTTTCCGCTTCCCGGGTGTTGCCTTTGAAGACGCTTTATAAGCATTGTTTGTTAGTATTACTTTGTTAATAAAAGCTTATCCGAAACAGTCCATTGCAGGCAGTGAAGTGTGCTTGTTTGGAGAATAAATCAATGACAGTCCAAATAACCTTGTTACCCCCCACTGTCAGGGAACTCAACTATGAAGTCCATCGCAATCTCCTCCTAGGGCTTGGTGGGTTCGGCCACAGCCTGGAGAAGTCCAGGGGGCTTCCCTGGTCTGGATTTCATGGTGGTGCAGGTGGCGCAGCTCCTTACATAGTCTTCCCCATCAGCTTTCATCTTTGGCCATCAGAATTGTCTCCCAGTCAAATGGAGGGTTTTAAAAAATTCAAAGTGGTCCCCTAGTCGAGAATCATGACTCCTCTTTAGCACCAGAAGTCGCAGGCTGTGAGGCACGTAAAGTTTACTCCCCTTCCATGCCAACCCGTCTCTTAGGGTTAGGTCCGCCTGGTTTTCCTTGAACCAGGAATCAGTCGAGAGTGCCGCTTTTAGCTCTGCTGTCAACTTGTCTTCCGGTAGGTTGGAACCCTGGCACGTTTGTGCCCTGGTGCAGGCTTGGGCACAAAGAGTCTCCGAGATCATGGCATGAACTATCTCTTCCCATCGGCTGTCAAACTGGAGCTTACGGGAGAGAGCGTCAGCTAAAAGGATTTTCCCCCGGGATGTATTTCAGATTAAATTTAAAGCGTTTGAAATATTCAGCCCCACGAACCTGCTTGGGAGAAAGTTTCCTCGGGGTCTTCAGCGCCTCAAGATTCTTGTGGTCAGTCCACACCTCAAAAGGCTCATTAACCCCATCTAGGAAGTGTCTCCAGGATAGGAGAGTCCATCGCACTGCAAATGCCTCTTTCTCCCATACCGCCCATCTGCGCTCAGTGTTTGTTAACTTTCTCGATACGTAAGCACACAGCATTAGATTGTTTTGGGTGCTTCTTTGCAGTAGAACAGCAGCCACCACCATGTCACTTGCATCCGCCTGAACCACAAAGGGCTTATTTGGGTCATGATGCTGTAGGATCGGCTCCACTGCAAATACACGTTTCAACTGTTCAAAGGATTTTTGACAATCCATTGTCCAAGCTACGGGTTGGCTAGGTTTTGGCTTGGTGGAAGACGGGCTGGTTTTTAGCAATTCTGTCAAAGGGAGTGCGACCTCAGTGAAGGAAGGGATGAATTGTCTGTAAAAGTTTGCAACCCCAGGAAGCTTTGGAGTTTCTTACGGGTATGTGGGGGCTGCCAGTCCAGCACTGCCCTCACCTTCCCCGGGTCCATTTCAATTCCCTGACTCGACACCCTGTATCCCAGGTAATTCACATTTGGACAACTTCGCATAAAGTTTGTCTGCTAGGAGCTTTTTCAGCACTTGTCTGACCAATTTGACATGTTCTTCTATATTTTTGCTGAATATAAGAATGTCATCAAGATAAACAAGAACTCCCTGATATAGGTGCTCATGCAAAAGTTCATTGATCTATTGCATGAAGACTGTGGGGGCCCCTTGGAGTCCAAAAGGCATGACCCGGAATTGGAAGGGGCAGTTAAAAGCAGTCTTCCATTTGTCTCCCTCCTTTATGCGAACTCGGTAGTAGGCTTCTCTTAGATCTAGCTTTGTGAAAATCTTGCCTTTTGATAGGTGGTTCAGCAAGTCCTTCATCAGTGGGAGGGAGTAGGTATTTTGTATGCAAATACCGTTCATGTCTCTAAAATCAATGCAGAATCCCAATGTACCATCTTTTTTTTCTTTAAACAGTACTGGGATGGTCATCCTGGATTTCGCAGGCTCGATGAACCCTCTGGCTAGGTTGTTGTCAATGTACTGTACTTCCTCAACTCGGTCATTTCAGCAGGTCATGGAGTACATCCTGGGTTTTGGCAACTTGGCTCCTGGTTCTAATTTGATGGCGCAGTCTGTCGGCCGATGACGGGGGAGGAGGTTACATTCTTCCTCAATGAAAGCTTCAACTAAGTCTCCATACACCTTAGGAATCTGGTGTTCACCTGGAGGCCCGTCTGAATAAACCACTGCTGTTTTTGGCTGCTGGCCGTTATGGGTAGGTTGCTTTTTGGGGGGAGGGGCAGGGGGTAATGGGCCAACCCCTATTTTGATTTTTCGGTATCCATCTTCCCATTTGATGGTGGGGGCCCATTTGTATCTATTATTGCTGGCAATTCTGCTTGTTTCCCTGTCTCTGGCAGCACCAGTTTTACTTTAATTGAGAAGAGGTGGGTGGGTGCACTCATCATCGGGTCTTCAACTCTGCTAGCCATGCTGGGAAGGACTTCTTTAGTCGGAGGGTCCTCGCCCTCTTCAGTGGGGAGGGGAGTTTCCAAGGCTTGTCTGGCAAATAGGCTGGTGTATGGGGTTTTCCTTGGAGCCCTCCTGCCTCGTGCAGCTGTGGCAGGAGGTTGTGGTGGAACTGGGGCAGGGGCCAGGCACTTAGAAGCTCAATGTCCTGTTTGTCCACACTGATAGTACTTAATTGCCTCCCCCCCCCCCGGTTGAAGGGGGGTGACATTGTAGCCTTTGGAATGGGCCTTCTGGATAACGCTCTCCGAGATGGCTGCTCTGCTGGGGTTTTGCTGTGGGGGGGACTTCTCTGTCTAGAGCTATGGACATGGTATACCAGTCGTGGAAACACTCAGGCACCCCCTGGATCCCACAGGCTTTTCTGACTTCTGGGTCAATAGCTTCTTTAAAGTAGTGTAGGAGTATGCGGTCAGGCCAATGCCCTAGATTCCATGCAACTCGTCTAAAGTCCCATACAAAGTCTTTTATAGGTCGATTACCTTGCTTCATGACCTTTAGCATGGCTTCGTTTTCATTTATGCGGTCTGGGTCCTCAAATCGGGAATGGAGCAGTATAATAAACCCATCAGCATCATTCAGTTCTGCAGCGCCCTGGGCTTCTGAATGGGCTATCCATTCAGAAGCCTCTCCCTCATTCATCCCATCTGAGATTGCCAACACCAAGTCTCATTCTGATTCGTATTGGTCCCCATACTGATCTACATGAGCCCAGACCCTGCTGAGGAAATAAGCTAGTTTGGGCGGCACCCCATTAAAGGTTGCTCTGAAGTGAGGTGGCATTGGCCTCGTGGGTGGAGAGGCTCTGGCCATGGCTGGCTGGGATAGAACTTGCTGCAGGGCTGCTCCTGGTTGCTGCATTCCAGCCGACTGCTGGGAGAGTTGCTGGGCTGGACATGGGGTTGGGCAACATCGTTGGCTACTGGGGGAGGGGGCCCAGCTGTTGAGCTGCTTGCTGTGCTGGAGGGAGGGGGGGCATTCCAGCCGGTTGCTGGATTAGTCCCCCCTGTGGTGCCAGGATCGTTGGGCCATAGGAGAGGGGCCATGGGGATCCCTGGAAGCTTGGAACAGATGGTGCAAGGTACCATTGGCACTGGACCCATCCCTGGCCGGGATAAAACCCCCATCCGGGTGGTATATTCTCAGCAGGAGGTAGCGTGAAAGCAGGCTGGTGAGGGCCCCCAAAAGGGGGGATTTGAAGTCGCCCCGTGAGCCAGACTGGAGGATGGGGACTGCTGTGGGATCTGGAGACTCCTGGGACTGGGACCCAATGCGAAGCCAGTCCTTAACTTACCTATTCTAGTAAAGAGAACTTTGGAAAATGTTTGCTTCCGTGTCTTTACTTGGAGATTCGGGTTAATGTCAGCATTCCAGAAAAACCCCAACTCCAAGTAAAGATGCAGAAGCAAACATTTTCCAAAGTTCTCTTTACTAGAATAGGCAAACTGGCACATCTGGGAAAACCCGAATCTGAAAAGCCCAGGTTTTCCTTAAGTCAAAGCCCCCCTTTTCCCCCAGTCAGTCACATGCTCCAATCAATGTCTGCTCCATCTCAATCCAGCCCCCTGACCACTCCTTCTCCAGAGGCCCTCTGGAGGCCAGAAACAGATCACTTCCGGTATTTCCAGGAGGCCCATTTTTCACCCTCCACAGGCTCCGGAGGCTTTCCTGGAGCCTCTGGGACAGCAAAAACCGCCTTCCCCAACCCTCCAGAGGCCGGAAATGGCCTGTTTCTGGACTTCCAGTAGGCCCATTTTTTCACCCTCCCAGAGCCTCTGTGTGGCCCTGTACTTACCTGGTATCCAAAACAGGTTGTGTGGAGATTCCTGGGAGGGGAGCGGCAGCATGGGCATGGGCGCGTGTCTCCCGCATGTGCTGCAGAGACCTGAAAATCAGCTTGCCAGCAGGAGGAATGTGTGCAGGCAGCTTGCCAGCAGGAGGTAGAGATGACCTAGGGTGACAGCTCATGTGCCCACAGAAATGGCTCCACATGCCACCTCTGGCACGTATGCCATAGGTTTACCATCATGGCCCTATACCATTCTAGAAAAGTGACTGCCCAGGCTCTTCTTAAAAACCTTTAGTGAAGGAACACTCACAACTTCTGAAGGCAAGCCATTCCACTGCTTAATTGTTCTCATTGTCAGGAAATTATTCTTAGTTTTAGGTTGCTCCTTTCCTTGATTACTTTCCATCCAGAGGTGGTATTCAGCTGGTTCAGACCTGTTCAGGTGAACCAGTAGTGGTGACCTGCAGGTGGGCCCACCCGCCCGCCTGGGCACAATCCCATCCAAATTGCTGTTTTTGACACTGCATGGACTGCACGCACGAGTGAATTGCCATGTTGTTTGACATTGCATGCTCACATTTCTGGTGCTGGGAAATCGGTTGCTACAGTATGTGAATATCACCTCTGTTTCCGTCCATTGATTATTGTCTTGCCTTCTGGTCTTTTGGAAAATAGGTTGACCCCCTCTTCTTTGTGGTAGCCCCTCAAATATTGGAACATTGCTATTATATCACCCCTAGACTTTCTTTTCAATAGACTAGACATACCCAATTCCTGCAACCATTCTTTGTATGTTTTAGCCTCCAGCCCTCTAATCTTTGTGGCTCTTTTCTGCAGCCTTTCCAGCGTCTCAATATCTTTTTTATAAAATGGTGATCAAAACTGGATACAATAGTCTAAGTGTGATTTTACTAAGACTTTATAAAGCAGTTCTAATACCTTGTGTGGTCTTGATTCTATCCCTCTATTAATGCAACCCATGATTGCATTGGCTTTTTTGGCTGCCGCCGCACACTACTATCCACTGTCCATTAGGACATCAAGATCTCTCTTGCAGTGGGACTTCCGGTGGCACCGTAGGCACCGAAGACGCTCCTGTGAGCGCCAGCCCCGCGATCGCATTAAGCCGCTAGAACAGCGTAAATCAGCTGTTCAACGGAACCACCAATATTAACACTTGAAATGTTGCAGGAAGCCCTTAAAACACAAGCCTCTGTTACAGAAAAAAAAAATTACTTCGGTGTTTGAGGATAAAATGCGGGGTGTTGCTGATGAGATGGCTGAAATTAAAGAGTTTATTCAAAATCGAAATCAGGAAATTAGAGAAGATATTGTTATGGCAGTCCAAGGTCTGGCAAGCCATATTGAAACATTAGATGAAAGAGTGGAAGAAATTAAGCAGTCTAATGTGAATTTGGAAAATAAAATGGGAGAGGTTAAGAATAAGATGGAAAGAGCAGAGGCCGATGTAATAATGACACAATATAGAGACATGGAATTTGCTTTGAGAATAAGAGACCTGAAGGAAAATAAACAAGAGAATTTGAGAGAGATTTTTTCAGAAGTATTCGCAAAGATAATGGGAGATCAAAAAGCAAATCTTGAATGGCAAATTGACAAAATTTACCATGTCAATTCATGGGTCGCCAGACAGAAACATTTACCAAGAGACATTGTAGTCTATTTTACTACAAGGAGAATACGCAATGAAATTTTACAAGCCACTTTTAAAAATAAACCTCAAGTGCAGGGGCAGGAGGTTTTAATACTGAAAGAAATCCCCCCCAAAATGTTGAGAGCCAGAAGGGATTATACTTTCCTGGTGGAAGAACTGAGAAACCATCAGATACACTAAAAAAGATAAGAAGGGGCTCTTGCAAAATATCTCAACGCGTGCCAGATTGCCAAAATCGTTTTTTGAAATGATGGATGATATGGATTTGAGAGATATCTGGCGAGAGAGGAACTCTGAAGAAAAAGATTTTACTTTCTTTTCTGATAGACATCAATCTTTCTCTAGGATTGATTTCATATTAATTACTAATGATCTCTTTTCTAGGATGAAGAAGACAAAGATCTGTCCAAGAGTTTTAATGGCTCATAGTCCAGTTTGGATGGAATTAGAGTATGGAAAGGGATTTAAGAAGTTTTAGAGGTTAAATGAAAATCTGTTTAGATATGAGGAAAATGTAAAAGAATGTAAAAAAATTATGAAAGAATTTTTCATTATGAATATGCATAAGGGTACATCTATGGAAATGATTTGGGATGCAAATAAAGTATATATGAGAGGTATTTTGATATATTTGAATAATAAACATAGACTTAAACAGGAAAAAAAAGGAAGGACTTAGAAGAGGAAATAATAAAAAAAAAAAAGAACAAGCTTTGATATTGAACCCAGCAGACAAGAAAATAAAAGAGGCAATTGGGAAGCTTCTGGTTTTGCTGGCTCCCGGTGAAGACGGTTCCTTTTTAAGGTCCGCCAGCCTCGCCGTTTGTAGAGCCGCTTCAATCGTGAGAAGCGGCTTGGAAACTCCAGAATCTGCAGGATTTGAAGGAGAGAGTAAGCAAGGTGCAGGTCGAGCCCCTGTGAGCCCCCAGAAGTTTGCTACTGGGGAGGAAACAGGTGCGGCTCCCTCCCAACTTGTGAAGACTCCGGACGGCGTGGGACGACTCTGCTTTCTGCAAAGCAAGCCGGCAGCAGCAAACACAAAAATTGATTCAAATCAACTCTATCAACTAGCAGAGGAAAAAACCTGAACCCTGAAACCAAGAAATTGCAAGTATTTTCCTTCTTTTGTGACTTCCCGATTTGAGCAAAAATTAGAGCGAGCGGAAGCAGCTTGAAAAGATGGTGCCATTCCAGCGTTAACAAGCTGAAAGGGAGAGTGATCTTTTAAAGCTATTCTAACAAGTTACATTGTTGCGCTGCTTGTAGCAAGCGAACAGGAGAAGAGCGGGGAAAAATCCTTTTTAAAGCAAGCTGAGCTCGCACTAGTCTAATTCCACTTCCAATTTGACTAAAACTGGGGGACTTTTTTAGAGGACTTTGGGAAGTATTAATTTGAACTCACAAATGGCGCCCAGCAGCTGAGCTAACGAGCTAATGAGCTAGTGAAAGTGATTCTAAGAAGTTACTTTGATTAGTTACAAAGTTACTCTGCCTGTAATACAGAGGAATAGGAGAAGAGGAAAAATCTGTTTCTTTAAATTCTGAGTTTGTTCACTCTAGCTTCTATCTGACTAAACCTGGGGGATTTTTTTAGAAGCCTTTGTGGAGGAGGAAAAGGAAAGAGGATTTCCCTCTTTAGAAAAACTAACCTACATGGCAGGATGGCTTCAAAGAAGCAGGAAGGAAAGGCAGCTGGGGGGGGGATCCCCCACACACAAACATGAATCACAGCCTCCTTCTGTTCAACAAACTCAGAAAAATTTTGACTTTGAAAACTTAAAAGAATTTATATCCCAGGTTCTGGATGATAAATTTCAAAAATCTCAACAGGAAATAGATGATAAACTTCAAAAATCTCAACATGAAATTATGCAGGAAATTAATGAAATTAAAGACATGGTGCAACAGGATTATGGCAAGGTAACTAAAAAAATAACAGATGTGGCGTCTGGCCTTGCAGAATTTATTATTAAAGTGGATTCTAAAGTGGAAGAATTTAAATCAGAAGTCAATGTTAAAATGAAAGACAATGATTATAAAATTTCTGATGTTGATGATAAAATGCAGAGAGTCGAAAACGAAATTGTTATGATGCAATTCAGGGCAATGGAATTTGCTATAAGGCTTCGAGGAATCAGAGAGGATGACCGACAAGATTTGAGACAGATTTGTGCTGAGGCTTTGGCAGTCATATTAAAAATTAATCCTGATGTGGTTTTTTACAAAATAGACAAAATTTACAGAGTGAATTCTTGGGTGGCCAGACAAAGACAATTGCCTAGAGACGTGGTGATATATTTTATAGACAGAGCAATAAGAAATGATATCCTGCAAAAATCTTTTCTTACCTCTGTGCAAGTGGGGGGCGCACAAATTGGAGTTTATAAAGAACTACCACCCAAAATGCTGAAAGCCAGAAAAGATTTTGGCTTTCTAGTAAACGAATTGAAAAAACAAGAGATACCATTCCGGTGGGATGCCCCAACTGGCATAATTTTGAAGTACAAGGGAGAAAGATATCGTTTGAATACTGTGGAGAAGGCGGAGCATTTTTATAATACTATCTTTAAAGAAAGAACACCATCTCCACGTACATCTACAGTGCTGGAGATTAAGGAGAGTGACAAGAAGCAACCTCAACAAGAATTGCAAGAACAGGTTAAGCAGGTGGAGTTAGAGGAAACACAGGGTGCTGTAGGAGGTTTCTTGGAGGAGCCCCTGTTAGAATCTTCTCCAATCTTAGATCCAGCTCTAATGGTTGAAGTTAAGGATCAGCGTATAACTCGTGCAAAATCTAAGCAACTTAAAGAAATGCAACAATAGGAAAGACAATATAAAAAGGGAGCTAAGAGTACCACACAAGAGACTGAAGTCATGGGGGGAGCAAGACCGAAGATTCAGGAAGATATTCGGTTATTCTGCTCGTTGCTTCAGAAAGATAAAGATGACGTTTAAGTGTTTATCTTGGAATGTGAATGGGTTGAACTCGGTACAGAAAAGGAAGAAGTTATTTGCATACTTGAGACAATTTAATAATGATATAATTTGTTTACAAGAAACTCATATCACAACTCAAGATCAAAGATATTTGATAAACTCTAAATTAGGAACACATTTTATATCTTCAACTTCGCAAAAAAAGAATGGTGTGGTTATTTATGTAAACAAAAGACTAACAGCTAAAATTATAGAAACAGATGAAGATGGTAGGTTTATAGCAATTGAATTGCATACAGTAAATGGCCAAATTCTTTTGATTGGAATTTATGCTCCCAACCAACAACAGGATCATTTCTATAAAATGTTACATACTAAAATACTGCAATGGGACTATAGATCTATTTTAATTATGGGAGATTGGAATGGAGTAATTGATTCTAAATTAGACAAAAAGAGTTTGGCGAAATCCAGGATCAGACTACCACAGACTTTTTTTGACATGAAAGAAGACTTGGAATTAAAAGATATTTGGAGAATACATAATCCAAAAGAATTGGACTATACTTTTTTCCCCGATAGACATAGATCCTTCTCTAGGATTGACTTTATTTTGTTGTCAGATGATTTTTTTTTTTTTATTTTGATTTATATGCCACCCTTCTCCGGAGACTCAGGGCGGCTTACAATGTGTTAAGCAATAGCCTTCATTCTTTTGTATATTTTATACAAAGTCAGCTTATTGCCCCCACAAACTGGGTCCTCATTTCACTTACCTTAGAAAGGATGGAAGGCTGAGTCAACCTTGAGCCTTGGAGAGATTCGAACCAGCAGAAATTGCAGGCAGCTGTGTTAATGACAAGGGTGCATTTACTTGTTAAGACAAAAAGAACAAAGATTTTCCCAAGAACTTTGACCAACCATAGCCCAGTATGGATAGAAATTGAGATGGGCAAGACTGAGCGACACTCTTGGAGAATAAATGAAAACTTGTTCAGATATGAAAAAAATATAATAGAACTTAAAAAGCACTTGAAAGAATTTTTTGAAATAAATTTGAATAAAGGTACCCCAATTGAAATTGTGTGGGATGCGAGTAAAGCTTATATGAGAGGGGTGCTCATTTATATGAACTCTAAACACAGATTGATTCGACAAAAGAAAAGATCTGAATTGGAAGTAGAAATAAAGAACAAAGAACAGCTACTTATTAAAAACCCAACAGATGACAGAATACGTGGTGTTATAAAACTTTTGAAAGACCAATTTCAAATGCTTATGGCGGAACAAGTTGCAACAAACTTACAATATGCGAAGCATAGTACATTTTGTAATGCCAATAAGCCGGGCAGATGGTTGGCCTATACATTAAGGAAAAAGCAGAGTGTACGGATTATTGATAGTATTGATATTGGAGGGAAAGAAATCTTTCAACAAAAATTAATTAAAGAAGCTTTTGTGGACTATTATACTAAACTATATGCTAAAGATGATGTGCAGAATGGATTTATAGAAAAATACTTAGATAATAAAAGAATTACAAAAATCACTGACCAACAAAAGGAAAGAATGGATTATCCTATAACAGATGAGGAGATAATAGCAGCAATTAAATAATTAAAAACAGCTAAAGCTCCTGGAACGGATGGTTTGACTGCAGTGTATTATAAAGCCTTGCAAGCAGAAATGATGGAACAACTTAGAGATTTATTTTGTAATATTCAACAAGGGGGTAAAATACCCCCATCATGGACAACAGCTTATATTTCTTTGATACCAAAAGAGCAAGCAGGTCCTAAAAAACCGGACAATTATAGACCAATATCACTTTTGAATACTGATTATAAAATTTATGCTAAAGTACTAGCCAACAGGTTGATGCCAGTAATCCAAAAGGTGATTCATGATGATCAAGCGGGATTTATCGAGGGTAGATACATGAAGGACAATGTAAGGCAAGTAATAGATTTATTGGAATATCTTGAGAAGAATAAACAGATCCCTGCAGTGCTGGTCTTCTTGGATGCAGAGAAGGCCTTTGATAGAGTGGACTGGAACTTTCTACTAAAGACTTTTAAAAAGATGGACTTTGGGGATCAATTTATACAGGCGGTTTCAGCAATTTACCAAGAGCAAAAGGCATAGATTATTATTAATGGAAGTTTGACAACAGAGTTTAAAATTGAAAAAGGAACAAGACAGGGATGTCCGTTATCCCCACTGTTGTTTATTTTAACACTAGAAGTCTTGTTAAATATAATACGGGACTCTAATATCTTAACACTGCCAATGGAATCATTAATCCAGATGAAGGACATTATACAAGACTATGGTAAAGTTTCAGGTCTTAGACTGAACCAGAAAAAAACCAAGATGATAGCTAAAAATATGACACAAGATCGTAAACACGAGCTTGAAAGGAGGGCAGGTTTTGAGATTGTACCAAAGGTAAAATATCTAGGAGTTCAAGTTGCAGAATCAAATATGAAATTGTTTCAAAATAATTATGAGGTGTTGTGGCGAGAGGTGCAGAAAGATATGGAGACTTGGAAAAAACTGCAGCTGTCTTTACTTGGAAGAATAGCAGCAGTTAAGATGAACATTTTGCCAAGATTTCTTTTTTTGTTTCAAATGATTCTGGTACTTAAAAGTGATAAACAACTAAAAGTGTGGCAAACTGGAGTGAATAAGTTTGTCTGGAACGAGAAAAAACCGAGAGTGAAATTGAAAATTATGCAAGATGTTCCAGAAAGGGGAGGCCTTAAACATCCAAACCTACAGCTATATTATGAAGCAGCAGCTTTGACTCTAGCAAGTGATTGGTTTGGAAGGAAAAAGACTGGAATAATGAATATAGAAAGTTTTGATCTTGAATTTGGATGGCATGCGTACTTATTTTATGACAACAAAGTGGATAAAGTATTTAAAAGCCATATACTTAGAGACTCTTTGATGAGAGTTTGGAAGAAGCACCGATACAAATGGGATTATAAAATACCGCTATGGCTGGATCTTGGTCATATTATGTGGAATACAAATATAATGTCACTCGGGGGGTTTTTATACAAAGAGGTTCTTTTTACAGATGCGGGCAGATGGCAGTTGAAGACACTACAGACACTGTTGGATGAAGGGATTAATTTAACTTGGTTACAATATAATCAACTACATTTGAGATGGAAAGAGGACCAAAAAACTGGTATTATGTTGCATGAGGAAGAATTGGTTAGACATTAAGGAGAAAGATCCAATGCATATTAAAAGGCTTTATAATGTTTTGTTAGAAAGGGATTCAGAAACTGAACTGGTTAAAGATTGTATGATTAAGTGGGCACAAAACTTTGGGGAACCAGTGATGTTGGAAACATGGGAAAAAATTTGGGTTCAGAATGTTAAATTTACACAGTCACAAAATTTGAGGGAAAATTTTTATAAAATGTTTTATAGATGGCATTTAGACCCAAAAAAATTGTCGTGTATATACCCTAATGTTCAGCCAAAATGTTGGCTGACTGTTTAGATGCTACATATTATCATGTTTGGTGGACCTGTAGGAAAGTCAAGGCTTTTTGGATAAAAATTTGGTGGGTCATGCAGAATGTTTTGAAGAAAAAAATTCGATTTTCTTCACAATTGTTTTTATTGGGTATAGTTAAGGGTTTTACATTGGGTGAAACAAAATTGATATTGTACATGATAACAGCAGCAAGATTGTTGATAGGTAAATACTGGAAAAATGAAGCTTTGCCCACGATCGAGGAATGGACTTTGAAGATGGCCAGTTTTGCAGAGATGGCGAAGATTTCAGCATATTTAAAAGATTGTTTACAAGAGACTTATGAATGGGAATGGAAAAAGTGGATAGATTATGTTCAGAACAAATATCAAACTAGGAAGTATCAAATAGCTTTTATTTGAAAATGTTATATTAAGATAGAAATATTTTAATGTAATGAAGATGAAAATCTATAAGCGGGAGGGAGGGGTTCAAGTTTTATATAAGTTTTATACAAAGGAGGGTTTTTTCTTTTTCTTTTCTTTTTTTTTTTACTTGATATGAGTATACTGTGCGGACGTCCAGGGGGAGGGGAGGGTTAGGGTGGGTTAGGGAGGTTGGGGTGGGTTGAGGGGGGGGAAAGGGGTGAAAATATAATTGTAAAACTTTTGCAATAAAAAAAATAAAAAAAAATAAAAGAGGCAATTAACTTACTGCGAGGGCAATTTAATATGTTAATGGCAGATCAGGTTGCAACTAACTTGCAATATGCTAAACACAATACTTTTTGCAATGCTAACAAACTAGGGAGATGGTTAGCATATCCGTTAAGGAAAAAACAAAATCACAGACTATAGAGAAAATAGAATATAAAGGTAAAGAGGTTTATCAGCAAAATATGATTAAAAAAGCATTTTTAGAATTTTATATGAGGTTGTATGCTAGTGATAAAATTCAAAGTATAGATATAGATAGATATTTACAGAAAGAGAATATCCCTATAATTACAAAAGAGCAAAGGGAGGGTTTAAATCAACCGATAACCTCTGAGGAAATTATGTTTGCAATTAAGCAGTTGAAAGTGGGTAAAGCCCCTGGGACGGATGGTTTGACAGCCGCTTATTATAAACACTTGCAGTTAGAAATGGTGGGACCACTTAAAGAATTATTTACTAATATACAATCTGGAGGAGATGTACCTCCATCCTGGAGGACAGCTTTTATTTCTCTGATTCCAAAGGAGGAGCAAGACCACACCCAGCCAAAAAATTATAGGCCTATATCACTTTTAAATACAGATTATAAGATTTTTGCTAAAATACTAGGAAATAGGTTAATGACAGTCATGCAACAAATGATTCATAATGATCAAACTGGTTTTATAAATGGTAGACAAATGAAGAGTAATGTAAGGCAAGTTGTTCATTTATTAGAGTATTTGGGGAAGAACAACCAAATCCCTGCGGTGCTAATATTTCTTGATGTGGAGAAAGCATTTGATCTATTGAAATGGCATTTCTTATTGAAAATAATAGAAAAGATGCAGTTTGGAGAATATTTTACACAATCTATAAAGGCAATATATCAGAAACAAACAGCGCAAACAATAATTAATAGTAGTTTAACAGATACTTTTAATATAGAAAAAGGAACAAGACAAGGATGTCCCTTGTCTCCATTATTGTTTATTTTGACTTTGGAATTTTTGTTGAGTAAAATACGTGGGTCGGACAAAATAAATGGAATTAAAATTAGGCATTATGAGTATAGATTACGAGCATTTGCAGACGACTTGGTTGTTACTTTAACCCAACTATTACAGTCGGTTGTAGGCTTAATGGATATAATTAATCAATATGGACAAGTATCTGGATTTAAAATAAATGCAGGAAAAACGAAGATAATAACTAAAAAAATGACTTCAAATCAAAAAGATGAATTAGAAAGACTAACAGGATTTGAAATAGTAAAAAAAGTTAAGTATTTAGGGGTCTATATTATGACATCAAATGCGAAATTATTTAAGCATAATTATGATCCGTTGTGGCAAAAAATACAGAGAGAGATGGAAAATTGGAAAAAATTACAATTATTTTTGTTGGGAAGAATAGCAGCAGTAAAAATGAATGTTTTGCCTAAGTTTTTATTTCTTTTTCAAATGATACCAATACTTGAAAAAGATGAAAATTTGAAGATATGGCAGAAGAGTATTAATAATTTTGTCTGGGCAGGGAAGAGACCGAGAATAAAGCAAAAAATAATGCAGGATATACGTGAAAGAGGAGGTCTCAAAATGCCCAATTTAAGATTATATTATGAGGCAGCTGTTCTATCAGCAATTAGTGACTGGATGAATTCAACAGAAGAAAGAATATTGAATATTGAGGGATATGATTTGGTTTACGGTTGGCATGCTTATTTATTATATGATAAGAAAGTGGATAAGACTTTTAAAAGTCACATATTAAGGAATGCTTTATTGTGTGTCTGGAAAAAGTATCAGTATAAATTAAACGATAAATTACCAATGTGGGCAATACCCAGACAGGCGATAGAGAATATAAGTGTAGAGCAAAAACTCCATCAGTTTTTGCAGCCATTTATCCATTGTGGGCATCAAGGTGACCTTCTTCTGTGCATAGAGTAGTCTTGCTGCTGTCAACATATATAACATCAGTTGCAGATTTTTTCCCAAGTCTTGTTCTATTAGACCCAAAAGAGAAGTCTATGGCTTTCTTTCTATATTCACTTTAAGAATTTTCTGTATTAAGATATGAATCCTACTCCAATATTTCTTTGCTTTATCACATGTCCACCATAAATGATAAAATGTCCCTTCTTTACATTTACATTTTCAACATTCATTTGAAGTACCTTTATACAATCTTTTTTTTCCAAATTATTTTTTATTTTAAAAAATAAAAAAATAAAACATACAAACATCATTCATTCAATCAAGTACAGACAGTACATCGGTTGATTTGCATCCCTAGTGCCCTCTCCTCTCTTCACAATATCACTACATATCCAAAATTTATTCTTATATAAAATATATCAGTTGTATCATCATTTAAAGTATTTCAACATTTACTTAAATATCACTATTTTTTATTATCTACCCAATGGAAAAATAAATCCCATATCAAATAATATTGTTTTTCTTCCTGCTCTCTTATTTTAAATGTCAGTTTACTCATTTCGGCACAGTCCAACATTTTCCTAATAATTTCTTCATCTGTAGGTATCATTTCTTCTTTCCAATTTTTAGCAAATTCAATTCTAGCTGCTGTTAGAAGATTCACAATTAAATACTGAAGTTCTTTGTTATATATTTCTGGTAAAATCCCTAATAAAAATATCTCTGGTTTAAAGTCTATGTGTCTCTTGGTCATTTTTTCCAACCACATGTGTATCTTAGTCCAATATCTCCTTGCTTCTAGGCATGTCCACCACATGTGGTAATAGGATTCTGGGGTCTGATGACATTTCCAACACCTCTCCGATTTGTTCTGAAACATTCTGGCGATTCTCGATGGGGATAAATGCCACCTGTAAAACATCTTATACAAATTTTCCTTATATGCTGTAAACATTGTCTGTCGAGACCCCACGCTCGACAATCCGACGATGAAGCTCCTACACCCGCGAAAGCATTACAGGGGGGACCTGGGGACGGGGGTCGGGACTAATACGTCTCTGGACACTATATGGTGGACGGTCACCTTGCGGACGCGATAGAGTTTGTTCGGTAGCTGCTGCGTGTTGCCGCTCCTGATTGCTGGGGTGGACCGGGTGACATGGAACCTGGAAGTATGGACTAATGAGCGCGCTTATTTAAACAGTGTTGGGCGGCGGCGACGCCCAATGCCGACTTTGTGTTATCTTTATCTGAACTCAGCGATGTCTGCAGCAGCTTTGGATGTTGAATAAACCTTCTCCTGCTTTAATGCACCTTGAGCGTGTTGGAGAAGTTGGAGGCACAGAGCTCCTCCGGTGGTTAGAACCAAAGAAAAGAAAACCCAACAAGCAGAGGGTACCGTTGAAAGCCAGGACTCCATTGAGCCGTGGAGAATGAAGAGCTCGTCAGGGGAGTGGTGGCAGAGCTCCGCTCTTGTTGGTTCCGGTATGCACAAAACCCCAGCCCCTGGGGGTTATCCGGGGGAATCCTCTTTCCACGGTTGGAGGGAGAGGAAGTGGCTGGATGACGATGAATGCGACTGGAGTTATTCTACCAGTCTTGGAGCGTCTACCCTGGATGTTTTAAGGGAGAGGTTTGGAGAAACGAGCTTTCGAGATGCAGCGTCCTGGCAACCCTGGATAGGGACAGAGGCTGCTGACTCATGGCAGGGAGGAGGGGGTGGTCCTGAATCCCATTTCCATTTGGCAAGCCCAAAATTGCGTGTGGAGAAAGGAGGAAGCAGAGGCAGGGCAATGGAACAACCCCGGTTAGATCCCCGGGTTTCCTCACTAGGTGAGGCATCCCGCAAAACGGACCAGGAAAGACAACGGAGGACAGTGAGACGGGAGACAGGCCAAACTGGTGTGGGGAGGCAGACTAGTCAGCGTCGGTCGGAGGTGGGGGCTGCTGCATATAGTACTAGGGTCGGCAGCCACCCACACATGATGTGGCTGCCTGGGGCAGGGCCACCTGGAGCGTGGCCACAGCAACCACAACCTCTGTGGGGTCCTCCCCCTATACAAGAGTCTTTTGACGGAAGTCCTGATCGGGTGTCCATTTTCTTAAGTCAGGTACTTAGCCACACAGACCTTTATGGTCATCTGTACCCCTCACAGTGGGCGGTGGTAATGGCCATCACTGCGGTTCTCCAGGGGGAGGCCACTAATTGGGTTGCAGATCTACACAGTGAGCACGCTAGAGAACTAACCGACGTGGGATTGTTCTTGAATGCACTACGAGGACGTTTTGAAGACAGTGCAAGAGTCCAAATTACTGAAGGAGAACTGCTGGCGCTAAGACAAAGAGGACGGCCAGCTAAAGAATATGTCAAAGAGTTTCGGACATTGGCGGGGAGGCTTTGGTTATGGCCGGAACGGTTGTTAATACACCAATTTTGGTCCGGCCTGGATAGGGAAGTGAAACAAGCATGTGTGTATCGTGGTTTACCACCAAAGCTATCAGAATGGTTTAAGGCGGCAGTGGAACTAGAAGTCGGCCTACAAGAGTTACAAGCTCGTGTGGGTCAACCACAACGTTTTGTGCCAGCTAAACCGATAGCCTCGAAGGATTATGGAACAAGCCCTGCACCCATCAGACCCGCAACGGGTGGGGGATGAGGGATCTTCCTTTGTTTTCGTTGTAACCAGCTAGGATATCGGGCTGTCGAATGTCCCATACCCCCCTTGCAAGCTACGCCTGTACGAGCTCCACCAACCAGGCCCAAGGTCAGGGAGAGGGCGCGATCTACGTCAGAGCGAACAGCCATATCCACACCGACGCCCACCAGTTATTCTCATTCCACACTGCCCGGGGTGAAAAGTCCTTCGGGAGGGGAGGGACTGCCAGCGTTGTCAGATGGCAGTGATGAAAGTGGACTGGAGGACCCTATGGTAAGCGATCCTATACACCCATTTGTGGTATCAGTGGTGCTACAGAATATGCGCACTTTACAGAGGGCTCAACAGGGAGCTCTAATAGACTCAGGTGTACTCATTGTCTCATCCAGAGTACAGTGGTGGATGCTTTGGGGCTACAACGGGTGAAACTAAAAACCCCTATTTGTTTTGAACAGATTGATGGGTCTTTGCTCGGGGGTCTACCGGCTTCCTATGTTACGGAGCCTGTCCACCTGGAGGTTGGGGAGCATAAAGAACAGATCCGTTTCATCATAGTAGAACGTATGGTCGAGTCGGTCATACTAGGACTTGCCTGGTTGGATAAATGGTGTCCCACTATATGGTGGGAAGGGGGGTTTCGGAGGTTACAGCTTAGTTTAGGACCAGACCCAATTCCTGAGCCCCAACCACAGACACAGCAATGTAGTGGGGTGGCAAGAGGTGAGCCAGGGTACCCGGAGGTATATAGGGACGTAGCAGCTGTGTTTGACGAAAGTGAGTGTGAGACGTTACTACTCACAGAGTGACTGACTGTGCGATAGAATTGATACCTGGTGCGAAGCTTCCAAAACCGTGTATGTACACCATGACGAAACCTGAGTTGGAAGAGCTATGTCATTACATAGATAAAAATCTAGCTAGAAGTTTTATCCAACCCAGTCTGGCGCGTATGGCGGCCCCAGTCTTATTCCGCGAAAAGAAAGACGGTGGTCTACATCTCTGTGTTGATTTTAGGGGATTGAATGCTGTTTGTGTCAAGCACCTGTACCCTTTGCCGTTGATGAAGGACCTATTAGCTACATTGGCGACAGGGAAGGTGTTCACGAAGCTTGATTTGCGAGAGGTTTATTATAGAGTAAGGATATGGCCGGGAGATGAGTGGAAAACTACCTTCAATTGCCCGTTGGGAAATTATAAATTCCGTGTCATGCCCTTCGGGCTACAGGGTGCCCCGGCCGTGTTCATGCAGGTCATTAATGAGGTGTTGCATGAACATCTATACCGGGGCGTCCTTGTGTATTTGGACAATATCTTAATATATTCTGAGACAATGGAGGAACATATCCAGCTGGTGAGACAGGTCCTGACCAAATTGCTGGATGCAAAGCTATTTGTAAAGCTGTCAAAGTGCGAATTCCATCGCACAATGTTAGACTATCTTGGGTATCGTATTTCAGCACATGGGGGAGAGATGGATCTGAAAAAAGTGTCAACAGTATTGGAGTGGCAGGCACCCAAAACTAGAAGGCAATTACAGAGCTTCCTTGGTTTTGCCAATTTCTATAGGCAATTTATCCTGTCATTCGTGCAGGTAGCCCTCCCATTGACAGACCTGTTAAAGACAAAACATATAGTAGGCAGCAAGGTGAAACCGGGACTGTTGTTACCATGGACATCAGAGTGTCAACATTCCTTTGAGCAGCTGAAGGATTTGTTTGCTCGGAAATCCGTACTGAAACACCCAGATCCCTCATTGGAGTTTGTTGTACAGGCAGACGCTAGTGATGTGGCCGTTGGGGCTGTGCTGTTGCAGCGAGCTAAGGATGGCAACCTATGTCCTTGGGCGTACACATCACGCAAATTGACACCCACAGAACGAGGTTGGGCTATTTGGGAGAAAGAGGCATTTGCGGTTAGGTGGGCCTTAAAGACTTGGCAGCATTTGTTAGAAGGTATTAATAAGAAGTTCGAGGTCTGGACGGACCATAAGAACTTGGAGGCCCTGCAAACCCCTAGGAAACTGTCACCAAAACAGGTACATTGGGCACAGTACTTTCAGCGTTTTAATTTCCATTTGAAGTACGTCCCTAGCGGCAGGAATTTCCTGGCTGATGCATTATCTCGGATGCCTCAATTTAATAGCAAACGGGAAGATGTAGTGCAAGCAATAATCCCGAAACACCAACAAACAGCCCGGTCACACGATAGGACAACCAGACTTGCATGGAAGATGGAACTACAAAAAGCAGTGTAGTGCGACCCTTGGATAGTTGAGCATAAAACGCTGTTGAGACAGCGCGATGGGTTAGCTTGGATGGGGATGAGGTTGTACATACCTCAGTCTCTACGGGCAACAGCGTTGAACAGGTGTCACGATTCGAAAACTGCCAGACATTTCGTTTTTCTGAAGACACTATATCTCGTTAGATGACAGTTTCAGTGGCCTCGTATGTGCAAAGAGGTAGAGGAATATGTGAAAAGCTGTCAAGTATGTGTCGTAACAAAGACGAGACCTGGTAAGCCACTTGGTTTGTTACAACCAGTCGCCAATCCCAGTAGACCGTGGGAGGAGATAGGGATGGACTTTATTGTAGACCTGCCCGAAAGTAAAGGCCACACAGTTATATGGACTATAGTAGATCTTTTTTCTAAGCAGGCTCATTTCATTCCATGTAGGGGTTTGCCTTCTGCAAGGAAGTTAGCCCAATTGTTCGTTCGGCATGTATATTGGTTGCATGGGGCACCTCGACGGATTATATCGGACAGGGGTGTACAGTTCACAGCGCGCTTCTGGTGCGAATTTGTTGATCTGATAGGTTCATCCCAAGGGTTAAGCTCTGCTTTTCACCCAAGTACCAATGGGGCTGCAGAAAGGGCCAATGCTATGATAGAAAGGTATCTACATTGTTACGTCTCGTATCAACAGTCCGACTGGTCAGAGCTCATACTATTCGCTGAGGTAGCATATAACAACGAGGTACACTGGAATACTGGCGTCACACCATTCCAAATTGTCTATGGTCGAGAGTTTACTGCAATTCATGAACTTGAACCGGGAGAGCAAGAACAAGTGTCTTCCAGGGAGTGGGGAATACGAATCGGAGTCCAATGGCCAAAGATAAAGGAGGCATTACAGAAAGCGGCAAAGGAATACAAAACATTTGCTGACAGGAAAAGAAAGGACCACAAACTGTTTCAAATAGGAGATCAGGTCTATGTATCTACTAAATATATCAAGTTGAGAATACCCAGTAAAAAACTAAGCCCCAAATACCTCGGCCCCTTTACCATTGTGAAAGTAATAAACCCAGTAACTGTCGAGTTAAAATTGCCACCTTTACTGGGAAAGATCCATCCGGTTTTCACAGCAGCTTATTAAAGCCCATAAACAGTGTGCGTGACCCGTTAGACTGTCCAGGACCTTTGGTGGGGACCCATTACGAAATAGTCGAGATATTAGATTCCAAGTTGAGTAGAGGAAAGCTGAAATATCTAGTGACATGGAAAGGTTACCCTTTAGAGGATGCCTCATGGGTACCAGTTGAAAGCCTTCCGGCTGATAGGTTGCATAAACGATACCACAGAAAATACCCCCAAAAACCTGGGAACGATGTACAGACAACTTCATGATAATTACATACTAACTCTTTACTTTATATCTTACAGGTGGACTCCTGGTAGGGGGAGCCGCCTGTCGAGACCCCACGCTCAACAATCCGACGATAGAAACTCCTACACCCGCGAAAGCATTACAGGGGAGACGTGGGAACGGGGGTCGGGACTAATACGTCTCTGGACACTATACGGTGGAGGGGGGTGTTAGAGTGAGTAGGCGGATGGTCACCTTGCGGACGCGATAGGGTTTGTTTGGTAGCTGCTGTGCGTTGCCGCTCCTGATTGCTGGGGTGGACCGGGTGACGTGGAACCCGGAAGTATGGACTAATGAGTGCACTTATTTAAACAGCGTTGGGCGGCGGCAACGCCCATGCCGACTTTGTGTTATCTTTATCTGAATTCAGCGATGTCTGCAGCAGCTTTGGATGTTGAATAAACCTTCTCCTGCTTTAATGCACCTTGACTGCAGTGTGTCTTATCTGGGTTGCTGAGAGAGCTGAGATTGTCATTTTATAGTTATGAGACCATATATATCTCGTTATCATTTTATCTAAGTCTATAAAAAATTCTTTATTCAACTTGATTGGAATTGTCTGAAATAAATACAGGATTCTAGGCAAGACATTCATTTTAATGGTTGAAATCCTACCAATCAAAGACAATTGTAAATTGCCCCATTTCAACAAATCTTGCCCTATCTGTTGTTTAAGCTTGTTGTAATTGTTTTCTTTCAAAGCACTACATCATGGTGTTAAATGTATCCCCAAGTATTTCACTTTGTTTGTAATCTGCATTTTTGAATCTCCATCAATTCTTCTTTCTGTTTTTTCAACATATTTTTAGTCATTACTTTTGTTTTATCCTTCTTAATTTTCAAACCAGTTACTTTTCCAAAATCTCCAATAATTTCTATTAATTTACTTATTGTTGTGAATGGCCATCTACTTTTCAGGGTGTGCTTCATGATACTCTAAAGTGTCCAAGATTATTCTTATGTTGTCCCTAATTTGTCTTTTTGGAAGAAATCAATTTTGATCCGAATGCATGAAATTATTTAAGTATCTCTTAAGTCTCTCTACCAATATTGAAGCAAAAATTTTGTAGTCCGAGTTTAACAAGGATATAGGTCTATAGTTTTTGATTTGTTGTGGGTCTGTATCTTCTTTATGAATCAAAGTAATATATCACGGCTGACTCTGGAAGATCATGTTATGACCGTGACCAGGGGGGGCATTTGCCCAGATTCACCTGGTGTGCCAGTTGCGCCCCTATCTGGACCATGATGCCCTATGCATAGTCACTCATGCGCTCGTCACCTCCCAGATTGACTACTGCAATGCTCTCTACATGCCCCTGAAGACCACTCGGAGGCTTCAGCTGGTGCAGAATGCGGCTGCACGGGTAGTGATGGGAGTGTCCCGACACTCTCATGTTACACCCCTCCTGCCGGATCTGCATTGGCTACCAGTTGCCCTCCGGGTGAGATTCAAGGTGGCAATCACCTATAAAGCCCTACATGGCTTAGGCCCGGGGTATTTAGCGGACCATCTGCAGCCAGCGACAGCTCCCCATCGCCCAGTGTGTTCCCACAGGGAGGGCCTCCTTGGGGTGCTGGCGACCGCTAGGGAGCGGGCCTTCTCTGTGGGCACACCTACCCTGTGGAATCAGCTCCCCCTGGGGCTCCGGGTGGCCCCTGACCTTCGTTCTTTCCGCTGTAGCCTTAAAACATGGCTATTTTGCCTGGCCAGCTTGGACTGAATGGGTTTTAGAGGGGATTTTAATGGTTTTTATAGTTTTATTGGGTATTTTTTTAAAAAATTGAATTCTGTGTGTTTTATTGTTATGAGCCGCCCTGAGTCCTTTCGGAGATAGAGCGGCATATAAATCCAAATAATAAATAAATAAATAAATAAATAAATAAATAAATAAATAAATAAATAAATGCCTCTGTCTATGATTTGGGTATTTCCTTCTTTATCATAACTTCATTCATCACCTCCAGTAATGGGATGGTCAAAGGTTCTTGTAATGTTTTATAATATTCAGCTTGTAGGCCATCAGGCCCTGGTGCTTTGCCATTTTTTTGTTTCTTAATTGCTTCTATTAACTCCATCATCGTTATGTTTCTTTCCAACATCTCCTCAATATCTTTACTAATTTGAGGTAACTTTGCATCTTGTAAGTACTCCTCCTCCTCCTCTATTGTCTCTCTTTTATAAAGTTTTCTGTAAAACTCATGTATAATCTTTCCCATCTCTTTATGTCCAAATTTGCTTTCCCCTTGTTCATCAATAAGGTGTGTTATGTTCCTCGATTCTCTTTCCTTTTTCAATTTATATGCTAGCCATCTGCCTGGTTTATTCGCATTTTCAAAATAATTTTGTTTAGCACTTCTTATCTTCTGAGTCAGTTTTTCCTTCTCCAATAGATCCATTTTATGTTTTACTGTATTCATTTTAATTTTGACAATCTTCTTATGTGGTTCATTCTGAAGTTCCTTCTCAAGTCTCTTATAATCATTAGTCAGTGTTTTCAGTGTTAATCTTTTTTTTAATCTTTTTTTTTTCTTGTATAATCTATAATTTAGCAAATGCCTTCATTGTATCCCAGTGGATTTGTATAGATGTCTCATCTTTCTTGTTTTCCTTAAAGAAGAAGGCCAGTTCTCTTTCCATCTTCTGCACAAACTCTTGCTCTTTTAATATTGTATTATTTAAAGTCCATCTAGCTTTTCTTTTTTGTCCTTTCCAAGTTATCATCACCGGGTTATGATCCACCCATAAATTAGTTTCTATTTCCACATGTTCTATATTCAACAACAATTCCATTGTTGACCATATCATGTCTAACCTGGACCACGATAAATGTCTGAATATTGTTTCTTTCCTTTATTTCTTTCTCTCCATATATCTTTCATATTCATTTCCTCCATCATCTTAAAAAAGGACTTTGGCAATATTTTCCTACTGTGCTTTGTTACTTTATTCGTTTTGTAGTCCCAATTTTCCTCCACAATTCCATTAAAATCTCCCATCATGCATATGTTGTCATAATCCATTTCAGTTACTTTATTGTGTAGTCTTCTATAAAAGTAACTTTGGTTTTCATTCGGAGCATAAATTGCTATTAAAAGAATTTTTCTGTTATTATCGAGTATTTCCACCATCAAAATTCTTCCGTTCTGATCGATTTTTTAGTAAATCTTATGTGTACCTCTCTTGGCAGTTTATTGCGTATTTGGTGTAAACTCGATAAATCTCATCAACCCCCTCCAACAACTTCTCTTTGGGGATTTCTAGAGCTTCAGCCAGCAATCCGATCATCACATCTGCCAGGTTTTCTCGTTTCTCTTCTTGCACATTTTGAAATCTTAGGTAAAATTCAGCTTTATCTATTTCCCAGCTGACTATCCTGCTGGCTTCAAGTTCAACCTCCCCTAGTCTATACTCAATTTCTTTCATTTTCTTTTCCTTTTGATCTTCTTTCTTCTCTAATTTAGAAAGTCTCTCATCATAGTACCTTTATACATTCTTGACAATTTATCTGGAGTTAAATACCAATGATACATCATCTTATAGAGATTTTCTTTTAAATGATAGTTTAATGTAAATTTTAAATCTTTATTCCACATATTCTCCCACTGTTCAAGCATTATATTATATCCAAAATTCCTTGCCCACTGAATCATATAATGTTTTACTTGTTCATTTTCCAGATTTAAACTCAATAACACTTTATAGCATTTAGCAATAATATGTTCATCACTACCACATAATAGAGTTTTCAATTCATTTTTAACGAAGTTAAACCCATGATTCTTTTTATCTAATTTAAATCTTTCTTTCAGTTGTAAATATGTAAACCAATGAAAAGATGACCTTCTGATCAGGGGTGAAATCCAGCAGGTTCTGACAGGTTCTGGAGAACCGGAAGCGGAAAATTTGAGTAGTTCAGACAACTGGCAAATGCCACCTCTGGCTGGCTCCAGAGTGGGATGGGAATGAAGATTTTGCAATATCCTTCCCCTGGAGTGGGGTAGAAATGGAGATTTTGCAGTATCCTTCCCCTGCCACGCCCACCAAGCCACGCCTACCAAGCCACACCACGCCCACCAAGCCATGCCCACAGAACTGGTAGTAAAAAATAAAATTGGATTTCACCACTGCTTCTGATCCTAGCTCCTCCTTAGATTTGAGGGTAGGGTCCCCTGAGTTAAAAGATATTATTTTACTATAAGTCCACCAGTTCAGCCTCATCACCATTTCTTTTCTTTAAAAAAGCTTCCTGTGCGGAAACCCAAAGAGGCACCTTCGTGGAAAACCTTGTTTTATATTTATTCCAAACTCTCAAAATAGCACATCTGACAAAATGATTATTGAAGTCAACATTTACTTTAACTTTGTCATACCATAAGCAACCATGCCAACCAAATCTTAATTCATGGCCTTGTAAACCCAGTAGCCTCTTATTCTGAAGGTTCACCCATTCTTTTAACCAGACCAAACAGCAGGCATCAAAATACAATTTCAAATCTGGTAGGCCCAGATCCTCTCTTTCCTTAGCATCTTGCAGTAGTCTGTATTCTCCAGCCATTCCAGCCGTGACATCAACTGGAAGTCACTGTTTTCATTTTTCTTATAGCTTCTGATATTTCAAAGGTAGTTATTGAGTCATTCATAAATTGTCTGAGTTTGTGAAATTTTCGGCAAGTCTTGTCTTAACAAATACTCATCTATTTTTGACTTATCTAACTCCTGCATTTTATACAAGTTAGAGTAAAAGTTATGAAACAATTTTTAATTTGCTTGTTATCAGTTATTACATTATTGCCTTCACAAATTTTTTCAATCAAACTCTTCTCCTTTTCCTTTCTTACTTGACAAGCCAACCATCTTCCTGGTTTATTTGCAAACTCAAAATGTCTTTGCTTCACATAATTCAATTTTACTTCTATTTCTTGAATAGTATAGGCAGTTGTTGGCATAACAAATTGATTTGATGCAAAATTTTAGAGTCTATAGGTGCCTTTTGCAATTTGATTTCTTTCTGTCTAATTGTGTCCAATATCTTTTGCATCTTTTCCAGATATTTTTCTTCTCCAGACGATATTGTATAAACTAACCCTCATAACTGCTTTACTAGCCTCCCAGACAGTTGCTAAATCTGTCCCTTTACCTAAGTTATTATCAAAATATTCATGTAGTTTCTTATTGCAATCCTTTACTATTCTCTCTCTCTTTTTCCAAAATGGATTCATTTAAACTCCATCTATAACTCAAACTCTTTTTTCTATATACCAGAACAATTGAATTATGGTCAGAGAAAAATTTAGGTAAGATATCAGCTTCCAAAATTCTAGTTGCTAAATTTTTAGAGGTCCATATCATCAATCCTTGAAAAGGATTTGTGTCTTTCTGAAAAAAAGGTATATTCTCTTGTGGTGCCATTTTTTTTGCCTCCATGAGTCAATTAGCGCTAAATTATCTATCATCTCAAAAAATTGTCTTTAGTGATTTACCCTGGGAGGGTTTGATCTCCTTAGGGGATGTTCTATCCCAAAGTGGTGAAGTCACTCCATTCCAATCCCCTAACATAAACCAATTTTCATATGAAAAAGGAAGAAGTTGGCCCATAAAATACTCAAAAAAATTACTTTCTCCCTCATTTGGCACATAAAGACCAATTACTATTGATTTTATTCCATTAAATTCAATTTCCACTATTATAAATCTGCCATAGTCATCTAGTAGAAGTAGCTTAGGTTTAAATTGGGATTTTATATAAAAAAACCACTCCATTAATCTTTTTAAACCCAGCAGATATAAGTTCTTCTCCTAATCTTTTATTTATTAAATATTTGTCATCTTTTTTCTTAATATGTGTTTCTTTTTTTTAAAAAAAATTTTTATTATACATTTTCTTTTATTATACATCACATTTCCAGTTTTGCAACGACAGTGTACTGGCTATATCAAGTCCTTTTAAAGTACAAATAGTATTATACACCCTGATTATAACCATTATTCTTGTAGTCACACAATCTAGTCTCTTTTAAATACATAATGTTCTACGTCATAGTTATAACCATTATTTTCATAGTTGTACCATACCACTCTATACATTTATCACTCTGTATGTTTTAATCTTTAGTCGTGAACAATCCGATAGTGCTATTGCGTACGGTATATATTCTTATATATATCTATATAACTGTATCTATTTTGTTGATCTTCTTTCGTTATTAAATTACTAATCTCTGCAGCTGTTATCTAACCATTTGTACAATAAATCCCATGTTGAGTAATACTCAGATTCCTCTTTATCTTTAAGTTAACCTGTGCAATTTGGCACATTCTAATATTTTCTTTAACCTTTTCATCTATAGGTATACTTTCATTTTTCCAATTTTGTACATATGTGATTCTAGCTGCTGTTATTACATGTAACACTAAGTATGTGATTCTTTTATTATATTTCCTGGATAGTATACATAATAAGAATAGATCTATTTGTTGTGCTATCATTAATATTTTTTTACCGTTGGATAGGTCCACCACATATGATAGTAGGATCCTGGTACCTCTTTATATTTCCAACATTCTGGTGACATATATGGAACATTTTTGCCATTCTTTCTGGTGGCAAATGCCATCTATAAAATATTTTGTACAGGTTTTCTATTTATTTATTTATTTATTTATTTATTTATTTATTTATTTATTATATTTCTATACCGCCTTTCTCCCGTAGGACTCAAGGCGGTGTACAGTCAAGAAAAATATAGATACACAAACATCATAAAATTGACATTGACATTGTTAATTTGTAATTTCTTTCCCATAATTTTTGCCAATTATCTAATTCTATAGTGTAACCAAATTTTTTTGCCCATGCTATCATGGTTTCTTTTACATATTCGTCTTCCATTTTAAAGTTCAATAGGTAAGTATAAATTTTCTTTATTAATTTTTCATCTGTCTCTATCTTGTCCAATTCTCGATTTCCTTATAAAATCCATAAATCTCTGGATCTTTCTTATGTCTCATTTGTATTTGAATATGTGGCCACCAATCCAAATCAATTCCCTGATTTTTTAATTCCTGTTTTAATTTTAAATCCCCTTGTTCCTTTAGTATATCTTTGTACCTTACAATTTTATCCAGATCTAAAACAGTAGGGTATATTAGCATTTCATTGTGGATACTCAGACCACTATTTTCATATAGTGATTCTGTTTGATTTTTCCCACACTGACAACAGAGCCTTTTTTTTTTATAAATTAAATAAATTTTTATTTGTTTAAAAGTACAAACAAAACAGAACTAGTGACAACAAAACATACAGAACAAAACATGTAAACAAAGATTTCAAAAATACATTTTGTCAAATATATATTGTCAAATAAACAACAGTAATGTATGTTCTTATTTGTGTTTTGACTCTTCCCTGTTTGATCTTACTCATATATCTATCTTTATGATTCATTGTTAATTTATGTTAGTGATTTATGTTCCTGTTTCTGTAACTCAAATTATTCCCTATTCTTTTTTCCTTTTTCTATTTTTCAACCAGGTATACCACTTTTCCCATACTAGATAATAATCATGTTCCTCTTTATCTTGTAATTCTTTTGTAAGTCTGTCCATTTCTGCACATTCCATAATCTTATTAATTACTCTATCTTCTGTCGGTGTGTCACTATTCTTCCAATTTTGTGCAAAAATTATTCGTGTGGCTGTTAATATATGGATGATACTTTGGAAGTATCTATGTGGTTTACTTTCCTGGTACCATACAAATGCATGCCACCCCAATTATAAATCATGCCCTTCCATCGTCAATATTCTTTTTTTCTTCAAATTTATCTACTCCTTCGTCCATGTGAGCACTGAGGCCTGATAATACAGCTCCCAGTCTGGTAGCCCAAATCCTCCCTTGTTTTTGGTATCTTGTAACATTTTCAGTTTGATTTTTTGTCTTGCCAGATGAACTTTAACATCAGTCTATTTAAATCTTCAAAAACTTTTTTTCCTAAATTTATCAGAATTACTTGAAACAAGAATAACCATTTTGGTAGAATATTCATTTTTCTTGTAGTTATCCTTCAACCAATGACAGCTGTAAATTTTTCCATTTGTCCAGATCTGTTTTCATTTGCTGGATTAAATTAGTATAGTCTTCTTTAATGGATGTACATTTCATTGTTAGCCAAATTCCCAGGTGTGATCAACAGGAAAACCCCATTACCGTTTTAAAGAGACAGAGACTAAAATAATCCTGGGACAGAGTTCATTCTTTGCAAAGGGCCTTCCCCTCTGGAGGAGAGGAAAGACGGAAATAAAACAATTTACATGAGTTTTATAGTCTTCAGGAACATCAGAATACAGTCCCTTAGGAATAAAGTCCCTTGGGAATCAGTTTCAGATCTTACATAACATCTTATATAACATATGTAGTACATGATCCACCCTGGAAATTCCCCAATTCCCAACAGAAATACCCCTCAAAAACATCAATTGCGTACTTCCCTTAATTAATGAGGGCAAGTTGACCCAAGAGCATATTTCCTGCAAGATAAACATATTCTCAAGAACACAGGAATTACACAGTTTCTTTCTCATGTTCTTAAATGTCAGCTAAATTATATAATCAGGTTATACAAGGTAAAATAAAGCCTTAACATGATTTTAAAATGGTGTAACTCAGGCTATGCTTTTACAGGAATAATTCTTATATTTCTCACAATCCCCAATTCTCCTCTTTATCAGTTTATTCCTGTAAATTATGAATATCCTGTAATAGTATAGAAACTCCTTTCCATACAATAGGTAATTTAGGAAATGCCATGTTACCACATAAAAACATTAACTTGGAGGGAGCTTGTATAACCCTTCCTCTAAAATCCAAAACTTCTTGTATGAAGGTGTATAATTACCAAATAGCTCAGTGCATTACTTATATAAAAATTCCATTCTATTTGTAAGGTCAATGTATTGAGGAACTATCTCATATGTACGGTTGCACTTGGCACATACCATCTCCAAAAGATGACTTAATACATATCTCAGCTTCCTCAGTGGTGTCTATTAGGGTTAGTGGTGTTTCTATAAGAGAATAACGGTGCTCGAATTCAGTATGGAAACATAGCTGCTACCATGTTATAGGGTAACTAGGCAACACAGCCAAAATCCCCATTCCTATCCGCACCTGTAGAATAACAAACGCTACCACAAAAAACCCCATTATTCCTAGTGAACTAGCTCCCCTAACGTATTGTCCAAAGAGATAAAAGATTATTATCTTACCTCCAATTCATCAATCAATCAAGGAGAACTTACATCCACTGGATACCAAAACATAGATTTACACCAATCAATAATATTTTTCCTCAATACAATCAAAAACACAACAAGAATTATTACCACTCCTAGCCAAATACTTCCATCCATTAGTCCCCAATCGTCTAAGGTTTATCATCAAAAAGTCAATTTAAGAGGGTTTGCAGGTTCCGTAGCAACTGTCCATCCATAAGGCAAAGCCACCAGTCCCTTGACTCTGGAATAGCATACCCAGCCTCGTTCCTTAGTCCTTACAGCCGATTCTGTAGTTAGCAGAACTTGGGAACGGTCCTTCCCCACACCGGCTGCAACTTCTTCTCAGTAATGGCTTTTATCGGACCCAGTCTCCGCTTTTGTATTCATGTGCTTGGAAATCAAGAGGTGGATTCTGTCCTTTTGACCTTAAATGAGAAGAACACTGGGACAGTCCCTGTATATATTTTCTCAGAAAACATCTTTCAATTCTATCCTAGGCATCTCAACTTTCCCCATATATGGCAATCCAAACATCATTTCATACATAGATATCCCCAGATCTTTCCTAGGACTAGTTCTTATTCTTAATAGAGCTAAAGGCAAACACTTCGTCCAAGGTAGTTGAAGCTCTAACATTAATTTTTATAACATAGATTTACTTATCTGATTAGCACATTCACAAGGCCCTATAGAACTTGGCGTGAACAATAAATGTAGTTGCCAATCAATTCCTAATTGTTCCATAACCTTCATCACCTGGACAATGAAATGTGTACCCCTATTACTATCAATAAGATCAACCAATGCATATTTGGGTATTATTCGCTCCAATATGATTTAACAATCTTCTGAGCACCTGTCTTTACACAAAGAAAGGCTTCAAACTATCCAGTAAAATAATCCACTATTATTATTACATATATCAATGGTCACACCACCAGCATTTCAATGTAATCTACTTGGATTCATTGAAAAGGCTAAATAGTCAAATCTCTACATGTTTTTTTTTACATACACAATGTATTCATTTCCGTACCATTTGTATAACTATTGTATACATACCCCTAGACACATATATGCATATATATTTAATAAAATCAATAAGTGCTTGTGTTCCCCAATGAGTTCCCTCATGCACTCGTTCAATCACATTCCACATCACAGCTTTAGTAAAAATTTGCACTCCATCTTTAGGCATCCATTTCCCATTCACTTACACACCCCTTCATCCACTATTTATATAATAGCAAGTTTAGAAGGATCCTCAACTACCTTTAAAACAGCTGTGATAAGATCCACCTGTTGCAATTCCTTCCTTTTACTTAATATCAATCCCCTTTCAATCCAGATTATCCCAAAGGTATGTAAGATACCATAAGGATAGTTTAAATCAGCATGAATATTCCTTACCTCATTAGTTAATATGTGCAATGCTTACAATAAAGCAAAAACCTCACTTCTGCACTGACCATTCAGATGGTAACTTTCCAGCTTTCAATATCTCAGTAATGTCCCCATTCACAACTGCATAACCATTCAGTCTCATCCCATTCTCAACTCATTTATTCATAACCATACAATTTCGTTCCACATCGTCCCATCTCTCTCTCTCCGGACAGGAATTCAACTAAATTTAAATTCCTATTGGTCAGTCAAGAGAACCAAACTTTCTTGAGACAATTTTAAAAACCTAGCATTTGTGCACCACCTTTTAGTTCCCAGTCCACATGCGAACCAACACTCCTTTGGCTATACCGTCTTCCACTACTACAGACAAGTGGAAATTTTCTCCTTAAACCAGGCAAACATAACACTGGAGCAACACTATATTATTACTTTCTTCAACTCTTCAAACCTTTCTTCCAAACAACTTAGTTTAGAATTTATTATCAATAAATCAATAAAGTATCAATAAATACTCAACTCTCCCCACTTCAGAGGAATCACACCACACCTCTATCACAAATTAGCTAAACTATTTCCACAAGCTTCAAAGAAATGCAAAGCTTAATCTAAATTCACAAGTCTAAACCACAAGTCTATACAGACTAACTTACAGGTAACTTCCTAGCTAACCAGACCAAAAATTGATCCTTACCTTCTACCAGTAATTCTTCCCTCAAGGGAACATCCCTTATCTGGACAACATTAAGCTAAAATAACATAGTCAACTATTCCCCAGACTATCTAGTATCCAGTATCTAGAAATCTCCTTCTCAGCATTCAAAATCATTCAGAATGCACCAACATAAAAACATAAAAGAGGGTAATAAAAAAACTTCAAAAAGCAAAAGAAAATCACCTAATAGAGGTACTCTGGGTCTCTACTCCCAAAAATAATTATTTTAAACTTTCAATGTCACTTCTCTATTATATAGATTTATTTAAACACCTCAAACATTTCACAAGCAAAAATAAAATCAAAACTCAGAGCAGGACAGGAAATACATCTGCAATAGCTGCCAATGCAGTCAGAAACAATGCAGGATCAAATCACCCATTCACCCCTCCTTTCTCTCAGACAAACTCAGCAAAGGAAAAATAAATGTGTAAAAGGGAAAACAAACTGCACCTTCCCCCCCCCCCTTTCCTACTTCTCTTGTTCAGAACAAAAAGACGGGGGAAATATAGGGAGGAAAAATACTACTCCTGTCTCCATTTAACATCGTAAATACCTCTTCCTAATCCTACTTCTCCATAGGATCTCTCTCATCTCTCACTTGCTCATTCAAACACTTGCTATTACAACATAACAACAACTACTACAACAAACTCTTGCCACTCACTATTTCAATATACAAAGGGAGATTTCTCAGGGGTTCAACGCACAGGCATTCACAAATATCAGGATCACCTTACCACCCCCATTTAAGGGCTTACCACACACACTCATATTTATTCTGCAATCAGACCTTTTAGTGTATTCCAACACACACATGCTTTTTTCCTGCCAATTAGTCAGCATAAATACTTCAGGAAGCTTTATTATCATTCTTAGTATTATTATTTATTACAAGACAATGAGCTCTATTGCCTAAACAACTCTTATTACACACACATACCATTTAACAACATTTGCAAACCTGGAATAAAACCTGGGAAGGTTCCATCCCTTCAGATACCCATTTCATTTTCATCCTTGACATCTTGTAGCCTATTCCTCAAGCAGTGGAAAACTTAAGGATGTGGTTTTTAATCAAAAACTTGATTTCGGGCCCTAACCACCACCTGTTTTCCACAGCTCCAAGCTTAAGCCAAAAAGGTCACTTAATTAGCCGGCACACACATATCACTATCACATCACATTAATCAAAGACAAAATATTCACATTCAACCTCAGGTAGGAAGAACAATAAACCTTCCTTACCACATTCCTACAGAGTTTTCTGCCTCATCCAAGAACGAGAAAGATCTGTATACCAAGCTCACATCCCAGAAGAGACAATGCATCCCTCCCAAACAAATTAATACCTACTTCTGGAACAAATATCACATCCAAACGTATAATACACTTTCCACAACTCAATTGCACATTCTTCAACAATGGCACATCAAAAGGTATATCCTTGACACCCCTTATCTTAATAGTTACACTTGTGGGATGCACTCCTCTAGGCAATTTACAAATAGAGGCTCTAGTCGCACCCGTATCTATTAGAAACACATGATCTTCCCCTTCTGGACCCACTAATCATCCTCTTCTCAGGACAAGCTCCAGCACAATGCCTCTCCTTTACACACACAAAGCACTTTTTGCTTTCCAATCCACCAACACTAGGTTTTCTTTCACTGGAGTAATCCTCTCCCAATTCCAGGACACTGTCGCCATATTGCAACAGAAGTATCACAAAGCCTTTTCCTCGTCCACCTAACTCCTTTCCCTCTACTGTCTGTTTCAACCCAGACACCATCATTCGACTTTTCTTTCTTTCTTTTTCTCTTCTAGTCTTGGCCTCGTCCCTATTCACATAGACCTTTTGAGCTTCTTTCAACAGAGCAGCAATATCAGTAGTAGCTTCTGTATGTCTGGCCATGATTTCGTCACAAAGTTCATTTTCATTAAGGACTCATAAGCCGGCGTTTCAGGAGAAAGACCAGTGTGCTTATTCAAATTGTCCTTAATATTTTCCAGAAACACAGATGGTGTTTCTTCCCACAACTGTTCCACCTCCAAAACTTTTGTTAGAGTTTCTTCCTTGAGGTACAGCTGTCTTAACTCCCTCCGTTTGCTCCTGATCGGCTAAATTATTATTATTCCAACCAGGATCAACTAATGGAGAATTAACATCCGCAGCAATGGGCTGAGCAGTCTCTACTTGGGTTTTATCCCCAAAAAGCCATAGCTGCCTTTCGAATTTGTGACCTCTCCTCAGGGGAGAACAAATAACCCAATATATGCTGTAACTCTGCAAAAGTATACAGATTGGGTCCCAGGAATAAATCCAATGACTCAGACAACTTGATCAGATCTGCCTGTAAAGATGGCATGTTTCTTTTATAATCTCCCAGATCAAAAGATGTCAAAGACACATTCACAAAAGCCGCAATACCATTCAGCATTCCTCTTAAAGGAAACATTCCTTTAGTTTGTGAACATGTAACACAAGGAGAAGTGGATGGATTCTGTTTCACAGTTACTGACAATTCATCCAACTCCTTCTCCAGCTGCCTATATTACTGCCCTGCTGAAGTCTCTTCCTTTCTGCTCCCAGCAGCAACATCAATTCCACCCACAACTTGGATTATACAAAGGAGGGGGAGGTGAGCATGTAGCATAAGCTAAAGGATCCCAGCCTTCCTCTTCTTCTTCCTTCCCATACAAAACTCTAGAACCTCTCTGGGGAAGAGGGTCAAACTACTGAACATGGAACCGTGGTTCAACATATAACAATTGAGCTTTCAACTTCTTTTTTTCACCAAAACGTTCTTCAAAACATTGATCCAATATGGGTCTGATTCCCCAAACTTACTCCACCTATAATTAGGCTGTATCAACACAAATGTCAGCCAAACCTCCTTACAATAATTAATCATAGTCACCTTATCTAATATCTTTGTATAAGCTTTCAACCAATCCTCTGACCACTCTGTTAACAATTTCCCTAATGGAGATATGGGGATGGAGAGTATTTCAGTCTCAGCAGCACTTTTCCCTAGTAAAGGCCCCATACTGTATTATACTAATTATACACACAAATCATACAGGCCATACACACACAAACATACACAAATCCAAACCACCAAAAAGAAAACATATACTCACTCTTGGTGCACCGAAGTCTTCAGGAATGTTCCTCTCTGTCCAGGTATTCAGGTCTCCACCTCAGGGTACATAGAAAAGCAATTCCGGCTGGAAAGGAAATAACCCCATGTCACTGAAATCAGTGTATGTGCGCACATATCAGGGAGTTCCCTTCCAGACAGAATGTTTTCAGTCCCTGTTCAGGCGCCAATTGTGATCAACAGGAAAACCCCATTACCGTTTTAAAGAGACAGAGACTAAAATAATCCTAGGACAGAGTTTATTCTTTGCAAAGGGCCTTGCCCTCTGGAGGAGAGGAAAGACAGAAATAAAAAAATTTACATGAATTTTATAGTCTTCAGGAACATCAGAATACATGTCAATAAAGTCCCTTGGGAATCAGTTTCAGATCTTACATAACATCTTATATAACATATGTAGTACATGATCCACCCTGGAAATTCCCAAATTCCCAACAGAAATATCCCTCAAAAACATCAATTGCGTACTTCCCTTAATTAATGAGGGCAAGTTGACCCAAGAGCATATTTCCTGCAAGATAAACATATTCCCAAGAACACAGGAATTACACAGTTCCTTTCTCATGTTCTTAAATGTCAGCTAAATTATATAATCAGGTTATACAAGGTAAAATAAAGCCTTAACATGATTTTAAAATGGTGTAACTCAGGCTATGCTTTTACAGGAATAATTCTTATATTTCTCACACCAGGTATTTAACTTTTTTAGTTATCTGCATGTCCAACTTTTACATCAGTATGATTTTCTGTTTATTTGTAAGTGTCAATATCTTGGTCTTTTCCTTGTTTATTTTAAGTCCTGCTACTGCACCGAATTCTTCTATTTTCTTTATTAATTTGGGTCCTGTTTCTAGGGGTTCCTCCAAAATAAATACTAGGTCATCTGTAAAAGCTTGTACTTTGTATTGTTCTTTTTTAAACTTCAAACCTTTTATTTCTGGGTCTTGTCCGGTCTGTCTGAGTAAGACCTCTAGGGTTAGTATGAATAAAAGAGGAGATATTGGACATCATTGTCTTGTACCCTTGTTTTTGTGGAGCCCATTTGCCATTAATACCTCTGTGAGAGTCTGAAGCTCTGTTTGTATATGTGCCAACTCACTAGGACCTATGAAAAGTTTGAAGTAAGAAGGGCTGTAATATTATGTGATCTAAGTTTCCTTTGTTGTTGTCGAGACTGAGGAGTTATACCAACATGTTTTATAGTCTGCTTCTATCAAACGTATTTTACGAAGAACAGAAATGGCATTATTGAGAAATGAATTCCATAACAAAAGGTTCTTATTAGATCAAACAAACAAGGATTTACTAACTCTGCATTTGAAAATAAGTAACACGGCTCACCCTATTCTGTGGGACAAAATAAAACTACTGGCCATTTGGAGGGCTGAAACTGAGACCTTTTACAAAAGTAATAGACATCAAAAGAAATTTGAAAACTTAGAAAATCAAGGGAGACCCCCTAAAATAGTACAGCACCATCTGAAACAGGTAGTTCACAATGTTTCTAATAGAGAGCTGACTACAGCAGAAACAAGCGTCTTAACAAAGGGCTTTAATTTTGCAGTAGTGCCCAAGAGAATTCCCACAGAAACAATGATATGTGAAGTGGAAGCCAGCTTAATAAAGCTTAACGTTGAGGATGCTGATAAAATTAGACATGAGGTTACCTACATTATCTGCACTAGTAAACCCCCAAAAAGTAATCTGCCCAGAGAAGAATACAGAGCATTGCAGGAACTAAGAAAGGATGACAGCATAATCATATTGCCTGCAGACAAAGGCAATGCTACGGTGATAATGAATACGGTGGATTACGATAAAAAGTTGCTCGAGCTCCACCAAGACATTACGTATAAACCCTTAAGTACTGACCCAACCACATATTTGGAAAAAACTACCAAAACCAAGATAAAGGCCAGCCCCATAGATAAAGAAGTTCAACAAACAATCATCCCTAGAGAGAAGTCATTGAGATGTCCAAAACTATATGGCCTCCCAAAAATACATAAAGAGGGCATACCTCTCAGACCCATAGTTAGCTCCATAGGCTTTCCACTGCAAAACTTGGCTAGATATTTAGCCAAACAACTACAACCATTTGCGGAATCGATTGCTTCTTATGTGCAGAACTCATATAATCTCATAGAAATTCTGAGAAACCAACGCATAGAGCAGAGTGACCTACTTGTAAGCTTTGATGTGGTCTCATTATTCACCCAAGTACCCATTATAGAAACTCTAGCAACGATCAAAAAGAAATATCAACCACCAAACTACATCATAGAATTGACAGAACACTGCCTATCTAATACCTATTTCATGTACAAAGGGCAAAGATATAAACAAATGCAAGGGGCACCAATGGGATCACCGCTCTCCCCAGTTATTGCCAATCTGTTCATGGAGGGATTAGAAATTAGGGCATTGGAACAAACTACTTATAAACCAAAATTATGGCTCAGATATGTAGATGATACATTTGTCATCTGGCCCCATGGAAAAGACAAGCTAGACAATTTTCTAGTACACTTGAATAATATGCACCCAAGATACAGTTCACTATGGAAATGGAGATTGAAAATCAACTCCCATTCTTAGATATATTAATATACAAGAAAACTGATGGCACCCTAGGACATAGTGTCTACCAAAAGAAGACACACACAAATCGATACCTAAACGCACACTCACATCATCATCCTTTGCAAATAAATTCAGTGGCAAAAACTTTAATTACTAGAACTAAACGTCTAGCAGATGAGGCACATGTACAAACAGAGCTTCAGACTCTCACAGAGGTATTAATGGCAAATGGGTTCTATGAAAATAAAATTAGAAGTATAATCCGGCAAGGGACATCAGGACAGAGCGAAACCCAAGAAGAAGAACAGAATATGGGAAGAGCCATCCTGCCCTATATAAAAGGGACCACCGATAAAATTAATAAGATATTACAGAAACACAAAATAAAAACAGTATTTCACAGATAGAAAAATATTGATGATGTTAAGAAACCCCAAGGACAAAATTAAGCTGGAAAATCAAGGGGTATTCGAAGTGCCACGTGCCTCCAGTCAGTCATCTTACATTGGACAGACGAATAGATGAATAGGTGTGTGTTTAGAAGAACACAAAAATGCAGTGAAAAAAGAAGAGTGAACTTCTTCAGTTTCAGTTTTTTCAGTTTTATTTGATTTGTATACCGCCCTACTCCCGAAGGACTCAGGGCGGTGAACAGCCAACAATAAAATACATAGATACACAAAATTTAAAAAACCCAATAAAATCAAATTAAATTATTTGGCCCAATTATTTATCTTCCTTGGTACAAGGAATGAAGGACATGAAGGACATAATATCGACTTCAACAATACTAGAACAGTGGTGAAAGAGGAACATCTTAATAAGAGAATAATTAGGGAGGCTATTGAAATTGAAAAGAGGCTGCAGAATATTGTTGTGGCTCCGTTACCTGAGCCTGTGTCATCGTCAGGAGAGGACTCCGAGAGTGAAGGGGAGGAGTTGGCAAGGCCTCCTTCTCCAGGACCCTCCTCTCTGGCAATGCCTTTGGTGTCCGCCAAAGGGCAAGAGATAGGGCCAGGGCCAAGTACGTCCACGCAGCCACAGATGGATAGTGATGAGGGTAATGAGTCTTGGCTGGACCCACGCCAGCATCGCAGAGATAAGCGCACGCAACAGAAGAAAGGGCATGCCCAAGATTAGGCTGAGTCACTGGACCACACCCCACAGGATATAAAAGGGAACGTGGTGGCCAGTCAAACTTTGTGACGAACAAAGCTGAAAGCTTCCATGCCATTCTGCATTGCCGGACTTTTGCTTTAAGACTGGATTATCTCTGGACTTGATTGTAATTATTGAGTTGCTTTCCTTTGATGTATCAGAAGTGGGGAGAAGTTATCTCTCCTCTTTGTAAATAATAAACTCTTGGCAGGCAGCCATTAGGTTGTTGCCAAGTTCCGTTATCATAAGGAAAAGGATTTTGCCGGCTAGTTTGGTCTTTAACTCCTGAACGTCTGTTGGTGTGTGTGCATGGGGTTGGGGACAGAACAAATATGAATAGACGAGATGACACTTCTAGGTTATCAAGTATTTGGAGACCTGCACTGAGGGAAACTCGAGTTTTAACATCAGAGGATAGGCAGAGATCCCAACAAGCAACCAGTGGTGTTGTAATGCCTGCCAGAGTCCTTCCCTCTTTGCAGATGATAGCTAGCAATAGGGAGAGAGAGAGAACCGAGCCAGAAGATAGTCTGAGATCTCCATAGGCAATCAGCGGTGTTATGATGCCTACTAGAATCCTTCCTTCTTTGCAATTGATAGTTAGTAATAGGGAACCAGAGAAAGCTGGGCCTTTAACACGCAGTCAGGCTGCAGCTAGGATAATGAAGCAGGAGAAAAAAACTGTTGCCCTCCAGTCAGGACACAGAGTTGCAGGCTAACCAGCATACGTCAGCAGCAGCGAACATAGAAAAGCGACAACTCTGATCTCGCAGCATACCTACAGCTTCTAAACTGAAAGTAGGGGCCCGATGATGACAAGTTAGAGAGCTTGTCGAAATGTTGCCAAAAAGAAAACTTTTAAAGTGTTGGTTAGGATTTTAGCCAGAGTTTCAAAAGACCTTATAAAGTGTTTTGTTGGGATTGTGGAGGATTTTAAGCTGGGATTTTAGCCAAGATTTTAAGTATTTCAACTGACAGACTTTTAATGATGCATGCATGCATGCATACATACATACATACATACATACATACATACATACATGATATTTTTGTAATCAGGGTTTTTTCCTATGTAGATAAAGTTGTTAAATGGCCATGGGATGAAATCTCCAATCATCACTTTCAGACCTGTCAGACATTTTGTGTTGTTTATTCTGAGACTTATGGGAGACTGGGATAGCACTATTTCAGTCTCTTTAGACCTCTTCAGCCAGCCACACCCATATTTTATGACTCCTCCCTGTAAAGGTCAAATATTTATTCTTTTAAATTCATAGGCTTAAATGTATGATATTTTTATAATCAGGGTTTTTTCCTATGTAGATAAAGTTGTTAAATGGCCATGGTGGGATGAAATTTCCAATCATCACTTTCAGGCCTGTCAGACATTTTGTGTTGTTTATTCTGAGACTTATGGGAGACTGGGAGAGCACTATTTCGGTCTCTTTGGACCTCTTCAGCCAGCCACACCCATATTTTATGACTTTATCTACATAGGAAAAAACCCTGATTACAAAAATATCATACATTTAAGCCTATGAATTAAAAAGAATATATATATATATATATATATATATATATATATATATATATATATATATATATATATATATATATATATATATATATATATATATATATATATCTGTGTGTGTGTGTGTGTGTGTATGTGTTTGTGTGTATAGTTAATATTTCGGGTTTCTTCCCGTGTAATTGTGGATATATCCCTAAAAGGGTAGAAGCGACGTTTCGACAGAATCCCATTTGCCATCATCAGGCTTATGTCAGCAGTCATTTTGTACTAACTGCCGTTGGTATTTCAAATCTGGTGCTGGTATTCTGGGATGGCTCCACCTTTTCATTCTGATTGGTTGGGAGTCCCAGTATGTGTTTATTGGCTTGGCTTCAGGTGTATGGTCGGTTTTTCTCCACTAGGTGGCAGGGCTTCATCTTTGTGGCTGGTTTGAATATGATTTGGTTGGGATTTTTTTGATTAATGTTTGGTCTATGTTTTATATATGGTGTTAAGATTCGTCTATCTATGAGAGCAGGTTTCCACATAGTAGGCAGACGTGAAGTGTCATCCCGTTTATTCATGCAATATGGTCTTTTTTCTATTCCTATTGCTTCTCTGATTATCCTGCCATTGAGATGTTCTATTTTTGCAACGAATAAGATAGACGAAGTCCAGAGATAATCCAGTCTTAAAGCAAAAGTCCGGCAATGCAGAATGGCATGGAAGCTTTCAGCTTTGTTCGTCACAAAGTTTGACTGGCCACCACGTTCCCTTTTATATCCTGTGGGGTGTGGTCCAGTGACTCAGCCTAATCTTGGGCATGCCCTTTCTTCTGTTGCGCGCGCTTATCTCTGCGACGCTGGCGTGGGTCCAGCCAAGACTCAGTACCCTCATCACTGTCCATCTGTGGCTGCGTGGACGTGCTTGGCCCTGGCCCTATCTCTTGCCTTTTGGGGGACACCAAAGGCATTGCCAGAGAGGAGGGTCCTGGAGAGGGAGGCCTTGCCAACTCCTCTCCTTCACTGTCGGAGTCCTCTCCTGCCGATGACACAGGCTCAGGTAACGGAGCCACAACAGCCAGAAACAAAAGCCTAGAAAATAGTGGATTGTGATTTCACTAACTAGGGCTGCATAAAAATCTTGGTTTATGTAGGAAGAACCTGGCTAAAGAGAAATACACATAAAGCCTATGAAAAGGAAAGGAAATATAACACACTATCCTAAAAATATGAGTTCTAGGTATATTAGTAAAAAAAGAAGCAGACATACTGCGAACTATCATTACAGATATGCAGTTTAAGACTCTGACGATGTCAGCAGATGGCTGACGAAAGTTTAGTAAAATAAAATTTTAATTCTTTTAAAATTTTAAAATCTTAAGTTCCGGAGTTTGCAGTATGTCTGCTTCTTTTTACACACACACACACACACACGAATGTATATGTATATGTATATGTATATGTATATGTATATGTATATGTATATGTATATGTATATGTATATATATGTATGACTACAAATTAATAATTAATAATTAATTAATTAATTAATGATAAATATTAACAATTAATAATTCTGCAGCTCAATTAATTACTCATAAGTCTTAAGGGTAAGTGCTTTCTCAGTTTCTTCTTCTTTCAGCAGTCAAATTTATAGTCCACGTTAGATTTATCCATGCTGTTATTATTGCAGTCCTTTTGGAAATCTTTTTACAGATTAAGATTTATAATACATCATGGCCCCAAAACCCATCAGGTCACTCAGCTTTATTCCAAAACAGTATCTAGATAAATGTACTATTTCCAAATTCTCCAAGAGTATTTCCCTTCTTTTTTCACTCTTCCACATTCAAGTTGGCTAATGTTCTTTCTACATATCAGAAAAGTCTTTATGGAGTCTTTATAAATATTACATAATCACGTCTCTTTTGTATACACTCTTCTGGTCAGTAGAAGGCATCCTTACTCTTTTTTAAATACTGAAAGAGCTCCTCGTTAAGCATGCTATGTCCAACATCAATCCAAAAAGAAAGCAATGGTAAGTTTATTCCTAATAATTTTCAATTTTTTAAGAATTCTTTCAAGAATATTTGGTTTAGGCTTTCCTCTAACTTAGTCTCCGTTTCTTTATAATTATTCTATTATTCTTTTCCAGATCTGTCAATAGCTCTGTAAACTTAGTCTCTGCTACTCTCGTGGAGCGGAAATCCTGCTCCACCCTTTTTTTTTTTTTTTTTTTTGAGTCCCACTTTCACATTTTTCTCCTACTATATCAGGGTAAATTCATTTGCAGAAGATTAAAGAGTTCTCACCCAGCACAGCCACATTGCTCTTCGATTTTTGTCTTCCTGTCTGTCACCAAACTGTCACAGCTTTGGGTTGGCCATGATGACCGTCTTCTCTCCTGTAAGCTTCAAGAGCCTTGGTAGTACAGGGGTTTAAGGCACCCTGTTATTAAGCTGGTTATTAAGACCAGCTGCCTGCAATTACTGCAGGGTTCGAATCTCGCCAAGGCTCAAGGTTGACTCAGCCTTCCATCCTTTCTAAGGTAGGTGAAATGAGGACCCAGTTGTGGGGGCAATAAGCTGACTTTGTATAAATATACAAAAGGATGAAGGCTATTGCTGAGCACATTGTAAGCCGCCCTGAGTCTTCGGAGAAGGGCGGCATATAAATCAAATTTTAAAAAAATTTAAAAAAAAGTGGTTTCCCTTCACTCTAGCAGGAGATTGCCTTTCTCCATGCAGTCTTCGGAGTTTCCCCTCTACCTTTCCTAACCCCTTCTGGGTTAACGATGCTCATCGAGGGCCACCAGACAGGCGAAATTGGGTGGGAATAACGGAGCCCCGTTTCCCCGCTCCACTTTGGTGTGGCATCACTCCTGGAAGTCTTAATGTGTGTTTCTTGATATGTGTTTCTTGAAGGCAAATTATGTCAGTGTTGAGTTTTCTCAAATAGTGATTTTTTTTTTTTTACACTTGGATGGGGCATTAGCACCATTAATGTTCCGTGTAATAAGTTTACTTTCCATCTTTGGGTGAAATGGCAAATTCCTGTATAGATACCTCAGCTGTGCCTTCTTCTGTAGTGTTATCTTTTTGAAGTTGATCTCCCTCCAAAGTCTTATCTATCTACAACTCTTCAACTGGCTCTGAAATTAATTTATGTCTGGACAAGAAATCTTTGGCTTTGTTTATAGAATTCAAACAGAATCTTTGTTCACAATATATAAGTATCACTCCCTTAAGCTTGTCCCAATGAAAGGGAATTTTTCTCTTTTTCACGATATCAGTAAGGAATGAGTAAACTTTCCTTTTGCTCAGATTCGTACAGGAATTTCCTTCAAAACAATTACCATACTTTTCAGATTATAAAATGCTCCAGAGTATAAGATGCACCTAGCTTTTGGGGAGGAAAACAAGGGGAAAAAATCTGCCTCTGCCTCCCAGCATCCATCCAGTATTCATCTGGCCTTTTCGCCGTGGCCCATTTGCCACCCCCATCTGTTCTCTGCTGCCCATTCACCACGGCCCATTCAGTGTGGCCCATTCACTGCAGCCTGTTTGCCACCGCTGGTTCACCACTGCCCATTTGCCACCACCCAGTCCCTGCTGCTTTTTCGTCGCAGCAGCCTGTTTGCCATGGCCTGTTTGTGAAAGAAGGAGATAGAGCAACTCCATCTTAATTAAGTTAATACACTGTATGCTCAATGGGAAATTTCTCTGACAGACATTTTCCATACTGCAATAATGTTATTATAAACCTGAATAGTTCTTGTTCCCTGAATTTGCTAATCTGTTTTAACAATAAGGTCTTAATCGATACCTAAGTCATTTTGATTTGGGCTCCAGATATCAGCATTAACATTTTCACCAATATAAAAATTGTAGCTGTTCCTTGTAACTGTTCATGCTTCTGTAGACATCCTGATCATTTTTAAAATTATTTTATTTTCTAATTTTTTTTTGAATATACATCAATATCAATATGTGAACAGGGAGGCATCTGGATATCATTCATTTGAATACAAGTAGTAATGATAGCATTAATATTATTTGCTTTTTAAATCATACTTATGTAATTGTAATAATATTCTTATATATATTTGTATTAAAATATAAGCCTTCATTATTTAATTGTTCAACATTTTAGTCCCCCATTCTAATAACAATAACAGCATCATTAGAATGTGTATAGTGTCACCATCGTTTAACATCTTATCTTTATATCTAGCTATTACTTTATATATATTATATGAAAATATATGCATAATAATACTTTCCCTATTTCTTGTGTCTGCCTCTATTCTAGCTCCTAGTAAAGCCAATCTTGTGTTACAAAACATTTCCTCTATCTGTCATCTCTTGCCCGTTTTAATATTTCAATTCTTATTCCTTTTTTGACTTGCCTCCCAAATTCCTCCCTTAGGTATTCTTCTCTATCTACATCTTTCCTGTTCAATTTAAGTATTTCTTCCATCTCTACCACCTTTTGTTGCCAAACCTCCAGAGGATCTGCCCAACTCTCCATTTTCTTTTCAAAGATATTTTTCTGTTTATCTGGTATCATTTCTTTGTCTTTTAGTAATAAGTTTGTTTATTTAGTTCTGTCTTTTCCCCTGGTCTCTCCATTGTCTCCTCTATTTCCTGGGTTCTTTTATCATTATTTATTATCCCTTGTGGAGTATTTTCTAACTTCCCATTCATGTTATTCATTAAGTCCATTATCTCCCTGTGATTCTTTGTCACATGAATGCTTTGAAACATCATCACCAATTCTTTTTGTAACCCACTTATTTCCCCCTGCTGAAACATCTTGCCTTCTTTTTTGATAAATCCAAATATCGCTCAGTAGTCTGTCAATGTTCTATCACTGCTCCAGAGTCTCAATTATTTTTGCCCTCAAAGAAGGCAAACCATTTACTCTGGAAACCATTTACTCATCTGGAAACCATTTACTCGGTCCTGATGTTGCTCCTCTGGTAATACAGTAATATGGTTCTTTATGTCCCACAATTAGTCAATTTAGCTCTTTTTAGGTAATCCAGGAAAATTTCCAAATGTCTCCTTAAGTCCCTGCTATAAGTTCAATCATAACTCCTGATATTTAAAAGTCACTTTACTTAGATGTCTTCAGTATTTTCAATGTTAGAGCTCCAGTAGTAATGGAATAGATTAGTATAATAGATGGTACAGCAGTCCTCCAGGCATTATTTCAACTTTCTCCTCTGTCTTATCAGTAGTTTTCTCAGGGTTGTAAGAATATAATATATTCCATTCACCAGTAGATGGCAACTTCCATTTAACTTCAACGTTGGATAGATTAACAAGTTCCATTTGTATTTATTCAAACAAATAATCAAAATTTTGACAAGTAATTCCAACATTTTAAAATGCCTTATTGCCAATAAAAATTAGAGATCCAATCTTTCTATGTTTTTAAAGGTTTTGCGCTCTCTTTTTAATATTCTTTTCTTTTCTTTTGGATCTATGATTTTCCTCTTTGTAATTGTTCACCACTTAAACAAATTCTTCAAAGATATTTTCTTACTTAATTTAAACTAGCTAATGCTGTGGTTGATCCCTCTCCCCCCAAATACCGAGGAGCAAATAACTACTAAGTAATTAATAAAATGCTTTATCTATTCCATTTTACTCCAAAACAGTCCTCAATTTTATTGGCAATTATGATATTTTACTTATTCTAGCTGCTATATATTTTAATTTCTGTATTACTGCTATGTATTTTTATTTTTTATTTTTATTTGCTGCTCAGAATCACTTGGTGAGATGGGATGCTATACAAATCAAATGAATGAATGAATGAATGAAATGAGAAATGAGAGCATTGTGACCAATTTGCATAGAGCAAAAGACATATAGGTGGAAGAGAACATATTTCATTTTAACTAATTCAAAATGCCATAAATGTGCACTTCGAGCTACTTCAGTGATGTTACTTTTTACAAAAGATAACTGGCAAATGTAAAGTCATGTTCAGAGCTTGAGATAGTTGGAAAGCATTTTTCCCATTTCATAGTCTGGATAGACTTATTCTAGGAATGTAAAAGAACACTACATGATTGTACTAGTTATCTAGATATAATGCATATATTTTAGTTTTTCATTGCTTTTTTAATTTTAAAAAAGTACCATATTTTTGGAGTATAAGATGCACTTCCCCTCCTAAAAGAAGGTGAAAATTTGGGTGCCTCTTATACACTGAATGTAGCCCCACCCACCCTCCCACCCACTGGCCCCCACCCTTTGGCCTCCATGTGCCCTCTCAGAGAGCCTCTCAAACAGCCTTAAAAAGCTCCAAAAGCTCAATGTGCAAAGGAGCTTCTCTTTGCAAAGGCAGCCTCTCAAATGGAGCTTTTGTAGGCTGCAAACTCAGCCTCTCAAATGGAGCTTTCAGAGGGTGAAAAGCAAGGCGCAGAGGCCAAAATTGCAACCTGGAACGGCTGCTGCCTTGTTGGACTGGTTCCGCGCTTCCCCTACTGTATTCACTGGAGCACCTTGCGATGATCAGCTGCATTTTTGAAGCTGCGTATCTGCCCCAATGAGGCCTGTGCAAGTGTAGCGAGTGAGCATACACACGCTCACAACCAGCGAACCTGTTGCTAGTTCACCTCTGGGAACAGCTGATTGGGGGTATTCTGGGAGGCCAATCCACCCGCCAATCAGCTGCTCATGCTGAATCAGGCTAATTTGCTGAAGCTGACCAGGCTGTTTGCTAAGGATGCTAGCCAGATGAATACCAATGGATACCAGTAGGCAGAGGCAGAATTTTTTTTTTCTTATTTTCCTCCCCCAATACTAAGGTGCATTAAACTGTCTGTTTAAAAATTGCAAAGCACATTTAAATCATAGCATTAAAAAAACCCAGTGACTTTTTGGCTCTACAATGTACTAGCTAATATGCTTGCTGTCTAGTGTGTTAAGGACTAGCTTGGAGTCTAGTGTGTTAAGGAACTCTGTTAAATTGGGGCTAAGTGATTTGAATCAGTAGAAGCAATCAGCCTATTCTTCATTTGCATTCAAGTAGACAGTTTAATAATAGGCTGATGGAAAGTGCAGTGGATCACAGGTGGAAATGACTTCCTAAAATTGCTTTCATCATTTCCTCCATATGCTTCTAATTAGAAGTATACAATATATGGCTGCTGCTTGAAGCCAGGAAATGCAATAGCACTATCCATTTTTTCAATTTCATTTGTGCAGCTAGTAAATAACAGGCACAATCTTTTTTTAGAAGAGAGTATCTATAGCTCAGGGCTGATGTGTGGAATCCTTCATGCTTTCTGAATTTGGTTATTCGTTTTCAAATGTTACTTGATTTGGCAATGTTACGTGACTAATGCATACAGAACATGCAGACCACTGATGATGTTACTTGATCAGGTAATGAAACATTAGCATTCAAAGTGAGAGTGAATTGCATAAATTCCATGGACAATCCAGAAAAGTAAAAACTTGAAGAAAGATTTCCAGATATTTGAATTACTATGTTTATTCTATGATCTGCTTTTTAATAAACTAGTTGCACAAGATTTTTTTTAAGAAAGGAAATTTACTTAATTTACTTAACAATAAAAATTATTAGAACAATAATGGATGGCAGTTTGAGGACATTTCAGTTGTTTTTCCAGATTGTCCAGATGGACAAGCTATATTTAGGATAAGGTTGATAATTATAGGGTTGTCAGGTGTCCACTATTTGAGCGGACAGTCCACTTTTTTCACTTATGTTCACTATCTTTTTTCACAAAATAGTGGACATTTTTTTTATTCAAAAGCTTTATGATGAAATGGTACATAATCTAAAGCTGTACAGTCTAAGAGAATAAGGATAGGAGAATTGCGTTTTGTCTTTTTTTTCATAAGTTAGAATGAGACAAAGATCGAATAGCCATTGAACTTGATTCTCTGAAAAAATTAATGATGAGATTAAAATAAAAATATATTATAAAATTATGTACAGTTCACATTTTTAAAATGTATTGTAGCTTGTGTCGACTGACCTAAAATGGCATCAAATGATGAGAGTGACAGCGGCGAGATTTCAAATTCTTTAAAACGAAAGAGAGGAGTGTGCAAATACACCAAAGACTGGGAAGCTACTTTTGCATGGATTATCAACAATGAAACCGACGAACAAATACGACGGCCTACTGTAACTTGTGTCAGAAATCATTCACAATTGAATATAATGGTATAAAAGCTGTCACACAGCATGCAAGCACAAAAAATCATTTAGATAAGGAGAAAATAGCTTCCAGCAACAAGCGAATCAATTCGTTTTTCATTGTTAAAGACTCCTCTTTCAGTGAGAAAGTGACTGTAGCTGAAATGGCTGAAACTTACCATGGGATCAAACACCATATTTCTTTCCTGGCTCAAGATTGCGGTATTAAGTTAATGAATCAAATTTTTGATGATTCAGAAATTGTAAAAAAGATGTCTTGTGGAAGAACCAAATCATCAGTTATTGTCAATGAGGTTTTGTATCCTTTTTCCATTGAGTTGGTTCTCAATGATCTTAAAACTGGAATTCCATTTTCTTTCTCCACTGACGCATTAAACAAGAGAAATCTCAAAATGTATCCCGTTGTTGCACAATACTTTACTTGTGAAGAAGGACTGTGTGTGAAAATTTTAAACTTTTATGAGGATTCTTTCGAAGATTCTACATCAATAAAAAATCAGCTGTGTTGGACTTCCGGTTTCCTTGTCTTCGGCGGCGACGGTGCCTTTTTAAGCACCGCCAGCACCGCCGCTCGTAGAGCCGCTTCTCGATTGCGAAGCGGCTTGAAACCTTCAAAATCCTTAGGATTTATGAAGAAGAGGCAGCAGGGTACAGGTTGAGCCCCTGCAACCCCCCCAGGGAATTGTTTCTGGGGAGGAAACAGGCGCGGCTCCCTTTCAACCTGCTGAGACTCCGGGCGGCGTGGGATGTCTCTGCTTTCGCAGAACAAGCCGGCTGCAGGAAACTTTTAAAGAGCGAGGAAATAACCCAAATAAACACTTGAAATCTACCTGAACCCTGAAATTTTGAACTGCAAGTATTAGCTCTTTGCTGATTTTTTATACTGAAGTGAAAGTTTCTGAATGAGTGAAAGTGACTGGAAAAAATATGGCGCTCAGCATTAGAGTAAATGAATCAGCGGGTGTGGATTGGTGAAGTCATCTTGCTTTGTTACAAAGTTAAAAAGTTGCTATAAAGTTGCTCTGGCTGTAACAGAAACAAGAGGAAAATCTCTCCCTTTTACTTGACTTTGCTGCATTATAGCTTTGCCTTGATTAAATCTGGGGGACCTTTTTAGAAGGCTTTGTGGAGGTGGCAGAAGAAGCGGAACCCCCCTTTTTAGAAAAGCTAGCCTACGTGGCAGGATGGCTTCAAAGAAGCAGGAAGGCAAAACAGGGGGGGGATCCCCCACACGTAAACAGGACACGCAGTCACAAGCCCAGAAAAAAGATTTTGATATGGGAGATTTAAAAGAATTTATTTCAAATATCCTGGATGACAAATTTCAAAAAGCTCAACAGGAAATAGATGATAAAATAAATAAAATAGATGATAAAATTCAAAAGTCTCAACAGGAAATTATGCAGGAAATGCAGCAGAACCAAAAGAAGGTGACCAAAAAAATAACAGATGTGGCGTCTGGCCTGGCAGGATTTATTATGAAAGTTGAGTCAAAAGTGGATGAATTTAAATTAGAAGTTAATGCTAAGATGAAAAACAATGATCATAAATTTTTTGATGTTGATGACAAGATGCAGAGAGTTGAGAACGAGATTGTTATGATGCAATTCCGGGCAATGGAATTTGCTATACGGCTTCGAGGAATTAGAGAAGAGGAGAGACAAGATTTGAGACAGATCTGTGCTGAAGCCCTAGCTGTGATCTTAAAAATTAATCCTGATATGGTCTTTTGTAAAATAGACAAAATTTACAGAGTCAACTCTTGGGTGGCCAGACAAAGACAATTGCCTAGAGATGTGGTCATATATTTTACAGACAGAGCAATAAGAAATGATATCCTGCAAAAATCTTTTCTCACTTCTGTGCAAGTGAGCGGATCCAAGATCACAGTTTACAAGGAGCTTCCACCTAAGATGTTGAAATCCAGAAAAGATTTTGGCTTTCTTGTTAAAGAACTGCAGAATAATCAAATCCCATTTTGTTGGGACGCTCCAACTGGCATAATTTTGAGATATAAGGGAGAGAAACACCGTTTGAATACTGTGGAGAAGGCGGAGCAATTTTATACTGATATCTTTAAAGAAAGAACACCATCCCCACGTACATCTACAGTTTTGGAGATTAAAGAGAGTGATAAGAAGCAACCTCAAGAATTGCAACAACAATCTAAGCAGGAATCAGAGGAGTTGAAGGGCGCTGAAGGAGGTTTTCTGGATGAGCCTTTGCTGGAACCTTCTCCAATCTTGGAGCCGGCTTGGGTGGCTGAAGTCAAGGACCAGCGTATAACCCGAGCAAAAGCCAAGCAACTTAAAGAAAAGTTACAGCAGGAAAGACAAGATGAAAAGGCCGGGGCCGTGGGGAATGCAGGACAGAAGATTTCAGATGAAATCCGAATGTTCTGCTCTTTGCTCCAGAAAGAGAATAATGATGATTAAATGTTTATCTTGGAATGTGAATGGGTTGAATGTAACACAAAAAAGGAAGAAAGTATTTGCATATTTAAAACAACATAATAATGATATAATTTGTTTACAAGAAACGCATATTACAGCTCAAGATCAAAACTATTTGAAAAATTCCAAATTAGGAACACATTTTATATCTTCAACTAACCAAAAAAAGAATGGTGTGGTTATTTACGTAAATAAAAAATTAACAGCCAAACTTATAGAAGCTGATCAAGATGGCAGGTTTGTAGCAATTGAATTACTTTCTGCTAATAATCAAATTCTTTTGATAGGAATTTATGCTCCTAACCAACAACAGGACTATTTTTATAAAATGCTGCATACTAAAATACTTCAATGGGATTACAGATCTATTTTAATTATGGGAGATTGGAATGGAGTAATTGACTCTAAATTAGACAAAAAGACTTTGGCGAAGTCAAGGATTAGATTACCACAGACTTTTTTTGATATGAAAGAAGACCTGGAATTAAAAGATATTTGGAGAATACATAACCCAAAAGAACTGGATTATACTTTCTTCTCTGACAGACATAGATCCTTTTCCAGGATTGACTTCATCTTGTTGTCTGATGATTTACTTGTCAGGACAAAAAGAACAAAGATTCTGCCAATAATTTTGACTGATCATAGCCCAGTGTGGATAGAAATTGAGACACGCAAGACTGAGAGACGCTCTTGGAGATTAAATGAAAACTTGTTCAGATATGAAAAAAATATAATAGAACTTAAAAAGCAGTTAAGATGAACATTTTGCCAAGATTTCTTTTTTTGTTTCAAATGATTCCGGTGCTCAAAAATGATAAACAACTAAAAGTATGGCAAACTGGTGTGAACAAGTTTGTCTGGAACGAGAAAAAACCAAGAGTAAAAATGAAAATCATGCAAGACATTCCAGAAAGGGGAGGTCTTAAACTTCCAAACCTACAGTTATATTATGATGCAGCAGCTTTGACTTTAGTAAGTGACTGGTTTGGAGGAAAAAAGACTGGAATACTAAACGCAGAAAGTTTTGATTTGGAATTTGGATGGCACGCTTACTTATTTTATGACAGTAAAGTGGATAAAGTATTCAAAAGCCATATACTTAGAGATTCTTTGTTGAGAGTTTGGAAGAAGCACCGAAACAATTGGGATTATAAAATACCGCTATGGCTGGATCTTGGTCATACTTTGTGGAATACAAATATAATGTCACTCGGGGGGTTTTTATACAAAGAGGTTCTTTTTACAGATGCGGGCAGATGGCAGCTGAAGACATTACAGACATTGTTGGCTGAAGGGATTAATCTAACTTGGTTACAATATAATCAATTGCAATTGAGATGGAAAGAGGACCAAAAAACTGGTATTATGATGTATGAGGAAGAATTAGTTAGACACATAAAAGAGAAAGGCCCAATGCATATTAAAAGACTTTATAATGTCTTGTTAGAAAGGGATTCAGAAACTGAACTAGTTAAAGACTGTATGATTAAGTGGGCACAAAATTTTGAGGAACCAGTGATGTTGGAAACATGGGAAAAAATTTGGGTTCAGAATGTTAAATTTACACAGTCGCAGAATCTGAGGGAAAATTTTTATAAAATGTTTTACAGATGGCATCTAGACCCCAAAAAATTGTCATGTATGTACCCTAATGTGCAGCCTAAATGTTGGAGATGTGATTGTCTAGACGCTACATATTATCATGTTTGGTGGACCTGTAAGAAAGTTAAGGCTTTTTGGATAAAAATTTGGTGGGTCATGCAGAATGTTTTGAAGAAAAAAATTCAATTTTCTCCACAACTGTTTTTATTGGGTATAGTTAAGGGTTTTACATCGGGTGAAACAAAATTGATATTGTATATGATAACAGCAGCAAGATTGTTGATAGGTAAATATTGGAAAAATGAAGCGCTGCCTACGATTGAGGAATGGACTTTGAAGATGGCCAGTTTTGCAGAGATGGCGAAGATTTCAGCATATCTAAAAGATTGTTCTCAAGAGACTTATGAATGGGAATGGAAGAAGTGGATAGATTATGTTCAGAACAAATATCAAACTAGGAAGTATCAAATAGCTTTTATTTGAAAATGTTATATTAAGATAGAAATATTTTAAGGTTGAGGATGAAAATTTATTAGAAAATGTTATATTAAGATAGAAATATTTTTAAGATAATCAGGATGAAAATTTATTTGAAAATGTTATATTAAGATAGAAATAGGTTAATGTAATGAAGATGAAAATTTGTAAGGGGGAGGGAGGGGTTCAAGTTTTATATACAAAGGAGGGTTTTTCCTTTTATTTGACATGAGTATACTGTGAGGAAGTCTGGGGGGAGGGGAGGGTTAGGGTGGGTTAGGGAGGTTGGGAAGTTTGGGGTGGGTTGAGGGGGAGGAAAAAAAGGGGGGTGAAAATGTAATTGTAAAACTTTTGCAATAAAAAAAAATCAGCTGTGTCAAGTTCTTAGTGATAACGAATTGAAAATAAATAATGTTTCAGCTTACTCAGCAGATAATGCATCAGTCAATTATGGAGTGAACAAATCTGTGTACCAAAAATTGTTGCTGGAAAATGACAATATTGTAGCTGCTCATTGCAATAATCACATTTTACACAACAGTGCAAAAAATGCATCAAAGCAGTTATCTTTTGATATCGAAAATGTAGTGCTGAAGGTTTTTGCCAAATTTTCGAATTCTGGGAAGAAACGAGAAGAGTTGAAATCATTTTTTGAGTTTTGCGAGTCAGAATTCCATGAAGTTTTGTGCCATGTTCCAACACGTTGGTTAAGTTTGTTTAAAGCGGTCGAAAGACTTCTTTTAAACTGGATACCTCTAAAATCATATTTTATTTCTTTTGGATCTGATGAGTGCCATAAGGTTATCTGGAACCTTATTTCGGATCAGGAAAATGAACTTGCAAAGGACGATGAACCAACAATTTCAGAATTGTATTTATATTTCATGCACTTCTTCATGTCAATAATGCAAGACACTCTACTGAAGCTGGAAAGCAAGAAAATTCTTGCATGTGATCTTCACATTATCATGTGTAAACTGCGTGATTCTTTGCAAAAAAAATACGATGAGCAGTTTTTTGAAATGAAAGTTTTATTTGCCTTACGTAAAAAACATTTGCCTGAAAATGCCATGCAAAAGTTCAAGAAAGAAGCCATCAACGTGTATCAAAGAGCCATTGCGTACCTAGAAAAGTGGTATAATTTCACCGATTCAGTATATGGGACGCTAAGTTGTTTCAATCTAATTGATCACAATAATCCTCCAACTTTAGAAGAAATGATGAACATCTGGTTATTATCACCATGGCGAGAAGAACTTCCACCCAACACTCTCTTTGATGAAATTTCTGCCTTAGAAGAAGTTTATGTTCATCTGCAGGGCGATTCATCCCTTGATAAGTGGATGTACTTTTTCAAGAAAGAGCCAGCTCCGAGTTTACTGAAACTGTTCCAGTATTGTGCATCAATTCCGGTATCAAATGCAAACGTTGAACGAATTTTCAGCGTCATGGGAAATTTGTGGACTGACGAACGTAACCGACTGCTTGTATCAGTTTTTGCTATATTATACAGTTCCCGCTCTGTTGCATTATTTAATATAATGAAGACAAGGAAAAGGACCAGATCCCTTACTGATCTGGCTCCCCAACCTTCTCTGAAGCAATCCAAGATTAAGGACTTGCTTTAACTCAACCTCCCTGTTTGGAAACTCTAGCTCCCTTTTTGTAAGGATCGCCTCTTCTTCCAACTTAAGAAAGTACGAACTCTTGAAATGTAATTGTTCAAAAGGATTCTTTTATTAAGCAGAAGTGAAAGCCATCCAGCTAAAGCACAATCTGAATACCCTTAGGCAAAGCAGTAGGATTAAAGTGGTAGAGACCCCTCCCTTTAAGTCAGAATGCAGATTTTAGCCAATATATAAATGTGAAGATGTTTTCTTTACTATTTCCTTTGAGAACCCGAACAAACATGCATTCCCACCACTACCCTTTAAAATTACCCTGGCTCCCTGCCACGTAACAGCGGTCCTGCCTGAGCTGCTCAAGATTATAGCCGGGGTGGCGGTGGAAACCCCCAGACTTATTGTTATGGGGGATTTTAACCTGCCATCCGCTGGTGAGATGTTGGAGACGGCTCGGGAGTTTATGGCTTCCATGACGGCCATGGACCTGACCCAGGTAGTTCAAGGCCCCACACACTTGGGGAATCACACTCTGGACTTGATTTTTGTCTCTGATCAGTGGCTGAATGATCTAAGAATAGGGGATATAGACATCAAGCCCTTGTCATGGTGTGATCATTCTCTCCTTCACATGGACTTTCAAGTTACTTCCACCCACCGCAGGGAGACGGAACCAACCAAATGGTTCCGTCCCAGGCGCCTGATGGACCCCGAAAGGTTCCTGATAGAGCTTGGGCCATTTCCTGAGACTCTGGCTCACGACTCGACTGAGGACCTGGTGGTCGCCTGGGACAGGGCGGCTACTGGGGCCTTGGACTATGTCGTGCCTTTGCGGCCTCTGACCCAATGCCAATCTCGTCTAGCTCCTTGGTTTTCTTAGGAGCTGAGAGAGATGAAGCGTCGGAAAAGACGCCTGGAAAGCGATTGGAGGACAAGCTGATCTGAATCTGACCGAACACAGGTGAGATCTTATATTAAGACCTACCTAGTGGCGATAAGAGCGGCGAAGTCTAGCTACTTCTCCACTCTTATTGCATCTGCAGAGAACCGCCCAGCCGCACTGTTTAGGGTGACCCACTCCCTACTTCAGGTGGGGGTACAGGAAGATCCCTTAAAGGGTCGAGCTGAGGATTTTGTACAATTCCTTCATGATAAGTCGCTCAGATTCGGGAAGGCCTGGACTCCAATTGGGTAGATCCAGGGGAGGAGACGTGGGCAGGTCTTGAGAGCGTTATCTGGGAAGAGTTTGACTCTGTGACTCCTGAGGATGTGGACAGGATTCCGGGCAAGCTTAACGCTGCCACATGTTTATTGGATCCGTGTCCCTCCTGGTTGGTACTGGCCTCCCGGGAGGTTACACGAGGCTGGCTCCAGGGGATTATAAATGCTTCTCTGAATGAGGGTGTCTTTCCCGCCGCCTTGAAAGAGGCGGTTGTGAAGCCCCTCCTCAAGAAGCCTTCCCTGGACCCGGCTATATTATCAAATTATCGTCCAGTCTCCAATCTTTGCTTTGTTGCGAAGGTTGTTGAGAGTGTGGTGGCACGACAACTACCCCGATACCTGGATGAAGTTCTCTATCTGGATCCGTTCCAGTCGGGCTTCAGGTCACGATACAGCATGGAAATGGCATTGGTCGCGTTGGTGGATGATCTCTGGAGGGCTCGGGACAGAGGTTGCTCCTCTATCCTGGTCCTATTAGATCTCTCAGCGGCTTTTGATACCATCGACCATGGTATCTTACTGCACCGGCTGGAGGGGTTAGGAATAGGGGCACCGTGCTTCGGTGGTTCTCCTCCTTCCTCTCTGACCGTTCGCAGTTTGTGTTGGCAGGGGGGCAGAGGTTGACCTTGAGGCACCTTATTTGTGGGGTGTCGCAAGGGTCAGTCCTCTCATCCCTTCTGTTCAACATTTATGTAAAACCGCTAGGCGAGATCATCTGTGGTTTCGGGATGAGTGTTCATCAGTATGCTGATGACACACAGCTATACATCTCCACCCCAGACCACCCCAATGATGCCCTTGCTGTGATGTCCCGTTGCCTGGAGGCCATGTGGATCTGGATGGGGAGAAACAAGCTCAGACTCAACCCCTCCAAGACCGAGTGGCTGTGGCTTCCGGCATCCCGGTATAGTCAGCTGGTACCATCACTGACAATAGGGGATGAGATCTTGCTCCCCACAGAGAGGGCCCGCAACTTGGGTGTCCTCCTGGATTCACGGCTATCTTTAGAAGATCATTTGACAGCTGTGGCCAGGGGTGCCTTTTATCAGGTTCGCCTGATCCGCCAGTTGCGTCCCTTTCTGGATCGGGACGCCTTACGCACAGTCACTCATGCCCTAGTTACCTCCCGTATGGACTATTGTAATGCTCTCTACATGGGGCTCACCTTGAAAAGCACCCGGAGGCTCCAACTGGTCCAGAACGTAGCCACACGGGTAATTATGGGCGCAGCTCGTTACGCCCATGTAACACCTTTCCTATGCGAGCTGCACTGGCTCCCAGTGGTCTTCCGGGTGCGATTCAAGGTGTTAGTTATCACCTTTAAAGCGCTCCATGGCTTAGGACCTGGGTACCTACGAGACCGTCTTTTGCCACCAATAGCCTCCCACCGACCAGTTCGTTCTCACAGGGAGGGACTACTCAGGGTACCGTCAGTCAAATTATGTTGACTGGTGACTCCCAGGGGGAGGGCCTTCTCTGTGAGGGCTCCAACCCTTTGGAATGAACTGCCTGAACTGCCCCTGGAGATACGGAATATCCCTGATCTCCGTGCTTTCCGCCGTGCCCTCAAGACCCTGATGTTCCAACAGGCGGGGCTAAACATATGAACATGTGAATGATTTTTTAAATGTTATCTAGTTCTGGGTTTTATTTAATTGACCAAACTAAGTAATAATTTTAATTAGCAATTTTCTGATGTTTGTGTGTCTATATTTTTCTTGACTGTACACCGCCTTGAGTCCTACGGGAGAAAGGCGGTATAGAAATATAATAAATAAATAAATAAATAAATAAATAAATAAATAAATAAATAAATACCCTTTAAAATGAGACAACCCACATGGCTATCGTATAAAATCCTGCAGGTAAAGGGCATCTCAGGCCTCCTTGGCACTAGGATATAGGTTGTAAAATATCTGATGACACAGGCAATGCTAGTAAATCGAATCCAAGTCTCTCCCTTCCTCCACTTGAATGGCGCATCACTTTTAGGGATCTGACATGCTACCCTCCTTAGAAAACAAAAGGGTCCACCTGTGGAAAAAACAAATATACACAAGATTTCAAGATTTCATGATAGTATATCAGCAAGGTTTGTTAGGGTATTGGGAGTGAAATTTTCTCAGTAAGATTGGAGCCCTAACATGGTGTTTAGCGACCCATTCATTGTGTGCTGATGGTAAATGTTTCCAAGTGACTAAGTATTGGACTTTCCGTCTGTGGATCCTAGAGTCAAGGATTTCCTTGATTTCAAAGTGTTGTTCGCCTTCAATCATGATGGGCACAGGTGGTGTAGATGCAGGTGGGTCTGAGGGATGAGATTACTTCTCGTTTGAGTAAACTGATATGGAATATTGGGTGGATCTGCCTGAGTGTCTTTGGAAGGAGTAGTTCAACTGCTATTGGATTGATGATTCTAGTGATGGGGAAAGGTCCAATGAACTTTGGGCCTAGTTTCTTTGATGGTTGTAATGATTTCAAGAATTTTGTAGATAAGTATACTCTGTCTCCAATACGAAAAGGTTTGGGTTCCATCCTTTTCTTGTCAGCTTGAATCTTAAAAGCTTCTCTAGCTTCCTGTAAGGCTAATCTAACCACTGGCCATGTGTTTTGCAAATTATCCATCCACTCCTTAAGTGAGGGGATGGTGGGTTCTTCTGTGGTTCAGGCATGTTAGGATATGATTTGAGCCTAACAGTTGTCCAGGTAATATATGTGTACTGTTACTTTAATCTGTAAATGTATTATGTTACTTTAAAGGTATTCATTGTAATGTTGAGTCATGCTGTAATTAGGTAATGGCTGGTTGTAAGAGTATTTAAGCAGGGTATTGTAACATATTCAGTTTGATGATGAAGCTGATATGATATGCTGCCATTGAGAGGAGTTGCTATCTGCTAATCATCGGTTTGATGGATCTGCAACCATCGTGGTTTGTGAACCAGAGTGAGTTAATTCTAACCAACTAATGTTTGTTTGGTAAGAAGATTCTGTAACTACTGGACTGATTTAACTGGCAAAGACTTGGAATTTGTTTAAAGACTGTGAGACTGTTTTTCTACTATAAAGTAAGCTTTTGATAAACCAGTTTGCATAACTCTTATTCATTGCTCTCAGCAACGTTTCCTTGTGCATTTACTCTGCTAGTTGGTAACACAATACCAATATCCTTAACAAGGCATGTGGCTGAAATCCTGGCCTGTCACTACTCTAAAAGGGGTAAAACCAGTGCTTGAATGTACAGCATTATTAAACACAACTTCAGCAAAAGGCAAAAGTTCAGTCCAGTTATCCTGTTGAAAATTAATGAAACATCTTAAATATTGTTCTAGCACCAAGTTCAAAATGTCAGAATTACCATTAGTACAAGGATGAAAGGATTTGCTCAACCCCTGGCCAGTACCAAGTAAGCCCAAAAACGCCCTCCAAAAGTTGGAGGTGAATTGAGCCCCTCTGTCGGAGATGATCCTTTGTGGAGCACCATGAAGTCAATAAATGTGTATTAGGAATAATTTGGCTAAACTTTTAGCAGTTGGGATCTTTTGGCAGGGTATAAAATGTGCCTGTTTTGAAAATAGGTCTGTCACAACCCAAATAACAGTATTTCCCTCACTGTTTGGCAATTCCACAGTGAAATCCATAGCGATCTCTCTCCAAGGCGCTGAAGGTTCAGCTACCTTCTGCAATAGACCTGGAGATTTTCCCTGGCGTCTTTTTGCTGCTGCACAAATGGGGCAACTAGCTACATAACTTTCTATGTCCTTTTTTAGTGATGGCCACCAAAATTGTCTTTTAATCAGGTGTAAAGTTTTCACAAACCCAAATGTCCAGCTAATTTGGAGTCATGGCACCATACCATTAAGCATAGTCTTTGGCTTGCAGGGACATACAACTTCCCCCCCCACCCACCCAAGCCAAGTCTTCTTTCATCAGACAGCTGGATTTGTTGTTCAAAAACCATTCATCAGTGGCCAATGCTTGTTTAAAAGTTTGGATGGTGTCATTGTCCGTCAATGTTTCTTGTTTTACCTGGGATCTGCTGACTACTTTAGCAGCTAGTTGATTGTTTTGTACTATAGGTTTGATTATGTCTGACTTTGTACTATTGTATTGCGGTTTTCTGGATAGCGCATCTGCCAGAAAGTCCCCCCCCCCGGGAGGTATTTTAGAGTAAAATCAAACCGTTTAAAGTACTGAACCCATCGTACTTGTTTTGGGGAGTTTCCTTGGGGTCTTTAGGGCTTCTAGATTTTTATGATCAGTCCAGACTTCAAAAGGGGTCTTATTGCTTTCTAGGAAGTGCTGCCAGGTTAACAATGCCCAATGAACTGCATAAGCCTCTTTCTCCCAAATAGCCCACCTTTGCTCAGTCTCATTCAACTTTTTGGATGTGTAAGCGCAGGGTTGTAGTTGGTCTTGCTCATTCTTCTGAAGTAGAACCACCCCTATTGCCACATCGCTGGCATCTGCTTGTATGACAAATGGTTTCTCCGTGTCTGGGCGTTTTAGAATTGGTTCTGCCGAGAACAGCCATTTAAGTTTTTCAAATGCCGCCTGACATTCCATAGTCCAGTTCAATGGTTGCTTTGGTTTAGGGTTGTCCTCCTCCTTTGTTTTTAAGAGCTTGGTGATTGGGAGGGCAATCTGAGCGAACGCAGGGATAAACTGGCGGTAAAAGTTGGCAAACCCCAGGAAGCTCTGTAACTGTTTACGTGTGCATGGAGGGTCCCAATCAAGAACAACCTGAACTTTTAGAGGATCCATCTCAACCCCCTGGTGTGAAATGCTGTATCCCAAATAGTCAATCTTCTCTTGGTGGAATTCACATTTGGAAAGTTTGGCATAAAGTTTGGCAGCGCAGAGTTTGTTTAAAACTGTCCTGAGTAGTTTTACATGTTCTGCTTTGGTCTCGGTATAGATTAAAATGTGGTCCAAATAGACCAGAACCCCCTTATATAAATGCTGATGCAGCACTTCATTTATTAACTGCATAAACTCTGCAGGAGCTCCTTGCAACCCAAAGGGGAGCACCTTGAATTGGTAGCAGCCCAGAGGGGTGTTAAATGCTGTTTTCCACTCATCCCCTTCCTTAATTCTGACATGGTAGTAAGCCTCCCTTGAGTCCAGCTTTGAAAAAAAATTCCCTTTAGCGAGGTGTACTAACATACCTTTCATAAGGGGGAGAGGATACATGTTCTGCACACTGATCGCATTAAGGGTAGGAAAATCAACACAGAGATGTTTTGAGCCATCTTTTTTCTCTCTAAAGAGCACTGGAGCTCCGATTTTTGGTCAGGCTAGCTCGATGAAACCCCTTGCTAGGTTTTTCTCAATGAATGTTCTCAGCTCTTGCAACTCCCTCGGTGACATGCTGTACATCTTGGGTTTAGGGAGTTTCGTGCCGGGTAAGATTTCTATTGCAGTCAGTGGTGCGGTGGTGGTGGGGAGCTCATCTGAGGCTTTTTTGCTAAAAACCTCAGCTAAATCCTTGTATGTTCTCAATTGGTGTGGCGTGACCAGGCATGGCTGTTTCTTGATTCTCTGCCCCCTCAATTTCTTTATGTGGATACTCAACAAAAGTCACCTTCTTCTGAAATTTTATGATGCCTTGTTTCCAATTGATTTGTGGGTTCCATTTTTTTAGCCATGCAAGGCACAGAACCAATGGCCATTCCATGCCAGGTGCCACTATAAATGTAAGCCTTTCCTCATGGCTTCCGATGCCTATATGTAGAGATGTAGAGGCTCAGTGGCCAGAGAAGCTGGCTCCCCATCTAGTTGGCAGAAAGCAATGGGGGTTTTCAGCTTTCTTACGTTAATCCCTAACCTCCCTACTAAGGTTGGGCTGATCAAACAACTGGTGCACCCCGAATCCACTAGGGTGGGGATACTTATCTCCTTGTCTTGGTTTGGGATGAATAGTCTTAAGGGGAGGGTAAGCGGTTTAATAGGTTTGTTTACCAGTGGTTCATCATCTGGATCACTTCCGAATGAGTGTGATTCCTCCTGTTCAGATGCCAGGATTTCCTCCCCAAAGAGGGGAGGGGATGGAACTTCTGTGGTTTGCCTGCTCCTCAGAGCAGTCTCCTTCCCACGCCGACCCAGTTTTGCAGGACCCTCCCCTGGTGGTTTATTAGCATTACAGAATGTATTATGTTTCACAAATTGTAAATTAGTTGCTGTTTGCTCCGCCATAAGCATATGAAATTGATCTTTTAAAAGTTTGATAGCTCCTCGTGTTCTTTCATCTGTTGGGTTCTTTATAAGTAGCTGCTCTTTCTTTTTTATCTCTGCTTCCATTTCCAGTCTTCTCTTTTGTCGGTTTAATCTATGTTTAGAATTCATATGAATAAGTACCCCCCTCATATATGCCTTACTCGCATCCCACACAATTTCAATAGGGGTACCCTTATTCAAATTCATTTCAAAAAATTCTTTCATTTGCTTTTTAAGTTCATTTACATTTTTTTCATATCTAAACAAATTTTCATTTACTCTCCATGATCTTCTCTCAGTCTTTCCCATTTCAATTTCTATCCATACCGGGCTATAGTCAGTTAGAGTCCTTGGAAAAATCTTTGGTTTTTTTTGTTTTTGCAAGTAAGTCAGATGATAATAAAATAAAATAAATCCTAGAGAAGGATCTGTGTCTGTCTGAAAAAAAGGTAAAGTCCAAGTCTTTTGTATGTATTCTCCAAATATCTTTTAATTCCAAATCTTCTTTCATATCAAAAAAAATCTGTGGCAATCTATTCCTTGACTTTGCCGAACTATCTATTTTGGGATCAATTACTCCATTCCAATCTCCAATAATTAAGATAGATCCCATTGCAATATTTTAGAATACAATGTTTTATAAAAATCTTCTTGTTGTTGATTAGGAGCATAGATTCCAATCACCAAAATTGGACCATTTTCTGTATAAAGTTCAATTGCTATAAACCTCCCAGAATCATCTGCTTCTATAATTTTAGATGATAGTCTTTTATTTACGTAAATCACTACTCCATTCTTTTTTTCTGAACTAGAAGCTATAAATTGTGTTCCTAATCTGGAATTTATTAAATATTTTTGATCTTGTATTCGAATATGAGTTTCTTGTAAACAAATAATATCATTGTTAAACTGTTTCAGATAATTAAATGATTTTCTCCTCTTCTGTGGTGAGTTTAATCCATTCACATTCCAAGATAACAACTTAATTGTCATTTGAAACATCTTGAAGCGATAGGAGCTATTGCTGAAGATTTTCATCCAGATTGATAGTCTTCGGCTCAGCTCCCCCCATGGCTTCACGTACTTGTGTACCCTTAGCTCCCTTCTTGTCTTGTTGTGGCTTGGACCTCTCCTGTTGTTGTTTTTCTTTAAATTGCTTATAAACTGCTCGAGTTATACGCTGCTCTTTAGCTTCAGCCATCCGGGCCAGATCCAGAGCCACTTCTCTTGTCTTAGTGGGTACTCCAAATGCAGGTTCCAGAGGGAGATCTAACAAAGGCTCATCTAGAAATCCACCTGTAGCTCCCTGCATTTCCATTGCCTCCCGTTCCAACTGTTTGCACTGTTCCTCAGTCTCTTGTTCAAACTGCTTCTCCTTATCACTCTCCTTTATCTCCAACACTGAAGATGTGCGTGGGGATGTTGTACCTGTTTTTTTAAAAACTGCAGAGTAAAATTCTTCCGCTTTCTCAACTGTATTCAATCTATACCTTTCTCCTTCATACTTAAATATTATACCAGTTGGGGCATCCCATCTGAATGGGATTTGCTGTTTCTTTAGTTCAGACACTAAAAATCCAAAATCCTTCCTATCTTTTAACATCTTAGGTGGCAACTCTTTGTAAACTCCAATTTCTCTTCCATCCACTTGCACAGTAGAGACAAAGGACCTTTGCAAAATATCATTTCTTATTCTTCTGTCTGTGAAATATGTTACCACATCTCTAGGCAGTTGTCTTTGTCTAGCCACCCAGGAATTCACTCTATAAGCTTTATCCATTTTACAAAAAATCTCTTCAGGACTGGTCTTTAACAACACAGCTAAGGCATCAGCACAGATCCTTCTCAAATCTTCTCTGATATCCTCTTTTATTCCTCTAAGTCTTATAGCAAATTCTGTAGCCCTGAATTGCATCATTGTCAGCTCATTTTCCATCCTTTGCATTTTATTATCAACATTAAAAATTTTATGATCTGTCTGCTTCATTTTAACATCCATCTCAGATTTATATTCCTCCACTTTCTTATCAGTTTGCACAACTGCATCTGAAAGACCAGTCACCACTGTTATTAACTTTTTAGTCACCTTGTCATATTTTTCTTGAACCACCTCTTTAATTTCTTTAATCTTCTGCTTAATTTCCTGTTGAGATTTTTTAAACTTCGCATCCATATTTTCATCTTGTCTCATCAAAGCCTGGGCAATAAACTCTTTCAAACTTTCAAAATCAATCTCCTTTCTCTGGCTCTGCTGGCTAGAAGGCTGTTGTTGAGGCTTATGTGTGGGGGATCCCCCCTCCTGCCGCCTTCATATCTTGCTTTGGCTGTTTAGAAGCCATTCTGCCACGTAGCCTAACTTTTTCAAAAAAGGAGGTTTTTTTTTCCCTTCTTCCTCCACAAAGTCCTCTAAGAAATTCCCCCAGGTTTGATCAAATTAGAAATAAAGTTAAGTCAAAGTCAAGTTTGCTTATTTTTAGGAAAAAATGTTGGTCTTTTCTCTTCAGTTGTTACAGACAGTGAGACTTTGTAGCATGTTAAAGTAACTAGGCAAATCCACTTTCACTTTCAGCATTCCTCTGTGCTTAAGCCGGGCGCCATATTCAGGAAACTTTCAATCTTTCACTTAAGTTTAATCACAGGGCTAGCACAGCACAACACAAATACTTGCGGTTTTGAGGTTCAAGTCCCGATTTCACCCTGTTCAATTAGGAAGTTTTCTTTGTTTTCTCTTGTTAGGATGGTCATGCCATCTTGTTCTACAAAGTAGAAGCGTCCCCGAGGTCAGGAGCTTCGGCGGGCTGGAGAGGGAGCCATGCCTGTTTCCTCCCCCAGAAGCAAAAAAAAGCAGTCTGGGGGCTTCACAGGGGCTCAACCAAATCTCGTCAGCTCTGCTCGCAATTCCTTATGGATTTGGAGTTTTCCAAGCCGCTTCTCTTTTCGCGAAGCGGCTCTTTACAGACAGCGGGGCTGGCGGTCAAAAAAAAGACCGTCTGGCGATGACGAAGACCAAACCGGAAGTCCAGATTTCACCGCTTTTATCGCCACTAGGTAGGTCTTGATATATGCCCTCACCAGTGTTCGGTCAGAATCGGATTGACTAGTCCTCCAAATGCTCTCTAGGTGTCTTTTCCAATGCTTCATCTCTCTCAGCTCCTCGGAGAACCAAGGTGCTAATTGAGATCGGCGTTGGGTCAGAGGCCGCAAAGGCACGACGCGGTCCAAGGCCCCCGTGGCTGCATTATCCCAGGCGGCCACCAGGTCTTCAGTTGAGTCATGTGCCAGAGTCTCAGGAAACGGCCCAAGCTCCGTCAGGAACCTTTCAGGATCCATCAGGCACCTGGGACGGAACCATCTAGTTGGTTCCGTCTCCCTGCTGCGGGGGGGGGGAAGCGATTGGAAAGTCCAAGTGAAGGAGTGAATGATCTGTCCATGACAAGGGTTTAATGTCTAGGTCCCCTCTACCAAGATCATTCAACCACTGACCAGAGATGAAAATCAAGTCCAGGGTGTGTCCCCCCGTGTGAGTGGGGCCTTGAACTAACTGGGTCAGGTCCATGGCCACCATGGAAGCCATGAACTCCCTAGCCATCTCTGACGTCTCGCCGGCAGATGGTAGGTTGAAGTCCCCCATGACAATTAATCTGGGGGTGTCAACCACCACCCCGGCAATAACGTCGAGTAGCTCGGGCAGGGTCATCACCATGTGGCAGGGAGCCAGGTACGCAGTCAGCAAACCCATCTGCACCCCACGACCCCACTTCACAAACAGGGACTCACACCCTGCTATCTGAGGAACAGTGGTCTCCCTCGGAGAAAGACTTTCCCTAATAATCATTGTCCCTCCCCCACCCCTCCCCTGAGCCCTTGGCTGATGAAATGCACGGAAACCTGGTGGACACATTTCTACAAGGGGGACCCCCCCTCCTGGCCCAACCAAGTCTCCGTAATTCCTGCCAGGTCTGCACCCCCCTCCAAAATAAGATCAAAATGAGGGGGGCTTTATTAACTTCCAACCTGGCATTACACATCATCAGCCGAGGGCCCCGGGCCTGAGACTCTGTGCAACCTAGGGCCCGAGTCGCGCATTGGGGGCCGGAGTGTGCAATCACTCAGATATAGCGTGTGCGCACCCCCAGGACATGATATGGCCCCCTGCACCTGTCATATCTGCTCCTCCCACTTATTATTTCAATTTCACTGCCCTTCCTGTAAGCCCCCAGCTCTCCGTTCCGACTACCATCTTCATCCCCTCCGCTGCGCCCATCCAACCCACCCCCCCGGTACAGTGGCTATATGGACCCTCCCAGGTCCATCTCTACAACCCCCTCCCCCCTCCCAGGTCCCCTTAAAAACTTCTCTGCTACCCTTATTAAAAAAAACCTCAACCCCCTAGTTTTCACATGCCACCTCTCTGGGTCCCAAAGCCCGTCATTGAGGTAGGCCCTCGATAGTGAGGAGGGCCACATCTGCGAGAGGGGGAAATCTTGCAGCGCAAGAAGGTCCGGTATGGTATACATCCCCAAGTGCAATGATAGAGGCAGAGAGCATAATCAGGGGTCCATATAATCGTTCCAAAGAAAGACATAACATGCAGCCATTGTTCAGTGAGGCCCCACTGGTATCTCCAATGTCGTCTCATGATAGTAGGAAGGGTCCTGGAGATTGCATCCAAATAGGAGCGACATCCAACCCGCCCTTTTAATTAATTATGACAAATCAAAAGTATTGGTGTTCTCTAGAGCCCAGACGCTATACAACTGGGCTATTAAGGGTAATGCTGTTAAGCAGGTTTTCCATTTTAAGTATTTAGGTATCCATTTTCAGAACACTGGTGCTTGGACTAGACATCGAACTCAGGTGCTGAATTCAGCCTCCTGTAGCCATCAGCAGATTCTAAGATTTTTCTATACCCAAGGAGGCCAGTTTATTCCTTCTGCTCTGCGTATTTATAAAGCCAAAACCCTGGCCCAAACTCTTTATGGAATTCCTATATGGATACGGGGGTTCAAAGAGTGTATTGAAAGAACTAAGCCTGTTTTTTAAAGGAAACTTTTGGGTCTCCCTCCCTGTGTTGGCTTTGTTTCTATGTACCTGGAATTGGGCATTCAATCAGTCGAATGCATGGCGTGGATTAACACCTTTAAATTGTGGTTTCAGGTGCTCTTTTTGGCAGTCCCTGGTAGCTACCTCTCCCTGGTGTTAGCTGACTCCTATACTTCTCAATGGGAGAGGGAGCTGACGAAGAAACTCCACCTGCTAGGTTTTTCGGGGGATGCCTTGGGAGACCATGGCCTTAAGGACGCCCAATCTAGGGTAGTCCAATGGCTTGTGGACATAGACTTGCAATATCTAAGAGCTAGAGCTAATAAAACCTGCTCCCCTCTGATCTTCAGCCAATTTAACAATTATGGACTGAGGATGGCCTCATATTTTTACACTTTAACCATTCCTAAGTATAGAAAAGTCTTCTCCCTTGCTTGTTTCAACATCTTGCCCTCAGCATTGCTGAACGGACGATTTAAGAAGCTCCCAATAAGTGAGCGGTTATGCCCCTGTGACAGAGCTGAGGTTGAAACTGTGGAGCATGTTCTTTTATACTGCCCTATGTATAATGCAGGCAGGACTAAATTACTGTCTCTCCTAGAAACAGATCTCTCTGGATCCAATGCTAGTAATTTGACCTTATATTGTTTAGGGGATGGTTCCTCACACATTACTTTTCAGGTTTCTAAATTTTTTTTAAGAGCTGTTATTATTAGAGGAGAATGCTGTAATTCCTCTCAGCCAAGCTTCTGGTAGCCAACTGTTTATGATGTTACTTTCCCACGTTCTTTTGCAACTATATTTGTATTTTGGTCTGTGACTGCAAATAAAAGTTATATATTAGAACAATAATCTATAATTGCACATGATAGATTATTCAGATATACAGTACTTGTTAGGAAAAGAAGGATAATGTTACATTCATAAGTAGCAGTATAAGACTAAATGTCATTGCTTTGCAGAATGGAAATTGACTGAAGAACACTTTACTGGGAATCACACTAAGTTTAAAACAAACTACAGTATATAGCAGTGATGGCGAATCTTTTAGAGACAGAGTGCCCTAACTGCAACCCAAAACCCACTTATTTATCACAAAGTGCCAACACAGTAATTTAATCTGAATACTGATGTTTTACTACCTAAAAGAATGATAAACAAGGCAGAGGTCAGCTAATTGTTCTTGCACTTTTATGCACCTTCATTTTTTTTCCTGCTTTTGAAATATTATGTTTAACAACAATAAAAAAGAAAAACTTTTGTAATATCATTTCTTGGTTTTTCTCTTCATTTTCTTATCCCAATTTTCTCTGTATATTTTTACTTCTTTTCTTGTTAAAATGAAATAGTTTTAATTTCTATTATTGAAAGAGACATTGCCTTCCTCATAACTAAATATCCATCAATTATTTATCTGGAAGAAAACTATCACCATAAAATGGGTGGGACAGAAGAAGGGACAGTTTGAGACCAGATACCTTTGGTTACAAGTCAAAAAATCCAATTACCTTTGGACAGGAAATTCAACACAAGAAAGCAGGGAGGGCAAAGCTATTGGTACATGGCCTGTGTCTTGCAAAAAAAGACAAGATTAGGGATGCTTTGAATCCACTGTATGGAGATCAGATAGCATTTTTGTTCTGCTTCTTTGTCTAATGAGTGGTTCCAATAATATCCCCGCCCCCAATACCTTTCTCCCAAGAATTCTGCAAATACTATGACAGTCTAGGGATGAAAAGTACAACATGGGTAGTTACCAATTTATATTCTTTGCTTCTCTGACCTATGCTCCATGCCCACCTCCGCGGCTGCTGCTTTAGCGGGGTTGGCCTTGGCTATAGCAGGTGGCTTCATTGTTTTTTTGTCCACCGCAATCTGTGAGGGAAAGAAAGGCGTAGGAAAGGTCACACACGGCTGGGCGTGCTTGGTGGCAGGAGGAGGCATGGTACGATGGGGCTGTTTTGTTCACCGCCAACGGAGCCACCGACTAACTGACCGATCTGATCGAAGCTGAGCCCAATGTAGGGGAGACTGAGGGGTTAGTTTGGCCAGGCAAATTATCCCCCCCCCCATATTATCAAAGTGGATCCTGGGCATGTGCTGCAACATAGAAACAGGAAATGGAGCAGCCAGCATGAGGGAAGGAGGAGGAGCAGGGAGAAGAGAGGGAAAGCTGCCTCCTCCTTACCTCATTCTGGCAGCCACTCCATTGCCCGTTTCGCTATTGCAGCACTGCACCATGGAGCTTTCCCCACTCACCATCACTGCCCAGATGCCCTTGCTTCCCCCAAGCAGAAGGAGCAACAGGGAGAAGAGAGGGCCATTCCTTTGCTCATTAGCCTTTGCAGCGCCATGCCACAGAACTTGCCCCACCCACTACCGCCCATTTGCCCTGGCTTCCCCCAAGCATTTTTTTGCCTACCTGTTTTCCAAGTCCATCATGTTTCTCTGTCGCATTTCTCGTCATCGTATGCAGGGAAACACAAGTTTGTGGGACTAAAAAAAAAGGTCACTCAATTAATTCCAACTTTGTGAGATCTTTTTCTTTCATTAGAAGTTGGAATTGATTGAGTGAACTTTTTTTTAATCCCACAAACTTGTTTCCTGCAAACGACAGTGAGAAACATGACTGACAAATGTGATGGAGCTGGGCTGGGTTCATGTGCCCACAGAGAGGGCTCTGAGTGCCACCTCTGGCATGCTATAGGTTCGCCACCCCTGGTATATATAGTGGTGGGATTCAATTTTTTTAACAACCGGTTCTGTGGGCGTGGCTTAGTTGGGGGTGTGCCTTGGTGGTCATGTGACTGGGTGGTGTTGCTAGCTGGTCATGTGACCAGGTGGGCATGGCTATGTGCATAGGGACTACTCAGAGGGCTGAAAAAGTCATTTCTGACTGGTCCTCGCACTTATGACCATCCTCACATTTATGCCCATTGCGGCATTCTTAACAACCGTGTCAGTCATTTCACCACTACTTCTCTTCACCACGGTGACAAGAACATAAAACATAAAATGTGAGGACAGTCATAAGTTTGAGGACTGGTCAAAAATGCAAGGACCAGTCAAAAATAACCTTTTCAGCCCTCTGAGTAGTCCATATGCACAAAAGGACTACCCAGAGGGCTGAAAAAAGTGATTTCTGACAGGTCTTCGCACTTTTGACCGGTCCTCACCCTTATGACTGATCATCATTTATGCTCATTGTAGCATTCTTAACAACCATGTCACTCATTTCACAACTGCTTCTCTTCACCATGGTGACAAGATAGGCGAAAAACGTAAAATGTGAGGACAGTCGTAAGTTCGAGGAGTGGTCAAAAGTGCGAGGACCAGTCAAAAATAACTTTTTCAACCCTCTGAGTAATCCATATGCACAAAAGGATACAGCAATAGAGAGGGATGAAGGAAGGAGAAGAGAGATGGAAGAAAGAAGGAGAGAGAGGGAAGGAAGAGAAGGGAGGTAGGAAGGGAAGGGAAATTAGAGTAGGAGTGAGGGTAAGAGAGGAAGGAAGAGAGGAGGAGAAGGAGAAAGGAAGAGGAAGTAGGGAGGAGAAGAAGGGGGGGGAAAGAAAGTAAGAAGGAAAGAAAAGAGAGAGATGGTAGGTTTGAGGAGAAAGATTGCTGTACAGTAAAAAAGATGAAATGGAAGAAAGGCAACCCCAAGCAAATATAAAGATATTAAAATAAAGAATGAATTGTTAAACTTTAAAGAATAAAAGAGAACAAATATGAATAAATAGCAATAATTAGAAACACACATACAAACATACAATTTATTTTCTTTGAACAGAGTATTTGGCCGGTTCACAAATTTAAACAGTGTTTAGTCATTTCAATTAAATTTACAATTTCTTTATTTCCCTTTTGCCATATTTATTCCTTATCTATTTTTTTAAAAAAACCAATATTACCCTTCATCCTCATCTCTAATCTTAATCAAATTCAATTTTTCCCTTCTATTCTATATTATACCCCTTCCCATTGTCATCTATTTTTATATCCATCTTCACATTGGTTAATTATGTAATATTACAGTTGTTTAATATAAATTCAACATTTTAATATAAATCAATTAGTTATATAACTATCTTTTTTGTATATTAATCAATATGAACATGAATATTCCAATTATTTCCACAACTTAACCATTTCTTCTTTCAACACAATATACAATTAATAGTAGCTCAATTATTACAATTCCCTAGTTAAATAGAGCTTTTTTTCTTTTGTGTTTTAAAATCTTGAACTCTCCTCTTTTTCCCTAAATTTCCCATTGTTTGCACCTACCTTTTTGGTGAGGAAAAAGAAAAGAAATCTACCTGCCTAATTTTCCAACAGTGCAGCAACAGCAAAGCCAACACCCTGGTTTACTTTCAGTTTCATTTTTCAGCATAGCTAGGAGAAAAAAAATTTGCTCCAGCACTCTTTGCAAGCAAGCAACAGAGCCCTCCGCAAAACAGCTGAGAGCAAATCAGCTGAGAGTCGGGAGGCCGATCTAATCAAAGGGCTAATTAGCCTATGCTGAAGCTCCATGGGCCAATAAAATTACAAAAAAACACTGAACCATTTGTTAAATTGCTGGCTCACCTGCCCCTCCCCCACCACTATTTATTGGCAATAATTAGTGGTGCGAAGGGGCGGGGCAAGGGGCGGGGCGAGCCAGCAATTTAACAAACGGTTCGGCTGAACCGCCTAGAACCGGCAGAATCCCACCACTGGGTATATAGTATTCCTTTACACCCAATGAAAAGCAACCTTAAATGTATGAAAGCTATATTTACTACAAGACTTCACCAGAAGATATGACATATTTTTTGTCAAATGGTTTAACACAAATCATGGTAATTAGCAGCCTGCCTTTTTAAATCTCTTATGCTCTGGATCTATCTTCTGGCCCGATGCCAAGAAATGTTTATAAAATCTTTAATCCTTTACTGTAATTATTGTCAACAAAATGTATACAATTAAAATATTTTCTACAGGGGAAATTATAAATCACTTTAGGACATACTTGATTGATGTTTAGAAGATGTTGGATGTTGAAGGCAGCAAGAAAATGATGAGGAATTTACATGAAAGTGTTGAAAGTTTATGCTTATTGAAATCATTTTTGATTTTTTTTAAAAAAAATAGAATCCTTACAGCAGGCCAATTAAAAAATGGAAGACACACAGAGTAGCTGTGGTCATGAATGAGAAAGAAAAGCTTGGAGAAGATAGATGATGAAGCCTAAGGGGAATGGGGAGAAGGAGATTAGTTGTTCAAGTGAGTGGGGTGATATAGGAAGTTTCATAATTTTTGCATATACAATACATGATAAAACAGATTATGTATACTGTATCTAGTCAAATAAATTAGACAGTTTTTCCATAATTCATTGTTGTGCATCTTCAGCAGACACCCATATTGTATGTATGAAAATCATATATCCCTAATGTATGAAATGTGCTTTTTTGAATTCTGTCTCTTTAATCTTTATAGTGTGAATGGCTTACATCTCAAAAACTGCTTGCCTCATTTTCATGCAATATGACCAAATATGAAAGTTTGCAACTCTACAGCAGGACTGAACAGTCTCTGTTGCTTCTTTTTTGTGTGTGTGAGATATGTTAAACTTAGATACAAATTCTACACAAAAGAGAGGAAAGAACATGCTGAAGATGGAGTTGCCCTGTATGTCAAAGGGGCCTAGATTCCCATAAAATAAACCTTACAAATGGAGCAAAAATTTTACACTACTCCTCCTTTTATGTTATACTTTCATTTCATTTTAACTCTCAGGACTCTTTTTCCCCACTATGTATTCTAAATGTGAAATACATGTTTAATTTCAGCTGCTACTGGTTTGCCTGTGGGTGTGCACGCACTTGCGTGTGCAACCAACACTTCTGCGCATGTGCAGAGATGTCCGGGCAGGTGGGTGGAGCCTCCCACCACTACTATCAGTTCACCTGATCCGGGACAAACCTGTAGTAACCCACCACTGGTGTATGTGTATGTGTCATATGTTTATGTATGTGCATGTATGTGTGTGGGTATATACAGAAAAAAGTGACAATAAAGATCCTTAACAATCATATGACCAACAGACCACACGGGCACACCAGACGTTATAAGCTAAAGAGCAATAGGACAAGAAATTTCTGCTTATGATGTTACCTAGTCTGGTAACAAAAGTCTGGTTTCAATTTAGTTCAGAAACTAAATTGAAACAATCTTAGAGAGCAAATCACTACCAAAAGTTATCTTATCTGATACTGAAAGTGTTCTTGGTAGAATTTTATTATTATTGTGTATATATTTCTATATTTTATTACATTTTATTTATCTATCTAAAATGTTTTCATATATTAGTAATTTAATACTTTATCCAACTGTCATTCAGTAAAATAGAATTGTGCTTACTTAACAATTAAATACTTCTTGCCATTCCTACTGCCTTGCATGTTTAAATGGATATGATACACCAACTCATACCTATTTTTCCTTCTCTTTCTTTTTTGTTTTGTATAAATTGCACTTGTATCTCATTTCTCTTTCTCCCTATAATATTGTCTCTGAATTGTAAGAGCCTTGATGGTACAGTGGTTTAATGCACCCTGTTATTAACACAGCTGCCTGCAATTTCTGCTGGTTCAAATCTCTCCAAGGCTCAAGGTTGACTCAACCTTCCATCCTTTCTAAGGTAGGTGAAATGAGGACCCAGTTTGTGGGGGCAATAAGCTGACTTTGTATAAAATATACAAAAGAATGAAGGCTATTGCTTAACGCATTGTAAGCCGCCCTGAGTCTCCGGAGAAGGGCGGCATATAAATCAAATTAAAAAAAATAAAAATAAATAAAAATAAAAAAAAATATCAGGTCACTGACTATAATAAAACATTTTTGAATTCTTACACTGAATCTGAGTGTGTCCATATCAATCCCCAAAGCATGTTATTATTAGGGACAATGCTGTTACTCATGACCAAGTAATTTAAGCTGACATATAGATGGAAAATTAAATCAAAGATACTTGCAGTATATTGTAACAGTAATAAATTACTGCACATTCTAGTATGATAATACATTTTTACATATTGTAAATTATAATTAATGCTATAGTCAAGGAACCCTTGCTGATAGTTAGAACTCTGGTTTCAATCATAAGAGGGTGTGGCAATGTATATCTGAGTGCATCTTCAAGTCAATTTTGGCTTGATGTTTTCTTGTGATTTGCTATTATTGCTTCCTAGAATTGAGAGAGAGTGACTGGCCCAAGGTGATCCAGCTGGCTTCATGCCCAGGGGTGAAATTCACTCTCCTTCGCTACCAGTTCACAAATGTGAGTGCACAGGAGTGCTTGCTACACTCGCATGCGCCTCCTCCACACACGCATGGAGCCTTCTGCGCGTGTGCAGAGGGTCAAAAATGGGACATGATGACATCTGGGCGGGTGGGCAGAGCCTCCCATCAACGGCGCTACCGGTTTGCCCAAGCTGGATAGAACTGGCTGAATTTCACCACTGTTCATGCCTAAAATGGGACTAGAAGTCAGAGTCTCCAGGCCTTTAGCCTGATGCCTTAACCACTACATCAAATCGGCTCTCTTACTATAAATTGCACACAGATAATTAAAAGGTAAGGATGAAAAGTTTTTAAGCCAGTTAGGAACAGTAACATAGTGCTATAACATTCAACATGGAAAAAAGTGATATTTGCTGAAAACATCCAACAATCACATTAGATTTCTTTTGAGCGGTAAACAAATTTAATAAATAAATAAATAAAATGTTTTTTTAAAAGCCCAGGGTTTGAAAGGTGAACCAATAGGATTGATTCTTTCTATAATGCATTAAGATTATTCTAATATTATTCTATTGTATAATAGTAGAATCTAAACTAAAATGTAAACTTCAGATCAGAAAAGGTACCTCAAAGCAGGCACTAAGGTACCAAAGCAGGGTCAGAGATGTTTTTAAAACCAAATGAAAGTCATGCACAAATGAAGAGGACAAAAATTATCATTTATAAATAACTGGTTTCCTTGGTTCCAAAGAATAATTAAGAGTTCTTAAAGAACTAAAATATGAAGTTGCTGAACAGTTTATAGAGCTCTTAATTGCAAGATGCTTTGCTCAGGTTTTGTATAATAAATTGTATTTTGTATTTGTATTATTACTCCACTATTGACCAAATGTATTAATAAGCTTTAAACTACAGATCTCTTGTCATCCTTTGATGATAACCTGAAGCTGGTAAGAATCATTTTAATGCAGTTACTCTAAAGCAGGGTTGTCAAACTCAAGGCCCTAGATCCAGCCTGCAGGGTGCTTAGATTTGGCAGAGCTCCTTTTCACCGGCAGAGCACATTGGCCACCACAGGCGACCCCAACATGAGTGACGTTGAGCTGGCAATGCCTTCCCTGGCCACACTCACCCTTGTCCCCCAAGGTCAAACACAACCCTGATGTGGCCCTCAATGAAATTGAGGTTGACACCCCTGCTCTAAAGTGAAAATGTTAATTCTCACAAATGTAGACAAATCCCAAGATAATGTTGCAAGAGCCAATCTGGATTGGTCATGGGGACCAGAGGTTTAGTCTTTTGAGCCTTTGGACATGTGCTGGAGCCCATCCTCAGGGAATTTCTCAGAGAATATTTTCTGGATCCTATAGCATGTGACATCTGCCCCCTCTTCCATGGTCATAGGATTGCATTTTGGGCAGTCAACAACTGGGTGCATTTGGGACTTTGGTGGCACTGCAGGCACCGAAGACACTCCATTTGTGAGTGCTAGCCCCGCGATCGCGTAAAGCCGCTAGAACAGCACAAATCAGCTGTCTAGCAGTTTGGAAACTTTCTCCCCGGGAAAAGGGGAGGAAGAGAGCAGACGGATGCAGGTAGAGCTCCCCAAGAAGCCCCAGGAACAATTCTGGGGCTCAAAGGGTGAGAGCTCCCTGGAAGCCCGACAGAGCTCCGGATCTGGGACGTTTCTGCTTTAAGCAGAAGAAGACGTTGCGACCACCCCTGCAAACAACGCTTTGAATAAACATTGGATTTGGAAGCAGGCTGAGCAAAGCCAGGAGACATCAGATTTGCAAGTACTAAACTTTAACTCCAAATATATATTACTTCCTTCTGACTAACTAAGGGGAGAAAGTGAAACCAAGATGGAGATTGAGTCTTAATGGGGCGTGAAAGTGAAAGTTAAAAAGGAAAGTTTCATTTAGTGCTTGCAGCCCCCGTCTAAAATTAGAGATCTTTGCTTTGAAAGAAAGAAGATTAAAAGGCTAAAAAGACTATAGCAGTGCTTTTAAAAAAAGGATTGGTATTATTTAAAGACTGGAAATTTCTGGATTTAGATGATTTGTTGTTCTGGTTGCTGAATAAACTCAAATTGGAAACTAAAAATGGCTTCAAAACAAATAAAGACTATTGTTCCTAAAAGTGCTGGGAGCTTGCCAGCTCAAACGTCCAAATTGCAATTTCTCTCTGTTCCAACAGAACCACCAGTATTAACATTTGAAATGTTGCAGGAAGCCCTTAAAACACAAGCCTCTGTTACAGAAAAAAAATTACTTCGGTGTTTGAGGATAAAATTCAAGATGTTGCTGAGAAGATGGTTCAAATTAAAGAGTTCATTCAAAAACAAAATCAGGAAATTAGAGAAGATATTATCATGGCCATATTCTGGCAGGCCATATTGAAGCAATAGATGAAAAAGTGGAAGAAATTAAGCAGTCTAATGAGAACTTGGAAAATAAAATGGGAGAGGTCCAGAATAAGATGGAAAGAGCAGAGGCCGATGTGATAATGATACAATACAGAGATATGGAATTTGCTTTGAGAATAAGAGGTCTCAGAGAAAATAAGCAAGAGAATTTGAGAGAGATTTTTTCAGAAACATTTGCACAGATAATGGGAGATCAAAAAGCAAATCTGGAATGGCAAATTGACAAAATTTACCGTGTCAACTCATGGGTTGCCAGACAGAAACATCTACCAAGAGATATTGTAGTCTATTTTACAACAAGGAGAATACGCAATGAAATCCTACAAGTCACTTTTAAAAATAAACTTCAAGTGCAGGGGCAGGAGGTTTTTTATACTGAAAGAAATCCCCCCAAAATGTTGAGAGCCAGAAGGGATTATGGCTTTCTGGTGGAAGAACTGAGAAACCGTCAGATACAGTACAGATGGGAGGTTCCAGCTGGACTAGTGGTGAACTATTCAGGAGAAAGATATCATCTTAACTTAGCGTGGAAGGCACGAGATTTCTACACCAATGTACTAAAGGCTGGATGCCCACAGTCCCCAGAAGCTAGAAGGAAGACGGAAGCAGAGGGGGCAAGAAAGGGGAAGAAGGAAGAATTGTTGGCACAGGCCCAAAGGGGAGCTTTGATTACTCAAGAAGATTTAATACAACTTTTGACTAATGCTCAAGCTTTGGAGGTACTCGAAAAAATAGAAGAACCTAAGGATCAAAGACAGACCCAAGTGGCAGCCAAGCATCAGGAAGAATTAAGACTGCAGCAACTCCAGATGATTCAAGAAACTACAAAAACAGAAGCAGTGGGAGGAGCAAGGCCAAAAAGCAAAATGCATGGAGATTTCCAACAAATGCTCCAAAAGCTTCAGGGGACCAAGAATGGCAACTAGATTTCTGACTTGGAATGTTAATGGCCTAAATTCACCACAAAAGAGGAGAAACAGTTGAAACAGTTTAAAAACGATGTAATCTGTCTAAAAGAGACTCACATTAGAACGAAAGATCAAAAATATTTAATAAATGCAAGGTTAGGTATACATTTTGTTGCATCTGCTCCCGAGAAGAAGAATGGCATAGTTATATACCTAAAAAAAGATTTAATTGCTAAATTAATTGAAGTAGATGATCAAGGAAGATTTATAGCAATTGAACTTTTAATAAAAGGAGAAAAAGTACTTTTAATTGGAGTATATGCACCGAACCAACAACAGGAAAAATTTTACAAGCTTTTACATTCCAAGTTACTACAATGGGATTATAAATCATGCATTTTATTAGGCTATTGGAATGGAGTTTTGGACACTAAAAAAGATAAGAAGGGGCTTTTGCAAAATATCTCAACGCGTGCTAGATTGCAAAAATCGTTTTTTGAAATGATGGATGATATGGAGTTGAGAGATATCTGGCGAGAGAGGAACTCTGAAGAAAAAGACTACCTTTTTTTCTGATAGACATCAATCTTTCTCTAGGATTGATTTCATATTAATTACTAATGATCTTTTTTTCTAGGGTGAAGAAGACGAAGATCTGCCCAAGTGTTTTAATGGATCATAGTCCAGTTTGGATGGAACTAGAGTATGGAATGGGATTTAAGAGGTCTTGGAGGTTAAATGAAAATCTGTTTAGATATGAGGAAAATGTAAAAGAATGTAAAAAATTTATGAAAGAATTTTTCCTTATAAATATGCATAAGGGTACATCTATGGAAATGGTTTGGGATGCAAGTAAAGCATATATGAGAGGTATCTTGATATATTTGAATAATAAACATAGGCGTAAACAGGAAAAAAAAGGAAGGACTTAGAAGAGGAAATTAAAAAAAAGAACAAGCTTTGATATTGAACCCAGCAGACAAGAAAATAAAAGAGGCAATTAACTTACTGCGAGGGCAATTTAATATGCTAATGGCAGATCAGGTCGCAACCAATTTGCAATATGCTAAACATAATACTTTTTGCAATGCTAATAAACCAGGGAGATGGTTAGCATATTTGTTTTTTTATTGAAAAGTTTTATAAGAAATACAAACAATTTTCTCCCCCCCACACTCTTTCCCCTTCCCCATATAATAGAAATTGTACATTTTCTTATACATAAGAAATCCTACTTATACATGTTTCCCTTAAAGAGAGCATTAAATAAGACATTTTAATTACATTTGGATTTGCTCTTTTTTTCTCCCGTCATTCCACAACAAACCTTCTCCTCCTCCTCCTTTCTTTCCCTTCCCTCCCTCCTCTTCTCTCCTACTTTCTCCTGCCTCCTCTCCCACCTCATCCTACTTCCTTTCCCTTTCCCCCACTTCTCTCTTCTTTCCCCCCTTCTCGCCTTCACTCCTACTCCTGTCCCCTTCCCTTCCCTTCCTCCTCTCCTTTCTTCCATTCCTCACCCTCCCTCTCCTCTTCCTACCCCCTCCTCTCTCCTTTCTAACTTCTCTGCTGTGAAATATTTTCCTCCTTTAGTGTCTGAGCAACTCCCATATTCTACTCATAGAATATACTGTCTTCTGCTACAACATTTATCTATTGACCCCTTTCCCCCCATCCCTTATCCCATCCTCCCCACCCCCCCTGACTTCCCAGAGCAAAAACAGGGTATAGCATCTAACAAATATATGCTAAAATAAACTAACAAATTATAAAGTTCAAAACTCTCACATGTTCTTTAACTCCCTTGCTCCAATTCATCAACCTCCCTTTTATATATTCTCAAAACCAATTAAATTACGTTCATTCTTCCTACTTTTTTTTTAAAAAAAATTTTCCTTAATGTATAATCCGATACTTTAGCAGTTTTACAAACAGTAAAAATCATGAATAAATTCCATTTCTATACAAACATTACTCCCTAGTGAAATTCTGAATTTAACATTAATCCTCTTCCTTCAAAGAGAAAAAAAAGAAAGAAAGAAAGAAAAAATTTTCATCTTAAAATCTTACACTTTTTATCTCATATATCTTTTAAAATAATATAGTCTTATATTAAGCATTTTAAAAATCTCTTGATACCTTTGAAACACTTGTTTACCAAATATAAATTTCAGAATCTACAGGAGGATGTCTTTCAAATTTTCAATTAACCATCTTAATACCTCTAGCTTTTTAGAGAGCAGCCCTTTACTATCCAAAACTAATTATCATTTTGCAATAAAATTCTGAGTTTAACATTAGTCCTCTTCGCTTCAAAGGGTTAGGCATCTTAAAAGCTTATACAATTTATCTCATATATCTTTTAAAATAATATGACCTTATGTTAAGCATTTTATAAATCTCTTAATGCCATTAAAACACATATTTGTCCGATGCCAATTTCAAAATCCACAGGAAAATATCTTTCTTAATCTTCTGTTCTTCCCTTCTTTTTATATTTTTTCCATTCCTTTTTTTTATAAATTCTTTCAACAGCCCCCCAGTTTTATTTTTGAAACTTTTAAAATGGTTATTTGCGGTTGATGTTTCTGAAATACTCGCTCTCTTCTTGAGATCACGTTTTCTAACTTGAATTCCCCAGTTCGTCTCTTCTTGCTTGTATAATCATTCAGTCCATTTCTTTGTTCATATAGCCAAAATTTGTTGCCATAAAGATTGTCAGCTTGCAATAAAGAAACTATTTGTTGCTTTTCTGTCATTTGAATGGAAACGTCCACCAAAATCTTTGTTTCAACTGTGCCAGACAATCTCTTAATCCTGTCCATCTTCTGATCTTCCAAAAACAAATTCTTCTGAATAATTTCCTGCTGTCCCGCTAACAACTGCTTATATTTTCCCAAGCTGTTTTTTGAAAAAGCCCTTTCAATTGTATTCAACAGGGCTGAAGTAAAAGAGTCTAAAAGTTCTTGAAAAGCCTGGACTGTCACGGCTTGGAAATTTGCTGATTCACCAGCCCTATTGTCAGCCATATTTCAGCCACTTTGTATTCATCCAGCTATCTGGACAACAATTCAACTCTTTTCCACACAGTATAAAAACCAGATTTTAGTTAAAGTCAGTACCAAATTCTTTTCCTGAATACCAATTTCTTTCCATGGACGCTTCCCTTTTAAAACTTTCCCTTATGGTGTAATCCAGTAGCTGTATCACTGTTGCAAACTTTAACAAGCCTTAACAAGCACTTTCCCTGGTAGTTTCCTCCTCCCGCCCTCAGGCGCCATTTTCTGCATTTTAAAGCAGAGTTAAAGTGTTACTTGCAAGTACCTTTTGTTTTCTCCTTATTTGCTCTGTCTGCAATCAAAGTACAGATGTTAAAAGTCCCCCCGTTGGTTTTCAGCAGATTTTGGTCACAGCTTGTGGGTAAAGCTCCTGGGACGGATGGTTTGACAGCTGCTTATTATAAACACTTGCAGTCAGAAATGGTGGGACCACTCAAAGAATTATTTACCAACATACAATCGGGAGGAGTTGTAACCCGATCCAGGAGGACAGCTTTAATTTCTCTGATTCCAAAGGAGAAGCAAGACCACACCCAGCCAAAAAATTATAGGCCTATATCACTTTTAAATACAGATTATAAGATTTTTGCTAAAATACTAGGAAATAGGTTAATGACAGTCATGCAACAAATGATTCATAATGATCAAACTGGTTTTATAAATGGTAGACAAATGAAGAGTAATGTAAGGCAAGTGGTTAACCTATTAGAGTATTTGGGGAAGAACAACCAAATCCCTGCGGTGCTAATATTTCTTGATGCAGAGAAAGCATTTGATCGATTGAATTGGCATTTCTTATTGAAAGTAATAAAAAAGATGCAGTTTGGAGAATATTTTACACAATCTATTAAGGCAATATATCAGAAACAAACAGTGCAAATAATAATTAATGGTAGTTTAACAGATACCTTTAATATAGAAAAAGGAACAAGACAAAGATGTCCCTTGTCTCCATTATTGTTCATCTTGACTTTGGAATTTTTGTTGAGTAAGATACGTGGGTCGAACAAAATAAATGGAATTAAAATTAGGCAGAATGATTACAGAGTACGAGCATTCACAGACGACTTGGTTGTTACTTTAACCCAACCATTACAGTTGGTTGTAGGTTTAATGGATATAATTAAGCAATATGGACAAGTATCTGGATTTAAAATAAATGCAGGGAAAATGAAGATAATAACTACAAACATGACTACAAATCAAAAAGATGAATTAGAAAGATTAACAGGATTTGAAATAGTAAAAAAAGTTAAGTATTTGGGGGTTTATATTATGACATCAAATATGAAATTATTTAAGCATAATTATGATCCGTTGTGGCAAAAAATACAGAGAGGGATGGAAAATTGGAAAAAATTACAATTATCCTTGTTAGGAAGAATAGCAGCAGTAAAAATGAATGTTTTGCCTAAGCTTTTGTTTCTTTTTCAAATGATACCAATACTTTAAAAAGATGAAACGTTGAAGATATGGCAGAAGGGTATTAACAATTTTGTCTGGGCAGGGAAGAGACCGAGAATAAAACAAAAAATAATGCAGGATATACGTGAAAGAGGAGGTCTCAAAATACCCAATTTAAGACTATATTATGAGGCAGCTGCCCTATCAGCAATGAATGACTGGATGAACTCAACAGAAGAAAGAATATTGAATATTGAGGGATATGATTTGGTTTACGGGTGGCATGCTTATTTATTATATGGTAAGAAAGTGAATAAGACTTTTAAAAGTCACATATTAAGGAATGCTTTATTGCGTGTCTGGAAAAAGTATAAGCGAGAAGTTACCAATGTGGGCAATACCCAGACACGCGTATAAGTGTCTGGGTATAAGTGTAAGAGCAAAAACAAGATGTGACTACATACAAAGAGCTTCTTAACAAGGAAAGAGGTATACTACAATTAAAATCTTTGAATCAACTAAGAAAAGAAAGGATAATTCAAACATGGTTTCAGTATGTACAGCTGCAAGCTAGATGGAGAGAAGATCAGAAAATTGGTATCTCGCAAAATGAGGAGAACTTGGTAAAACAAATTAGAGATCAAAGTCAAATGCATATAAAAAGGTTGTATAATGCATTGGTAGAAATAGATTCAGAAACCGAGTTAGTTAAGGACTGTATGATAAAGTGGGCACAAAATATTGAAGAATCAATATTGATGGAAACGTGGGAAAAAATATGGGTTAGAAATGTGAAGTTTACGCAAGCCCAAAATTTAAGAGAGAATTTTTATATAATGTTTTATAAATGGCATCTAGATCGTAAAAAGCTAGCCTGTATGTATCAAAGTGTGCAACCCAAATGTTGGAGATGTGAATGTGATGATGCCACGTATTATCACATATGGTGGACATGTAAAAAAATTAAGGCATTTTGGATAAAAATATGGTGGATTATTCAAAATATTCTCAAAAAGAAGATAAAATTTACTCCACAGTTCTTTTTGTTAGGTATAATTACAGATTGTACTGTTATAAAGACTAAGTTGATTTTAAATTTAATAACAGCAGCCAGACTTTTGGTGGCACAGTATTGGAAGAAGGAAGACTTACCTACTATTGAAGAATGGACATTAAAAGTAGTGAACTTAGCAGAGAGGGCAAAAATTTCGGCATATTTGAAGGACCATTCAAATGAAAGATATATATTGGAATGGAGAAGATGGATTTGACTATATTCAAAACAAATATCGGACTAAAAAGCTTCAAATAGCTTATGAATGAAAGTAACTTTTTCTTTTTGAATTATGTTTTGTTAGTTGAAAGGGGAGTTAAAGAGCAAGAGGGAATTTGGAGCCCACAGAAAGTTAGCATATTCTAGTTTATGTTTGTTAAATGCTATACCCTGTATTTGCTCTGGGAAGTCCGGGGTGGGGGGAGGGGGGCTGGAGGGAGAGGGGGGTGAGGGATGGGGGTGGGGGGAGGAGGGAAGGGGGGAGGAGGGATGGGGAAAAATTGTTGTAATACTTGATAAAACTTTTTAATTAAAAAAAAAAACAACTGGGTGCATTTATAGCCATTTGCAGCATCCCATGATCATATTACTGTGATTTACAACTATTTTTGCCAGAAATCAGCATTTATTTCTGATTTTCGGCAAAAAAATCCAGTTGAGGAAAATGGGTTTACTTATTCACTCTGGCATTCACTTAACAACTGCCAAGTTTCTTAATAATTATCACCAAAAATATCATTAAATTAGCTTGGTCATGTGACAACCCATTTAATGACTAGCAGAAATTATGTTTGTAATTTGGGCTCAATTTTGTTCTTAAATTAAAAGTTACCCATAAATAAAAATAATCCTACTCTAATGATCCCATTTTGTATTGGATTTGGGGTTTATAATTAATTCAGAGAAAACCTCAGGGAGAACGTAAACTCCATGTCTTCCAAAGAATTTGGTTTCTTACGTAAATTCATATTAGATTCCACTAAATCTAATTCCAGGAGGATATTTTTTAATGTGCAAACAATATGAATACAATCTCAGTATTATTTCCTTTCAAATTCAGGACATCACTAAATTCTTTGGAGTTTGAGTTTTTCAACTGAATTTCTGCTCCATCCATAGCACAATTGTATTGGAAAAGATTTGGGGGGGGGGCAATACTGGAAACCATAAGCTTTTATTAAAATACTATCCATTTCAGAGATATAATTAAATGCATGGATTATTTAGAAGGCCCATATATTCTGAATGGAGACTTGTAGGTACCCCACATTATTCTGTAATGAAGCCAGCTGCATTATTGTTTTCTGACTTCTTAAATGTTTATTATAGATAAAAAGTAGCATGAATGAAAAATGCAATTGTAGAGACTTCCAGTGGATCTGAGTATTGTAACAAATAAATTTGAAATACAAGACTAAGATAATCAAATAAACAGAGGGGTACCCCAGAAAAAGGAGCGAAGTAGGGGTATTTCAAAGTAAAACATATAGTGAATGATGGTATGGGGGGAAGTAAATAGAAGCTCGAGGAATATGACAACTACTATGATGACAACACTGAGAACAGGAAAGAAAACAACATCAAACCCATCACTGACAACCTCATCCCCATCAGGTCAGAGAACGATAGAAGGAATGTTGGGGGCAGAAATACAGAGTGTAATATCAAATATGCAAACTATGCAGACAACATTATTGGCCATTCAGGAAACGATGATGAAAATGCAGAAAACAATGTCAAAAAAAACCCCACATGGAATTGAAAGGTGATATAAATAAATTGGACAATAAGATAGAGATGATACAACAAGCAATTGAGAAAAATGAAGAAAGGATAAAGATGGTGGAAGTGAGGTCAGAACAAATGGAAAAAAAGATGGAAATAGTAGATGAAAAATCGATGACAACGAACAAGGAACTGGAAGAGTCAATTATCCATTTGGAGATGGACTGGGGGGCATTTTATCTGAGATTTCAGAATGTTATAGAAGAAAAGGAAGAAGACCTGGGCATTATCATGGTGGAGCTGAAAGAGGGAGCATTACAGAGGGATAGGCAAGAAATATTATTGGAGATTGATGAAGTGTATCGAATCCATACTAATTATGCCAGGCGCAATAGACTACCATGAGAAGTCCATGTAAGTTTTGCTAGAAAGAATGTCAGAGATATAATTTCTAAGATCACAAGAGATGATTCAATTATTTATAAGGACAAAGAAATCCAAACGTTAAAAAAAAATCCCGAAGAAAGTAAGAGAGCAGAGAAGAGACTACCGGTTCCTCGCTACACAGCTGACTAAAAGAAACATATTATTTAGATGGTTAATCCCAGAAGGGATGTTGGTATCATGGCAGGAGAGGAGAATTAAGATAGATAATTTGGACAAGGCGCAAGAACTGTATGATCAATTGGAGGGTGTGGAAGAAGAGAGCAGTAGTAAAGAGGTGGAGGATAAAGAGGAACAGCTCGATGAGATTGTGGGAGAAGTGATTGAGGAAGTAATGGGAAAAAGAAAAGAAGAAGTCTATGGTGATATAGATGAAGCTTACCGCGTCTATACCAATTATGCGAGACGTCACAATTTGCCCAGGGAAATACATGTGAGGATAACTAAAAAGGCGCTTAGAGATGAAACTCTCCATAAGGCTAGGGATCAGAATGTTACATACAAAGAGCGTCAGATTACAATCTTGAAGCAGATTCCTAGAAGGGTGCGGGAGCAGAGACAGAACTACCAATTTATAACCTCGCAACTGAGGAAACATAATGTGCCATATCGATGGTTGCTACCCAAAGGGCTTTTGGTGACATGGCAGGACCTGGAAATCAAAATAGAGAATATACAAGATGCACAGGACTTTTGTGAAATTTTTGTTGGACCTAGCGAATATGAAAGAGACAAAGAAACAGTAAAAGAGGATCAGAGAGATCAGAAGGATGATTGGAGAAATGAGAAAGGAACACAAGGATACCATGGAAAAGGGAAACGAGATGGGAGGAAGGGGGAAGGAGGAGTAGAAGAATATGGAGTAGAGACTTGCCTGGCAGGAAAATCTAAAGGGATTAATAGATAAAAATGGATCAAGGAGTGAGACTGTTGACGGTGAATGTCAATGGCCTTAATGCTCCGACAAAGAGATGTATCTTATCAAAAATTGTTAAAGCCAAAGTGGATATAACATGTTTGCAAGAAACTCATATTCAACTATCACAATCTAATTTATTAAAATGCCCAAAAGCAGGGAAATTGTTTGTAGCGGCCTCGGAGGAGAGAAAGAGAGGAGTGGCAATGTATATAAAGGAACATCTCTCACCGAAACAACTATTTTCAGATGAAGAGGGAAGATTACTAATACTAGAGGTGGAATTGTTGCAGAGCAAGGTACTATTGATAGGAATTTATGCTCCCAACACCAAACAGAGATCATTCTTTCAAAGAATATGAAGAGAAATTCGAGATTTGGAATATGAGCAAATATGTCTCTTGGGCGATTTCAATGCAGTAATCAATAGGACACAGGATTACAAAACAGGGGAAAACTCAAAAAAGGGAAACAGAGGACAAGATAAGAGGATCTTACCAGCCATTTGTAATGAAATGAGAGATGAATTAGGATTGAAAGATATTTGGCGTGAGCACAATTCGACAGTTGAACAATTCATTTATTATTCTCCCAGGCACAAATTGTGGTCCAGGTTGGACATGATTTGGATGTCACAAGAACTTAACTCTCAAGTGACAGAGGTTAGGATTATGCCGAATGACTGGGCGGACCATAACCCAGTTTAATACTGTCTTAAATACTGTATATTATATATACAGTTATATATAATATATATTATATATATATATTAAAATACTTTAATACTGTATTAAAGAAAGAAGGGGAAAATAGGAAGAGGTGGATGATGAGATCAGAGATTTTGAAAGAATTTGAATTTACACAAAAGCTTAAAACAGAAGTGACCTTCTTCTTTCAAGAAAATAGGACACCAGGAATGCCTCTTCAAATAGTCTGGGACGCTGCCAAAGCCTTTATAAGAGGTCTTATTATTAAACACATGGCTATTAAATGCAAAAAAGAACAACAAGAGGGGGGTGAGATATTAAGTAAATTAACAAAGGCCGAGGAACAATTGCAATATAACCCATTGTCTATTGAAGCAAAAGAACAGATAATATTGTTAAAACACCAACTTAATCTCTTGGAACTGGACAGGTTGAAAGATAAGGTAAAGGCAGCAAGGCAAAAACACTTTGAGTCAGCTAATAAACTAGGAAGATGGCTTACATTTAGGTTAAAAAAGGAGAAACAGAGTAGATGAATTGAACAATTAGAAGATAAGGATGGAAATCTAATAAAAGATAAGGGAGGGAAAGAAAGAATTGCAGTAGATTTTTACAAGGAATTATATAAAAGAGAGGAGATTTTAGCAGGTGTGACGAAAAATTATATAGAGAGTTCGGATTTACCTAAGATACCCAATTTAACGAAGGAAATTTTGGATGAGGGAATTACCCTAATGGAGATTGAAAAAGCAGTAAAGAAACAGGAAAATTTAAAAACACCAGGCACAGATGGACTCCTGGCTGAATTATATAAAACATTGTTTGAGGTAATGGGAGAACATATGAAAGATTTATTTAATGAAGTTCTTGGAAAAGCAGAAATTCCCCATTCATGGAGGGAGGCTAATATTAGTTTAATACCTAAAGAAGATCCTCCTCCGGTAGACATAAAAAACTATAGACCAATATCTCTTCTGAATTCAGATTATAAATTTTTTACAGCAATTTTAGCAAATAGATTAAAAGGTTTTCTAAATGAATTTATACATACCTATCAAAATGGGTTTTTGCCGTCACGACAAATACGAAATAATTTGAGAGTCATGCTAAATGTACTTGAACATTATGAAGATCACCCAGGTAAACAGGTTGCATTAGTTTTTATAGACGCCCAGAAGGCATTTGACAGGGTCAATTGGGAGTTTATATTATTACAGTTAGTTTACATGGGCTTTGGACAAAGATTTATAAATTCAGCTAAAGCCATTTATTCCAAACAAACGGCTAGATTACTGATAAATGGGTTCTTGACGGAAGAATTTTCTATTGGCAAAGGCACAAGACAGGGTTGCCCTCTATCCCCCTTACTTTTTATATTATCATTAGAAACACTACTGCGTAAAATAAGAAATGAGAAAAAAATAAAAGGTCTTGAAATTGGACACCAGGTATATAAAACTCAGGCCTTTGCAGATGACATGGCTTTTATTTTGGAAGATCCCATAAAATCTTGTTTATCCCTGTCAAATTGAAGAATTTGGGGCGGTAGCAGGTCTATTAATCAACAAAAAGAAAACAGGGACTTCCGGTTTGTTCGCCGACAGCGAGGACGGTCTCCCTTTAAGGACCGCCAGCCCCGCTGTCTGTGAGCCGCTTCGATACCCAGAAGTGGCTTGAAAACTCCAAAAATCTGAAGGATTGCTGGAGGAGAGAAGGCAAGGCACCAGTTGAGCCCCTGTGAGCCCCCAGAGAATCGCTGCTGGGGAGGAAACAGGCGCGGCTCCCTTTCAACTTGCCAGACTCCGGACGGCGTGGGACAACTCTGCTCTTCGCAGAACAAGCTGGCTGCTGCAAACGTCCTATCTGAATGAAACCAACCTTAGTAATCAGCGGAAGTATCAACTTGAACCCCCAAACTTGAAAACTGCAAGTATTGATGCTTTGGTGACTTTTTAAATTAAGAGAAATTACGATCGTGTGAAACTGATTTGAAAAAAAATGGCGCCCAGCAGCTGAGCTAACGAGCTAGTGAAAGTGATTCTGAGAAGTTACTTTGATCAGTTACAAAGTTACTCTGCCTGTAATACAGAGGAATAGGAGAAGAGGAAAAAAATTTTCTTTAAAATCTGAGTTTGTTCAGTCTAGCTTCTATCTGATTAAACCTGGGGGACTTTTTTAGAAGCCTTTGTAGAGGTGGAAAGGAAAGAGGATTTCCCTCTTTAGAAAAACTAACCTATGTGGCAGGATGGCTTCAAAGAAGCAGGAAGGAAAGGCAGCAGGGGGGGGGATCCCCCACAAACAAACATGAATCACAGCCTCCTTCTGTTCAACAAACTCAGAAAAAAGACTTTGACTTTGAAAATTTAAAAGAATTTATATCCCAGGTTTTGGATGATAAATTTCAAAAATCTCAACAGGAAATTATGCAGGAAATTAATGAAATCAAAGATATGGTGAAACAGGATTATGGCAAGGTGACTAAAAAAATATCAGATGTGGCGTCTGGCCTTGCAGAATTTATTATTAAAGTGGACTCTAAAGTGGAAGAACTTAAATCAGAAGTCAATGTTAAGATGAAAGACAATGATTATAAAATTTCTGATGTTGATGATAAAATGCAGAGAGTCGAAAATGAAATTGTTATGATGCAATTCAGGGCAATGGAATTTGCTATAAGGCTTCGAGGAATCAGAGAGGATGACCGACAAGATTTGAGACAGACTTGTGCTGAGGCTTTGGCAGTGATATTAAAAATTAATCCTGATGTGGTTTTTTACAAAATAGACAAAATTTATAGAGTGAATTCCTGGGTGGCCAGACAAAGACAATTGCCTAGAGATGTGGTGATATATTTTACAGACAGAGCAATAAGAAATGACATCCTGCAAAAATCTTTTCTTACCTCTGTGCAAGTGGGGGGCGCACAAATTGGAGTTTATAAAGAACTACCACCCAAAATGCTGAAAGCCAGAAAAGATTTTGGCTTTCTAGTAAACGAATTGAAAAAAACAAGAGATACCATTCCGGTGGGATGCCCCCAACTGGCATAATTTTGAAGTACAAGGGAGAAAGATATCGTTTGAATACTGTGGAGAAGGCGGAGCATTTTTATAATACTATTTTTAAAGAAAGAACACCATCTCCACGTACATCTACAGTGCTGGAGATTAAGGAGAGTGATAAGAAGCAATTTCAGCAAGAATTGCAAGAACAGTCTAAGCAGGTGGAGTTAGAGGAAATGCAGGGTGCTGTAGGAGGTTTCTTGGAGGAGCCCCTGTTAGAATCTTCTCCAATCTTAGACCCGGCTCGGATGGTTGAAGTTAAGGATCAGCGTATAACTCGTGCAAAATCCAAGCAACTTAAAGAAATGCAACAACAGGAAAGACAATATAAAAAGGGAGCTAAGAGTACTACACAAGAGACTGAAGTCATGGGGGGAGCAAGACCGAAGATCCTGGAAGATATTCGGTTATTCTGCTCGTTGCTTCAGAAAGATAAAGATGACAATTAAGTGTTTATCTTGGAATGTGAATGGGTTGAACTCGGTACAGAAAAGGAAGAAGTTATTTGCATACTTGAGACAATTTAATAATGATATAATTTGTTTACAAGAAACTCATATCACAACTCAAGATCAAAAATACTTGATAAACTCTAAATTAGGAACACATTTTATATCTTCAACTTCGCAAAAAAAGAATGGTGTGGTTATTTATGTAAACAAAAGACTAACAGTTAAAATTATAGAAACAGATGAAGATGGTAGGTTTATAGCAATTGAATTGCATACAGTAAATGGCCAAATTCTTTTGATTGGAATTTATGCTCCCAACCAACAACAGGATCATTTCTGTAAAATGTTACATACTAAAATACTGCAATGGGACTATAGATCTATTTTAATTATGGGAGATTGGAATGGAGTAATTGATTCTAAATTAGATAAAAAGAGTTTGGCAAAATCCAGGATCAGATTACCACAGACTTTTTTTGACATGAAAGAAGACTTGGAATTAAAAGATATTTGGAGAATACATAATCCAAAAG